>JAPFRF010000004.1:7467500-8667500 GCA_029282475.1 Phrynocephalus forsythii | reverse complement strand
TTTTCTTCACTATGGGGCATGCCTTTGATTTGGTTTCTTTGCATACACCACAATCCAGAAAAACATTCCTTTTTGGATATTTAAATCTATAACATTTCCACAAGTTTTGTTAATACTACCAAAGCTTGCGTGTCCCAGCCTTCTATGTAGCAAATGTACACAATTGTTATGTTTTGGAATATTTGTATAAACATTTTGTAACATCCTTTTTTCACTCATAACATAAAGGTTATTTACCAGCTTGCCAATTGCAACAAATTTCCCATTACATTTAATAATGCTTTTCCTTTTGGCTACTTCAATTTGATAACCTTCCATATCTAGCCTTGAGATGCTTATCAAATTATGTTTTAAATCTAGAACATACAATACATTTTTCAACATTTTACCCAAACAGCTTGCAAATACATTTCCTTGACCTGAAATGTAAGATACCTGACCATTTGCAAGACTTGTGTTTAGTTTTTCACGTTTATCAAAATTCTGAAACAACTTCTTGTTTATACAAAAATGATCAGATGCCCCACTGTCTAATACCCATACATCCTTATCATGTTTATTTGTAGAAACTATAGATGCTTTTGGACTTTGTTTTTTCTTTATCAAAAAGGTGGTACACTGTATTTTTAAATGTCCAGGCAGAACGTACCTGTGACATTTCTTTACTGCAAAAACACTTTCATGAAAGTCTATGTTTTCATTTTTGTCTGTACCCCTCCTTGGATTTGCCTTTTTATAGCTTTCAGAAACCTGCTGCTTTTGCTGCTCTCTTCCTTCTTTTCTCTCTCAGCTGCTTTTCTTCCTCCTCCAGCAATCACGCTATCACCAAAGAAGTGGTTAAGCTTGCAGAATCCAAGCCTTCCATAAGTGATACAAATGTGTCCCATGAAGAGCCTAAGCTTGACAGCATAATATAGCATTGTCTCTCTTGTAGGTATTCTCCATCCAACACCAGCTGAAAACAACCGCCTGGTCAGAACCATTTTTGTTGAAGCAATTGTCCTAATAAACACTCCTTTAATTGCCTTCAAACATTCATGGCTTGTGTTCATTCCTCTAACATGTACAAGCAAAGAATTGTCCATAGACAACATTATAACTGCTAATGCCCTTTTGTCTCTATATAAATCATCTTCTGAGAAAACCTGAGGAGGTTCACTAACAATTTCCCTGAGATCTTGACTCTTTAAATAAACTTCCATATTTTTAGACCAAGACAGAAAATTGTCTCTGGTTAGTAAAGGGGTACCCGTCATACTGGCCTGGAATATCATGGATGTATACTGTTGTCTCCTTATTGATTGTTCAGCAATTTCAGGTGATCTTCCAGCAGCCATCTTTCAGTTTTCTTCCCCTCCATCACAGCAGACCCCAATAAGATTTAAGAATTTTTTTCCACTTGTAACATAAATAACATAAATTATTTACAATAATGGAGGTTTTACTTATACTTTAATTATAGTTCTCTTTGCATAGCTATACAAACTTAACAAGGGGAGTGGCCAAGCACTGGGCCCATAACCCTATCAGAAATATATGTATAATGAAAACAATGATGAGATAAATGTTGGGTAGAATTAAAGTAAACAAATAAAACCTTGCTTCTACCTTCAATTGACAAAGTGTACAGCAACTATGGCCACTTTATGTGTAAGTTTGTAAGAGTTACTAGTACTGAAATTGATACCCAAATAAAGTGGGTTAAATAACAAGATTCATACACCTTCTTTATGTAAAAATATACTCTTTGTATTTTACAACAGTAACAGTACAGTGGACCCTCGTATAACAAATGGTTTGTATAACACAAAATCTGTACAACATAAAAATTCTGGAGATAGGGAAAATTTGCTTAACAGTATTGCCTGTTGGGTGAATCCGTACAACATAAAAATGGTCGTGATTAGAGATTACTCCGTTTTCAATGCATTCCCATGGGAAATTTGTATAAAAGAAAATTTGCTTAACAGAATTTCTTTTGGAACAAATTAATTCCTTTATACCAGGTACCACTGTAAACTCAAACTTCAGCAAAATGAAATAATGTCTGATACACATTTACATATCACAGGCATATGTTAAGTTCACAAACTTACAATAGCAGTAAAACTTAGTTGTTGTAACATTTGCTAGATAACAAAACACTTAACAGTTACAATTAAGCCTTTTCCTTGTTCCATTCACACCTGCTTAAACTCCTAGCAAGACAAATAAGCCCTTCTGTTCACTTAGGGCCTTTTTACACAACCCCTAAGATCCGCTGGTCCCTTAAATGCGGACCAGAGATCTTGAGGGTTTGTCGCTCTTCCTTCCTCCCCACCACTCCGCACTTCCTTGCTTCTGTCTGTGTGAGGGGAGGGAGGGAAAAAAAGCCTTAAAAAGGGACAAAAGAATAAAGCCTTACCTCCAGTGCAGGTGGAAGTTGCTCCGAGCGCCGGTTACTTCCTGGTTCCTCTTAAAGGGGCGGGAGGCAAAAAAAAACCAACAAAAAGAAGCGAGGAGAGCCCAGCACTCTCCGCATCAAAAATTTTCACTCTCCCAGAGCAGGTACAAGAAAAGTGTGCTGGGTCGCGCTAAAGTGGGCGGGGTCGCACTTAATTGCCTGTAAACTCCAGAGCTGGTGGGGAAACATTTTTAAGCTCCGGAGCTGGGAGCCATTTGCAGCGGAGCTTAGGGGTCGTGTATAAACGCCCTTAGTGAAACAAACTGATTAACATTAAATCAAAACCAACATATAGCATTTACCACTTATATAGCATACCCTATAAATTTACCCACACAGCAGAGCAACACCCAGCATAACCAAGCTCTAAGAGAGCTTGCAGGCCAGTGTGGCTGATTCCAGAAGAATCAACAAAGAGTGAGGCTTTTGCATTTCTTTATATACTCTTCTGATTAGTCTACCAATAATGTATTGTTTTATGTCACTTTAATATTATGTTTATTTTTTTATTTTATTGTGTTAGTATTTTATGGTTTTATTGTATGAATTTTTTGAATTTGTTAATTGTTGTAAACTGCCCAGAGTGACCTCACTGCCAGATGGGCAGTATAAAAATCCAATAAATAAATAAATAAATAAAAAAATTAGATGCAGCAAGAAACTTCTGTTGATTGCTTCCCCTGCTTCAACCACTCCCCAAACACTCTCAGTTTGGCCTAAGTTTCTCTACAGTGCAGGTAAGCATACTATACTCAGTATTTAATTTATGTTTTTGGTAAAAACTTCCACATTGAGCACCCTTGTGTTCCTTGCAGACTTATAAGCATCACAATACATGAACATTTGTGCTATGGACTCTTCAACTCCAGCCCCACATGGTCATCAACATTGGTCCAGGGCAATACCTGAAAGTGTTCTCCATTAGCAGTGAGGGCAAAGTATGATCCCCTTGCTAAGAATACTGTCCTATACTGTAAAAAAAAATCTTTATCCAGAAAAGTTGCCTTTCACATTGGGGAATGTGTGTGTTCTCTACACTTAGTAAATACCAAATCTGGTACTGGATTAAGACTGTTCAGATCGGTTCTAGAGAAGCAGAAATCTGAGTGTTGCCTTCAGACTTGATAATTGAAGGGCAACAGGTCACTAAAAAGTGGTACATTTCACCCCAAGCTCTTCATATAGGAAAAGCAATTTATCGGTGGGAAGAAAGGAGGAAAACGGGAAGGATATTACTTTTGGGTGCTTTATGTCCGATCTTCCACTGTAGCATATTGGCGCTCTAGAGAGAAATTACTTCCAATTGGAAACTGTACAAATGCTTCACTGATTCCTGGCAACTGTGACAGACTACATAAAAGATGTATAGGGTTTCCTCCAACTTAGAAATGTGTTCTGTGAAAGCAAGTCACTTTTAGTGACAAAACTTTTGCAAACAGACGTGGCACAAATTAATGTTCTATTTATATCTTGCCTTCTCGCCAGTAAGCTGAAAGCAGTGCATCTAGCCCTCTCCTATGTTAAGGTCAAGGTGAAAGGGACTGGTTGCCTAGGGATACATGTTGAGCTCTGTGATTTAATGGGAATTTCAATCTGGCTCCTGGCAGTACTTGTCCTAGAATATTGCAGTGTCAACTGATTGTCACATTAACTAGTGGTATGAGTTTGCACTACCCATTACTCCAAAAGCCTGCTCAGGATTTGGCTTCATTTCCCCTATTTTGAGCTCCTTCTGAGTGGCTGGTGGGAAGCTGATGGCTTCCCTTGTGGCTTCCCTTGTGGGAAATATTAAGCAAGATGGTTTTCATAATTTTGTCATCTGCAAAAGGTGGCTGAGGGAGAGAGAGAGAGAGAGAGAGATTTGGACACAACAATGGATCCAGTCTTAATATAATAATAACTTCATGCTGTGAAGATAATTGTGACATATGGCAACCCTTTCCAGGGTTTTCTAGGTATAGAGCACTCAGAGGTAGTTTACCAGCCCCTTCTTCTAGGAGCTTTCTGAGCAGCTTTTCCAAGACTACAAGGGCTAGTTCTTCCAGGAGGCACAGTAGCAAACCAATCTCCCGACCTCTCCCTTCACATCCAGCTATCTCATCTGAGCTATCCAGCCAACACAGTTTAACATAGTTTAAGAGTACAGTGTTGTTTTAATATTTTTGAAGGAGAAATGTGGTTGCACCTCTACTTCTCCAATTACTATTAACTGAGTTGAAACATTTAACAAGATATTTTTCTTCCTTTTTGCCCTATCAATAGAGATTAGAGATGACACCAAATGAAGAATGAAACACTGTCTCATTATGTAGTGAATTGATTTGTTATGAAATGAAACGGTAGAACACATTTTGTGATGAAATGAAATGAACCGCCTTTTCCCCTCTAAAAATGAAATGATTTATCCTAGAGGCACCAAATTTAGTAGGTAACTTCCTTGGAATCTTTCTTTTAAGTCCCCCAAATTTAGAAAGGTTTGGGGTTTAGGGGGGTGGGTTATTCAACTCCAAAGTGGGTCCCACCAGGAAAAAAATCATGTGTAATTGGAAAGTTATGTACTCAAAAATCTAGCAGCATGTCTAAATTAGTCTAAATTATAGCCTTCTGATACTAATTTCCCTAATGGTTTCAATGAAAGGTCAACATTCAGAAGGTGTCTATAAGTTATAGCATTTGGAGTTTCACTTAAAAATCGCTCCCAGCGGAGATAGCCACAATGGTGCTTTAGAGTAGAATTGTTTTTTAATCGATAACCATATTTTAACTAAGGCGTTCCTTATCCAATGCTTTTTAAAGAGAGTAGGTATGTTACCCTTATACCACATGTAATAATGCCAGCCCTTGTCTAGGCCATAACTCTCAAGCTGCAATATTCTTTTATTTGCCATCAGAATCCAGTCTTTAATCCAGGTCATGGCAGCAGCCTTGTAGTATAATACTAAATTAGGAAGGGCAAAGCCACCAGTTTTGGTTCTATCCTATAGATAGACATTTTTAATCCTTGCTTTTTTCTTTTGCCATATAAATATACATATACTTTTTTCCAGATCCGTAATGATCTTAAAGTTAGGTAATATAGGCAAGGATTGAAATAGAAACAGCAGTTTAGGTAGAACATTCATTTTAACTGCAGAAATTCTGCCCATTAAGGATAACTGGAGTCTTGACCAAGTTTCGAAATCAGCTTTGATTGTTTTTATAACATTAACATAGTTATCTTTAAGTAAAGAGTTACAACGATTAGATACTGTAATACCCAGATATTTTACCTTACTAGCATGTTGGAAACCCGATTGATTTACCAGTTTTTCAATCATGGATGAAGTCATATTTTTAGTAAGCAACAATGTTTTTTCTCTGTTTACCTTTAGTCCAGAAATTTTAGAGTATGCCTCTAAAGTCTTCAAGAGTTCTAAAGAGGAGGTCTGGGGGTTCTCCATAATTACCAACAAATCATCTGCAAAAGCTTGTACCTTATAAACTTCTCCTTTGCTTTGTAGGCCTTGGATACCAGGAGTTTTTCTTATAACATGAAGGAGTACCTCCAGAGTTAGTATAAACAAGAGGGGAGAGAGGGGGCATCCTTGCCTGGTACCTCTATATATGTTAACTTTGTCTGTAAGATGGCCATTGACTACAATCCTGGTATTTTGGGTGGAATAGATTTGTTCAATTGCTCGCAGCATTCTGTGGCCACACTGTAGATAATCTAACTGAGTTTTAAGTAAAGACCAGGATTTGTTATCAAAAGCTTTCTCAGCATCAATGAATGTGAAATCTACTTGCTTCTCAGGGTGGGATTCGTAGTATTCCAACACATTGAGAAAAGTTCTGATGTTGGATTGAAGATGCCTTTTCGGAAGAAAGCCAGTCTGATCATATGATATCAAAGGGGGTAGGATCATCCGCCATCTATTAGCCAAAATGGTTGCAAAGATTTTGTAATCCACATTTAGAAGGGCAATTGGCCTGTAGTTCTGTATCAAATCTTTAGATTTCCCTTCTTTAGGAATCAGTGTCGTATGTGATAATTTCCAGGAATCTGGTATGTCTTCGCCTTCTAAAATGGATGTAAAAAGATTTTTCATATTTCCAGAGACTATCTCCGAGATTTTTTTGTAAAATTGAGCCGGTATTGAGTCGGGTCCAGGGGCCTTGTTCATTTTTTGGTGATTGATAGCCTCTGTTATTTCCATCATTGTAATAGGAGTGTTCGTCTGGGCTCTCTGTTCTTCAGTAAGTTTTGGGAAATTGGCTTGTTCGAGGTAATGAAAGATGGCATCTTTGTCGATCGTCTCCGACTTGAATAAGTTCTGGTAGTATGCCTCTATAATTTTTTGGATTTGTAACTGCTCTGTCTGATTTTCCCCAGTTTTATCTTTGAGTGATAATATAAGTTTTTGAGATTGTACCTTTTTTAACCTGTAGGTTAACCATCTGCCTGGTTTGTTTGCATTTTCCACAAAATTCAGTTTGGCCAACTTGATTTTGTGAGCTATATCTGCAGTCAGAATCAGATTTAGTTCATGCCTACAAGAAGCCAAGTCTTTGTCCAGCTGCTCATTGCAGGGATCGTGAATTAAGTCCATTTCAAGCTTTTTCATCGTATTAAGAATTGATTCAAATTGCTTTTTCCTCTCTTTGTTCCGTCTTGCCATATATTGAATGGCAAACCCTCTAAAGTAGGGCTTTGAGGCATCCCACACCGTTTTCAGTGGTGTACCCTTGTTCAGGTTCATTTCAAAATAAAGGTTCAAGTCTTTGGCTGCCTCTAAAATAAATTCTTTATCCATCCACAAGGCTGAGTTGATTTTCCAGTGTCTGGGCTTACCCGAAGATTTCAGTGTCCATATAATGGCATTATGATCAGATATTGTTCGGGGCAAGGTTTCTATATCCCTTGTATTTAGTAGAAGATCGGATGTGGCCCAGCACATATCTATACGGGAGAAAGAGGCATATTGTCTTGAATAAAAAGTGAAACCGTCTTTTAGTGGATTTTTCCTTCTCCAAATATCCTGAAGTTTTAAAATGTCAGACATGTCCAGGAACGATTTGGGCAGTGTGGAAGATGAGGTCTTGGATTTTTTCCCTTTTGATGTTTTCCTGTCTACAGATGGAATATGTACAGCATTGAAATCTCCCAATATTATTAACTGGTGGTTTTCGTATTGCAGCAGTTTCTGGGCCAGTTCTTCAAAAAAGGTTTGTCTTCCATGATTATCATTGGGGGCGTATATACCAACAATAATTGTTTCTTTAGATTGGATATTTGCCTGGACAAGGATCCATCTGCCTGATTCATCTTTTTCCAGAAGGGTTGGGAAGAGTTCTGGTTTAATGTATAGTGCCACCCCATTTTGCTTCTTTTCTTTGTTTGATGTGGAAAATAAATTCCCCAATTTGTTTTGGATTAAATATTGTTCATGCTTTCTCAATATGTGGGTTTCCTGTAAACAGATGATTGAACATTGTTGTTTTTGAAGGAGATTAAAAGTCTTCCGACGCTTCTGTGGGGTGTTCAATCCATTAATATTCCATGTTAGAATTTTCTGGGCCATCTTATTTTACTTCCAGCGATATTTCTTCTTCCCTGGTTTTGGCCTGAGATAGTGTTTCGGCCTGGCACCTCCCACTACGCCATAATAATCTTGATCATGCTTTGGGGTCTCTTGTTTAGGGGTCTGATTATCTCGGTTGTCATCTTTGGTGGTGGTTTGAGTATTGGTCGTATCCTCACCTTCGGAAGAGGATGGTGAAGAGGAGGAGGGAGAATAGCCCAACTTCCCTGCATTTTTTTCGGCGAAGGTTCTAGCTTTCTGGTGGGATTCGATTTTCTGTAATTTCCCTTCCCATTGAAAAGACAGACCTTGGGGGTAGAGCCACTTGTATCTTATATCATGCTTGAGCAGAAGTTTGGTAAGAAATGTATATTCTTTTCACAGTTGACGGACTTCCCAGGGGACGTCTTTCAATATTGTCACTTTGGATATATTGATTTCCACCTCTTTGTCTCGGATAACCTTGAGGATGCAATCTCGGGTGTATCTTCTGACTAGTTTGACTATTACCTCCGGAGGGAGTTTGTTTCTTCTGGTATAAGCTGTAGGTTGACGGTAGATCACGTCTACCTCACGGAGGAATTCTTCAATGGGTGCCTCGAGTAGGGTGGCCAGGCTTTCTCCAACTATAGTATAGAGGTTTTCATCTTTATCAGCAGTGAGGTTTTGGATCCTTAAAATTTTGGAGGAGGCTTCGATTTTCTGCGTGAGAACCAGTCTGCTTGTTGATTCCATTGTGGCTTCAATTTCTCATAGACGAAAGTCGGTAACGTTCATATTTTCTTCCAACGCTTGTAAACGTCCACCAAAGGCTTCTAGTTTAGTATCCACATTCGAAAAACCCTCTTTCATTTCCGCTCTTAATTTAGAGAACCCAGTGCTTTGGTCTGATACCAGCTTAGCCTGGGTTAGATTCAACTGGTTAAGTGCATCTAGGATTTGGCTAGATTGACTTGATTGCTGAGACATGGTCGTTGGATGAGCCGGAGGTATAGAAGCAGACTTTTTTGGATGGATGGAGTTTTGCTCATTGCTGGAGGTTTACAATACAAAAATTCTGCTGACCGAAAGGATCCAGGTTACAGTGTGGTGTATTTACTATATTGTGGTGGTGAAGAGATCAGTTGCCTCTTCTCAGAAATATTACAAAGTCTCAGAGGGATTAACAAGAGCTAGTTTAATCATATTCAAGTTGGCTTGCTGCTTTCAAGAAATGTATGTGTAGTTGCATACATAGAAAGGTCCAGTAGATGGCGTGTTGTACCCACTTTTAAGCCAACAGAGTCTGAAAACCATATCAGAAGCGAAACGGATACTTTAGGGTTAATCTGCCTTTAACGAAGAGAAAGTGAAACTGCAGCCCTTTCCAAGAGGCAGATAATGGCGATTAGGCAGAAGAAGTAATTAGAGAGAAGCAGATTCTTTTCGGTGAGTTTGCTTGATTTATATTTTTGAAGGGGCTATCTGGTAGAAAGAAGCCACTCACGGTTGGTTGGAAGGGTAGAAGCAGTTCAACCTCCATCCGGATCTCCCAAAGTCTCAGCCGCATGGGAATTCCCCAGGGGTTTCAACCCCTCACGAGGAGGGGGAACCACACCTGAGTGCCCCGGATCGATTCTGGGATATCTTCTGCTCCCAGCGGGTGGTCTTGAAGTGGAAACACCCTCTTGGGACCTGGGATACATTCGACGCTAGCCGGGCTGCTTTCAGCTAACGTCTTTGCTGCTCGCCGCCATCTTGCCCTGGTGGAAGTATCAACAAATATATTCACACTTCAAAGATTTCACCAAAGAGGGTGGATTTACGACTATTGATACTCCACTTGACAAAATACTTTCCTCTGGCAACTCCAAGCTTCTTAGTAAATTTTATAGTATATTGTTAAATGAAAAAATGATTGATACACTGGTCAAAGATACTATGATAAGATGGGCAGAAAATTTTGGTTACTCTATTCATCTAAACAAATGGGACTCTCTGTGGAACACAGTTAAAATCTTTAAATCTATTTCTTTTAAGGAAAATTGTTATAAGATGTTCTATAGATGGCATCTCGCACCACACCGATTATCCAAGATGTATAATTGCTCACCTAAATGTTGGAAATGTAAATATGATTGTGGTACTTTTTACCATATGTGGTGGACATGTAAAGAGGCAAAGGCATATTGGAAAATGGTAAAACTATTTTTAGAAAGATGTCTGAAAACTAAGATAGAGCTTAGACCAGAACTTTTCTTATTAAATATAGTAGATATAAATATTTCATATGATCAGAGATATGTACTTCACCATGTAATTGTTGCTGCAAGGATACTGTATGTGAAATTCTGGAAACAACCAACGTGCCAACAGAGAAGAATTTCCACAAAAGATAAGAGAATGCATAGAAATCGACAGACTCTCCGGCTATTTAAAGGAAGACTATGATGAGATTTCTCGGAAAAGATGGCAAGAAGTAACAAACCTATTAGTACTGTGATAATATTTGGCAATCTATCAATATGTTATATCACTATTTTTACTTTGCTTGACATATTCAATCTAAATTTTAAAATTGTATCCCCCTTTTTGCTTTTTTTCCCTTTTTCCCCATACCCCCTCCCTTTCTTCCCCCCTTAAAAACCCAATAAAATTATTTTTAAAAAAATCTAGCAGCATGGAAAGCTCTTCCCTGTATGCTCCCCAAATTTGGAGAGCTTTGGGGATCAGGGGGCTGAGTTATTAAACTCTAATTGGGTCCCCCAGGAATCCATTTGTAATTGGAAAAGTGCTTTTTTTAAAGGAGATGTTCATAACATTCCAATTACAAATAATTTTTGGCCATCAAGTCCACACACACACACACACACACAAACACACACACACACACAGAGAGAGAGAGAGAGAGAGAGAGAGAGAGAGAGAGAGAGAGAGAGAGAGAGAGAGAGAGAGAGAGAGAGCACTCCATGCAGGAATACAAATCAAAGGATATCTACCTGGTAGTTGTCCAAATTTCTCTTGAATACTTCCAGTGCTGGAGCATTCACCACCACCTCTTGAAGTCATTGGTTCCATTGGCACCTCACGGGATTTGGAAATTGTACTTTTATTAAAGCAGCCTAAAATAGCTTTTGTCTTATTTATTTATTTAGCTTGTAGACCAACTGACTTTGTGAAACCACTACTAAGGGTGGTTTACGTATAACATAAAACAAACCACAAAAAACCCCAATAACAGCATAACCATTGGGAGAATTTTGAGAAGCCATGTTCTTTCACCCCTAGCAGTCTGCGGATTGATTTTCAAAGAAGCTATATTTGTTGTTCACCTGAATAACTGTGGCAAATCTTTTTTAGAACCACACACACACCAATAGACATGTATGTGTTGTTTCCTAAACATTTATGGTGAACGAAGAAGTGCTACCAAGTCACTATCCCAAAAGCCGTGCCTTTGATAGTCTTGGTACCTGAAATCTGTGATGACACTAACAGGGAAACAATTTTCCAGACCACTTGCATCAAATAGCTGGTGGTGAAATGGAACTCAGCAAAAAAGGCCTGATCCAGCAGAGGAATTTACAGAGAAATGTCACCCTAGGTGGAACCTAATCTGCCATGAACAAAGGGGAACTAGCATGACTGAGTGCTAAGAGGATCTGTTTGCCATGTAGTTATTATTTATTATTTATTTATTTGTTAGGCTTATATATCGTGCCATATAGCAATGATGACACACTGGGCGGTTTACAGATAATTCAAAGATAATCCAAAATTTCATCTTGTTTCCCTTTCATTTCTTCCCCCCGCCTTCTCCTTCCAAAGTACCCTTCTTTTGTAATCTGTTGTTACTGCTGTTGACATAATTCGATAAACAAAACAAAAAATCAAAACTCAGCTACACAAAATATATAGGTCTATATACAATTTGTCACACCAACCAGGGTAGACCCACTGAATGAGTGGCATTGATCATTCAGCAAGTGCTTTGGTGGCAGCACTATGAATTGAAATAGCAACTGGATTTAGGCAGGACTGGAACATGCTGTATGCCCCACATGTGGCCCCTAGAGAGGCCAATATGGGCCCCAACATGCTCGAACATGCCCCCAATCCTCATTTTGTTTTGTTTTTCTTTGGGTGGGGTGATCACAAAGACAAGAGTGTGGATTATCTTGGTGGGCTCGGCCTCCAGTGACACATCCTACTACTTGACTATCTCTTCCAGTTCCTTCATTGTTGCCTTCCTAAGTCTTTGATTTCTTGGCTTCAGTTTTCATTTGACCTGATGATTGAACTGAGAATAAAAATGTTTCCTTACATACAGCTGTGAACAGGTCAACAGGAAAATCCTGACATCAATTGACTAAGAAGGTGGGGAGAAGCGTTCAGCAGAGAAGTAGGACTCTGAATTCAGAAGCGGAAGTGACTGGTTAGTGCTGGATAAATAATTGGTCCCTCCAGACCAGAAAGATCACCCCCACCCCCGGTCATTCAAACTACAGGCCATATTAGAGGCTGCAACTAAAAGTCCAACAGAAACATCAATACTTTAAGATCTGCAGATGACACCATCTTACTGGCAGAAAGCAGCAATGATTTGAAACATCTTCTCATGAAAGTGAAGAAAGTGATGTCAGGATTTTCCTGTTGATCTATTCACAGTAGACATGGGCACGACTTGGCGAAATTCTCGTTTCTGTTTCCGTTCCTCGTTTCCGTTATGAAACGGAAATGAAACCGACAATTACTCTGCCAGAACTCGAACTCGAACCAAAAAAAGAAAAATTGGGTCTGCTTTGTCTTTGTCGTTCCTGGCATCACGCGGAGATTGTGCGATGCCAAGTGCAAGCGGCACAGAAAAAAAGTTTTAAAAATTAAAAAACCCCGATTCCCGGCCAAAAAAGCAGGCGAAAATATGCCTGCCTGAAAAAAGTTTTAAAAATAAAAAAACCCAATTCCCTGGGCCAAAAAAGCAGGCGAAAAAAATTAAAAATAAAAACCCTGCCTGGCCAGTGAGGTGCACCTACCAGAGGGTGGTTTCTGGGGGGTCCTGGCCTCCCCCCGCCTCCTCTCCTGGGCTGCGCATCCTCGTCGTCTTGGCAACTCGCCAACCAGCGCGGCACAGAAAAAAAGTTTTTAAAAAAACCTGATTCCCGGCCAAAAAAGAAGGCGAAAATATGCCTGCCTGAGTGAGGGCACCTACCAGAGGGGTGGATTCTGGGGGGAGGGTCCCCGGCCTCCCCCTCTCCTCTCCTGGGCTGTGCATCCTCGTCGTCTCGCCAACTCGCCATGCCATGCGGTGTGGGCGGGGGATCCAAAATGGGGCGACCGCAAGATTTATTTTGAAATCGTGGTCCAAAAACACACCAAAGCACCACAGAAACATGCGAAAATAGCTATTTTAAAACTGCCTGAATTTTTACAGTAGCAGCAGTGGGTTTTTCTTGCAACAAAACGTCTCCATTGATTTTATTTTATTTTATTTTTATTTTTATTTTTACACCTGCGCAATGATGGGCTGGCCATGGGAGTGGACCATGCAAATTTTTGGAGCCATTCCACCAATTGCATGGCCACTTGGCCAGGTTTTGACCAAGATTTCTGGGATGTGCCAGTTGGGCATAAAAAGCCCACTAACCCTAGCCCGAACCCTAACCCTAACCCGAACCCGAACCCATACACCAGTACACTGTCCTTCTTAGTGGGTCAGAGAGGCACCCAGAGGTGCGCCCCACTAACTCACCCTAACCTTACCTGTAACCCAAAGCCTAGCCCTTGCGCTAACCCTAACCCTAAGCCAGATCTGTGTAAGTACACTTCCCTTCTTAGTGAGCCAGAGGGCACATTGCCCATAGGGGTCCTCTCTCACTTTGTTCCTCGCTCCTACCCATCCCCAGCCCAAGTGCACTGTATGCCAGCAGGCAGTGAGTCACAGAGGCACCCGAAAGAGAGGTGCCTCTGCCTGCCACTGCAACTTGGTATGCATATCCTATTGGCTATGCATACCCTTTTGTAGCGGGCCAGAGGAGGCACCCACCCCAGAGAGGTGCTTCCAGGAGCCCGCTTTCCCTTCTTGGTGGGCCAGAGGAGGCACCCACCCCAGAGAGGTGCCTCCAGGAGCCCGCTCCCCCAACCAGTACTAACGACAGATGAAAAAACGACAAACGAAACGACAAATTTTTGGAAAATTTCATGAAAAACGGAAACGAGCCAAAACGGGCCGGCTCCGACACACGACAACTCGAAAACATCATTTTCCCTGGTCGTGCCCATCTCTAATTCACAGCTGTATGTAAGGAAACATTTTTATTCTTTCTCCTACAAATGTCTCAAGGCAAGCTGATTGAGACCCTAAATGCCTATTAATGAGAAAGGGATGGCCTCCATGGAATTTGTAGCAATTTGCCTTTGCCCTCCCAAGGTGAAATAAAGACGCAAGACACTGTGGGTGGGTTTAACTAAGGCCACACTTTATTCAAATCATGCTAGGCATTTTCTTAACTTTAAACTTGAGAGGGGCCTGACATAGTACAGATCAATGGTTGGAACTCCAGGGTCTCCCGCGACCCCTCCAACTGGCAAGCTTTAGGGCGAGTTGCTACCCCCTGGAGGCACAGTCCCCAGTACCGCCTAGTGTGACCAATGCAAATAACCTCCTAACCACCCCCTGTAGGTGAGACTACTTGTAGTGGTATAGGCAAAAAGAACACTTGTGCTTTGCTTTGCTACCCCCTGGAGGCACAGTCCCCAGTGGGAATGGGTGACAAAAATAACCTCCTCTGGCTCTGCTAGTGTGGGATAGGCAAAAAAATCCTTGTTCTCCAACCCAATTTGGGAATGGGTCAAAAATCCCTATCCAGCTCTCAAGAGCGAAATGTGGCACTCACACTAGCACTGCAAATCAAGGGTGGGTGGGGAATGCCTGCTGCTGAAATAGGATTTCACGGAGGAGGAGTCCTGTTATATACAAGCCTCCTCCCCTCCCGGGCCGAGACTATCCATCCGGTCTCATGCTCCTTCACCCAGTAGGGCAAAAAGGCCCCTTCTTCAGACTTCACCTCCAGAGGAACCCACATTTGTGAGTCTCTGTACTTCCATTATATAAGAAAAGGAATTTTACCAGAAATTCAAAACGGTAACCTTTTCTTTCACAAATTTTCACCCTTCTTTCATCTGAATTTAGTTTTGTTTTCCATGTGGTATGTTTTGCATACAAATTGAATAGATAAGGAGATGAAATGCTCACTGGTCGGACACCTTTGCATATAAGAAACCATTCAAATAGTAAGTTTTTGTTTGCAATACAAGTTACATATCAGGATCATCAAGTGCTGGGGAACATCTTTTACTTCCTGAATAAGCCATCGTTTCTCATTATTCACATACAGTAATCAAAGACTTGTCTGCCAAATTTGAAATATGATCTCAAGTGCCTCTTCCTTTTGAAATCCAGCATGAACGTAATGCATTTCTTGCTCCATGAAATGTAAAAGCCTTTGTTGCAACACCTTGAGCATCACATTGGGAATTAATGCAATGGGTATATAGTTATTGTGCTCCTTGCCATCCCATTTCTTGGGAAGTGGGGTTATATTGAACATTTCTGGCCTTTGGGGCATTGGTTTGTTTTGCATTTTTGTTGGCCTATTCTTTTAAGGATTTTGACAGATCCAGTCTCTGTGACTTGAAATAGATTTAGTTGTATTCCATCTACCCCTGATGATTTATTTCTTCCCAGTACTTTCAGAGCAGCTTTCTCTTCACTTTCTAGAAGTTCAGGTTCTTCCTCATAGGATTCCTCTTCCAAGGAGTCTTTCATCTTTGCATTAGTCATTGTGATAGTTCCCTTTGTCTCTATGTGACTCTCACTGAAAAGCTGCATTGATCTTCCTAGCTTTTAAAGAACTAAATGTAAGGACCTTTTTCTGTTTGTCTTTGTTGATTTTTATGCTTGTTTCAAACAGATTTCAAAGCATCCCATTTATATCTATGTAACTTTTGAAATAATGCAGCACTAGTATCCATCCTCTGGTTGCTATTTTACATAGCTATGTCTCCTAGTGATCAGAGCATTCATTCTATCAATATGAAACGTTCAAATTCCAATTAAGCTAGCTTGTTTCAGAGATATACTGTACCTAGTCACAGGTATGTACCAAACTAAAAAGAAACTTGTTTCATCTTTCCCATTTGATTTCTAATTGTTCTGGGGTCGGGGTGGCGACTCTTGTACAGCTTAGACAATTATATTCCGAATAAACATAGTTCTACCATTTTGGCTGGTGTTCCAACTCCTTCATTCATTGTAAAAAAACACTTGTGCCAAGATTTCTGTTTGCTGTCTCACTTTACTTATCATTTTGTTCTTGGCAAGCTTATTATGGATTTGTTTATAACAAGGTTACTTCTCTTTTACACTTCTTTGCGGTTGAACACAGTAATTGCCTCCAATCTTCATTTCACTATATATTCTCTTAGTTTTTTAACTTTAGAGTTTTCAATGGTCAGGTTCTAATCTTTTTTTTTTATTAATATGTGTGTTCTTGAGCCTTTATATCCACTTCCGTTCTTTCACAGGCAAAGAGGAGAAAGACTGAGGTGTACATGGCAATGTGTCCATCGTGCCACTGGGAACAAGACGGGGAGTGAAGCACTCCCACTATGATTTGTAAATGTTCATGTTGTGCAAGTACTGACAAAAAATGGCCTGGAGGAAATAACATCCTTCCTGTGGGCGTGCAGTCAGCTTTCCACAAGCCCCAGCTGTGGGGTAGTATGTGGGGGAAATCCTGATGTATCGTTTGTGAAGTAGGTAAAGGTTACATGGGATGCAGACTCTAGCAGGAATAGCAGCAACCATAACAGCTGCTGTTGGGGCTGCTGGAATGCCCACAGTGAGCCTATGGGGAGTTCCTTCCAAGCCCTGCCATGCTACTTCAAGGCGTTGTGCAACAAGAAATCTTACGAGTTGCAGTGCTGGTGATCTGTACACACTCTTGCTGCAAACTGCATGATGGGCTGATATGGCTGGATAGCTCAGTGGTTGAGGTCTCTGGATGCAGAATTAGAGGTGTTGATTCCCCACTACGCCTCCTTGACCAGGGCGGGACTCAGTGATCCATACGGTGCGTTAAAGCAATGCAGTTCAAAGATTACAACTCTCTTCCACTGGCTCTCCTTCTGACATCCAGAGTCCCTCTCTCTCCAGTCCCCTGCTTTTACTTCTGGACCTTAGGTATGCTCATATCATGGAAATACAACATGCATATACATGTGTTCCGTTTGAGCATCAGCTAGGAATGGGTGGAGCAAGAGGGCTGCATCGATGCCCAGCTATCTTACACACAGAAATCAAAACCTTCCCTCCTCCAGCACTGTTCACCATGAGATTAGTCTCCCTGTCTGGAGACTAGGGGGAACATACCTCTTCCCTAAGACATCAGCAATGCCCTAAGATTGGACAATAATAGCAGTCAGTGTCCCCTTGGCAGCCATAAAAAAATAGCCAGTTTGTCAAAGGCTGGACTAAATGTAGCTTACATTTTGGACTGCATATGGGATATTCTGGAGTGAGCTATTTCCTGGTGTTCTCCAGTTGGACCCCAATCCTACCCAGGCTGGATTTGGACAGAGAAGGCAGTGACAGAATGAGGAAGGAAGGAAGGAAGGAAGGAAGGAAGGAAGGAAGGAAGGAATGAAGGAAGAAAGGAAGGAAGGAAGGAAGGGAGGGAGGGAGGGAGGGAGGAAGGGAGGGAGGGAGGAAGACTCTCGCCCTTTGTACATGGTGACATGCGCGCACACACACATTTTTTGGCAAAGAAAAATAGACTGAATATGGAAATTTATCTTGTTCTATTCTACTTAACCTTAAGATGAAATCCATGTTGAATCTGTTTTGATTAATCCATTAAAGTTCAGCTATGTGCACATAATTGTCCCTAGTTGTTGAATTCAAGAAGCAGTGAGCATGCCTTTGGAAGTTGCTCTTTGAGTTAGAAGAAGGCACCTATTCATTTCTGTCCAGTTTTCACACTTCCTATCTTGTGCAAACTCTAGTATTTCCTCATAATTCTGTCTATGCTAGAACCATGACACCTACTTGAATTTCCTTTGACACAATAAAAGCTCTTTATCAAAATGCTCTCCTTGCTCTTAAGCTCTGTCCAAGCTGCTTCCGCCCATCCTTACTCGAACACGGCCATGAATGTTTGACTTGCCACTGTGGTTTTGCATAGCGTTTCTGCCCATCATTCAGTTACAGTTCGTGACAGGCTTCCACGTTACCTCACCCAGAGAAATAGTGGAAGCTATTCTTTTCTTTCTATCTCTTTTCTTATGTCCACTCTCCATTGGTGCAGCACTTCTGCCTTTCAATCCTGTCACCTTCTGGGTAAGGCTGGCATCCCTGTTTTGCCCTCCTCCAGGTAGACAGATTATGAAGGACAGATTTTGAAGCTGAGGCTCCAGTACTTTGGACACCTCATGAGGAGAGAGGAATCCTTGGAAAAGTCCCTGATAGACATGGGCATGACTCGGCGAAATTGTCGTTTCCATTTTTGGTTATCGTTTCCATTACGTAATGGAAACGGTAACGATAATTAAGCCATAAGAACTCGAACTCGAACCAAAAAAGAAAAATTTGGTCGGGTTTTTCGTTTCCCTTTGTGGCATTGCGGCGATCACGCAATGCGAAGCACAGAAAAAGTTTTTAAAGTTTTTTTTTAAAAACCCGACTCCCGGCCAAAAAAGCAGGCGAAAATATGCCTGCCTGAGGCTTTGCCTCCTACCAGAGGGGTGGTTTCTGGGGGGTCCCCAGCCTTTCCCCCTGCTTCTTCTGTCCTGGGCTGCTTGCACCAGGCTGGGGGGGGGTCCGTCCTCGTCGTCTCGCCATGCCATGCGGTGGGGGGATCCAAAATGGCGACCGCAATTTTTCTTTTGAAATCGTGGTCAAAAAACACCAAATCACCACAGAAACATGTGAAATTTATTTATTTTAAATGCCTGAATTTTAATAGTAGCAGCAGTGGGATTTTATAGCAATAAAACGTCATATTGATTTTATTTTATTTTATTTTATTTTATTTTTTATTTTTTTAGACCTGCCCATTTGGGCTGGGCATGGGATGGGACCATGCAAATTGTTTGAACCATTCCACCAATGGCATTGCCAGGTTTTGGACTGACACTTCTGGATGTCTCGGAGGGCATAAAAAGCCAAGGCACCTTCCAGAAATCGCAGTCGGGTGTATGGATGTGGTTGAGGGAGGAGGGCTGGCTGCTGGTGCTGGTGTGATCTGATCGAGATTGAGGAGGGAGGCTGGAGGCTTTAGGATTTAAGGTAGGCAGGCAGGGAGGGAACTGAATTTAGAAAATAATTTCTTTGATTCCCTGCAGCTTTATTTATTCTTTATTTCTTCTCTGGCAGTTTGTGAGGATTTTTTTCTGATATTGGATAAAGGGGGAGGTTCGACTGGGAGTGGGAGGTGTGGATTTATTTAAAAAATATATTATATACTACCATTTATTTTCTATTTTCCCAACTTCAATTAGCTTGCACACACACATACATTTGGGGTGCAAGCCAAGAACAGAACCTCTATCCTAAGTGATATCCTAACTGCCCAGTCGCCCGTCTGCCCGCGCCGCCACCCGCCTGCAGCCCGTGCCGCTGCCCATCCACTCACCCGCCCGCAGCCGCCCCCGCCCATGGCCCCCCGCCCTGCCCGCCACCTAGGGCGCAAAAACACCTAGCGCCGGCCCTGATTGCGGGACGCCCCTATGCTCTTGGAAGTCAAATCGTGCTAAATCGCGGTGGAAACGACAAATGACAAACGACAAACGAAATGACAAATTTTTGAAAAGTTTCGCGACAAACGGAAACAACCCGAAACGAACCCGTTCCGACAAACGAAAACTCAAAACGTCATTTTTTTCTGGTCGTGCTCATGTCTAGTCCCTGATGTTGGGAAAGATTGAAGGCAAAAGGAAAAGGGGACGGCAGAGAATGAGATGGTTGGACGGTGTCATCGATGCAACCAATATGGATTTGACCAAACTCCTGGAGGCAGTGGAAGATAGGAAGGCCTGGCGAGCTCTGGTCCATGGGGTCACGAAGAGTCGGACGTGACTGAATGACTGAACAACAACAACAACAGGTAGACAATCTGCAGGGACAATTGTGAAGTCAAAATGGTGGCCCCCTAAGCATTCTCTCATTGAGCAGTATTAGCTTTAAGTGGAACCTGTTTAACTATGAATAAATAAAAATTAAGAAAAATGCAATCCCAGGTAGGGGAAACTGAGCAGCATACCAATACCCAATGGAAGGGTAGATTTGTAAACAACACCATGTTGTAGGCAGGACCTGCCCTTAAGACACAGGTTAAAAAGGAAACCCCATTTGTGAGTGGGTGTCATTCGCTTACACATTCAGACAGAGCAAGATTCAGTGGCTCTGGAATTTTACTGGATCTGCAAAGATTTTGCTTTACAGCGACCCAAATTCTTTCCAAACACCTTTACAAAGTGCATGTTACAATCTTTTTTATTTTAAATGTGAACCAAGTTACAGTATATCCCTTAGGGTTTTCCGGAAGAGACCTTTCACTATACCTGACATCCTGCAAGTTCCCCCATTCTCTTCTATGTTCTTTGTTTTTCGCATTTGATAGGAGGAGGGTTGTTTTGATTAATTTGAACGACTCTGTTACAATGGCTTTGCATAAATTGTGTCCTGGTAGGGGCGTGGGGAGGAGAGGGGAGGGGATAGGAAGACAGAACTTACCAGGAGGGCCTTAATGTTCACCCAGTAGCTATGAATCCTTCCTGGGTGGGTAAACTCACCTACCAAGGTGGGATCACAGCCAGGCACTCTGCGTGGGGCAGAGAGGCTGGAGAGAGCAAAGGATGTGCCTAGCTGCCAAAAAGAGTAAACAAAACAAAACAAAACAGGTAGCTGACACTGGGGATGCTCTCCCCCGAGGTCTGCCATTTTCTTCCCATTGTTGGAGACCCTTTTGGCCTCCATTTATGCACTGCTGGCTCGTATTTGCCAATGAAGCAAATGTATATGTGTGCTGGGTTTTCTTCTTTTTTTAAGGCTAACTAAAGTGAACTAGCATTCTTATTCAATGTAGAGATTCTTACATGTTTTAATATTAATTGTATTTTAATTACATAATCAATTTGGATTTTAATGTTCACAACTTTGTTGTGGTTTAATGCTCCCTTGCTTTCAAATAATAATCATCCTTTGGGGGTGGGGGTCAGGTAAAGAATTATCAGAAGTGGTCTCCCCTTTCCTTCTTCTGGGGGCACCTTGGGGCTGTTCATCTTGCCCAAGGCCACACGGGCTGGCTGTACTCATAGGAGACACAGTGGGGAATCAAACGCTCAACCACTGAGTTATCCAGCCTGGCTGTACTGAAACCCACCTTTGAGCCCAATTCAAGGAGAAATTTGGCATATCCAACCAACCAACCAACCAATCCCTTGCTCCTCTTCCAAAAAGGATCTCAAACTGGCTTACACATGTAATCATTTTTAAAGGCTCTACCGTTTAACATGTAAAGGAGCACAGCAGAAAAAAAGGAGGGAGCAGGAGAAAATGGCACATAGCGCTGCTGCAGAACTGATGGAATGGGGCTGCTTCTTGGTCATCTCCTCCTCATCATCTGCTGCAGCCTGATGGAATAGCGACAAGGGGTAACAGCTGAAAGGGGCCTTTGGGGACACTGCTTTAAACAGGTCTGAGGGAATAGTCTCAATAACCATCTATATGCCCAGACATAGGTCCAGTTTTGTGTGTGGAACAATCAAATGACTGGAGAGAATGAGGGTACCCCAATAGCAAAGATAGAGATTTTAGCCCAGATCGACCCAGAGAATGAGAGACTTGCACACACTGAAGAAGGGAAGGGAAGTCAGAATAGGTAACCAACCAAGACACTGAGGCAAGAACAGGGTCACTTTAGAAGACCCTGCAGGGCAAAGGTTTTGGAACAACTACTCAGGGTCACATGACCCTTGGGACTAGAATGGTTCCAGTCTAGGGTTCTTACAATCCAATTTCCATTGCCTTCCCCCTCCAACTAACATTACCAATGAAACAGGAAGTAGTTCAATTGTGGCTGACCTGAAAATTAACAGAGTGGTGTTAAAGATGCAGAAATACAACCACAGTGGAGTGTACATTGCACAGTGCTCTACTGCATCGCAAATGCGATGCAGGAGCCATTTTGCCCACCTACCTGGAGGGGCAATGATGGGCCTGAATGGGAGCTTATCTTAAAAGGGAGCGCAATGGATGCATGGCCTCTCCGTTGCTGATTGCCATCTGGAAGGAGCTTGCTGTGAGGATGTGGTCAGTTTCAGTTTTGCAGTAACCGTGTGGCTTGCATGAGTGGGAGGAAAAGCAGTGGGGAAGAGGAGTTGGTGGGGGAGGGGGTACACCCAACCTCATGCCCCTGAGGTTCATTGTCAGGGTTAGGAGGTCTGAGGGGGTGCAGGAAAAGGCAGGGGGCACAGTGGTAGGAGATTTAGTGAGGGATTTATAAAAAAATTAAAATTAAAAAATTAAATTAAATAATAAAATAAAATAAAATAAAATTTGAATTAAAATCATTCATAAAGCACCCCAAGGTTCTGCTCCCTCTGCTGTAGCAGACCAGGTGATTCAACCCCACCCAGTCTGCTGGGATTTCCCCACAAAGGGGCATGTTTTTCGAAACCTTGTCAATACCAGCACCAGTGTAGTTTGTGCAATGAAAGATACCCAGCTTCACAGTGTGCCAGAGTGAGGGCCAGAGCAGGAGGCAGTAAGGAGCAAGGATTTTAATTGAACAAATTATCATAGAGGGGGCTGAGAGGGGACTGAAGGAGGGAGTTGGGGTTGGAGTTGGGGAAGGGCTCAGGGACCTGGGCTGTTCCTTTACCCCACCCCATCGTTAGAAGAGCCATACAGGACCAGCTGGAACATCATCGCCCCCACCCCCTATTGGTTCAATCTATTGGGTGCCTGATACCTTCCAACTCGTACCCGCACCCCCTTTGACTTGGCCTACCCTTACTGCAAGAGTTGGTTGGGGCATTGGCTGGCTTGCCCTGTTTTTGTGTGCCTTTCTCCCTTTCTAAGAGGCTCAATTTAGCTGAAATGGCCGTAAAGCTAGCTAAGAAAAAGCCGGACAGGTTTTGAGTGAATAAGCTACTAGGTTTCATAACATATGCAGGGATGTTGGTTCACACTCAACCGGGGGGGGGGATCTTGTTGTTTCAGTATCTCAATTTAATATATTGGGCTTATACTGATTTCCCGGGTTATGCATGGCTTCTGCATGATGGGGGTTTAGGATGAGGGTGGTCCTAAACCGAAATTTGAATTGGGAGGTGCAACATAACCCGCTGTGGCTTTAGTACATTACTCCGATCCACCTATTGCTCAGAGCTCGGTTTGATAGTGGGCACTTAATTCATAATGCACCCCAAGGTTCTGCTCCCTGTGCTATAGTGGGCCAGGTGGTTCTACCCCGCCTGGTGTGCTGGGATTTCAACACAAAGTGGGCATGTTTTTGAAACCTTTTCGATACTGGCACCAGTGTAGTTTGTGTAATGAAACACACCCAGCTTCGCAGTGTGCCAGGGTGAGGGCCAGAGCAGGAGGTGGTAAGGAGCAAGGAAGGGGCATAAGCAACCCCCTAGTGTAGCATCTTTAGCAAAAGGGTCCCAGCCCAATTAGAGTTTCAGTTTTGGAGAGGTGGCTGCAGGCTTACCCAAATCGGGAGGCAGCTTCATATTTGTTATTGGGTTATTCCTTGGGTTTTCATATTCCAATGAAAGAGGTCAGGACAGTGAAGATGTCCAGGAACCTGAAGTCAGTAGAGGGGATAGAACACATAGTTAAGGAAAAGATCCAGAAGGAGGTCAGGGAAGACAGGGGGTTGGGTCCTTTTGTGCGCCCACCGGTGCTAGCATTCAGGGTGTCTCCCTTAGGGGTAGTTCATAAGAAGTCAGCTGATGAGTTTCATTTGATTCATCACCTGTCTCAGCCTGAGAGAGATTCTGTCTATTATGGTATCCCGCAGGAATAGTGTAGTGTGCACTCCACTTGATTTGATGAGGCATTACACACAGTTCTCAGTGTGGTACTGGGGCACTTTTAGCCAAATGCAACATTAAGTCAGCCTTTAGGCTCCTTCCGGTGCATTCGGAGGACTTTGGTTTGTTGAGATATTCTTTTGAGGATGCATTCTACATGGATAGGGCTCTCCCGATGGGTTGCTCGATCTCATGTGCCACCTTCGAGTGTTTTAGTACCTTTTTTGAGTGGCAGCTGAAGCAGAGGGCTTGGCTCTCTTCAGCAGTCCATTATTTAGATGATTTTTGTTTTGTTTTGTGGGAGTTTAGGTCCTTGGCAGGGTGAAATGTTGTGGAGGGAATTTCAGGAGATGACTAGGGAATTGGGAGTACCCCTAGCTGGGGAGAAGACGGAGGGCCCTAGCTGTTCATTGTCTTATTTGGGTATCAAACTTGACACTCAGTGGCAATGGAGCTGGTTACAAGAGGAGAAAGTTGTTCATAGGGAGTGGATCACGGATTTGCTGCCTCAGCGTAAAGTTTAATTGAGGGAGTTGCAGGAAATTGTTGGGCATTTGAATTTTGCCTGCAAAGTTGTTGCTCCTGGCAGGGCATTTCTATGTAGATTGTGTGATGCTATGTGTGGCCTCACTAGGCCACATCATAGGCAAAGATTCTCTAGGGGGGGGGATGTGGGAGGATTTAATAGTTTGGTTGCAGTTTTTGGAAAGTTTCAATGAGATATCGTTTTGGATGGAGGAGTGTTGCCATGGCTCTGAGTTCCAGTTACATACTGATGCTTCTGAGAGTCATGGCTGTGGATTGTATTTTAAGGGTGGATGAAGTGTGGGCCTATGGCCTAAGAGGTGCCAAGACAGTGGGGTGACACGAGATCTCACATTTTTAGAATTTTTCCCCATTGTGGAAGTCCTTTGGTTATGGGTGGATTTTTGGGAAAATTCCACAGTCACCTTCTAGTGTTACTATCAACCAGTGGTATTTATAGATAAGTACCTCACATCAAAGTTGGATTGGGTTTTGAGGTTGGTTAGGATGTTTACCCTGTGGTGCCTGCGCTTTACTACAGTTTTTCAGGCAAAGCATGTGCCCAAGCTAGACAATGAGATGACTGATGCCCTGTCACACCAACAGATTGGACAGTTCAGGGCGTTGGCTACTGGGGTGCAGGAGTTGCCCAAAGTTGTCCCGGAAGAAGTGTGACACCTTGGCGGGTGAAAGTGAACAGGGCTATTGCTTTGGCACTAGCATCCAGCACCCAACATTCCTACAGGACGGTGTGTGAGGAATTCTTCTCCTTTTGGGTTCAGGAAGAGTTGGAGCTCCTTTAGCTGGCACTGGTGGACCATTTACTTCAATTTGGTCTGTATCTGTATGAGAAGGGATTGGCACCTACTTCCATTCAGGGTAGAATGTCTGCTTTAGCCTTTTATAACAAGGCTAGGGTTTTTTCCGAATATACCTTAGATTTTCAGGTGAGAAAAATTATTGAGGGCTAGAGCAGGTTGCACAGGAGGGTTCCTAATGGAAGAACCCCTATATCTCTGGCCATATTACAGAAGTTGGTTCAGATTTGGCAGTCAGTTTGCAAGGATGAGTATGAGGTTCTGTTTAGGGCTGTCACACTGGTGCCATTTTTGGAGCATTTAGGGTAGGTGATTTTGTGGTTACAGCCAAGTTGGACATGTCCAGGACTGTGTTGCAGTTTCGAGACTTCGAGATCATCAAAAATTGTATAGTCCTGAGCAGGGCTGGCGCTAGGTTTTTTTGCACCCTAGGCGAGGGGCAGGGGTGGGGTGGTGGGTGGGCGGCGGGTCGGGTGGGGGTGGGGGGCGGGGCAGCAGGGGGTGGCCCTAGGCAACTGCCTAGTTCGCCTTAATGGACACGCCGGCCCTGGTCCTGAGGCTGCGAAGGTCAAAGACGGACCAAAGGGGAAGGGATGTCTCATTTCTCTGGGGCCGTGTTCTATGGGTGGTTTGTGTCCAGTGGTTGTTATGAAAGAGTAAGTGGCAGCTCGAGCCTTGGGTGGTTGGGACCTGAGGGGTATTTCCCTGAATTTATTCCATCTCCTAGCCTCCCCCGTATATTAGTTTATTGCTGTGTTAATAAAGTGTGGCCCATTTTTCACCCAAAGCTCCGTGTCTTGCCTCTTTACTCCAGGCTGGGTGGGCAAAGGGTCCTGCTGAGGCTTACTGGTGGGAAAGGCAAGGAACAAGTGGTTCTCCAGAGGCTGTTGGATGGTAGCTCCAGCCCTTACCAGGCTGAATCTGCTGGTGTCAATGACAGCTCCAGTCCAACAATATCTGGAGGATCACATGATGCCTACCCCTGTTATAGAGAGTCTGATGGTTCAATTTCTTGTGAAGGACAACATCCAGAGCACACACCACTTGCTTTCTCTTTCTGAGTGGGTTGGAAGACAAGTAGAAGATGGAAATCACAACATACTACAGGGTATTGTGGTTCTCAGTCCAAGGAAACTGCTGCTTCCGAAGCCCCAGAGATAAGACGAAAGGGAATATCTCTAAGTCAGGTGATGATCAAAAGGTAATAGATCCCACTTACTGGGGACTCTGTGGGCATGTGGAGTTCTGACTAGGAGTCTGGAGTGTGGTCGCATTATTTTGGAACCATCATTAGATTATTCTTCTCTGCTTAGAAATAGGATATCTGATGGGATTCAGGTACTGAGTGGTCCTAAAATTAACAGCCTAGAGAGCCCATTTAAGAAAAGGATCACCGCCCAACCCCTGATTTGAACATGACCCCCATCAGTTTATAGGCCAGAAGGCAAAACAGGAGCAATACTGCTGACAGAAGCGTTAGGAAAAGAGTAAGCCCAGGTTCTGTCCTCTACTCCCAGTGCCTAAAAAGCTTGTCGGTTTTGTCTAATGCTTGCTAATTGTGTCCTCAGAGAAAAATGATAAAGCCCTTACATGCCAAAGCAGATGAGTTAATTGAAATAAATTGAAATTGGCTGTTCCTCTTAATCAAGAGGCTTCAAGGGAGGGTGCAAACATTCCTAGTTTGCATTAGTCTTGTTCTAGTGGCTCGTTGAGGAGGAAGATATTTAGGAAATTTCTGATCTAAGCAAAAGAAAAGCACGATCTGACAGCCTGAATATGCAGGAGGACTACCAAGTTAATCTTTATTGATGTCACCAATTAGATCCAGTTTGGAACATGGGGTTGCTATTCAGCAGGTCTTGTATGTGCACTTCTAAAATCCTTGCAATGTTTTTATCCAATGTGAGAAGGGATTTTTATGCACACATTCCTCAGAAGTCATTTGATAATAGGTGCAGGTTCAGCAGCATAAACAGGGAGCCTGCAGATTAACCAGCACATAGGCATATTTTTTCAGAGAGAGGTGAAAAATATGCAAATTCTTTTTTTTTATAAATCTCAATGTGTAGAAATTAGAGATGGGCACGAAACAAACTTTTGGTTCATTTTATTATTCGTTTCGTTACGTAATGAAATGAATAACGGACTGCCCCCTCTAAGAAAAATGAAACAATTCAAAATGGAAATTTGTGTTTCATTTCGGTTCATTTTTCATTCCATCAGTGTCTCCTACCTGGGGTGGTCCTGGTCCAGTCCTCCTGGCTGTAGCGCGGGCGGCAGGAGGGAAAAAAAGTTGATGGGCCTGCACTACAGCTGGTAGGCGGTCACGTGGTTGGCAGTAAAAAAATTAAAACAAATAAAATAAAATAAAATAAAATAAAAAAAAAAAATAAAAATAAAAATAAAAATAAAAATTACCTGCTCTGGCCCATGGGCTGGCAGGAGAAAAATTAAAAAATATTAAAACAAAAAACCCCAATCAGGCCACGAGCACCAGAAGTGACCCATGAGCCACCGACCTGACCCACGGATCACCAAACTGGCCCGCAGGCCAGCAGGAGGGGGGGGGAGTCACTTCTGAGAGCCCGGAACTCTGCCTTTAAGGCAAGGGACATGGATACATATAGAGAGGCTAGGGCTAATCTTAGAAGAGGTATAAAGGCAGCAAAACAAAAATATAAACAAAAGGTGGAGAACTACTTAGCTGATAACAACACAAAGGGAGTATGGCAAGGACTGCAGCATTTAACTAACTTTAGGGGCAAGATGAGGAACATGGCTGAGGCTGATGCCTCACTGGCAGAGGAGCTGAATATTTTCTTTGCTCGCTATGAGGTTAAAAGACCAGGCCCCATAGTACCTGCTTGCCAGTCTTCAAATTCTCAGCCACTCATTTTATATGAACATCAAGTGAGAGCTGCATTGAGAGCTGTGAATCCCAGTAAAGCTGCAGGCCCAGACGGGGTCCTGGGGATAGTGGTAAAAAATTGTGCTGATCAGTTAGCAGGGGTTCTGACAAGAATTTTTAACATCTCCCTGCAAACGGCTTGCGTTCCATCATGTTTGAAAGCAGCTACCATTGCCCCAGTCCCAAAGAAACCAGCAGTTAATTGCCTAAATGACTACAGACCTATTGCATTAACGTCTGTAGTGATGAAATGCTTTGAAAGATTGGTTCTCCAATACCTTAAAACATGTTTTCCACCAGACTTTGATAAACATCAGTTTGCCTATAGGAGAAACAGATCAACAGATGATGCCATAGCTACTGCCTTACACCTTGCAGTGAGTCATCTGGAGAAACCTGGAAATTATGTTAGGATGCTTTTCATTGATTACAGTTCAGCTTTTAACACCATCCTACCAAGCATTCTTATTAAAAAGCTGGCTGATCTGGACCTTTCTTCTACCATCTGTGATTGGATCAAGGACTTTATTTATTTATTTATTTATTTATTTATTTATTTATTTATTTATTTATTTATTTATTTATTTATTTATTATTATATTTATATCCCGCTTATCTACAGGGTACTCTAAGCGGCTTACAACAAAAAAGGCTACAAAGCCAATAAAATACAATAAATAATCACAGACAAACCTATAAACTCCCTAAACACTGTTAAAAACCACATGACACCTCGACTAAAATGCAAGTTACGATGGCGGGAAAGAAAAAAAAATCAACTGTCGCCAAAGGCCTCACGAAAAAGGTAGGTTTTCAGCGCCTTTCAAGGCCAGCAGGGACTCTGCAGAGCGCACTTCACTGGGGATGGAATTCCAGAGGCTGGGGGCCGCCACAGAGAAAGCCCGGGTCCGAGTGCTCGTCCTCCGGGCTTCCCGAGGGTGGCGACCGAAGCAAGTGCGCGCCGGGCCGAAGTGACCGCTGAGCGACCGGTCCCAAGCCATGGAGGGTTTTATAAACTAAAACCAGGACCTTGAATCTGATCCGGGCCGCAACGGGCAACCAGTGCAAGCGGACTGGGGTGATGTGGTCGTAACGACGCACACCAACCACCAGCCTGGCCGCCGCGTTCTGGACCCGCTGCAAGCGCCGGAGAAGATTCAAGGGCAACCCCATGTAGAGTGCGTTACAGTAGTCCAGCCTCGAGATCACCAGAGCTTGGACCACTGCTCTCAAGGAGCTCGCGTCGAGGTATGGGCGGATCTGGGCGATCCGACGGAGATGGAAATAGGCGGACCTGGTCACCGAGCCACCTGGTGCTCCATGGCAAGCGCCAGGTCCAGGAACACACCCAGATTCCGCACCCTCTCCGCGAGCTGGAGGGAGACTCCCCAGACAGGGAAGAGGGCCACCGTATTCCCGACGGCGAGCTCCCGAAGAACATAACCTCCGTCTTCTCGGGGTTGAGCTTAAGCCTGTTCGCCCCGGTCCAAGCCAGTACGGCCTCCAGGCACCCGTCGAGAACTTCCACAGCTTCCACAGCAGAGGTGTTAAAGGAGAGATAGAGAGCTGCGTGTCATCAGCGTAATGACAGCAGACTCCAAAACTCCTGATGACCCCGCCAACGGCCTTACGTAGATGTTAAACAGCATGGGGGACAGAGACGACCCTGTGGAACCCCACACGGAGGATCCAAGGGGCCGATAACTCCCCCATGCTGCACGTAACCGGCCCTCCAGGAAGGAACGGAGCCAACTGCAAGCAGTGCCTCCGATTCCGACCTCAGAGAGCCGGTCCAACAGGATACCATGGTAATCAAAGGCCGCTGACAGATCCAGGAGGACCAACAGGGAAGAGCAACCCCTGTCGGCCGCCCTGAGAAGGTCATCTTGCAGGGCGCGACAAAGCTGTTTCGGTACCCGGGCAAGGATCGAGGCACTGCCGATCCTCCAAATGACTGCAGCCGGACCGCCGCCACCCTCTCGATCACCTTGCCCATAAACGGGACATTGGCGATAGGACGATAGTTTGTCAGATCATCCACCGCCAGGCCAGGTTTTTTCAAGATGGGCTTTACCACCGTCTCCTTCAGACGAGAGGGAAAACCCCCTGCTGAACGAGGCGGTGGCGATGGCAGAAGCCCATTCGGCCATAGTCCCTCTGGCAGCTCTAATTAGCCAGGCAGGGCAAGGGTCGAAAGGAGTGGAGGCAGGCCGGCAATGCACCATAGCCTTGGAGATCTCGACAGCAGAAACAGGCCCAAGCGCATCCAACCGAGGCGAACCAGCAACTGGAGATGGCGGGGCAGGACCACTGCAACCGGAGTCAAAACCAGCACGGATGGCCTCAATCTTAGTTCGAAAAAGGCTGCGAACTACTGAACTCAGTAGGAGGAGGCCTGGCCAGACTAGGATTGCTGAGGTCCCGAACCACCCGGAAGAGCTCCGCCTGGCGGTTCAAGGCCTCAGCAATTCTCAGGGAGGTGAAAGATGTTCTAGCCTCCCTTATCGCGATGATATAGCGACTAGACTGGGCATCAACGGCAGCCTTACTCAACGCCATGCGGGATTTCCTCCAGCTGCATTCCAGCCTCCTCCTAACCTGCTTCATTGCCCTAAGCTCCCCCGTGAACCATGGGGAGGGCCGGGCTCGGCAGCGGAGGAGGCGCTTGGGGGCGATCCGGTCAATGGTGTGGACAGCTGTTTCATGCCAAAGATTCGCCACACCCTCGGCCGGAACGTCAGCCAAACCACCAGGTAGTCCCCCAAAGAGCTCACCGAACCGCTGAGGGTCCTGGAGCCTCCGGGGGCGGGCCAAGATAGTGGGCTGGTGGTCCCCGCGGGGAGGAGCCGAAATCACCAGGGAAAATGAAAGCAGGTGATGGTCTGTCCATGACACAGGGAGGGAGACAAGGTCCCCCACCTCCAGACGCGAATCCCCCGACATGGATGTAAACACCAGATCCAGGGTGTGACCAGATCTGTGGGTGGGGCATAAAACATGCTGGGACAGACCCATGGAAGCCATGGATTCCATGAACTCCAGAGCTACACCAACAAGCCCACCATCCGCATGCACGTTGAGGTCTCCCGCAGGCGCGGGGATCTCAACAATGCAGCGGAGATGAACTCTGTGAGCTCTGGAAGGGATTGTGCAGGGTTGCGGGGAGCTCGGTAGCCCAGCACAATGCCAAATCTGTCCCGCTGTCCCACCAACAGATGAAGTACCTCCAACCCCTGGCTAACCAATGTCGAGGCCCTGCTGACGTGTAAAGAATCCCTGTAGACGATTGCCCCCTCCCCCTTTGACCCCCAACCTTCCCACTCCCTCTACCAGATACCCGGGCGGGCAAAGGAGAGAGAGAGAAGCCCCCCCCTCCGTGCCCACCCAGGTCTCCGTGATGAATGCCAGGTCGGGCTTCCCATCCGCAATAGTATCATAGATGAGAGGGATCTTGTTATGAACCGACCTGGCATTCATCAGGATACAGGTAAGGTTGGGGGCGCTGGTGGAGTGACTCCTGGGCACGTGACAGAGAGCCGAGGGGTCAGAACGAGGGACAGACACGAGTTGTCTGACCCGAGTTCTTCTTGCCTGACAAACCCTACGGCTACAAGCGTACGCCCACGATCACCGTTGGTATGTGAGCCCCTGCATTCATGGCGAGGGAAAAAAAAGAAAAGAAAAAGAAAAAGGAAAAAAAATATATGTATATAGGTAGTTACAACAACAACACTGTAAAAATATAAAAATTACAATAACAATGAAAATAACAAGACAATAATGCACTAAAATTACAAATTACAAACTACAAACAACAAATTAAAGGGCAACCACCAGGGCAAATGGAGAGGGACAGGGAGGGACGCAAAGATGGTTCACAGGCAGTGAATGAGCAGCAATGACTGGTATGGCAGCTGATGTCATAGGTGGGTAAAAACAAGCACGAAGTGGGGTCAGGCCATCAACAGTCGGCGGGCCGGCAGCGGCCTCTAGGCCTGGGAGGGCCCAAACACAGCAGCCGCGAGCTAACCCCGAGCCTCGATAGATGGAAGGCCCACTGCTGCCAAACCAGTCCAGTGTCCTTGGAAGCAGCACAGAGGATAAAGGAATTTAGATGAAAGGGGGAGCGGGATGAACACCGCACCCCCTAATCCACCACAGTCAGAGAGAACTGACAACAAGGGGAGGGAAAAAGGGGAGGGCAAGGGTGGAAGAGGGAGCAGGAACAGGGCAAGAGGGGAGAGGCGCATGTCGAGGCAGCCTTTGGGACTGTCCCCAAACAAGCCGTTGCAATAGTGAATAGCAAGGAAGCTTACAGGTCTTGAGTTCCAGCAGTGGCTAGGCTGGCTGGCTCAGCTGGCCACAGCAGATGGAGTGAAGTGCTGGAGTTGGAGCCAGCCCTGGGGTCTCTCAGGCAAGTGTCCTTCTGCGCAGCCCCTCCCTGCAGCCTTTGTAGGCTCTCCCCCTGGGAATCTCTCACAAGCCCAGAGAGAGGCACAGGTGATTTTCCAGCCGAGAGAGGGCTGCCAAGCAAGCAGGCAAACACTTACAGGTCTTGAGTTTCCAGCAGTGGCTAGGCTGGCTGGCTCAGCTGGCCACAGCAGATGGAGTGAAGTGCTGGAGTGCTGGAGTTGGAGCCAGCCCCGGGTCTCTCAGGCAAGTGTCCTTCTGCGCAGCCCCTCCCTGCAGCCTTTGTAGACTCTCCCCCTGGGAATCTCTCACAGGCCCAGAGAGAGGCACAGGTGATTTTCCAGCCGAGAGAGGGCTGCCAAGCAAGCAGGCAAACACTTACAGGTCTTGAGTTTCCAGCAGTGGCTAGGCTGGCTGGCTCAGCTGGCCACAGCAGATGGAGTAAAGGCTGGAGTTGGAGCCAGCCCCGGGGTCTCTCAGGCAAGTGTCCTTCTGCGCAGCCCCTCCCTGCAGCCTTTGTAGGCTCTCCCCCTGGGAATCTCTCACAGGCCCAGAGAGAGGCACAGGTGATTTTCCAGCCGAGAGAGGGCTGCCAAGCAAGCAGGCAAACACTTACAGGTCTTGAGTTTCCAGCAGTGGCTAGGCTGGCTGGCTCAGCTGGCCACAGCAGATGGAGTGAAGTGCTGGAGTGCTGGAGTTGGAGTCAGCCCCGGGGTCTCTCAGGCAAGTGTCCTTTCTAAGAGACCGCTCACAAACAGTGAGGGTTGGGCCTTTCACATCTACTTCCCTGAAGCTTAGCACCGGCTCCCCACAGGGCTGTGTGCTTAGTCCCTTCCTGTATTCACTGTACACATATGATTGTGTATCATCTGATCCATCTACTGTGATTATTAAGTTTGCAGACGATACCACCATAATGGGTCTTATTACAGGGGGAGATGAATCACCGTACAGGAATGAGGTCCAAAAATTATCCACATGGTGCCTAGAAAACAACATCTAAATATTACCAAGACAAAGGAGATGGTGCTGGACTTCCGGAGGAAAAGAGAGGAACTAGCCCCATTGTACATCCAGGGGGGCTGTGTGGAGAGAGTTTCTTCCTTTAAATTTCTGGGAGTTTACCTCAGTGAGGATCTATCCTGGGGAATTAATACAACCAAAGTAGTCAGGAAGGCCCAGCAGAGACTGCATTTCCTTAGGGTCTTGCGTAAGAACAAAGTGAAGCAACAACTGATTATCTCCTTCTACCGGTCCACAGATGAAAGCATCCTCACATATTGCATTACCGTTTGGTATGCTGGATTGACAGCTGCTGACAGGAAGACACTACAGAGGGTGGTAAGCACAGCTCAGTATATCATGGGCTGTCCCCTGAGTGCACTGGACAACATCGCTAGGGATTGTTGCCTCAGGAGGGTTGGAAAAATTCTTAAGGATGACTCACACCCTGGTCAGCACTTTTTTACCTTGTTACCATCAGGCAGAAGATATCGTAGTATAGCCTGCCGTACCAAGAGATTGAAGAACAGTTTTTATCCATGGGCTGTCAGACTGCTGAATGGGAAATAATCCCAGGACAAGTATAGAAGAACTGACCTGTGGGCTGGCGCATTCTGTGTCAAGTACACAGGGTGCAATAAGACTGAGTGATTGCCAGTGAGATGGGGGCGGGATGGTGGTGGGTGTGGGCATGGGAGACTCAGCTAATTTCATTGTGCACATGTTGTACATTGACAATAAAGGTATTATTATTATTATTATTATTATTATTATTATTATTATTATTATTATTATTATTATTATTATTATTATTATTATTATTATTACAGCTAGTGGGCCATGTAGTCAGCAGTAAAAAAATAAAATTAAAAAAATTAAATATTTAAAAAATGTACACAGTGGCTGGTGGTGATTATGCATCTTCTTCATTTCAGCTTTGCTTCCAAATACAGTGGTACCTCAACTTATGAATTTAATCCATTCTGAATGCATGCTATTAAGTCGAACTACTCTTAAATTGGGGTACCTATATCTAAAAAAATAAAAAAAAGTTACAAAATCAAAACCATGAAAAAATATGTGTAAGTTGAGCAGACCATATCTAAAATCTGTAGGGCGGCAGTTAAAACGCCAACAGTTTTCCACTCTTAAGTCAAATTGCTCTTAAGTCGAGCTGCTCTTCAGTCGGGGTACCACTGTAAAGTAAAACACGCATAACAGCCATGTAATCTATACTTTTGTCTTAGTGTGCAGTACCATTTGCATTGCTGTGGTCTAGTCCAATTGTTCATATCTGCAAGTTGAGTTGAGCTCATAAAAAGTGGCTACTCATGTGATGAAGGCAAAACTTTACATTAGCCAAAAAGCTGTTTGGCCTTACTTACAGCACAGATGGAAAAATTATTCCTCCAGGACTCCCAGGGACCCCATTACCCATCATCAAAATATGTTATGTTTTAAAAAGCTTCAGAAAGGCCTCTTGTGCTCTTCTCTGATAGGAAGGCAATTTTGGCATGTTTTAAGGGAGTCCAATCATCCCTGGAGCCTCCATCTGCTTACAATTTTTTTTGTCAAGAATATATTTTTGGCCACTAGAGGGGAGAAGGAGCTTTTCCAGTAACTCAACACATTTGTTTAAGGGCATTTATACATGACCCCTAAACTCCTGGGCAAATGGCTCCCAGCTCCGGAGCTTAAAAATGTTTACCCACCAGCTCCGGAGTTAACAGGAAATTAAGTGTGACCACGCCCACTTTAGCACGCCCCAGCGCACCTTTCAAGTACCTGCTCTTTGGAAGTGAAAATTATTTGATCCGGTGTAACGATAGTGAGTGCAGGGCTCTCTTTGCTTCTGTTTGTTGTTTTTTGGCTCCCGTCTGTTTAAGAGCTACTTTTACAGAGACGAGAGGCAGAACGGAGGTGAGCGGCATGCTTTTCTTTCTCTTTTTCTCCCTCCCCTCACGCAACTGGCAGCCAGGAAGTGCAGAGGGGGTGGGAACGCAGGAAGAGCGACGAACCCCTAAGATCTCTGGTCCGAATTTAAGTGGCCAGCGGATCTTAGGTGTCGTGTAAAAAGGCCCTAAGAGGAAAATTGTGAGCCGGAGCAGTCGCAGCCTTCCCAGATCTAGGATGGTCATGTGCAGCTCCTGGTTGTCTAGAGTTTGCACACCCGGATCTGTGCAACCAAAAGGCACAGAGAAGCCTTACATACTTCATACATTTCCTTTCTGGTGACTGATATTTCACACTCTTTTATGTCTTTTCCCTTCCTCCTTCAAAATCACCATCTCAGGGTGGTTTGTTAGTAGGAGCATTCCGCTGTAAGCATGTTAAAACACTATGGTTTTGCAAACCTTTACAGTTTATCCAGCATGAAATAAATTATTGAAGAATGTATTATTGCAGGCATCGATCAAATCTGTTAGTTCTTTGCAGAATTACAATGGGAGGGGGACTGATGGATCACATATACATATTTAATCAGAAGACATTAACATTATGAATTCACACTGGCATTCTAAACAGGATTGCTTATCTTTTCCATAGATGCTAGAATCTGTAATGATGACTTGCAGTACCAGCGGCTACATATTACAGTTTCTTCCAATATGCTTAGGCAGAGAGAGAAATCTGTAAAAACGTTTCATGCCGTAAATTGAAATCTGGATTGAAGATACAGCACTATGGTGTTGACTGCTAAGGTGAATTGGATGCATCCTTTATGTTCTTTAAAGAGATATTTACTTTGTTTAGAACATTGCCTGGGATTGTTAGAGCAGAATTTGCAGAAATTTGCTTCCCCCCTACAACTCCCAGAAGTAACATAACTAGTGCACCCTCCTAAGGACGACTTTGTACTAGAGCCATTAAGAGTCTCCATAGCAGCAATCCACATTGGTTGCATCATATTCCCTCATAAATGAGAGGTGTTTTTGAGTGCTCCCTGAAAAGCCAGATATTGGTTGTACTGTGATTTAGGTGTGTCCAGCTTCTTTTAATATGCCTCCAACACGGACAGTTTTCCCAAACAGCGTAAAAGGGCCAGAGGCCTTCTTCCATCAAGGGTCGTCGGCTTAAGGTATTGGCCAAAGGCCATGAAAGTGTATGCCAAACCAAAGTTATTAGTAGTTAAGGCACTACCAGACTCTTGGCACTTCTCACATTTAATATATTTCAAAGCCAACTCACAAGTAACTACCATTTGTCATTGCTAGTTGGTTTTGTTATTGAAAATAAATATAGCGCCTGGCATTAATTTTCTAAATGGCTGTGCTTTTTCAAGAAGTATTAATTAAATATTCATATGTGTGTGTGTGTGTGTGTGTGTGTGTGTTAAACACAATTTAATTAAGTTTCTCACTATTTGATGGGAATGCGGTGGGCATCTAATGAAAGAATGCTTAGTCATTGTCTTCTTGAGTAATAAGCTTAGTCTGCAATCCTTGCTTGTAACTGCAAGAAAGCCAACTAGTTTTAATAGGGCTGTGACCACAGTGTCTATTTAACTGAGGCATCTTCAAACTCAGATAAACACAGGCTATATTTAATGGAGCAGAAGTCAAGAAACCATGTATAGAGTATGAAGTATAATCTTCCTTTGTATTTGGCACCAAAGCTCTATTCAGTCATGATTTGAATGTGTAGAATAAACAAAGAAAGAAAGAAAGAAATATGATTAACAGTATCCAGGCATGAAATTGCCAAATTCTGGAAGAAATATCTTACCAGGAGCAGCTTAGGGACCTGGGAATGTTTAGCCTTACAAAAAGAGGGCTGAGGGGAGATATGATAGCCATGTTTAAGTATTTGAAGGGATGTCATACTGAAGAAGGGACTAGTTTATTTTCCATGGCTTCAGAGACTAAGACTTGGAGCAGTGGTTTCAGACTAAAGGAAAAGAGATTCCATTTGAACATTAGGAAGAACTTCCTGATGGTTAGAGTTGCCCAGCAGTGGAATATGCTGCCACAAAGAGTGGTGGAGTCTCCTTCTTTGGAGGTTTTTAAGCAGAGGCTGGATGTCCATCTGTACTGTGATGGGGGTTCACATGGCAGGGGGTTGAAATGGATGGCCCTTGAGTAGACATGGGCACGACTTGGCGAAATTCTCATTTCCATTTTCGTTCCTCATTTCCGTTACGCAACGAAACGGAAACGACAATTAAGCTGACAGAACTCGAACTCGAACAGATAAACAATAAATTGGGTCTGATTTGTCGTTTTCATTCATGGCATCACGCGGCGATCGCGCAATGCCAAGCGGCACAGAAAAAAAGTTTTAAAAATAAAAAAAATCCCGATTTCTGGCCAAAAAAGCAGGCGAAAATATGCCTGTCTGAGGGCACCTACCAGAGGGGTGGTTTCTGGGGGGGGGGTCCCCGGCCTCTCCCCTCTCTCCTGTCTTGGGCTGCTGGACCTGGTACCAGGCTGGGGGGGGCATCAGTCTCGTCGTCTCCATTTGCCATGCGGTGCGGGGGGATCCAAAATGGCGACTGCAATATTTTTTTTGAAATCGTGGTCCAAAAACCCACCAAAGCACCACAGAAACATGCGAAAATTAGCTATTTTAAATGCTTGAATTTTTACAGTAGCAGCAGTGGGTTTTTCTAGCAATAAAACGTCTCCATTGATTTTATTTTATTTTATTTTTATTTTTATTTTTTTACACCTGCGCAATGATGGGCTGGCCATGGGATTGGACCATGCAAATTTTTGGAGCCATTCCACCAATTGCATGGCCACTTGGCCAGGTTTTGACTGAGACTTCTGTGATGTGCCAGTCGGGCATAAAAAGCCCACTATAACCCTAGCCCTAGCCCTAGCCCTAGCCCTAGCCCTAGCCCTAGCCCTAGCCCTAACCCTAACCCATATGCCAGTACACTGTCCTTCTTAGAGGGTCAGAGGCACCCAGAGGTGCAGCCCACTAACTCACCCTAACCTTACCCGTAATAACCCTAAGCCTAGCCCTTGCCCTAACCCCAACCCTAAGCCAGATCTGTACTCGCATTGCACTACACGCAAGTACACTGTCCTTCTTAGTGAGTCAGAGGGCGCCCAGCAGAGGCATTCTTCTCTCACCTCGCTCACCAGTCCAAAGTTCCAAAAAACTCCAAACCTGTACGCCAGTATGCTGTCCTTCTTGGTGAGCTAGAGGCACCCAAAAGAGAGGTGCCTCTGCCAGTGTCACTTGGTACGCAATGGCTACACGGTCATGTACCCTTCCTTTTCCCTTTGTAGGGGGCCAGAGGAGGCATCCACCCCAGAGAGGTGCCTCCAGGAGCCCGCTACCCTACCCCCCCTAAACCAGCACTAACGACAAACGACAAACGAAATGACAATTTTTTGAAAAATTTCGCGACAAACGGAAACGAGCCGAAACGGGCCGGCTCCGACACACGACAACTCAAAACGTCATTTTCCTGGTCGTGCCCATCTCTATTGGTGAGCTAGAGGCACCCAAAAGAGAGGTGCCTCTGCCAGTGCCACTTGGTACGCAATGGCTCCACGGTCATTTGCCCTTCCTTTTCCCTTTGTAGGGGGCCAGAGGAGGCATCCACCCCAGAGAGGTGCCTCCAGGAGCTCGCTACCCTACCCCACCAAACCAGTACTAACGACAAACGACAAACAAAACGACAAATTTTTGAAAAATTTCACGACAAACGGAAACGAGCCAAACGGGCCGGCTCCGACACACGACAACTCGAAATGTCATTTTTCCTGGTCATGCCCATCTCTACCCTTGAGGGCTCTTCCAACTCTTATGATTTTATGATTCTAAATTTCTCAGGCAAAAGGAGAAATCCTCTCACAATTTCTCAAAGGCTCACATTTAATAGCAATTTTAGCACATTCATTTTTATTTCCCCCCCCCCGATTTTTTTTTGCTTAGTTTGGTTTTTGCACGACAACATATGTGGCAGCAATAGTCACTGTTAGAGATGGGCATGAATAAAAAAATTACGTTTTGGTTTTTCGTTTTTTGTTGTGGGTCGATTTCAGTTCATTTTCATTTGTCGTGAATTTTTTGAAAAAAATTGTTTCATTGTTTCATTTTTTTATTTTTACCCATTTTTTGTGCAACTTAAAGCATTTCTGCATGTGGACGTCCCCCAACGCCCCAGACCAGAGGGAAAACACTAAAAAAAAATGATGCTGGCAGAGACACAGTATAGACTAGGTATGCTGGGAGGCTGCAAAGGCAGCGGTGGGCGTTGCCCAGGGCGTAAGGCAGCCGCAGAGTGATTGCAATGTGGGGCAGGGGAGGGTACTCACCGAGAGGTACGCATGCACACAGGGAGGCTGCAAGAGAAATCTCTTTCTCTCCCCTAAGAGCCAGGGTGCAGCCAGCAGGAACACAGAGACACACACCTGCCAGCCTGGCCTAAAGTAATGAGTCACAGAGACAGCAATCCCACCCTAACTCCCACCGCAGACTGCAAAGAGGACGGGGGCTGCCAAAGCTTTTTATGCCCTCTTTGGCTGCCACACCTACCCAGTCTGCAACCTGGGCATGCTATTGGTTGAAATTGTCCAAGAATTAACATGATCCCATCACATGGCTTGCATCCACTTTATGGCTGGAATCCATTTTGTGTCAAAGGGAAGAGAAAAAAATAAATTGCAATGGGAGAAAGACAAAAACAAATGTTAAAAGGACCCCAACCCCCTGGTAGGTAATAATTTCAAATAATTATCACTGTGTTTTCACAGATGTCCAGGGTGTTTTAATACCCAAGAAATCAATATTAGGCATCTGGGAGCCATATTGGGTCGATGTCCCCTAACTCCCCTTAAAGGAAAAAGATACAGCAATCTGAGAAAAGACATAAATGCACATTTAGGGACCCCAACCCCCGTGGTAGGTATTATCAGGCAGTTATCGCTGGGTTTTTACGGATATTCAAGATGTTTTTTAACATTTAAAAACAGCTCATTTCATTGCGCGTCACCATTAATGAAAATGAAATGTAACAAACCTAATTTTCATGGTTCTGTTTGATTCGTTCCAATTTCATCACAATTTTTGTTATTCGTTTCATTATGTAACAAAATGAATAATGAATAACAGAACCAAAAAAATTCATTTTGTGCACATCTCTAATCACTGTTTGGGCAGCTCAGCCACCATCTTGTTTTGCTCACAGTGCCTTTTATCTGGTATCCCTCTCTAGAGCATTTCCATAGTGGAAGCAGTGGTGATAACAGCATGGAGGAAGAGCCACCCAAAAAAGATGGAGAAAGACTGGAAATTATTCTACAGTGTATATACATACAAGAATATAAGAATATAAGAAGAGCCATGCTGGATCAGGCCAAGGGCCCATCTAGTCCATTTTCCTGTATCTCACAGTGGCTCTGCCAAATGCCTCTGGGAGTGCACAAGACTAGATACCTGTCTCCTGATCCCACTCCCCTGCATCTGTCCTTTGAAGTACCCTCTTTTTAAGCCTGGAGATTACACATCCCCATCATGGCTTGTAAATTGTGATGGACCTTGCCTTCAGGAATCTGTCCAATCCCCTTTTGAAAGCATCCGGGCCAGATGCCATCACCACATCCTGTGGCAGGGAGTTCCACAGATTAACAACACTTTGCCTGAATTTTTATTTTGTCTGTTCTCACTCTCCCAGATGAACAGTGGATGTCCCCAAATTTTGGCTTTTGTGAGAGGAGACAAGAGCATCCCTCTATCAGCCTTAAGGTGAACAATAATTTTGGACATCTCAAGGTTTTCCCCACCTTTTTCCAGAATGGCCCCAAATGTTGTAGCATTTCCCTTGGTGGTCCCCCAGCCCAGCAATCATTTTAGCTGCTCTTCTCTGCACCTTTTCCAGTTCCACTATGGGACTGCTGAGATGTGGTGACCAGAACTGGAACAATACACAGCCTGATAATTTTAGCAGATAGACTCTCATGGGAAGCTAGGCTGGCCCCATCTCACCTGATGACCTTGAGGGAGGGGTTTTCAAGATTCTCAGTCATCCAGGTGGCCTATCTGGACTCATGGCTACTGGACTTCTTTTTGAAACCACCGTTTCACTTTGTCCAAACAGCTTCATTGGTCTGAATACATCCTCCATCTTTGAAAGAGTTGACCTCTTGTCACCCTTTGTCCTTGAAATGGCCTAAATAGGTGTACAATGCTGATTCTGGTCAATGGCTGAGATGTTGCCCCTATCAAGAATGGGTGGGCCATCCTTTGGTTTAATGGCTGTTTAGTTTTTCCAATGATAAGAGGATCTGAACCCACCACCACCTCTGTTGAAGTCCCCAATGCAAATCAAAAGCTCCCTTACTTCACCACCACTCTTCTTTGCTGTATTCAGAAAGAGTGCCCTTTGTCCTTCAAATGAAGCTGTTCTGGATGAACTGTTGCCCCTCCTATGTTGGGCCATCCTTTGTTTAATGGCTGTTTATCTCTCAAAAAGAAGTCCAGTAGCCATGACGCAACTTCCAGCTAGTGACTGGTGGTTTGAGAGAAGGTTTAAATGAACTATTGTGTTAAATATGCTTTAATATTGATCCTAGTACTATGTTAAAATATTCATTCCAGATCCCTAACATGGAGTTGGCCTTCACCGTTGCTACACATTGGGTTGATACTTTCATTAAGCTGTCCACTAGCACACCAGGTCTCTTTCCTGATCCATCATGGGTATCTCAGTACCCATGAGCTGATAAATAAAGTTTTGATCCCTCCCCCAATATGCATTACTTTATATTTTTCTACATTGAAATACATTTGCCATTTCGCAGCTCATTCTCCCAATTTGGAGAGATCCTTATGGAGCTCTTCACCATCTTCTCTGATCTTCACCACACAGACAAAGTGTCGTTTGGCCTCTTGTCCCCTGACTTTGTAGTTTTCCCAGCAGCCTTTGATGAGGGACTGTGTCAAATGCCTTCTGAAAGTCAAGATAGACAATATCCACCTGTTCACCAACACACACAGAGACACACAGACACAGACACAGACACAGACACACACAGACACACAGACACAGACACAGACACAGACACAGACACACACACACACACACACACACACACACACACACACACACACACACACACACGGGAAGAGATGGAATGCATCCCCTTTACACCTGTGCTTGTTTTTATTTGTACACCCAATTAAGATGTTACTTGATTATATTTCCCATGATTTTGAGGATGGCTTTTATTGCCTGTCTAGTTGTTTTTAGCTTCTACAATTATTGCTGCTGTTTTGTTACTTTGGGATTTTCTCTCTTTTTTTTTCTTTTTACACCAGGATGGATTTTTTTAAAGATGTGGTTTTTTTTTGGATTTGGATTTCTACTCTGGCCCTGTTTGACCTTGTTTTCTACAACATCTAGAGAATCTTTTTTATAATCTACTTAATAAATAAATAATAAGCACATACATCTTGCATAAACTTAGTGGAATACCAGGAGAAAACCAGCATCATTTTTTAAAAATATATAAAAGAAATAAAAGAAACAACCAAGAGTAATAATCACATAGTCCAAACATTGCATCATTGCACAGCATGTGCCCTGATCTATGGCATAATTAATCTCTGTGGTCGCTGAGCTTTGCCGTTCAATGTATGTGTGTTTTCACTCTTCCCAGCTCCTATTGTGTTCTGGGCAGACAGGTGGATGGTTCCAGCACTCCTGCGCCGCTGCTCTTTCATGCAAGGAAATCAGTTCCTTCCATTGGAGCCTGTAATACCTCTTCAAAAAGTGCCACCTGTGATTATTGAAACTGCAGAACTTTCCATAATTGCTGTAATTATGGGCATTGTGACCCCCCCACCCCCATGTTCTCTTTTCAAGCCAGTTGATTGACAATGAGAACTCAGTCATTCAACAAGTGCTTGTTCCAGCCCTACAGGTAGAGTTCTGAGAGTTTCTCCGAAATAGGCCACCAAGAAGAACAGTGATGGGTTAACTCCATGGGAGTTTTGTGCTATATTTTTAGCCAAGAGGGGAAACAATTCCACAGTAGAAAAGTCAAGAGTCTTGATATTAGAAGCCCAAGAAGACAGCTTGAGGTTGGCCCTTGGATGATCATTTCTCTCATAACATTTGAAGGGTTGGTGACAGCAGCAGTTTAAGTCTCTAACAGGGTTGAGGGGAACTGGCCTCATGTTAGAAAGGAGCTGCTGTCTGGGGCACCCATGGGTTCTGCTGCTGTGATCCTAAATCAAGGGGCAAGAAAACAGCCCAAAGGACGAAGGATAACAGAAATAGCACAGGAGCACCAAAATAAATAAATAAATAAATAAATAAATAAATAAATAAATAAATAAATACAAAAAAGAAAGAGGTAGAGGAGAAAACCAGAATGTGATGGGAAGCTAAAAAAATGCAGAGAATGCTCAGAGAGATGTATGCATGCAGGAAATATGACTATGGGGAAATAATGTTCAAAGATACACCTAAAATAACTTGGGCCATAGTGTTTCAGTTCCCTCTTCCTGACAACCGTGGTGGCTTGAAAATCACCTCTCAGCTCACCTGGGAATTTGACACATATCGTTAATTTGGCTGGCTCAGGACATTCCTTCTTGCTCACAAAACAAAAGATATAGGTGACCATGTTCTTCCTCTAACTGGGATTTTCTATGGTTGTCAAATGTCACAGGAGTGCAAATTATGTTCTCAGGTGAAACAAGCCGTTTGCTCAAGATCTACAATATGTTGGTAACAATGCACTGACCTACCCATCTGTTCCGGGAGGCCTTTGGCGATCGTTATTAATCTCTCTCTTTTTTTTTTTTTACCTATAATGTTAGGTTTTAATGATTTGTTGAGGTGCCTCTAGGTTTTATTTTGTATGTTATGCTGTTTTATCTGTCTTTAATGCATATTGTTTTTGCTCTGTTCTGTAATACTTGTAGTCCATTGTTGTAAGCCGCTTAGAGTTCAAATTGAAGATAAGCGGGATATAAATATAATAAATAATAAATAATAATAATAATAATAAGCATATCCGAGCTCGCCTGATTTCGGAAGCTAAGCAGGGTCGGCCCTGGTTAGTACTTGGATGGGCGACCACCAGGGAATACCAGGTGCTGTAGGAACCTGGAGTAGGAACTGGCAAACCACTCCAGTACTGCTGCCAAGAAAACTCCATGGACAGGGAGTCACGAAGAGTCGGTCACGACTGTAACGACACAACACACACACATTACTCTAGGACAGTCTTGGCGAACCTATGGCATGGGTGCCAAAGGTGGCACTCGGAGCCCTTTCTGTGGGCACCCTACATCGCCCCTTCACGGCCACCTGTATTGAGGTTAAATTGCTGTATTGGCACTTTGTGAAAAATGGGGGAGTTTGAATCACAGTTGGGCACTCAGTCTCTAAAAGTTTCACTATCACTGCTCTAGGAAAACAGATATCATGTTCTGTGAAGCCTACTGAACCTGCTGATCAACGATCCAAATGTTAGGTTGCCATTGGCAGCCCACCATCGTCATCAGGAACCCACAGATTACCAGCTTAATGGAAGCCACTGGGGACATAATGTGCCATCTGGCATTCTTGGAGAAGCTTGGCCCATCGGTTTAAGGGCTTTTATGACAAAATTACTCGCAGCAGGAATGAGGGATTCCTTGGCAAAGGGACTGCCTCATTTTAGAGCTCTACTACCACTGACACTTACCCTGTCTTCCTTAAAAATAACTGCCATTTATTTTTCCCTCTGCTGACAGTGAGTCACTTCTAGCTGCCACCTTCATTTAGCCCCGTATCCTGGAAACAGCACAATTCTGAGCACTGCTGAGGAAAAAAGCATGGGGAACAGCAAAATAGCAAAAACCCAAAACAGTTGTTACCATTTGTTTTGTTTGTTTGTTTGTTTTGATAGCAGCCATATTTCCCTCACATTTATTTTGGAATGGCTCAACCTCTGACAGGCAGAATGGAAATGTAGATGACACCTGCAAACCACTTGTCATGGAGACTCCAGAGGTGTGGTGAGATTAAAAAATAAAATAAAATAAAATTGAGACAAGGGGTTAGGGAGACGCAGGAGTAGGCATCTCCAGGGCCTAATGGCCTTCACATCTCTCCAAACCTTCCAGGCTCTAGCTCTGGCTCCTTCTTTTCCCATTACATGACCTAGTCTAATGGTCCTTCCTTCAATTAACTGGACAACATCTGAGTTCCACGGGGTATTTCACAGAACATTTGCATTAAATCTAATGAAATTGATTTGTGAAATATTAATGGATTTAGGTAGGTGGGTATTTTTAAATGTGCCCCTTTGGGGTAAGATAAATGCACTCAAAATGAACATTATAATTTGGGTACTATAATGCTCTTCATGCCATTCTCTTTCATATACCTAGTCAATACTTCCATATAATCAATACTGTGTGTTGGAAAGTCATATGAAGTTCTGCACTATCTCAAGCTTTCATAAGGAAAATGCAACTTAGATTAACTGAAAGTAGGTTAGGTTTCCCTGATCTTAGCTTATACCATCAGGCATATCTCATAAACTGTTCTAACTGATGGAACTATAATCCACCATCAAATTCTCCATCTTGAGCCCTTTTGAAAAACACCTGTACAGCACCCCTCTCTAGATGGATGGTCTTGGGTCTTCATATGCCAAAATGGACTCTGTTCCCCCAAAAATCTCTGCAATAAAATAATGGTGGTGCATATGTCACAAGAGTTCTACTCTGACCCATTTTACATGCTAAATTAATTTTATGTAATTTGGAAGAAAAGGCTTTTAACACAGGGTATGGATAGATGCAAGTACTCTCAGATCAATTAATTGGACATGATGGCATTTTTTCCGTTTTCCTACTTGAGAAGGAGGTATGATTTGCCAACCTCAGCTGAATGTCAGTATTTACAAATGCAGCATCTGTCAATATCTAAATACGGTCCAGCAGCACAGAATGCTTCAGCATCTCTGGCATCTTAGGGGATGCTTATTGAATAAGTGGAAGAAAAGAAACACATTATTTCATTATAACAATATATAGTTAAGTATACAGTAAGTTAATAAAGATGATGGGAACCACGTGTGGTGTAGTGGATAGAATGATACACTAGGACTCTGAAGAACAGCATTTGAATCCCCACTTTACTGGGGAAACCCACTGGGGAAATTGAACTTACTGGTGAAACCACTTCTTAAATCTTACCTCAAAAGCTCTAGCAGGGTCACTAGAAGCCTATTTTGACTTGACAGCACACAACAGCAATATGATACAATATTTCTCAATAATAAACTGAACAGGGGAAGAGATCATGGAAGACAGCATTCACCAGTACACCCAAGATCTCTGTAGATCTATGTAGATGGCAACTAAGCATGAGTCTATTTTTAGACATTGAGAAGCCTTTTATGGACTCCTGTATATCAACATTGTTGTGTCATGTTTTTCTTTCCCTCTGTTCCCCCTTCTTTTCCTTTCTTTTCCCAATATTATACAGTTGTGTCTAGACCTACTGTATTACATTCCATCTGTCATGTGTTTTTATTTACTTTTAACCAATCAACATTTTTAAAAAATGAAAAGAAAGAGCAAGTTTGATGTGGGAGTAGGCTTCTCCAGGACTTAGTGGCCTTAAGCAGTCCACATAATTTGGTGTTCCAAGCTTTTACACTTTGCTTAAGGCCATAAAGTCCTTTTTGGAGCTTACAAACTAGTTCCCAAATCCCATCCCCAGCAAAGCTAGCCCTTTTTCATAAAAGATAAGAGGCTTGTTTCTTCAGAAAAGTATAAAGAAATAAGTTTACTGACAATCTCAAATTGTATCAGCAGGCTTTCTTAGTTTCATAGTAAAGCAGATAAAAAGTAGAAGAAATACTGATGAAAAAAACATGGTCCTGTTGTTCTCTACCCACGTGGTGATTGGGAAAATGCTGGACTGAAGCCAAAATGGCGCTACAAAGACCATGTGGTTAGTACAGGAAGAGGAAAGGTGTGGCATTTGAAGCCCCGGTAAATACAAATCCCTTGATTGGTCTCCACACAATACACCAAGCAGGCTAGGTAGTGCCATGCATAACCCCTCCCACATACAGCATACAATTGAAATCAGCATGACAGATTCACTTATCCAACAATAAATTGTTTCTAGCCATATGCCTTTGTAGAAGATAGCTCAGCTTACACGCTACTGTATTTGTAACTCTGAGGGATCCATATGCTGATAAAAATTAGGAGAAAATATGTTGTGGTGATACATGGTTTTCTCCTTGAAAAAAAGGCTGAGCAAACAAGACTACAAACTCAGTTCTTTAAGAGGTTGAAAAAAACCCTGGATGCAGGAATGCCAAAAAAGATGACTGAGTTGGTACCACTGGAGGTATACTGGATTTCATGGACATGTTCATTTCCATGGGGACATGTGCTAACACATTTTGGTCTGATCTCAGCATAGAAATCATGCTTTCCTCAGAGATGGATGGGAATGCGAGTTAATAACCTGGCCCTTAGTATCAAATCGAATCAAAAAAACTTTTATTGGCATCAGACAAACAAATATTAATATAAATAAGCAGTTAATTATATGATTAAAAGATATATATGTGCCCAATTAAATTATACAAAGCTAAAACTGCAGGTGGTATAATAAAAGGTGATATAACAAATCACAAAATGACAAAACAAGGAATTTACATGGTATTTGATCATCCTCCACAGAGTTTAACCACCTATTGGTAAACACCCTCATCCTTAGGGTACACAATAGAGATGGGAATGAAACAACCATTTTTTCATTACCGTTCTCTGTTATTTGTTCCGTTATGTAATGGTACGAATAATGACTGTTGCGATGGGGCAGGCTCAAACAGAACAGAACCAAGAAAATTTTCTTCGGTTCTGTTCGTTTCCGTTACTGGCGTCGTGCCGTGGAGCAGCGGAGGGCAGCGAGAGGGGGCTGGGATCCTGCCTCTGCGCACGGAGCTGGGATCCCAGCCCCCTGTCCAGCCATCTCCAATTGGTGAATGACAGCCCACCGGGCTGTCATTCAACAAGCAGAGGGTGGTGAGAGGGGGCTGGGCCTGGTGGAGCCTCTTTGCCCCCTCCCCGCCGGAGCTGAAGTGAGACTTTTCCAGTCTCTTGAGAAGAGGCGGGATCCAAGCCCTTATGGGCTGGGCTCCAGGATCTTGGCCATGTGGCGGAGTGGCGACCGTGCAGCTGGCTAGGAAGCTGGAGCAGAGGGCGTTGTTGAAGCACGGGGAGTGCAGTGGCACCCCCACACACATTTTTCCCTGGGTCTAGGTCGGGGGGGCACAGGGCGGCGGTCTGCCAGGGCGGTGGCTCCTGGGGCTGGAGTGGTTCCCGGGGAGAAGGGCCCCAATTAGGGCGGCGCTGCATGGAGCTCCAGGGGTAGAGACCCGACGGGGTGGCGGACAGAACAGTGGATTGGTCCTTGGGGAGGGGGCCCAAGGGAGGGCGGTGCTCAGTGGTGCTCTGGGGGTGGCGGCCTGTTGGGGGTGGTGATTGGAGCAATGCCTGGCTCCAGGAGGACTCCCCGTGGCCACGGGATCGCTCTCCTGGCAGGCTTGCCACCGGCTCCAGTGGTGCCCGGCCCCGGGAGGACTCCCCGTGGCTGCGGGACGGCTCTCCCAGGAGGCCTGCCCTGGCTCCGAGAGGGCTCCCGTGGCCGCAGGAACGCTCTCCCAGCCTGCATGCCGCCGGCTCCGGTGGCGCCTGGCCCTGGGAGGGCTCCCTGCAGCCACAGCTTGCATCACCTGAAAAACGAAGAAATGGAAACGAAGCGGGCCCCGAGCCCCAGAAAAACAGAAACGGAACAAAGCAGACCCCAGGGCCTGAATAACGACCACGAAACACCATTTTGGCATTTCGTGCCCATCTCTAGTACACAACAAAGAACCCAGTTGGGAACTGTGACCTGCACCTCTGTATCAATAAATTAATGTATATAGCAATTTGCCTGGTATAAACTTTGTTCTTGCCTAGCAATAAGTAATGTAAAACCTGGCCCTTAGTATAAAATCCAATTAAGTCTGTGGTATAGAGATCTCCTTAGATATTTTTAAGTTCTTTTAGTTGTGGAAAAGACAGAACAAAAAGCTGCATGCCAAGTATTGGGGGACAAAACAGGACAACACCCTCTCCTTCCAAAGTAAGAAGGGGCTTTGGGAGGTGTGGCATAGACACATCAGTTTAAATTCCTCTCTTGTTTGCATTTTTCAATCTGAACTGCAGAAGAACTTTTGGGTTTTTTAAAGCTTCCTAGGCACTGAAATGAGCCTCAAAAGCCACCAGTGTTTTTCCCACCAAGTTACTCTGAAGCAGTATTCAGACTCATCATTTTTTTATTTTTATTTTTACTATGAATGTTGGAAGGGAAGCACTCCTGTTGAAAAACAGCCCTGACAGTTGTGTTTGGGTGAGAAGTGGTTGATTGATGAAAAAAGGAATCAGCTTCTGGGATTTTCCCTTGTGTGGTGTCAGCTTGTGAGCAGTAGTGACCACAAGAGAGTATTCTGTAGAACATCTTGACTGCTGCCATTGGTGTTGTCAATGTGGGCACAATATTATGCAGCAATATCAGGCCATCTCCTGGCCTTTTTGAGTCATGGATACAGAAGACACAATATCCTACCTTCATCAACTGGTGGTTTTATTGAAGAACTGAATAGTGAATTGAATATATCTCACCTTCATCAACTGGTGGTTATATTGAAGAATTGAATTGAATCAAAAGAAGCTGGAGAAAAGCTTGTGTGTTCTTGGAACCATGCATGGACCACTAGCAGAGCAGTTGTGTAATTAAGCAGCACCTTATTGCTTTTCTTTTCTTTCAATTCAAGACTGGAGAATCTGTGGTTCTCTGAGCATCATGGCTTACTCATGGGCAGACTTGCTGAAGCTCATATGATTTGAGATCAACAATATCTGGAGAGCCACATTCTGGGGAGCCTTTCACCAGTCATCTAACCCTAGCATAACTTTTAGCCCATGGCAGCCAAGGGCACCCAATCGCAGCAGCACACAAAGGCTAAGCACACAACCTATTCCTGTGGTAAGCAAACTTAGGGAGCTTAGTGGTGACTCCAAACCTCAAAATGTCCTGTTTTCTACTTTTGTGCAAATAATAATAAAAATATGTTATTGGCACTAGATATTATCAGAAAATAATTATGAAGTGCACGTGATCAATGTCACAAATCTAAGAAAGTTTATCACATCATAGACAGATGCGTCAAACTAGCATCGATGGAATACATGTGCAGGCAGGCACATTTTCCAAATCTAGTCTGCTGTTACAATTCATCTGTTACTTTAGCGAAGTGACGGTCCAACTCAAAATGAAACTGTTATGAAGTTTTTGCTTATCACATTCTTCCTGTCTGAACTTACTAAGGGGCAAGATTATTTAACAATACATAATCAGACAAACAAACAAACAAACCCCTGCATGATTTTACGAAATTTGCACAGCCAGCAGAATAAACGTCTACACTTGTAATCAAGGGGAATGGCTTTCTGATGCATGACTGTAGAAGAACCCACCATGTCTTGTCCCCGAGAACCTCAGCGAATGCAGGATCTTGATGTTCTCAAAGTCTAGGGAACTTTGGCATCTGGCAGTTTGGAATGGCAGAACTAGGGGCCGAATGCCAATGCAGAGGCTGTTCCATTATCACCTCTGACAATCCAGCTGGGGAGCAATTACAGCAACTAAGCATAAGGTAAAGGAAGCTCTGACATCTGATTCCAAACTATTTTTAGCTCTATTATAAGTAGCTATATGAATTTGAGAGCTATGAAAATGGGAGAGAAAACAGGTTTTGGCAACGTTTGCCTCTGTTTACCATCTTTTCCTCCTTGGGAAGATATCACTATGTTGCTATAGCAATCTTAGATCTCAGGTTCACCCTGGTAAATTTTCTCCTCCCTTCATGCGGTGGCATAATTTAGTGTCTCTATGACTTAATTTTTTTTGCTGTAAGAGATATATGTAAATGATTTGAGTCACCACTTAAACTCTCTTGAAACGAACTCCTGCTGGCTGCACAGACACTTGCACACATGCCACAGTTTCCGCCAATGAACCCAATGAGAAACAGGATGCTTTAATGGGGCATCTGAATAGATCCTACCATCCAACTAGTTCCTGCCAGTGTGACACTTTGGGCAAGGAAGGTGGACATAGATCGGTCCCTTTTTTGAGTCCAGTTCCATGAAGGGTACTGGGGACAGGGATTTTGCTGTGGTGGTAAATTCACTTTCGGTTTTACTCAAACTTCTGCCAACAATATCCAGATGCTGAACCCTATCCTTGAACTAGGTCCATACCTTGTATAGCTCAAACTAAAGCATGATGTGCATTCACAGGTCCCCCACCCACCCAAAAAGGACACAAAAACCCAGAGCCACATACTCCAAAATGCTTTTGAGTGGTACACAGTACACATGGGCACGGAGCGGTGAAATCTTCGTTTCCGTTTTCGGTTTTTCGTTTCCGGAAATAACGGAAACGGTAGCGGTAATTAAGCCGTTACAACTCGAACTCGAACCGAAAAAAGAAAAATTTGGTCGGGTTTTTCGTTTCCGTTTGTGGCATCGCGGCGATCGCGGGATGCGAAGCACAGAAAAAAAATTTTAAAGTTTTTTTTTAAAAAACCCGACTCCCGGCCGAAAAAGCAGGCGAAAATATGCCTGTCCGAGGCTTTGCCACCTACCAGAGGGGTGGTTTCTGGGGGGGTACCCAGCCTTCCCCCCCTCTCCTGTCCTGGGCTGCTTGCACCAGGCTGGGGGGGGGGTCATCCTTGTCGTCTCGCCATGCCATGCGGTGGGGGGGGATCCAAAATGGCAACCGCAATTTTTCTTTTGAAATCGTGGTAAAAAAACACACCAAATCACAACAGAAACATGTGAAATTTATTTATTCTAAATGCCTGAATTTTAATAGTAGCAGCAGTGGGTTTTTTATAGCAATAAAACGTTGTATTGATTTTATTTTATTTTATTTTATTTTATTTTATTTTATTTCTTATTTTTTTAGACCTGCCCATTTGGGCTGGGCATGGGATGGGACCATGCAATTTTTTTGAACAATTCCACCAATGGCATGGCCAGGTTTTGACTGACACTTCTGGATGTCTCGGAGGGCATAAAAAGCCGAGGCACCTTCCAGAAATCGCAGTCAGGTCTTGAATGTGTTTGAGGGAGGACTGTGGCTGCTGCTGGCTATCCGATCGAGGCCTGGGTGGAGGGAGGCTTTAGGCTTTTAGGTTAGGCAGGCAGGGAGGGAATTGATTTTATTAGAAAATAATTTCTTTGATTCCCTGCAGCTTTGTCTGGCGAAGGGAAGCAGTTAGAGTTTTTTCTTTGTTCTCTTCTCTGGCTGTTTGTGGGGAGAGGAAGGATTTTTCTGATATTGGATAAAGGGGGAGGGTCGACTGGGAGTGGGAGGTGTGGATTTATTTTAAAATATATTACAAACTACCATTTATTTTCTATTTTTCCCAACTTCAATTTGCTTGCACACACACACATTTGGGGTGCAAGCCAAGAACAGAACCTCTATCCAAGTGGAGAATATTTTACAATATTATTTAGTTTACTAATTACTTACTTCATTGTTTGATTTTAAACTTGTTGTGTTGTGTGTGCACTTGAACACACAGACACATTCCATTGAAGTGGATCAGAAGAATTTAGAAAATTATTTTCATTTTATTCCCTGACTACAACTACTAAACTATATTGTACTTACACCCCAATATCTTTCTTGGGAGGCATAGAACCACTACTCCCTTTTCACTTCAGGCTTATTTTTGGGGTGTGGCTGAAGCCACCTGTCCAGCTGTACAAATTCCAGTGATACGCCACCAGTTCAGTTACAGGCTGGGAGAGCCTAATTTGCTTGCACACACCCACCCACAATTTGGGGGGTGGAAGAAACTGAACCTCCTCCAAAAGGGGACAGTATAAATCTTTTACAATATTATTTATTCATTACTCCAGCTCATTGTTTGTTTGCTTACATACATACACTTGTGTTGTGTGTGCACTTGCACACACAGGCAGGCACATTCCATTTCATTGGATCAAGTTGAGTTAGAATTTAGAAAACTATTTTAATTTTATTCTCTGACTGTGCCTGGCCTGCATGCACTGCAGTTTTGCTGACTGATTGCTGAAGGGAAGAAAAGTTTTCTTCTGGACTTCTGGTCTGGATTTAATAGTTTCATTTCATTTATTTTCAAATACTACCATACCATTTCCTTCCTACGTTTTACAGCCTGACCTGAGAACAAGAAGAGACACTTTTATATTTCATTTCATTCATTCATTTAGCTGCGCCACACCATTCTTAGTTGTTGCCTTGATAACTACTGAACTATATTTTATTTACACACCAATACCTTTTTTGGGGAGGCATCTCAGAGTACCCATACTATCTTTTCACTTCGGGCTTATTTTAAGTTTCATTTATTTTCTAATACTACCATTTGCTTCCTAAGTTTTCCTCCATTTCAGTGGATCAAGTTGAAATCAGAATTTAGAAAATTATATCAAGGGCCAGCAGGGCAACATTTAAAGCTTGTACAAAAGAGCACAGTGTGAGAGTAAGCTTGTGGGTCAAAAGGATACGTTTATTAGAATAGTTTGTTTACTTAACACAAATATAATAAGAAAATATATTTCTATAACTTTGAGAAATAAAAAATGAGGAGGGTTGGCAGAGCCAGAGGGAAGGGAAGGGGGACCCCCACTAAAATAAATAGGGGCAAATTTCTGAAGGAAGGCACAGGAAGTAGTGCAGATAGTGATATTGCTGCCACTCCCTCTCCAAGCAGCACCTGCACAACCAGCACCACCGGACCATCTTCTGTCACTGAGGGAAGCATGAATGACTGCATGCAATCCCCATTGCCAAGGTCTCACATGCACACGCCCCCCTTGTATCAGGAGGAAGACTAGTTCTCAGAATCAGAGAGCTCTGTTCATCTGCATCTGCCGGATTCTGAGGACCTGTTGGCAGAAACAGACGAGAGACAGTCTTCAGGCAGTGATGGAAGGAGTAGCCCTCTTTTCACCCAGGACCAGAGTACAACCAGTGACAGCAGCAGTCAATTATCCTAGCAGGGCACAAGCCACACCACCACAAACACTGCAGTGGCAGGCAGTACCAGAGGGGGCAGTACTTTCCGTGAGCCTTGCTGGTCTCTCTGGGAGCATTTTGAGAGCCCGGCAGACTCGAGGCTTGCGGTGTGCAAGAAATGCAGGGTGGTCGTGTGCAGGGGGAATGACCCCAAACACCTCTCCTCAAGTGCCTTGCGTAGCCACCTCATGCAAAGGCACCCTGGGACTCTGCCTGGGACAGTGTCAGGCCCTGGTTCCTCTGGGAGGAAGAGGGGGGGAAGCAGGAATGGGGAAGGGGGACTCCAGAGACAGCTCCACTGAGAGTGGGAAGAGGCAGGCCACTCTGCAGGAAGTGGTGCCGCTGTGTGGGAGTTTTGTCAGACAACGTAATAAAGCCAAGGCACAGGAGACCACCACTCGCGTGGTTGGTGAAATAGTGGCCATGAACGGGTTGCCCCTCTCCTTTGTGGAGTCATCGGGCTTCAGGCACCCAATGAAGCACGTGGTTCCATGGTACGAGCCTCCATCCCGGCGTACCTTCAGCAGGCGGGTGATTCCCTCCCTTTTTGAGTCCGTCAAGGACATGGTCCGGGCCCTGCTGCAGGCAGCCAGAGGAAGGAAGATCCACTTCACTTCCGACCTCTGGACCGGTGGGCACCATGGATACCTCTCTCTGGCAGCTCATTGGTGGCAACCCAAGGAGGTCCTTGCACTAGGGCATCCCAAGAACATCTGCAGGGGGAGCCACAAGAGAGCACCCCAAGAGGGTACAGGGTGGTGCTTCTCCAGGCACAACGCATGGAGGACAGTGCCAAAGGCATCCACATTGCTGAGGTACTCAAGACAGCACTGCGAGAGTGGGGATTGGGGACCGAGGGGCTGGTCCATCACGGAGTCATGGTTACTGACGCGGGCCGTAACATGACCAATGCGGTTCTTGGGGCAGGGTTCCAGGGCATCGTGTGCGCAGCACACAAACTGCATCTAGTGGTGGGCGATGCCATTGGCCTGGGTTCAGCAAAGGACTCCTGGAGTGAGGGGACCCTGGAGACCAAGGCCTTGCTGGACAAGTGCAGGAAAATAGTTGGGCACTTCTCACACAGCATCAAGGTATCCAGGATGATGCGTGAGAAGCAGGCAGAGATGGGCCGACCAGAGCACGTCCTGATCCAGGACGTGACCACCCGGTGGAACTCCACCTGCGAAATGGTCAAGCGCCTGGTGGAGCAGAGGCAAGTGGTGGAATACATCATGTCAACCACCCCCGTCCTGCCTGAGGGAAGGGTGTTGGACATTGGTGCTACCGAGTGGCTCGCCCTCTCCCAGATGGTGGGTATCCTGCAGCCTTTTAAGGAGACCACCCACGTCCTCAGCAACTACAACACCAGCCTGGGCCACATACTCCCCCTCATACATGCCCTTCGCCAACGCCTAGAGACCAGTATCCGGGAAGAAGCCGATCTTCTCCCAAAGAGCAGGGCCTTGGCAGACAGGCTCTTGACCGGCGTGGATACCCACCTTAGCCCACTGAGGTGGGAAAAGGTGTACCAGATGTGATCCTCACGTCAAGTGTTCCTTGGCGGGGAGCCCTGCTGACCTGAACTCCTGGAAGACGGAGCTATGCCGTCAAGTCCACAGGGCTACCTCAAATCAGGCCCAGGCGTTCCCGAGGGCACACGGAAGCCAAAGCGATCCAGAAGAGGAATGCTCGCAAGGATCCTCTTCCTCCTCTACTGCAGGAGTGTACACCCAGAAACCAGGTTCTGTACCAGCAGCCAATTACCTGGCCTCTGCCCTAGCCATGGCAGTCTCCTCCTCAGTGGAGGCAAGGGAGGAAGAAGAACGGGACCCCGCTCGGACCATGGTGAGGGAGTACATGGCTGAGCCCTTACAACCCCTCACCTTGGACCCACTCCACTACTGGGCCAGAAAGGCAGACATCTGGCCTACTCTTTCGACTCTGGCGTTGGACCTCTTGTCCATCCCACCCACCAGTGTCCAGAGTGAGCGTGTCTTCTCCCACATGGGAGATGTCCTGAGGCCACGCCGCTCTCGTCTGGACCCGGAGACCGTGGAAAGGTTGACTTTCATCCGCTTCAACCTTTCCACGTTGGGATTACCCCAACACTCCAAGACCTAGGCCCACAGTCGTTCTTCCACCGGTTCCTTCCAAACAGGCGTCCCTTGTTCTAACATGCACTACCAGAGCAACACGTATGACTGCCTGCCTGCAATTATGCCTGCCTCCCAGCTTGGCTTCCTCCCTGCAAACCCAACTTCCTGCCAGCCTGCCAGCCTGCCTGACTGCCTACCAGCCTGCCTGCCTGCCTGGCCCTGTGCCTACCTGCCTGCCTGCCTGGCCCTGTGCCTACCTGCCTGCCTGACTGCTTGCCTGCCTGCCTGCCTTCCTGTCTGTCTGCCTTCCTGCATTCCCAATCAATTTGAAGGGTTCAATTATTGCCCAATTTTTCTAGCCGTTGCCTGGCTCAAAACCAGGGAGGACCACTCAATGTGTCATTTGAAGGGAATCATACTGTATCTGTAGGCCCAATTTTTCTAGTTGTTGCCTGGCTCAAAACCAGGGAAGACCACTCAATGTGTCATTTGAAGGGAATCTCTATCTTTAGGGCCAATTTCTCTAGCCCTTGCCTGGCTCCAAACCAGGGAGTACCACTCAATGTGTCATTTCGAAGGGTCTGTGTAGGCCCAATTTGTCTAGCACTTGCCTGGCTCCGAACCAGGGAGGACCACTCAATGTTTATAATTTTGAACTGGACAAGACTTTTGGAGTTGCAGCCGTGCAACTTCCCCTAACCCTAACCCTAACCCAATCTAACCAATGCCTGTATGCCTCCCATCCTAACATTCCACCAGTGCAACACATTTATGCCTGGCTGTCTGCTCTGTCTATATGTCTGCCTGCCTGAATGCTTCACCTGCCTGCCTGCCTTCCACCTTTGTCTGCCTGAATGCCTGTAGTTCCGCTGCATGTCTGGATCTAATACGGGCTACATAATTAGCCCTGTTTTTATAGGGCTTCCCTGGTCTTTATAGCAGCCCAGGAATATTTTTTCTAGGGTCAGTGTAGGCCCAATATTTCCCCGTTGGCCATGGCTGGTCTGAGTGTAGTACACCCTAATACCTGCCTTCCTCGATGCGTTCCTCCCTTCCCTGGGTTTTGGAGCCACTCTGCTTACAAAGTGGTCGAGATGCACTTTACAACAACCTACCTCAAAGACTGCTTATCAGAGGCCTAGCTCTCCTTACAGCCTTAAAGAAATAGCCCTGTTCTCCTGCATCCACTCTGTCTCCCAGGTTGATGAAACTCAGTCTCCTAGGGTGGAGAAACTCTGCCTCCAAAGGCAGAAACAATCCTCCCTTCTGGCACTTTGGCTTTGTGCCTTCCCTAGCCTGGGTGGGTACCCTGCAAGCCTGCCTTCCTACCTGTAAGCCAGACTGCCTGCTTCCCTGCCTGCCTGCCTGCCTGCCTGCCCACCCCTCTGCCTACCTGCCTGCCTGTCAGGCTCCCGGAACTCCCAGCTTGGAGGAGGCCTTCCAGGTGCTTCTCCTTCAGCCTATCAGCGGTTCAGTGCTTCAAGTTCAGCCTCCAAGCCGACATGCACCCTGTCGGCCACTCTCCTCGACTTCCCCAGGCAGCAACCCCGGCTGCCCCCGCCTCAAGGCGGAAAATTTAACAGGCACAGTCATCATCAACTATTTGGTTTAGAATTGGGGTACTCTGTCCTCCAACATGGGGGGGGTCACTCCCACCGGTTACAGTCCAGGTTGGGAAATCCCTTTGAAGAAGGAGGGAAGATTCCTTCCAACTAGCATTCCGGCTTCCAAAGGCAGAAGAAACAATCCCTCCCTAACATTTGCACTCTGTTTTTTGGTGGCTTTCCTGGGTGGACTGTGTCTCCACTGGGCAGTCAAAACTCTGGCTTGGTGGCCTCCAAAGAAGGTGGCTGAAAGAATCCCTCCCCATTGTTCCCCGCCATTCTGGCTTCGTGGCTTTGCCGCGTGTGTGGACTCTGTCTCCACTGGGTTGGTGGAACTGGTCTCCTGTTTTTGAAAAACTGGCCTCCAAAGTAGGTGGCTGACTCTGTCCCCACTGGGTTGGTGGAACTGGTCTCCTGTTTTTGAAAAACTGGCCTCCAAAGTAGGCGGCTGAAAGAATCCCTCCCTGTTGTTCCCCGCCGTTCTGGCTTTGTGGCTTTGCTGAAAGCAGACAAGAGCAGCTGAAGGTGGGCCCACATGTCCTCCAGATCATGCTGAGCGGGAGGGAAGCCTCCACCCGGCCGCCTGAGACAACACTGAGGCCACTTCCGGTGACACGGCAGGGAAGCCGGACGGGGTGGAGGGCAGCGGAGGGTCTCTGCCCTGGAGATGGGCCTCGAAATGTGCCACCTGGTCAAGGAGAGAGAAGGTCTGCTCACTCCATGAGCGAACCGGTCTCCTCGGGATATTCCAGCTGGCGATGATTCCCCAAGAGATTGAGGGGAACTCATCCAGATGAGTTGGGGGGGGAAGCATCTGAATCTCTGACCGCTAGTTGACCAGGGTGGCATTTGCTTGGCTTTACAAGGAGTGTCATGGGGAGGGGACATTGAGAGGAGTAGAGTAGACCCTCATCCAGATTTGGGGGAGGAATGGAATGCTGTGTCTCCTGCTGCCTCTGAGAGGTGGAGGGGAAATGGGATGGATAAAGGCTTCAAAACAAAACAAAACAAAGTATAACAGGCAGCCAGACCAAGTAAGGTGGCCGGTTCAGTCAGCGTTGACCAAGAGAAAAAAAGAATATTGCATTCTGCCCACTTTGTTTGCTTTATTGCATAGGATGCAGTCTTATGATATGATATATTTATTAAATATCTTATTCATCACCCAGTTTAAAGTGTTTTCAGCCTGCTCTGGGTCATTGCGGGATGCCCCCATGCTCTGGGAAGTCAAATCGTGCTAAATCGCGGTAGAAATGACAAACGACAAACGAAACGTCGAACCGAAAATTTTTAGAAAAAAATCGCAACAAACGGAAACAGAACAAAACGGACCCATTCCGACAAACGAAAAATTGAAACATAATTTTTTCTGGTCGTGCCCATCTTTAGTACACAGCCTACCAGCCCTGGTCTCAGCTGGAGGTGCTGAAGCCAGAGGAAGGAAGTAAACGGCAACTGAAGAAATGACAGCAGTCATGGTTGCCTCAGCCTTCTATCCTTCCAAGGTCAGTAAAATGAGTACCCAGCTCACAGGGATGGGGGATGTGTAGCCTGCATAAATAAATTGGAAACCACACAGAGAGTGCTTTAAGGATTATGGGGTGATATATAAGCAGAATGCTTTGCTTTTTGCTTTGCTTTTAGTCTTACTGACAACAACCAGTAAAGACTGAGAAAATTGTGTGTGGGGGGGAGGTATGCTATTAATTCTGACACACAAACCCAAGGACTGAGGGTTGGGAGGAGGGTTATTGCTTCTGTAACACTTTTAAGTAGAGTTGGGTGTGGACATGGTACCTGTGGTGCATTCTCTTGGTCCACCTCACCATCCTGTGACCCACTCAGCAGTCAGGGTGCACTCTTCCTCTTTGGTTGTTCAACCACTCCCAGGCAGGAGCACTGGCTTCCCTATCCTGTCTCCTCATCTGAGTGGAGGGAGGAGTGTGTGCTGGTGGTGAGTGGGGGATCCAGACAGGGAGATGAGGGAAGGTGCCACATGTAGGAATTGGCACAGACCTCTGAACTGAGATTCATGCCATCTCTGCTTTTATGTTCAATGGTGCTATTTGCTTATTATCAATGAATCTTGCAAACAATTTCACAAAATAAGTCTCTTCTTTCCATTCATATACCAGACAACACAAACAATGATAATGACAAAACGCTACATCGTGTCCACCCAAGCCCTTGGCAACAGCAGCAGTACAGACCTTGCTTGTAGAATTTGCAAAGTTCAAGCATCCCTTTGATTTCAAAGGCAGACAAAAATGCAAGATATTTTCCTCAGCTGCACTGGGTATCGAGAACACAGAAGACTCTCCAAAAACCCCAAAATAAAATGTCAATATAATCAGGGCCGGCGCGTCCATTAAGGTGAACTAGGCAGTTGCCTAGGGCGCCAAAATGGACAGGGGGCGCTGGGCAGCCTGCTGCCCCCCGCTGCCCCCACCACCACTGGCCACCGCCATCCATCCCCCCACTGCCTGTCGCCCCCCCGCACCTATTGCCGCCCCTGCCTTGCCCCCCGCCACCCACCCCACCCCCCTGCCCCTCGCCTAGGGCACAAAAAAATATTCGCCAGCCCTGAATATAATTGTATGCAGTTCTTAAATAATTTCATGGCTCTAGAATGCATGGGGAGTATAGCAGAGCTAGCCTTGTCTGCTGCTCCAGCACTTGGGATGGTGGCACTCACAAGCATATTTGGAGGTGGTTTTGGATTAGGCAGTTGGTTCAAGTCCACACAGTCTGGATCTTTTCCTGGGAGGCGCCATGAGGAATCCATATAAGCAGCAAACTCACCAATCTTAAAAAACCATCAAACTGCAAAGCTACCACATCTCTAGTTCTTTAATGGCTTAAACAAAATGGAGGTTTCACATCTAGCCACTCATTCCTACTCTAATTAGGAGGTATTTACCATTTGAAAGTAAATGGAATTGGCTTTTTAAAAAAGAAAGACTCTAGCGTGGTAGGGGGCACAAAGTCTAACTTGTGCAGGTTGGCACATTGACTTTCTTAAATTAGTCACAAATGCTTCGACGTAGAATCACATTCAATTAGCATTAGTCCCTGACCCTGAGAAAATGCCTTATTCTCTCCTATGTTCACTCAGTGGAAAGTATGCCACATTTTAGAATATAATGAGCAGGTACTGTTAGCACCGTGAATCCCAACATAGATCTGCAAGATGTCGGAAACCTCTTCCAGTGTTAGTAGCTGTTAGGGCCACAGCCGAGAGGCAAAACAGGGTCAGCTCTTCCAGCACTCCCCAATCTGAACTGTGTCACAGAGCTGCTAACACTGCTCCAGATTGTCCATTGGCACAGCTGTATAAGAACACTTAGAACCTCAATGGATCCTAATCTTGCCAGCTACGTGCTGAACTGGTAAATGCAATACCGCCCTCTGTCGGTCTCCAGTAGTGGCACAGCTGTGCAAGTCAGCATTTCCTTGTTCTGGCAAGGCCAGCCCTTGCCTTGACATGATACACTTGGCTTCACCTGCTAGAACCCATGGCACCTTAACCCAACTGCCATAAGTCTTCAACTGATGTTTCCATGTTGTATCCAGAGAATTTCAGAGACAGTGGACTAATTCACAAAGCCATGATCTTTAGCTGAAGTTGAGTAGGCAACAGTTTATAAATAGAGTTGCCATTTACATATAAAGGCATATATACTTAAAATATTTATGGTGTGCTACATCCCTGTTCAGTGCTTTGCTCCAAGTTACATCTCCTCCTGTCCGCAGCAGTCGCTATTCCACTGAGCACAGTCTTCTTTTGCCTGGGTTTCAAAGGCCCCTAGAGCTTCAGAGTAATTAATCAAAAAATGAATGCATTACTCTTTGGGGCTAATCACTTCCTAGTAGGTTCACTCCATTTAAAGCCACTGAGTAAACAGGCTTGGTCATTGAAGGGGCCATTATCCAATGTAAACCACAGTGATCTCTGCATATGAGTGGGCTTCTAGGTCCCAATTAGAGTAACAGTCAAACAAAAAAAATTATTATTAAAATCAAAAACTTGCTAAGACCAGGTATGGTCAAGTCTTCAAAACTGGAAAAACCAAATATTTTAGAATGTGTCTAGAATGTTTCTTAGCTCTTTAAGGTACAAAGCAAAAACATGTGAAAAAATTTATCTGTTCCCTAGATATCTACCCAATTTTGACACAAAGTGTACCTCATTGCAGATGCAATGACAAGTTTTCAATTGATGACTTATATTTTCAGCCATCATTTTTAATGCACCTGAGAAATTGTCAATTGGTCCAGTTTACTGAAGACCACCTACTTTCCACCTTCTACTTCTTAATGTTCTAGTTTAGTTGCCTTTCATAAATGCAAGGCAAGGTGCATGTGCAGCTTCCCAATATGCTTGTCACCTTTTCACCTCTAAGCTTAGGTCCTATCTGATAAATAGCAAAAGCTCTATTTTAAATGTAGCATAATGTGTATATTGAGTATCCTGAGATGATTAGCATTAGGGGAGGAGCCTTGGAAGATTGGGCGGTATATAAATGTAACAATAAATAAATAAATAAATGAAAATGCCTGGTTAATGGTCAGTATTAATGACAACGCTCGGTATGCCAGGCATCTGGAGCTAAGGTCACATAGGTAACATTTGTTATCCATGACTTGAACTCTGCTGCCTCATCTCCAGGTTCTGTAACTAGATGCCTGTAAGTTCACAAGTTCTTAGAATCATAGAATCATAGAATCATAGAATCATAGAATCATGGAAGAGACCTTAAGGGCCATCTAGTCCAACCCCCTGCCATGCAGGAAACCCCATCACAGTATTTCCGACAGATGGCCATCCAGCCTCTGCTTAAAAACCTCCAAAGAAGGAGACTCCACCACCCTTTGTGGCAACATATTCCACTGCCGAACAGCTCTAACTGTTCAAATGGAATCTCTTTTCCTGTACTTTGAAACCATTTCCCCGAGTCCTAGTCTCTGAAGCCATTCTTTATGGGTTTAGAACCAACATTATTTCTTTTGCCTAAATTACATTTGTTAACTCAGTATTCTTTTATGAATGTTTTCCGGATCATCTTGTATTTGCTGTCTTCCTTATTTATTCTTCCAAACACTCACTTGTGAATCCTTAAGCTTTTTCCAGTGCCTTTCATATTTAAAAAAGATGCTATATTGCTTTTTAAAATATTTTAAAATGTCTTTAATGTATTGAATTTATTGTATTTACATGTTTTTATTGTTCTAATTTTATTGTAATTTTGATGTTTTAATTGTCTATTTTGATTGTGAGCCGCCCAGAGACCTTTGGGTAGTGGGCAGCATACAAGCTAAATAAATAAATAAATAAATAAATAAATGATTTCTATAAATACTCACCAGCCTTGCCCAATAAGAGTTAAGAAATATCCATAGCACATTAACCAGAAATGGACCAAGTGCCAACCTCCAAATCTCAGGTTCAAATGTTGAATGCTGGCTAGAGATAGGCAAGAATAAAAAAAATGGCATTTTGGTTTTTCGTTTGTCATTGAGAGGTCTGTTTTGGTTCGTTTCCGTTTGTTGGGAATTTTTGGAAAAATTTTGTTTCTGTTTTCCGTTTTTTCCTTTGTCATTTCTACCCGCTTTTTGCACAATTTTTAAAGCATTTCCGTGCACGGGCGTCCCCCAACGCCCCAGACCAAAGGGAAAACACTAAAAAAATTGGATGCTGGCAGAGACACAGTATAGACTAGGTACGCAGGGAGGCTGCAAAGGCAGCGGCAGGAGTTGCCCAGGGTGCAAGGCAGCCGCAGAGTGACTGCACTGTGGGGCAAGGGAGGGTACTCACCGAGAGGTATGCACGCATGCACACAGGGAGGCTGCAGGACTGAAGCTAGAGTCGCAGAGACAGCAATCCCACCCTAACTCCCACCGGAGACTGCAAGGAGGAGGGGGCTGCCACAGCTTTTTATGCCCTCTGTGGCTGCCAGACCTGCCCAGTCTGCAACCTGGGCATGCTATTGGTTGAACATGATCCCATCACATGGCTTGCCTCCATTTTGTGGCTGGTGGCGACATCCATTTTAAAGAGAAAAGAAAAATACATCACGATGGGAGAAGACAAAAACAAACGTTTTAAGGACCCCAACCCCCTGGTAGGTAATAATTTCAAATTATTGTCGCATTATCGCTGCATTTTTACAGATGTCCAGGGTGTTTTAATACCCAAGAAATCAATCAATATTAGGCATCTGGAAGCCATTTTGGGTCGATGTCCCCTAACACCCCTTAAAGGGAAAAATACAGCGATCTGAGAAAAGACATAAATGCACCTTTTAAGGACCCCAACCGCCCTGGTAGGTATTATCAGACAATATAAATAATTATCGCTGCATTTTTACGGATGTCCAGGGCGTTTTTTAACATTTAAAACAGCTCATTTCATTGCGCATCGCCATTAACGGAAACGAAACATAACAACCACAATTTTCATGGTTCTGTTCCTTTTGTTGCATTTTCATCACAATTTTCGTTAGTCATTTCATTATGTAACAGAATGAATAACGAATAACGGAAACGAAAAAATGTTCATTCTGTGCCCATCTCTAATGCTGGCCATTGGGTTTATAAATTTCATGTAAAAACAATTGATTGCAAAATGGTTTCCCATTTAATGCCAACAAATTAACTTTAACACTGTTCCCTAGCTCTGCCTAAAGCATTCACAGTTGACATGGTTAAAATAAAGAGAATGAATTATTAGTTAGCATTTAGTGTTGATTCAATCCCAAAGGAGATCTATTTAATCAGTGGGACTAACATAAATATTGACTTCCCAAAATTGATTAATTCAGTGAACTTACTTAAGTAATGGCTAGATTTTCCACATTAAATTAACTGTCTCCAAACCCATCTACCTTCCCACCACCATCAGCAAACTAAATAAGGCCATTAAAAAAAGCTTGGATACTCCTGTTATATTTATAAAAAAATAGTCCTGGCCAAGATGTGGAGAGAAAAAAGAAAAAGAAAAGCCATGAAGTCATTTTGAAAAGTAACCCTTTGATTTGTTAAAGAGCTGTGAAATCAAGTACAAAGGAACGAAGTCTGTCATATTTCGACACACCTGTACATGACTTCAGAGTGCCCATTTACCTTTCCAGCTTCAGTGAGAATATATTCCACCCCAACTCTTCTGATTGAGCACTTGGACAGAAAATCATTTATTGAAGTGGGAAGAACGCCCTGGTGACATTCTGTTTTAATAAAATTCCATTTATTGATCTGTTGTAGGTTGGAAAACCTGTGCATCCCTATTGCAGCATGCTATCTTGTTGCAGCTGAAGGCTGGTGTACAACGGCAACACACACACACACACACACACACACACACACACACACACACACACACACACACACAAATGTCCTCCTTTCAGCATTACAGCATTCAGGGTCAATTCTTTACTGATTATTCTGTGGTGCAAAGACTGGTTTACAGTCTCTTATGCTTTTTCTCCTTGGAGCGTTGAGCTCTGCATATAAACTTGTTGCAAGGTTGTTTGGACCCACCATTTACAAAGCTCTTTTACCTGCCTGTTGCCCCATAATACAAACTCTGTAGAGAGCCTTTCTGAATCAGGCAAATGGAGGCAGCGATGTTGTCCCATAAACACATTCTGAAGTTCACACTCTTAAAAAAAGTGTTATTTTACTATAACCTTGAGTAGGTCAACCAAAAAGGGAAGGGAGAGAGCACACAACTGACTTCCAGGGTCAGCTTGACCACTTTTCTTCAGGCACCGCATTAGAAAAGGAAATAAAAGGGCAGAGGGGAGGGAGGGTGCTAAGAAGCAGCAAATGAGGAAAAATATGTTATAAGCCCTAATTCTTCAGCACCAGTGATATTGGGGAGAATCTGTGCATATTCTAATATGGTTCTCTCAGATAAGGTGTGGGCAGCGTTGACTTGGAAGAGGAAGGAGCTGTTTTCTTGGCCGAAGACAAATGATACTTTTGATTCTTGGTTCATGCAAAGCTAAATTTCCACTGTGGGTTTTAGCCTATCTCTGTGTTGTGTGAAGCTAATGCCTCCCTGTTAGAAATCAGATATTTGCTAAGGAGAATTTACAGGGACACGTTTGGAGATCATTTAAGATACTGTCCTACATTGGGGGGGGTAGTCACTGGAGGCCCAGTTGGTTAAAATTGCCTACTGATTATCTGCCCATCTCCCAGGAATCAGCAGTCGTCCTCATCAAACCCACAACTAGATCGCTAAGTTTGGTATATCTCAAGCAATGTGGAATTAATGAACGCTTACAGACACCATCTGTTCTTCCCACATCTACCTTCCAGGATCCTGAAATCATTTTTCTAAGCTCTTTCCCCTCATCTTCCCAGCTCAAGGACTGTGGAAGGTGGTGCCCACACCCTTTTTCAATGTTGGCCCCTTGGTGACAGAACACCCTCCTGAAAAGTGTTGCCCAATAGAACTGTGCACGGTATTTCTGGCCACGAGCACAGAGCTTTTTTTTTACTTGTTCTGGGATTTTCAACTGTAAATAACTTTTGTTTCTTGCTAGATCAAAAATTTACAATCTGTTGTTGGGTTCCCCCTTTTCTTTTTGTTTATTAAATGGCATTTTATTTATTTATTCTCATCTCAATTTGCTCAGGCAGCTAGGATGGAGGTCTGAGAGAGAAGTCAGAAGAAAGATGAGCAAGGAAGGAAGGAAGGAAGGAAGGGTGAGGAGATGGGAAGGAGAACTGAGGAGACACACAGGTTTCATCTGCGAAGCTTGAACATACCTCTGCAAGAGAGATGGGCACGAAACAAAAAAAATTGTTCCGTTATTCATTATTCGTTTCATTATGTAATGAAACGAATAACGGAAATGGTGATGAAATTGGAACGAACCGAACAGAACCACGAAAATTAGGTTCATTACATTTCGTTTTCATTAATGCCGATGCACAATGAAATGAGCTGTTTTTAAAATGTTAAAAAACATCCTGAATATCTGTAAAAAGCCAGCGATAAATATTTATTCTGCCTGATAATACCTACTGGGGGGTTGGGGTCCTTAAAACATGCATTTATGTCTTTTCTCAGATCACTGTTTTGGTTTTCCTTTAAGGGGAGTTAGGGGACATCGACCCAAAATGGCTCCGAGATGCCTAATATTGATTTCTTGGGTATTAAAATGCCCTGGACATCCATAAAAACACAGTGATAATTATCTGAAATTATTACCTACCAGGTGGTTGCGGTCCTTATAACGTTTGTTTTGTCTTTCTCCCATCGCAATGTATTTTTTCTTTTCCCTTTAAAATGGATCTCGCCACCAGCCACAAAATGGAGGTAAGCCATGTGATGGGATCATGTTCAACCAACCAATAGCGATTGCAGACTGGGCAGGTCTGGCAGCCACAGAGGGCATAAAAAGCTTTGGCAGCCCCCATCCTCCTTGCAGTCTGCAGTGGGAGTTAGGGTGGGATTGCTGTCTCTGCGACCCGTTACTTTAGGCCAGCCAGGCAGGTGTGTGTCTCTGTGTTCCTGCTGGCTGCAGCCTGGCTCTTAGGGGAGAGAAAGAAGAGATTTCTCTTGCAGCCTCCCTGTGTGCATGCGTAGCATACCTCTCGGTGAGTACCCTCCCCTGCTCCGCAGTGCAGTCACTCTGTGGCTGCCTTACGCCCTGGGCAATGCCCACCGCTGCCTTTGCAGCCTCCCTGCGTACCTAGTCTATACTGTGTCTCTGCCAGCATCATTTTTTTTAGTATTTTCCCTCTGTTCTGGGGCGTTGGGGGATGTCCGTGTGCGGAAATGCTTTAAGTCACACAAAAAGCAGGTAAAAATGAAAAACAAAAAACAAAATGATTTTTTTTCAAAAAATTCATGAAAAACAAAAACGAACCAAAACGGACCTGCAATGAAAAACGAAAAACCAAAATGTGATTTTTTTTTCGATTCGTGCCCATCTCTACTCAGCAACAAACCCCTAGTTTAATACAAACGTCTATAGGGAAATGGGGTTTTAACTTACAATGCCTCCCCCATAATTGCAGTTGTAAAGTGTGGAGGTTGGCTGTACAGGAACTATCCAAAAGAAAGAGTCTAGTTGGTTGGAACATGGGAAGCTACTGGAACCCACAATCATAAAATGGAAGCTCCACTATAGGTCAAGCTAAGCAGCAGCATTTATACTTCAGGTATGGAAAATAAGAGGTATTGTGACAGGAGAATGGCTGATACCAATTCAGGCAGTGGGTAATGAATTGCATTTACTACAGTGAGTAGAACCTCTAGGCCTAGAAGGCAACCTCTACACGTGTGTGGTAAACCTTTGGGGAGAAAGGCGGCATAGAAATAAAGTTGTTTATTATTATTATTATTATTATTATTATTATTATTATTATTATTATTATTATTATTATTATTATTATTATTATTATTATTATTATTATTATTATTACAGAAAATGTCTTAAGGTATCCCTCTACTCAAACTCTTCCTGTTGTGCTATGTTGTGACAAATTGACAAGAGTTTTAAGTTGAGCTACTTTTAAAAACAATTAAAGTACAGTAGTTTTAGAAGAGTAACTGCATAAGTCTGTGCTAGTTTCTCAGGAAAAGCCAAACAAAAATTTAAAAAATGTAGAAAACAAAAATGTGGTGGCACCTTAAAAACAAACTGCTGTATTTTAACAGGAGCTTTCATTGATTAGCCTTTTAGATTTATCATTGATTTGTTTAGCGGGGATGTCCATTTAGGGTTTCTAAATTTTTATTCATTGCAATGAACTTTAGAGGGAAAGTGCTGCATTCTCCCTGAGGGAAGGATCTTTTTAATGTATATGATAAATGCTGTATATAGTGTATTGTATATGGTAATTCCCTCTGTATGTCTGTCTATCAATTTTGCTGGGTTGTGAACATAATCAAGTCTGTAAAAATAAAGATTAAAATATAGTACTTGGTCTTTAGAGTGCCGAAACACTGTTGTCTTCTTTATTTATATATCTTGTTTTGTCTGATAAGTATTTTTACTGCCAACCATGACCATCAGATTCTGGCAACAAAAACAGATAAGCCCAACAACTGTCCATCATTGGGGAGAATGGAAGCCTCTGCCAAGCTTCAAAGTGATGAAGAAGGAAAGTCATCTGCTCTGATTGGAAAATGCTTGCTTCATGCCAAAGGACATGGATGGGGTTCATTGCGTGAGGATGTGCCAAGGAGGAACAGCTGGGCTCTGCACGTGTCACGGTGGTGCCATCTGCACATTGCATTCCCTTCCAGCTGCCTAGAGATGGCATTTGAACCAAGAGGGACTTTCTCCAAGCCAGAGATTGCTCTTTTTAAACATCTGATCAGCCAGTACATGCTTCTTGACCACAAGTAACATCCCATGAGCGGAAGAGTGGGTTATGGTTGTAGGTCACATTGGTTGGCCTTCGCCCCCAAATTTTCAGTGCTTTTTCTGGGCATCAGAATATCAAAGTTCCATTGAAAGAGCTGACAAGCCCATTTTGCAGCTCATCTGTCGGCAAATCTTTCTCATGGTGCGATCTTTGAAATCCCTCTATCTGATCTAACTTGGAAGCATTTGCACCAAAGCCAAGGTGGAATGATCCATGGCCCATCTGGGTGGGGGGGGCAGGGGGGGACCATGGTGCAGATGAAGACTATGGTACTGCTGCTTTAAACACCCATGTCTGTGCCCAGCCCAGTGATTAGATGCATCACAGAAACTCCTCTTCTGTGGCTTCTAGGATCGCTGTTCATCTATTGCTATTTATGGCAAGTAGGCAGCAACCTTACTGGGGATTTCCAGAAGATGGGAGTGCACTTTGAGATGGGTGTGTGCTGGGAAAATGGGGAAGAAAGAGCATGTGCCCTGCAGTGCCAGTGCAAACCAATGCAAACCCAACAACACTACTGCTACCCATTCATTCCCGCTGCCATGCTGAGACACTCATCAGGGGAAGAAGGGGACAAGTGGTAGCACATGTCATTGTCGGGGGGCATCACAGCACTGTAAACAGTACACATTGCTTTTTGCTTTTACTGTCCTAACTCTTAGAACCTTCGGGAGCAGGCATGATGCACACTGCCAGCAAAGAAATGGCCACAGCATGGAGGTGGGCAAATGACCGTGGCTACTGGTGGTGGCAGTTGGCTCAGATGGCCATCTGGGAATCAGATGCACCCTTCAGTGGGGGAATGGTTGTGCATCCCCTAAAGCCCAGGAGGACCACAGGCTGAAAATGTCATGGAATTCAAAATCCTTTCCATAGTAGTCATGCTGAGATACTGAGCTATTTCTGCCCATATAAAAAAACTATTAACATGACTGACCTTCCTCACATGCAAATGCTTCATCCCTTGTGGATTGCAACATGAAGAGACAAGTGATATGTGTGAATGAGACATCAGTGATCAACTGATACAGACTATCTATATCCCTTCAGACTCAAACCTTTTCAACTGAGCCAGTTGCTTAAATTGGATAGATACACTTAAAAAAATAAAGCTTCCATAATCCACCAGCTGATATGGTTGCTTGCTATCCTGCGTGGCAGATTATGGGAACGATGTTCCAGAAAATTAACGTTTTAAAGTTTTTGACCAGTTTACACATCAAGTGCCAAGAAAGCCATCTGGCCAGCAGGTTGTTCAATACTTAAATGCACTGAATTGCAACAGCAGTAGTTTCTGCCATGTGTTGATGAGGTGCCCCCCATCAGGTTGCTGCTGCAGCTTCCACAGTTGGCATTCAGTGTGTATAAATAGTAGGCCATTGCAGATTGGAATGATCTGTTGTCTTTTCTTCGTTTCTTTATCATTGCCTCTTGATGTTATTTACAGACCTTCTACAGGCGACAAGCAATGCTCATGTTAGGAAAAGATCCCTTATTCAATGGTATAACTCCCATGTTCACAATGAATAAACCTTATTTGAAAACACTATCAAGAAGTTCCCTGCCATATCTATCTGTCTATCTATCTCTCGTATCTATCTATCTATTAGAGATGGACGGGAAGCGAAAAATGAAATGCTGCTTTGTCGTTTTGTTATGTAACGAAACAAAATGAAATGAAATGAAACAAGGAAGCAGCATTTCATGATAGATTAAACAAAACGGTCATTTTTCCATTGAAACGAACCATTTCATTCCATTGTTTTTGGGCTCCTGCCGAGCTGTCAATGGCTGGAGCCCTTTAAACATGGCCCAGTTGGTACCAGGGGGACCCTGTGGTACCAACTGGGCCAGGTTTAAAGGGTTCCAGCCATTGACAGCTCGGCAGGAGCCCTTTAAAAATGGCTCCCGGCGTCCCGGGCACCATATCTGGTGCCTCTAGGACCCAGGGGAGCCATTTTATTTCATTTCGCTTCATATGAAATATTTTTAAAAAATTCATAAGAAACAAAACTAAACAAAACAGGAGTGAGCACAAAACAAAAACATTATTTTTCCATTTTGTGCTCATCCCTACTATCTATCTATCTATCTATCTATCTATCTATCTATCTATCTATCTATCTATCTATCTATCTATCTATCTATCTATATGTCTGTCTGTCTGTCTGTCTGTCTGTCTGTCTGTCTGTCTGTCTGTCTGTCTGTCTGTCTGTCTGTCCACACACATACATACAGTTTCTACTGATGAAAGAAGAACTCTCAGCAGAGAGGCAGAGCTCTCTTTGAATTTAGAACAGAGGAGAAAACTACTGGTTAATGCTGGACAGATTGACAGCCCCTCCTGGTCAGACAAGCTAGAAGGCAGCATGTGAGGTTGTGCACACACACAAAAACACCAACACCTTTCACAGATCTGACTGAAAATCCATGCTGGTTTGCTGTTGAGAAATTTACTCCCCCCTGCCTGTGTTTTGCCCATCAAATCTCCTTACCCATTGTACTGCATTGTTAGGACAACCAAAGGCTCAGATCATACAGCCTTGCCCACTTGAGCATGATCCAAGTGTCTTGGTCTACAAATCCCACTTTCGCAGCCACTGGCAATGCGAGGCAGAGATTATGGGAGTTGTTGCCCATAATCTTGAGGGCACTAGACAGAAGAAAGCTAATACAGTATAATACCCAAATCATATGATTGTGTTAAGTACTCTTCTGTTATTCTGCCCCATGAAGCCATGAATATAAGAAGCATGGGCTAGTAGTCAAGTAAATGGGGGCTACAGTTTTGATGGAGATCAAAAACTTTGGTTAATTTTATTGGTGATATTATTAAATGTTGCAGCCCTAGTGAGCACTACAAGGTGGCCATGTGTTCTAACTGATATTTTGCTTTTTAAAGCATCTTTCATCTCAAAAAGACCTTGGGGCCATAGGCGTTTGAAGCCCTCCAACCTTCCATCAGCACCCTCTGTTCCCAGCTCCCTAAAAAAAAAAAAGAAAGAAAGAAAGAAAAGAAGAAGAAGAATAAAAGAAAAGGTAGGTTATACCTCCTGGGTTACATCTCCACCAATGGTGAGTCATCCCATTTCACTACAATTTAAGACTCCAAAATATTCATTTTCCCAATACTAGACCTGGATTTGTAGCTATTTCTATTTTCATTTGGGAGGTGGGGTGCAGCCTTTTGGATTGCCCTTGGGGAGGGGCAGAAAATGGGCCTCAGGATATGCCTTAGAAGCCTATGCCTGATCTATGTGATTCCCTTGTCCTGGTCTAATATTAAAGGAAGAACTCCAGTGCTCTTGAAGCTGCCTGCCGACAGCCACATGGCAGCAGATTCATCCAGAACACAAGCCACCTTGTCTCAAGGCTTCCCTCTTATGAGACATTGCAGGTCTATTACACAATGGAATGGGCAAATGCCAAGGGTATCGGTATCTTCTTTTATGTCCCCTTCTGATGATGCATTTCCTCTTCTGGGGATGCACTTACTTCTTTAGAGCCGTGCATAAACACTCTAGTACTACGGCTAATCAGGTTTGAGCAATGGGGTAATTCTATATTGCACTGGTTTCTTCCTCTGTAAAAATCATCATGATTCACAATCAGCATGCGCCTCCACAGTTACTGCCGATGGTTTGTTTGCTAACATACAGATGTTGCTAACATCCAAATCACACTTGGAATGGGGAGCAGAAATGCTACATTCAGAATTTACCTGTTGCTCCAATGATCCTCTACGCAGTGTGGAAACCTGCAAGAATACATTCATTAGCCTAATCAACAGCATTGGCAAGTTGTTTGAACTGGGGAGCCTCCACTGATGCCAAGAGCTGGCAAAACGCAGAGCTGTCGTCACAAGTTAATTAATGGAGACATGCCAAACTCAGAGTAGGACTCCGCATCTTTACTCATCTCTCCATAGATGTCGATGCCAACAAAAGCAGAGATATGTTCCAAGCAAAAAATAGAAACAACAGTTCAGAAAAATCTGTGGACATCTGTCTAAATATCAAAGGCCCATCAGGGAAAATATCCCTGTCAATCAGTGTCAAGAGTGACATCCAGCCTTCATGAGTGATTGCTCGAGGTCCAGGCAGGCCACAAGGCTCCAGTGATGGCATGACAGGATGTGCCCTGGGACCAACCCATCACCTGTACCCAATATTATGTCTGTAAATCTAGCAGGGAGCAACAGTGAGCTGCCAATTAGTCTAATTTTCCAGAGTTCCTCATCAGAGCAGGGGAGCATCAGAATATTATGGAAGATTTCTGCCAGAGCCAAAATACATTCAACTGGGTTCAGCTTCAGGCCATCCACTGGTTCGAGTCTGTATGGATACCCATATCTCTTTCTGTGCAACTGGACCCCACAGGGGTTATGAAATGATCATGGCACTGGAGCCTCTTGTCCTTCATCTTAGTTTCCAGTGGTACACTAGAAAGCTCATTTTACCTAGCGATCCCCCATCCCCTTACCCCTTAGTGCCTGATTTAAAAAAGAAAAAGAAAAAAGAAAAGCTCATTTGCCTTTCCACATCCCTGAATGCAGACTAGACATTGGCACAACTAGGCGAAATTCTCATTTACTTTTTTGGTTTTCGTTATCGTTATGTAACGGGTAACGGTAACGAGAATTACTCCGCTCCAGCTCGAACCCGAACTGAAAAAGAAAAATTGGGTCTGATTTTTCATTGTCGTTCATGGCATCGCGGCGATCGCGCAATGCCAAGCAGCACAGAAAAAAAGTAAAAAAAAAAAAAACCCCGATTCCCGGTCATAAAAGCAGGCAAAAATATGCCTGCCTCAGTGAGAGCACCTACCGAGGGGTGGTTTCTGGGGGGTCCCCCGGCCTCCCCCCCTCCTGTCCTGGGCTGCTTGCACCAGGCTGGGGGGGGGGTCATCCTCGTCGTCTCCATTTGCCATGCGGTGGGGGGGATCCAAAATGGTGACCACAATTTTTCTTTTGAAATCGTGGTCCAAAAACCCACCAAAGCACCAGAGAAACATGTGAAAATTAGGTATTTTAAATGCCTGAATTTTCTAGTAGCAGCAGTGGGTTTTTTATAGCAATAAAATGTCATATTGATTTTATTTTATTTTATTTTATTTTTATTTTTATTTTTATTTTTTACACCTGCGCACACGCAATGATGGGCTGGCCATGGGATGGGACCATGCAAATTTTTGGAGCCATTCCACCCATCACATGGCCAGGTTTTGCTGAGACTTCTGGATGGCCAGAGAGGGCATAAAAAGCCCACCAACCCTAACCCTAACCCTAACCCTAACCTGAACCATTACCCTAAGCCTAGCCTGTCAAGCCCCGCACACAGAATACACAGCAAGCCAAGTTCAGTTCTTTGCCAGGAACTTTAGTTGTAATCCAGATAACAAACAAAGTACAGTCTGAATCAAAGCCAAAATACCTTACAGAGCCAAATGCCAAGTTCAAGGGTACAGAGAAACATCGTAGTCAGAAAGCCGGTCCAAGGTCAGGAAACAGAGAACGCCGTAATCAGAAAGCTGGTCCAAGGTCAGGAAACAGAGTCTGGATACACACAGGAACGTGGTGACAAGGTAAGTGACGCATTGCTCCCACAGAGGTTTCAGGGTAAACTTGCTAGCTTTATCCTAAACCAGGGAATACACCCATATCTCTGACAAGGCTCCTGCTAGAACTCAGGGCTTTCAGATCTAATTCTACGCCTATCATTAAAGATCCTTTCCCTGGCTCTCCTGTTAGTTCTTCTTTGCAGGATCCTGTTCCTAACCCTCATAGGAGGAGGAGATGTGCCCTCAGCTGCGTCCTCAGACTCAGCTGCCTGCTGAGTTGAACTGCAAGGCTCCTCCTGCTGTTCTTCAGCATTTAACCCTTCACATTCAGGTTCTATGACAGGCAGGGTCTTGGCACTATCCCCCTCCCCATGGCCCCCCTCTTCCGATGGGCCAGGTTTATCTGGATAATTATCATGAAATTGCTGAATCAACTCCGGCGCATGCAAGTTAGATACTGGTTCCCAAGAACGATCTTCTGGTCCATACCCTTCACAGTCCACTAAGTATTGTAAACCCCCCCCCCCGATGTATCCGGGAATCCAAAATTTGGCGGACCTCATACTCCTCTTCTCCTTCTGCCAATATCGGTGGAGGAGGTTCAGGATTTGGTGGTCGGTTGGGGTCAGGGTCTTTGGCTGGGACCAAGAGAGAACGATGGAACACAGGATGAATATGGAGAGAAGCAGGTAATTGCAGACGGAACGCCACTGGGTTGATTTTTTCTAGGATGGGGTAAGGGCCGATGAATCGAGGATCTAGTTTTCGGGATTGCCCAGGATGTCTCAAATATCGGGTAGAGAGGCAAACCTTCATGCCCGGATTCAACTGTGGACCTTCTTGCCTTTTCTTATCCACTGCCTTCTTATATGATTCCTTAGCATGATTAAGTTGTTCTTTTAATAGTTTCTGAATGCTATGAAGTTCTTGAAGGTAAACATTGGTAGCTGGTACAGAGGTGGAAGGAAGGGTGGTGGGAAAGTACCGAGGATGGTATCCATAGTTGGCCATAAATGGGGTTTGACGAATGGATGAATGTACCGCATTATTGTATGCAAATTCGGCTAAAGGCAACAAATCTGCCCAATTGTCCTGTTGATAACATGTGTAGCAGCTTAAATATTGTTCCAAGGTGGCATTGGTGCGCTCAGTCTGAACATCTGACTGGGGGTGATAAGCGGATGGCAGGTGGACTTGGGTTCCTAGTGCCTTGTGCATAGCTTGCCAGAAACGAGAGGTGATTTGGGGTCCACAATCTGAAATAAGGTGTTCAGGTAAACCATGAAGCCTGAAGAGGTGTTGTAAATAATGATGAGCTGTTTCTGCTGCGGTAGGAGGTTTAGGACAAGGAACGAAATGGGCCATTTTGGTGAACAAATCTACGAAGACCAGGATGCAGGTAAATCCTTTGGAGCGAGGAAGATCTGTGATGAAATCCAGTGACACAGCATTCCAAGGACCAGAGGGTGTTGGCAAAGGATGCAACAGACCCGAAGGTTTAGCCACCACATCCTTTGCTCGCCGACACACTTCACAGGACCCCACATATCTGGTAACATCAGCTCGGACCTGTGGCCACCAGAACTCCCTTGTGAGAAGATGCAGGGTTTTATAAAGTCCAAAGTGTCCAGCAGGTAAAGAATCATGAGAAAGATGCAATACCTGATTGCGAAGGGGACCAGCAGGAACATATAACCTTCCTTGATGTAGTAGTAACCCTTGTTGTGCAGAAAACTCTCCATGCTCCCCATTTTGAAGTTCTTGAAGACGTTGCTGACTCCATGGATCTTGAGCTTGAGACTCCCGGATTTCTTCTGCCAAGCTGGGACATGGACTTGTGGCTGCGAACACGGAGGGAGGCAAGATGGGTGCCACTAAAGTCTCTTTCACTGGTGGCGCATATTCAGGTTTTCTAGATAATGCATCAGCTTTCTTATTCTGAGCTTCAGGAATATACTTGATATGAAAATCAAACTGGGAAAACAATAAAGACCACCGGATTTGTCACTGAGACAATCGCCGAGCTGTTTGTAAATGTTCCAGGTTTCTGTGATCAGTTAGCACTTGCACAGGGTGTCGAGCTCCCTCAAGGTAATGCCTCCATACATCAAAAGCTGTTTTGATGGCCAACAGTTCATGCTCCCAAATCGTATAATTCTTTTCTGCAGGTTTTAATTGCCGAGAGTAGAAGGCACAGGGACGCGGGATTTGGGAGGGATCCTCTTGTTGAGATAATACTGCTCCCAAGGCAACACTAGATGCGTCAGCCTCCACTATGAACGGCAGATGTGGATCAGGGTAGCGAAGTATAGGCTCCGAAGTGAAGCGGGTCTTCAAGGTAGAGAAAGCCTTCTCTGCTTCCGGAGTCTACTGGAAAGGCTCTTTGGGACGGAGGAGATGGTTTAAAGGTGCAGCAATGTCAGCGTAAGCAGGAATGAACTGACTATAGTAGTTAGCAAAGCCAAGGAACCGCTGCAAGTCCTTACGATTTTGTGGTCACTGCCATGACAACACAGACTCTACTTTCTTGGGGTCCATGTGGATTCCCTGGGGAGAAATGCTATGCCCCAGGAATTCACCCTCTTCAATGTTGAACTCACATTTTTCCAGTTTAGCATAGAGTCTGTTTTCCCAGAGACGCTGCAATACCTGACGAACATCTTTAACATGCTGAACTGGGTCAGCAGAGTAAATCAGAATGTCATCTAAATACACAACCACACAACGATCTAGGAGATCCTGAAAAATGTCATTCATCATCCGCTGAAACACACTGGGTGCATTGGTCAGACCAACAGGCATTACTAAATGTTCATATTGGCCGTACCGGGTCCGGAATGCAGTTTTCCATTCATCTCCTTTGCGGATACGTACCAAATTATACGCCCCCCGAAGGTCCAGCTTTGTATAACACCTAGCCCCTTTTAACCGGCCCAAAAGTTCAGAGATTAAAGGTAAAGGGTACCGGTCCCTAATAGTGATCTTGTTGAGTGCTCTATAATCATTACAAGGACGAAGCTCCCCTCCCTTTTTCTTGACAAATATCACTGGTGCCAACAATGGTGATTTGGAAGGGCGTATGAATCCACATCGAAGATTTTTATCTAGAAAAGCCCTTAACGCTTCTAATTCAGGTTCAGACATGGGATAGACTCGTGCTACAGGAAGAGGTGCCCCAGGAATCAAATCAATGGCACAGTCATAGGGTCGATGTGGAGGTAGCTTGTCAGCCCCCTTTTCTTCAAATACTTCGGCAAAGTCTTGATATGCCTGGGGCAAGACAGGGTCAGATGAATCAAGAGCAGATGCCAGGATAGTGGAGGAATGTTGCTTAGAACAAGGGACCTTGAAATATAATTCCCCTTGCACCCAATCCACCAGTGGATTATGAGCTCGCAACCAGGAAAGTCCCAAAACAAGAGGAAACTGGGGCATACGGGTTACATTAAAGCTAATCTGCTCATTATGATCCATTACCTGAAGGGTAAGGGGACAGGTTTCCTGAGCTACCGGCCCAGAACGAAGTAACCGACCCTCAATGGATTCCACCAGCAAAGGGGTGTCCTTATTTTGTACTGGAATCCAATGGTACCGCACAAACCCAGCATCCACAAAACAATGAGCTGCCCCAGAATCTACCATAGCATACACCGGAATCTCCCAACCATCAGGGAGCCCTAAAGTCACAGGTAGCAAAAAAGGTCCTTGAGGTGTAATAGTATTACCTGGGAACCTTTCGGTATGCTCCATTCCTCGAGGTTCCTTCAAGGATGGAGCTGCCCTTTTACTGCTGGAGAGATAGCAGCTCTAATTGAGGAATGCTTCAAAGGGCAATTAGAAGCAAAATGTCCTCCTTCCCCAGAGTACAGGCAGAGATGATGAAAGCGTCGTCTTGCCTTTTCCTCCGGGGTAAGGCGTGGTCGAGCATCTCCCAGTTGCATAGGTTCTGGATCTACTTCACGAGCCTCCTGGGATTGCAGATGAGACACAGCTGGCAGAGGTTGCTGGTTGCAGTTCTGGCCTCGGGAGAGATGACGGCTTTCCAGGCGTCCATCAATTCTCAGACACAGTGTAATGAGCTCCTGCAATGTGTTTGGTTGTTCTACCCTACAGAGCTCATCCAGCACTTCATCTGCCAAACCTTCCATATATTGAGAAATCAATGCCGGCTCGTTCCACTGAAAATCCTGAGCTATCAAATGAAATGCAGTAGTGTAATTAAACACTGAGTCTCCTGTTGGCGGTAGCAGCCTGCATGGGATTCTGAAAGGCTGAAGAAATATGGTTCAGAAAAGCCTTGTAATTATCCAACAAAGGTGAAGCACTGAGGAGTAAAGGGGCCGCCCATTTAGCTGCCTGTCCTTTCAATAAACTGATAATGAAACAGACCTTAGACCTCTCAGTAGGAAATTCTTGAGCCCACACCTCAATGAACAGCTTGCATTGAGCCAGGAATGCAGGGAATTCCTCTAACTTGCCTTCAAACCGGTCAGGAGGCAACAAAGGGCAACGAGGCTGTAATGATGCTGGAGCTTGCTGCAATTGAACAACTGCTTGAGACAAAAACAGTACTTGGTTTTGCAAAGCTTCCAGTGGAGTCATTCCAACAGCCCCCTCCTTCTCCATTCTGCTTGAATAAGTTTGGAGGGTGGGAGCAAACTGTCAAGCCCCGCACACAGAATACACAGCAAGCCAAGTTCAGTTCTTTGCCAGGAACTTTAGTTGTAATCCAGATAACAAACAAAGTACAGTCCAAATCAAAGCCAAAATACCTTACAGAGCCAAATGCCAAGTTCAAGGGTACAGAGAAACGTCGTAGTCAGAAAGCCGGTCCAAGGTCAGGAAACAGAGTCTGGATACACACAGGAACATGGTGACAAGGTAAGTGACGCATTGCTCCCACAGAGGTTTCAGGGTAAACTTGCTAGCTTTATCCTAAACCAGGGAACACACCCATATCTCTGACAAGGCTCCTGCTAGAACTCAGGGCTTTCAGATCTAATTCTACACCTATCATTAAAGATCCTTTCCCTGGCTCTCCTGTTAGTTCTTCTTTGCAGGATCCTGTTCCTAGCCCTCATAGGAGGAGGAGATGTGCCCTCAGCTGCGTCCTCAGACTCAGCTGCCTGCTGAGTTGAACTGCAAGGCTCCTCCTGCTGTTCTTCAGCATTTAACCCTTCACATTCAGGTTCTATGACAGGCAGGGTCCTGGCATAGCCCTTACCCTAACCCCAACCCTAACCCAGATTCGTACACAAGTACACTTCCCTTCTTAGTGGGTCAGAGTCATGCACCCAGAGAGGTGCCTTCAACTCCAGAGACCCACTCCCTCCCTCCCTAAGCATAACCTGTACGGCAGTACACCAGTATGCTTTCCTTCTTAGTGAGTCAGAGAAGCGTCGACGAGGTTCCTCTGACAGACTAACCCCCAAATGTTCTTAGTGAGACAGAGAAGTGCTGACGACGTTTCCTGTCACACTAACAACCCCAACATAATTATAACGGCGGCTACACGTTACACTCCCTAAACCACTGTACAAACGACAGACGACAAACGGAAACAACAAATTTTTGAAAAATTTCGCGACAAACAGAAACGAGCCGAAATGGGCCCGTCCCGACAAATGACAACTTGAAACGTAATTTTTTCTGGTCGTGCCCATCTCTAATGCAGACTGATAGACATCAATAATTTATTTTCCATAAGCAAACCAAGAAGAAATTAAGGCAGGGAGGAAGAAGGTATTCAAGAGAAGGCCAAACAGAAAGGGGGAGAGAGATTAGGGAAAGTTACATTTTTTTGGCAACAACTCCCAAAATACCCCAGCCCACATGAACCAAACATGAATAAAGAACCAGAATGCATGCTCGGGTGATCTGGAAGTAAAACAACCCTGCCACCACTACAAAAATGGACAATTTTTTCCATCATCCAATCCAAAGAGGTTCACACTGCCTTGAGGAATCAACATGGGAGAAGACAGGAGCCAAAACTGAAGACCATTCAGAGTCCCTATCAATGAATGAGTTGGGTCTGAAGAGCACTGAACAAGCAAAACGGATTCTGTAATAAGTTTAGGGTTGCTTTCTGGATAAAGAGGAAGGGTCCATCTTCTAAACTCTCTCTCCAGGAAAAGCCAATGAGATGCACCAGGAATGTTCATGAGCAGTATCAGAACATATGTGACCCCTCTTCGTGTTCAATACATCATTCAGAGTTCATGGAATGGCATTTTCCCCACCAGAATATTTCTGTTATGCCTTGTGACTACACAGATACCATTTTATGTCTTGTGCATTCTTGAACTTCAAGGGATAACTGGGTTGAGATACAGTCTTTTTCTGTGTTTAAGACTATATTTTTGTCTAAAATTGTTAGACTAAAAATGAGGATCAACTTAGACATGGACATAAGCTGAGGAGAGAACTGCAATGGTTGCAAAACTGTAATTTTGGGTTAGAAATGTGGGGGTCATCTTATACATGGGGGCTTCTTAAAGACAGGAAAATACGGTAGATACTGACCCAGGTACATTACACTTCTTTTGGTTTATTTATTTATTTTATTTTATTTATTTTTTTATGCCCAAAGGTCTCTGGGCGGCATTAAAACAGTTAAAAACATCAAACAACAATAAATAATTAAAACAACAATAAAAACCTTATACTAAAACATCACACTAAAATCTGTCCAATTAAAAACTCTGGAACAGGAAGGTTTTCTTATCTCAGATTGGGTCTCACTTAGGAGGGCATTCCATAGCTTGGGGGCAGCTGCCGAAGGCAAGCCATCCCTCTTACCTCCTTGAAGGATGGCTCTTTCAAGAGGGCCCCCTGGCTTGATCTTAATTGCAGGTTCATATGGAAGGAGGCGGTCCTTCAGGTATCCAGGTCCTAAGCCATTTAGGGCTTTATATGTCAAAACAAGCACTTTGAATTATGTGCAGCAACTGGTAACCAATGTAGGCTACGTAGAATCGGCGTGATGTGATCCCTAGACTGTACTGGGAACCAGTTGCAATTGCAACCGTCAAAGGCAGCCCCATGGTTCAGTAATCAATACGGGATGTTACCAGTGCATGCGTGATGGCTCCGCTCATCCAGGTCATAGCTGATATATTTTCCGCAGCTGGAGAAAGGCACCCCTGGCCAGTGGAACTGATAAAAGCACCCTGTCCCTTTAAGAACAGGGATATGTCTGGCCACCCACTAATCTTCCGTCTTGTCTGGATTGAGTTTCAATCATCCAGTCCATTATCTGGCCCAGACTGGTTCACAGAAACTGCCTCACCTGACAAAACATTTATCATCAGCATATTGCTGAGTCAAAACCTCCTGATGACCTCTCCCAGTGGTTCCATGTAAATGTTGAACAGCATGGGAGACAGTATAGAGCCCTGAGGAACCCCATGACATAAATGCCACGGGGCAGAGCAACTGTCCCCCAGCACCACCTTCTGGACACGGTCAGCCAGGAAGGAACGGAACCACCACAAAGCGGTGCCTGACCCCCAACCTGGGCAGCCTTTCCAGAAGGACACCATGTTACTCGATGGTGTTGACCCCCTGAACCAGGAGTAAAATTATTTCTGGCAGTCATACAGGGTGACCAAGGCAGTCTCTGTAGGCCTGAAACCAGATTGAAATGGATCCAGAAAATCCGTTTCATCCAGCAGTGCCTGGAGTTGCCCGGCCACCACCCGCTCCAACACCTTGCCCAAATAAGGGAGGTTCGCATTGGTAGTTAACCACCAGCCCTGGGTCCAGGTTAGGTTTTTTAAGGAGTGGCCTAATTACTGCCTCTTTTAAGGCAGCAGGGACCACTCCCTCTCTTAATGAGGCGTTTACAGCTTCCTGGACCCAGGTGCGAACTCCCCTGGCAGATCTTTCAATTGTGGACAGGGTCCACATCCTCGGGTCTCAATAATTGAAACTCATCCAATAATACTTGACCTAAGCACGGCACACTGGACACATCCCTTGATTCTGCACCAATAGTGGAGTCCAATTCCCTGCGAATCTGAGCGATTTTTTCCTCAAAATGGACAGCAAACTCGTCACAGCGGGCTGCTGAGTGGTCCAGAACCTATGCCTATGGTTATTCATTCCTCATCTCTCCATTCTGTCCCTCTGGATTCTTATCTCAGATTGGGTCCAAGGTTGCCTAGAAAGGAACCCTGTTTCCAAACCAGTACAATGAGGAACCCTACTTATGCAAATTCTATGTGCAGCAATATAGTATAGTGATGTACCGGGACTCAGAGGATCATGGTTCTAATCCGTGTGCAGTGATGGAAATTCACTGGGGAAGTGGAACTGATAAAAGCACTCCTTAAATATCAGCCCAATCAGCATCTCTGTAAATCAGCTCCAACTGGACAGCATGTGACAACATTTGGAGCAAAATACTGTATTACACCAGTGGTTCTCAACCTTCCTAATGCTTTGTGACCCTTTAATATTGTTACTCATATTGTGGTGATCCCCCCAACCATAAAATTATTTTTGGCAGTGTAAGGGTCCAGGCTGCATGACTCAGGAGTGCACACATGGGACATTGGTGGCGGAGAAGGATGTGCGGCCCAGGAGAGCCCGTCCGCCTGCAAGAGTGGTGGCAGTGGAGGAAGCAGCCATGTGGCCTGGTAGAGATTGCCCACCTGCCTACAAGAGTGGCGGCGGTGGAGAAGGAGGAAGTGACTGTGTGGCCCAGGAGAGCCCACCTGCCTGCCTGATAGAGCAGCGGCAGAGGAAGAGGTGGCCATGCGGCCTGGCAGAGCCCACCTACAAGAGCAGAGGAGGAGGAGGAAGTAGCCACGCAGCCTGGCAGAACCTGCCTGCCTGCCTACAAAAGCAGCAGCAGCGGAGAAGGAGGGAGTAGCTGTGCAGCCCAGGAGATCCTGCCTGACTACCTGCAAGTGTGGTGGCTGTGGAGGAGAAGGAAGTAGCCGCATGGCCCCGGAGAGCCCGCCTGCTGCCTGCAAGAGTGGTGGTGGAGTAGGAAGCGGCTATGCAGCCCAGCCGAGCCCACCCATGAGATTGGCGAAGGAAGTGCTGGAGGTGGTGTAGCGCCATGATGGGGTACCACCAGGAGTGGTGTCTCAGTTCCTAAGATAAGAGAACCCCATCAATTCCAACTGTTAAAAAGCTAACTAATCTAACTTGGGTTTTGTCCATCACATAGAAATGTACTGCTCAAACAACAAGGGGATTTTATTTGTGTTTGAGGAATGGCATACTAATGTGCACATATATGTTTGTCCATCTTAGGCAGACAGACAGATCTGATTCTATATTACAGCATGCACTGAAGGGAAAGGAGTGGAGGAGAAATATGAAATATTGTATTACAGTTTTCTGTTTTAAAATTGCTGACATTTTATTAATTGTGCATTGGTAATTTTCTGCTAAGCACTATGCCATTTATATTAATTGTTTTTGACACTGACATGCCTCCTTTTTAACTAAAAGATTTGATACACAATGAAAAGTCATTTGTAGGGTAAACCCTTAAATAAAATTCACTATAAAGCAGCAGACAGAACATAGTAACTTATACAATGAGCACACTAAAAAACATAAAAAGATCCATCCTCAATTAGCAGAGGGGGAAAACAAGAGAAAAAACTAAAGCAGGAAAGATTAAATGAATACATTTGTAGGATAATTTTGGCTGATAAATGTTTGGATGTTCCATCGAAAAGGAAGAAAGTAATCATCATTGATCTTCTACAGAGGACTGAGACGTATGCTGCATTTTGTATCACCGTAAACCTTCCAACCTAAACAAAATTGAGCTTTTTCCATTTTACAGATTAGCACACTGTTATTCTTGGATGTCATACTTACTGAAGGAAGAAGTCCCATTGATTTCAACAAAGTTTAATGTAGGTAAGTGGGTGTAGGATTGCAGACTTAATGAATGCCAGGCAAAGTCTAAATAAACAAAATACAAGACAAACCATGTGCCACCTTAAAAACTATTATATTTTAATGTAAACTTTCGTGGATTAAGTCCACTTCTGTTGCCTTATGTCTGAAGAAGTGGACTAGATCCACCAAAGGTTATATTCAAACATAATAGTTAATCCTTAAGGTGCCATGTGGTTTTGTCTTTTGTTCCCTTTCATTTCTTTGAATTTTGCCTGGTATGCTTGCACAAGCTACCTCTTCCAAGCCTACAACTGTGAACAGCTTAATGACGGTAGTGTGCTGACTAGTCTTCCATTTTAATCCAAAAACATATTCAGGGCATGAAAAATTTCATTGAAGAATTCTGCCTTGTTCACGCGTTTTTATTCATGCAATCAATCAAAATGTTTAATGGCATAGAAAAGATGCATATACAGAAAGTACACTCAGCAGAACCTTAGGGTTTTCTAATAGTAACTAACTCAGTGATTGCAACTGGTGGTGGGAGTGTTGAATCTGATTGTGCTGTTTCAGCATACCATTGTTCACTATGTGTGCTATTGATAAGAATAAAATTTAATCTAAAAAATGGTATTGGTGGTTTTCTTTGTAAGTTGCCAATGCACCATTATAAGTTGTTAATACAGCATTGGTGGTCCATCAAAATTGCCACGCTTGGTTAGTTATAACAAAAGGTTTATTAAAGACAGATAGAAATATATCATAGACAGTACAGAACATAGACAGTACAGAGAATGGGTTAGCAGATCCGACAGCATGGCCTGAGGGCTGCTCTCTGGACCCCGGAGTGATGGTGAGTGGTCTCCTTTTTTATACTTTCAGTGATTGCAACTGGTAAGTTATCATAATTCTTAGAAATGGCTTTTGTTTATTCTTTAGTTCCCATTGCTTGCTGTTAACAAAATGGCGCTTTTGGTGCCATAAGATGGTGCCCACATATCTGTGTTGTCTTCGCTTCCCCGTTGGCTCTATCTCGGTTATCTGAAATATCTGCTACACTCTACAGGCTGGCATCTTCTCTGTTTATGCCAACCTGACCCTGTGAGCTCATTTGGGTCTACTTATAATATATTTTGATTTTGAGGCATGTTAACCCGTTCCTATCACTATAAAACCCACTACTTTCTTCACCCTAAATTCAACTAGGTCATTTAACAGAAAATGCATTATAGATACATCTGGCCATCCTCTCACCTCTCATCACCTCTTGACCTTTTGGCTAAAATCAAGTGTAGTACCTGTTTTTATTGTCTGATGGCTATTTCTTTTTCCAGGATCATTACCATCATCTCCTCTCACTGCTTGGACACACCTTTTTTAAAATGAGGTTTCTAGGTATTTAATTTTTTTACATGACAGTGAAGGTCACATACTCGTATTTTTAGTGCTCCACGTTTGAGACATCAGGCAGACAAACACAACTGACTGGTTTTAAAACAAAACAAAAAGCAAATTTGCCAGCTGTAGGTTGAGGCAAGCTCCTGTTGGATTAAATCTAGCTTTTCTTCATCAGCCTGCTCAGCTTCTGTGAAAATCCTTGGTTTTAGGGACCTAGTGACGTACCCCAATATGGTAACATCATGGGAGTTGAAGTGCCTATAAAGCATGGCTCAGAAAATCCTGGTTTTCCTTGATTTTTCTAGAAGGTGTATTTGCGAGCCATTGTATTTGTATAGGAGTTCTATAATAGGACTTGTGGTTCTAGAGAACGCTGCCCACTGACAGGACATCGGGATCCTCATGGGGGCTTGCCAAAGGATAGGAAAGAAAAGTAGATAAAAACTAGGGTGCCTGTGAAAATATATCACTTTGATCTGGTCTGAATTATTTATCTTCCAAATACCAGCCAGTTTGCATCTACCTGATTTGTAGCCGCTCTACTTCCATTTGTATCTGAATATTTGGAAGTATTTATATGCGCCAAAAGGGGGGGGACATGAAAATGGGGGGGATTGCCCTGTCCTGGGATGGCAGTTAGGGTAACTATCCATTAGTTACTGCTCAGTCTCCAGTGTGCAAAGTTCTCACCAGTTTGTTTCTCCCCTCCTTTCATTTCTTCTTTCTGTCCTTCCTCCTTCCCCCATTAGAAATTGTGTAGTCTTCTGTACAGCCAACTTCCAATGAATGGTGCAAGGTGCTATTCCCTTAAAATGAAAATTTACAGCAAACTGAACCAGCTGATTAGCAGATGCAGGCCAAAGCTTCTCAAAACCCTCCTCAGCACTAAATTTAGCAAACTCTGCACACACTGCTAAGTAACTTTTCCTAGTCCATGGTGCTAAAGCTAAACTCATTGCCCTATTAACTTCATTACACCAAGGCTCCATACCTCCTCCAGAAGGACATCAGAATATACTTGTGCACCTGGAGCCAGCACAATGAACTGATCCATCTGTAGATGTGACAGGGCATCAGCTATCTCATTCTGAACACCCGGAACATGGTGAGCAGAAAACACAATATTCCGTTGCAAGCATTTCAGTGTGAAAGCCCACACCAGCCTCATAACCCTTGCTGAATGAGATGTCAACATATTCAAAATTCCCACAACTGCTTGATTGTCACACCAGAAGACAACAGCCCCAATGGCCCAGAATCAAGACCACAGCCCCAGTGCCCCAACTATGGGGAACAATTCTAAACAGGTTAAATCCCTGGTAACCACACTATCCAGCCAATCCTGCAGGCACCTGCCTGCACACCATCTACATCCCTCAACAACATTTCCATCCTCCAAAAAGAAATTCCATTAAACCCCTCTAAAAAGGAAAGCCAAACTTGCAGATCTTCCTGCATATCTATGGATACCCGCCTTTTATGATGTGGCCTCTTCAAGCCTGATGTAGCATCACATAACCTCCTCAAAAATGCTCTACCCGGGTCAATAAATTTGCACACAAAATTCAAATTCCCTATTGACAACTGTAATTCATGTGATGTCACTTTCAGCTTAGCTCCAATATCCAAAAGCTTCTGTCTCAGAGCTGCTAATTTGTCACCTGGCAGCCCACTGGACTGATTCAAAGTGTGTAACTCAATCCTAAAAAGGTCAAAACCAGGAAAGGCCCTCTGTTTTTTCATCCACAATCAGGACCCCTAATTCCCCCGCAATCAACCAGAAAATCTGCATTAACCATAAACATTGTCCAGTACCCCTTCTACCACAAAATAAATAATCATCTATATAATGCACTACACACCTAGACTCAGTCCTTGTCCTAAATATCCATTCTGAAATCACATTAAAATACTCAAAAGCTGCACATGAAATAGTGCATCCCATAGGAAGTGCTTGATCTGCATGCCACTTCCCTTCAAAAGCAAAACCCAACAACTCAAAATCTCCCAGGAAAACAGACAACAGGTGGAAGGCTGACTTTATGTTGCACTTCCCCGTGTCTGCCCCCATCTCACAGCTAGGCACCATCCTAACAGATGCATTGAATGATGTATACACTGTATAATTCCTGTGGAATCATGTCATTAACTGACTCACCCTCTGGGAATGACAAATGTTGTATCAACCTAAACTCACCTGGCATCTTCTTGGGCACAACCACCAAAGGAGACACCCTGAAATTCTTAGTAGGTGGCTCCCTAAACAGTCCTAATACCCAACCTTCCTGCACCTCTTTAGCTATTTCATTCCCAACAATCTCCTCAAAACCTTGTACAGATTTCAAATTCCTCGCGGACTTAGCTGTTCTTTTCCCAATAGCTGAGATGCGAAAACCATAAACAAAACTATCCAATAAGAACTGTGCTGCCCCTTTGCATGGGTAATCCTCCAACCACATCTTGAGCACTTCTACCTTTATTGGACTAGGTCCCTTTCTGAAATGTGTTTTTGCTGGGGGGTGGCTTCTTTCCCCCAACATTTTGCCCACTTGAGGGCCCCGCTCTGGTTTTATTACACATAGACACAGAGTGAGATCCGCTGCAGTTTGAACATATGTGATTAAATCTGCACTGCCTCAGCCACAAAACCACTTGGAATTAAAATCCCAGAAGACCATGCGAGATTGAACCACCTGGCCCACTCCAGTGTGGGCAAAGCTGGATTGGCTTGCTCTATGCATCAGATGTCCACAATCAAACCTGTCACCCTGCATAGGTCAAGATAGAGACATTACCCTCATTTGCAATGCATCATGAGGCACATCCCACCTCAGACTTGGGTGTCATGTCACCCTCATTCTGAATCCTTCATCATACCTTAGCCATGCCGAATAGGGGAAATCTACATACGCCCGATAAATCATGTCCATGTACTGAATTAATGCAAATGCTCTTTCAGGGTGTGCCTTGATGACTGCCCCAGCATAAATAAAGAATGCTGGCAACCAATTGGCCCAACATCTGTTAGATTTACACCTGTGCAATTTTTCCTTTTGTTTACTATCTAGCTTATCAAAGTGAGTATCCTCTATCTCCCTATTTAACAAATCAAAACATCCACATACCTACCCTTCACAATCTTTTCTACCATCTCTGGTGAAAAATGATCACCTAAAGGCAACAATTCATCACCTTCCGGCATCTCCAATATGGAGACTGAACATTCCTTCCCTTGGACTGCTCCCACCTGGCCTTCCCCTACATTGGTCTGCTCCATTTGTACCGTGACACTAACTGTGACCACAGGAGCAGCCTGGATGACCCCTTGCCCAGACTCTGTGTTTTGTTGTGTGTGCACTGGATCCAATGTGGAGGCTGAGGGCAGAATGGAATAAACTGGTGCTGAAGTACTGCTTGTTCCCCAGGATGTCAGTGTAGGTATCCTAGTCTGCAGTGCAATGGACTCACCTGTCTGACAACCTACTATGCTCCACGATTGATAGCACACTCACTCCATCTGACTCATTTGCCAAACCCAAGGTTTGGCAGCAAAATGTGTTGCTAGGTGTAGCAGATTTTTGCATGTCCACCCCACTGGTTAGCATAATCCTCCGGGCTTCTTCATCTGGTTGCTCCACCACTTCCAGTTGCTCAGGTAGCAATGATGTTACTGCTCCACTTCTGGATGCACCAGCAAGCTCACTCTTTAAGAAGGCAATGCGGGATATCATGAGCTCACACATATGCTTTAACTCTGCCATTTTTCAGATTTTGGAACTTCTGTATAATTGCCAAGTACCGAGGGCTTCCCCCATCCTATACACTTGTGCCCTCTGCTTCTCAAGGTTGCTAAGTTTTTCCCATATGGCTCTGTAGTCTGGCCACCACTCCTCATCTGAGGAAGACTGCACAGGCAGCGTTAGCACTAGACTCCACCTCTTAACAGGCTGCTTGCCCTTACTCCCTCCTTTTCCCTTCTTGGGAGCCATATAAACCTCAATAGCTGTAATACTACCCAGCACTTAAGGCTGCAAAATACTAAACCACTCTACACCCTACACAACCCGCCATGGGCTACAGTGCCCAATTTGCTTCCTATATACAAAGTATCAATACAAAGAAAAGGCACACACACACACACACACACACACACACACACACACACAGAGAGAGAGAGAGAGAGAGAGAGAGAGAGAGAGAGAGAGAGAGACTTCACTTTGTATTGATCCAAACATTCTAAATATAATGACCTTTATCCACCACTAAATAACCCCAACTGCCAAACCCCCAGAATGTAGACTATAAAATGCCAATCCCGGAAAACAGATATACACTCAGGTAAATACTAACTTCAAATGTTAATATTAACAACAAAACAGCAATCCCAAACTGTAAATAATATACTTTAATATATATTACTTACTATTTCCCCCACCCCTCCCTTGCAACCTCACTTGAGGCTTGCTCACCCCCCATCCCAACTTCGGCAAAAACCTTCTACACGCTTGCACCTTAACAATGAAACACAAAGGTTTCCTCTCTAAAAACAATGAAAGAAAACATTGCCAAAGCAGCCAAAGCCCAGGAGCTCAACCTTTGCAGCAAAAGTTAAACTGCCTCTGCTGCAGCCACACATCAACTCAGCAAGAAGACTGCAGGGGAAAGGAGGCCGAGCACAGTAGGAAAGCCCCTTGAATAGCTTCCATCCTGCCTGCGCCACCCTTCCCAAAGTGCAGGCTTTTCCCCCGCCAAAACTCTGTTCAGACAGGCAAAACTGCCCCACCCAGGAACAAGTCCTGGTGGCGCTTCTCCTCTTCTGCTCACTAACATTCATACTCATTGAAAAACAGCCCTCAAATTGCTTTGTGTTTGGGTGAGAAATGGTTCACAAATGAAAACAGGAATCATCAATTTGGATGTTCCATAACTTGGTGTCACACATTCACAAAATGGCACCAGTTTCTTTTTCATCAATTATCTGCCATTTTTTCATAAATTGATTATTTGCTCTGCCAGCACAATAACATCACTGCACTCTCATGCAGTGATAATTCCTTCATTTACCAACTGAGATTAGCTAGCACCTAGTGTGTGTTCATAATTTTTAAATGAAATTTAATGATTGTTTTTAAAAAAATCAGCTTTTCAAATTGACACTTTTAATAACCAGTTGATTTGATTCAAACACCACTTCAGCCTCTCTTGTTTTCATTTGGATCAGTTCAGAAACTGACAAATCTCCCAATTTACTTCAGATTCCCAAATAATTTGTGAACTGGAAGTACATCCATAATAAGAACATGTTACTAGAAATTTGCTTGGGAGGCAATAGCTAAATGTACAGGGCTTGTCACAGGCATGCACACTTCCATATAAGGCTGTCAAGTCAGCAACATGACATTTCCTGAGATCACAGAGGAAGACTCTGAGATTGAGAGTAGAATGTGTGGTGTCATGAGATGGGCTTCAGTACTGTGATATCATAAAGGCAGGGCAAGCTATGGTTGGGAAGTGGAAGTGTTCTGTTTTGTTTACTAAATTAATCTTTGAACCACTGCTGCCCATCCTTATACAACAGGAAAGCTCACGAGTTGTGATGCTGGTGCTCTACTCCATGGCTGGTTCTAGATTGTACGAGGGGCCTAATGCACCCAAAGAAGCAGGAGCAGCAATGAGGGATGGAGAGAGAGGCAGTGAGCATATGCCTTTTCATCCAACATGACACTGGCTGTAGAAAGACGTCCTGGTTTTAAAGCCACCACATATAGAGGAAACCCCTTTGCCAGACCAGGCGGAAATAAACGGTCGACACACGTTTGCTTTGGGTTAACAAGGGCCACAATTTATTAACAGTATTAAACTCAACGTAACTTTTATGAGGGCCTGGAGCGTAGCGCACATTTTGTGGTTGTTAATTTGTCTAGGTCCCTTTCCACAGGTAACTTTCCTGCGGCCTGTTTTACTGCCGCAGAGCGGATGCCTAACTGTGTAGGCATCCCCCAATGTTAATCAAGCCTTGACAGCCCTTTGAATGTGGCAGGTTTTATGCTTTAATCGTGCCTGTCTAATACTGGCCCTAGCTACTTATTTATGGGCTGCCAAGCACACTGACGATGTCAATTAAGGTCGGGACCTAGATAATCAATGTTTAGTTTTGCGCTACCCGCTAAATTGTGACCAGGGATTTTAACAAAGCCCAGCACTCGCGTGTGGATGATGGGATGGGCGAAAACTCACTGTCACTCATGGCCAATCAGAGTGACAGTCAAAAATTCCCATCCGGGACCGAAGCGACCAGCAAAGCATCACCATCCGCACCAAATAAGCAGCGGGTGGGCGGGGAAAGGCAAGTCTGCGCAGGAAGGTCGGGGGAAGCGCGGAGGGTGCTTAAATAGTTGCACTCCCCCGACGTGCCCTGCGCAACCAGTCTAGCCAACCGGCAACTGATTCCGCCGGCTGGCAAAGATGCCCCGCCTCCGCATACTGCAGGACGGAGCTGCCATTGCCAGACCAGGCGGAAATAAACAGTCGACACACGTTTGCTTTGGGTTAACAAGGGCCACAATTTATTAACAGTATTAAACTCAACGTAACTTTTATGAGGGCCTGGAGCGTAGCGCACATTTTGTGGTTGTTAATTTGTCTAGGTCCCTTTCCACAGGTAACTTTCCTGTGGCCTGTTTTACTGCCGCAGAGCGGATGCCTAACTGTGTAGGCGTCCCCCATGTTAATCAAGCCTTGGCAGCCCTTTGAATGTGGCAGGTTTTATGCTTTAATTGTGCCTGTCTAATACTGGCCCTAGCTACTTATTTATGGGCTGCCAAGCACATTGACGATGTCAATTAAGGTCGGGACCTAGATAATCAATGTTTAGTTTTGCGCTACCCACCACCAAAGAGACGCACTGACGCCTCTTTACCCCAAACGGCCGAACAATGCGGCCCGCAGGCCCTCATATAAATCTGAAAGGAACAGATCCAGGCCCTTGTCAGACAGGTGAATGCCATCAGGCCGAAACAGATCAGGGGTTCGTGCCGTGATCTCAGGCTGCCAAATGACAGAGCCAAGCTCTGTCTGGACTACACGGGCCACCTCATGATTGACTCCCTTCCAGGCCTTGTGCATCTTTTGGGGGTGATGGAGCGGACCCCACACCAACCTCGGAATCATGGCGGACCACATGATGATCGTGTCCGGGCAATGCTCCTTAAATGTCCTCAGGTCATCGATGACCTGGAGGATGAGGGACTTGCCCGACATACGGGTCAAGTCATTTCCACCGAGGTGGACCACGACAATGGCCAGGGGAGGGTCAGGGGGATCACTGAGGGCCGTTGGTAAAAATGCCCTCCATAGCATCCCCCTTCTTCCCCTCCACACTAGTTCAGCCCACTGTCCCAGGCCAAGATTGCGGCCACGTCCTGACTGCACTGCAAACTTGGTGGCCCAAAAAACGAAACTGTGGCCGTAAATGATGACTCGCGCCCGTCCTCCTGGAGCGAGACCTGAAACGAAAAAACAGAGAGAACTGGCCCGGTTTCACCGGTCCATTAAGGGGCGGACGTAGGCCTTGAATGGCCTAGACCGCCATTGACCGATCCGCTGGATCCCAGCTGGATCAACCCCGATGGCAGCGGCCATGGAGGCAGCACCAATCCTAAATGACTGCATGCCAAAACGCCAACCAGAGATACCCGCGACCTGGAGTGCCCTGGATGATACATGCCAGAATTGATAACGCGTCAATGGGGATCCGGTTTGATGCTGAAATAGGTACCCCCGACCGGCGCCAATCTGACGGGTGTACCGGTGTAATGCTAAAATTGAGCAGATTTGGGGCAGTGAACACCTACCTAGGCGTATCTCTGCACCTCTGCCTTTCTGATCCGTCTTGGATTTACGGATGTGGAGCATGACATGATCCTCATGTGAAGGGCCATGTCATCCCACTGCAGAGCGGTTTTTGATGCATTCATTTGGGAATGGGCTACCAGTTCGCTGACTCTGAAGGCCCCAAAGAATGCCACCAACGTGGCAGCCTGGAATAAACCAACTTCAAACGGATCGGAACACACCTGAGGCCAAACCTCAGCCAACTTACACAGCATCCCTGGGGATATAGGGGTCCTGTCATCCTGGGGCCTGCCCCGCTCCCTCGCCCAGCCTTCTATCATTTTCCTATTCTAAACTGACAATCTGGAATGTGGAATCCCTGCACCCTGGCGTAATAGTACAGGGCCGACAGCTTGCCCTGTATGGTTCTAGGGGCTAAACTTTGAAAATGTAAATGTACTGCAAATTGGACTAGCTGGTCTGCCGAGGCAGGCCACAATTGGGAGAACCCTTCATCAGCGCAAAAGCGTGCGTACTCGGCACAGGCCGTCGAATATGCCCGGCGAGTATTGGGCGCCAATGCCAGCCCCATAGCCCAATTCGCCTCTACTCTCCAAGCCTCCATACCTCGGTTGGCAGAATGTCTGGATCCAAAAGCGCCTGAGGTGCTAATGATCTGAACCGCTCCATCTGTTGGCGGGACAGAGCGTCAGCAAGCTCATTCCGAACCCCCGGCACATGGTGGGCACGGAATAATATGTTGAACTGGAGGCATCGGAGGGTAAGGGCGCGGACCAGTCCCATGACCCATTTTGATTTGGAAGTCAATTTGTTCAGTATATGCACCACCGCTTGGTTGTCGCAATTGAATTCCGAATTGGATAGACGCTCCACCCAAAGAAATACAGCCCCGACTATGGGGAACAATTCCAAAAATGTGAGGTCCCGGGTAATGCCGTTGACCTGCCACTCAACCGGCCAAATGCCGGCGCACCAACGGCCACGGAAATATAGTCCGAAGCCCAATGCCCCCGATGCATCGGTCTGAACCTGGAGGTCTGAGGCGGCAATCGTTTCCGATCACCAAAAGCAAATACCATTGAAATCGGACAAGAATTGAAGCCAAATCCTAAGGTCATTTTTTATATCTGTCGAGATACGGCACCGGTGATGAGGACTACGTAGCCCTGCAATGGCGTCGCAGAGTCTGCGGACAAAGCCCGACCTGGGGCCACCACCCTGCATGCAAAATTTAAGTGTCCAATAATCTGCTGGAGCTCCCTGAGCGTGGCCTTTTTCTGTGCCAAGAGCACCGTCAAGCGGGCGTGGAGGTCGACTAACTTCTCCTTAGGGAGCCTACACGTTTGTGCTACGGTATCTAGCTCAATACCCAAAAATGTGAGCGTAGTGGTGGGGCCCTCCGTCTTATCCTCCGCTAATGGTCAACCTAACTCAGCTGCCATGGCGTGGAAAGTAGCCATGAGAGACATGCATTGCTGCGTGCCAGGTGGTCCAGCGAACAGGTAATCATCCAGGTAATGAATAATGTGGGAACTACCCGTTCGCTGGCGCACTGCCCATTATACAAAACAGCTGAAGCGTTCAAAGGCAGAACAAGAGATCGAGCAGCCAAAGGGCATGGCCCTGTCCAAGTAATAATGTCCCTCAAATGCAAATCCTAAGAGCTCAGCATCGTCCGGGTGTACTGGGAGGAGCCGGAATGCTGATTTAATATTGCACTTCCCAATTTCGCCCCCCACGCCGCAGCCCCGTACCATTCTGATGGCTGCATCAAAGGAGGTATAACAGACACTACATAATTCCTGTGGTATCATATCATTCACCGACTCCCCCGCTGGGTACGACAAATGATGGATGAGGCGGTATTCGCCTGGCGCCTTCTTGGGCACAATGCCCAAGGGCGATACCCGGGTGCGGGGAGTCGGCGGATGATCAAATGATCCCAGGATCGTGCCTGCCAGCAATTCAGATGCTATCTTTTCCTGCACTATCACCTCCTTTCCTAATACGGATTTTAGGTTGTCAGCTAAAAAGGGGGATCGCTCCCCAATGACCGGTATGCGGAAGCCGTACACAAAACCGTTCAAGATGTAAGCGGCTTCCTCCCGTGAGGGATAGCTAAGAAGCCACACCCTCAAAACTGGCACTCCTATGGGACTAGGTCCCTTTTGGAGGAGGGGGTGACCCCGTTTGGTTGCGCTTACCCCCAGTATCCCTCCCTCCGCTGCTTCCTGGTCTGCCCCGGGGGCAAGTGGAGGCTGGGTGGTTGGCGCCGCAGGTAGAACACATGTGTCTAAATTTGCACTGGCGGCACCCACAAGACCCCTTACTGTTGTATTTGAAGCAAACCAGCCGGGGTTGAACCGGCTGGCCCGCGTTTGCGCGGGAATTACCTGTCTGGCCGGGGCGTGAGATGGCGTGGCCGCTATCGAATCTCTCATTCATGGCCTGGCGAGGGGCGCTCATGACCCTCAGCCACAAATAACTATGGGGCCTGTCCCAGCGAAGGGTGGGGTCCTTGGCTATCCGGCGACGAAAAGCTTCGTCATACGCCAGCCAAGCTGATGCCGGGAAGTCCGAAGGGCCCTAATAATGTTGTCCAAATAGTGCCACAGCACTGCGCCCTTTTTGGGGTGGGCCTCGGCATAGATGCCCGCGTACATTACAAAAGCCGTCAGCCAATTATTCCAAGTTTTTTCTGGCTTCCTCTTCCTAATTCTCTCTTTCACTTTACCATCTAGCTTTTCCAGATCTTTGGTATCAATTTCCCTGTTCAGTAATTCAAAGATATCTACATACCTTCCGGACACAATCTTCTCAAGAGTAGCATCCAAAAGGTGATCACCTAATGGCAGGGACTCATCTCCCTCCGATAAATCTAACGGTCTGATTGCCACCTCCTCAGGTTCCTCCATCGTCTTGGTGGCGGACTGCGCAGAAGGGGCTGGGATTCCATTGCCGGCCCCTCCCTGAACTATGTTTGGGCCTGCACTGGGGTCCGTCTGGGCAGCTGCCTCCGCCAAAACCGGGCCATGCTCGCCCGGGGCTGGTGGAGGCATGATAGGGGGCCTGAGTCCCAGGGAGTCAACCTCAACCTGTTCTCGTACTACAGGGTTACTCCCAGGCCAAGGCCAGAGTACCCGTCTAGGTGTGTTGGTGTGCACGGTGGACTCACCCGGTGGAGGGTTGTGGATAGGCGCACGTGGTTGTGGCCATTGGGGGGGTGGTTGTCGTCAGGCCAATCGCCTGGTCCTGTGGCTGCTCCACAATTGCCTGGATGGCCGGCGCCGATACGGTTCTCCCGGTGGGAATCGCTGGTAGTGGTGGTCCTGCATCAGTTGCTTGCGTGGCCTGGGCTGCCGGTTGCAAACCTGCTGAGACCTGGGATGAGGATCCCGCCATAGCGTTCTCCAAGACAGAAATACGGGACATCATGAGGTCACCCAGTACTTTAAGGCCCACTCTGCGATATTCTTTGGTGTCCCTGGAAGGCCTCCCCCCATAAGAGGCCTCCATCCCCTTTTGCTTGGCACGCTCTTTTTCCAGGCGGGATAGTTTATTTATTTATTTATTTATTTGTTATATTTATATCCCGCTTATCTACTAGGTACTCTAAGCGGCTTACACAAAGGCTGCAAAGCCAGCAAAACACAATAAAATAATCAGACAAACAAACCTATAAACACCCTAGATACTGTTAAAACCAGATAACACCTCAACTAACGCGCAAATTACGATGGCGGGGGGGGGGAAGGTTTTAACTATCGCCAAAGGCCTCACGAAAAAGGTAGGTTTTCAGCGCCTTTCGAAAGGCCAGCAGGGACTCTGCAGAGCGCACTTCACTGGGGATGGAATTCCAGAGGCTGGGGGCCGCCACAGAGAAAGCCCGGGTCCGAGTGCTCGTCCTCCGGGCTTCCCAGGGGGTGGCGACCCGAAGCAAGTGCGCTCGCGCCTGCCGAACGGGACGGGCCGAAGTTGACCGCTGAGCGATACGCTCTGCCAGGTAGTCCGGTCCCAAGCCATGGAGGGTTTTATAAACTAAAACCAGGACCTTGAATCTAATCCGGGCTGCAACGGGCAACCAGTGCAGGCGGGCCAGGACTGGGGTGATGTGGTCATAACGACGCACACCAACCACCAGCCTGGCCGCCGCGTTCTGGACCCGCTGCAAGCGCCGGAGAAGTTTCAAGGGCAGCCCCATGTAGAGCGCGTTACAGTAGTCCAGCCTCGAGATCACCAGAGCTTGGACCACTGTTCTCAAGGAGCTCGCGTCGAGGTATGGGGCGGATCTGGGCGATCCGACGGAGATGGAAATAGGCGGACCTGGTCACCGACGCCACCTGGTGCTCCATGGCAAGCGCCGGGTCCAGGAACACACCCAGATTCCGCACCCTCTCCGCGAGCTGGAGGGAAACTCCCCCCAGACAGGGAAGAGGGCCACCGTACCCCGACGGCGAGCTCCCGAAGAACATAACCTCCGTCTTCTCGGGGTTGAGCTTAAGCCTGTTCGCCCGGTCCAGGCCAGTACGGCCTCCAGGCACCCGTCGAGAACTTCCACAGCTTCCACAGCAGAGGTGTTAAAGGAGAGATAGAGCTGCGTGTCATCAGCGTACTGATGACAGCAGACTCCAAAACTCCTGATGACCCCGCCAACGGCCTTACGTAGATGTTAAACAGCATGGGGGACAGAGACGACCCTGTGGAACCCCACAAGGGAGGATCCAAGGGCCGATAACTCCCCCATGCTGCACGTACTGTGGCCGGCCCTCCAGGAAGGAACGGAGCCAACTGCGAGCAGTGCCTCCAATTCCGACCTCAGAGAGCCGGTCCAACAGGATACCATGGTCGACGGTATCAAAGGCCGCTGACAGATCCAGGAGGACCAACAGGGAAGAGCAACCCCTGTCGGCCGCCTGAGAAGGTCATCTTGCAGGGCGACCAAAGCTGTTTCGGTACCCGGCGGGGGGCCTGAACCCGGACTGGCAAGGATCGAGGCACTGCCGATCCTCCAAGTATGACTGCAGCCGGACCGCCGCCACCCTCTCGATCACCTTGCCCATAAAAGGGACATTGGCGATAGGACGATAGTTTGTCAGATCATCCACCGCCAGGCCAGGTTTTTTCAGGATGGGCTTTACCACCGTCTCCTTCAAACGAGAGGAAAAACCCCTCGCTGAACGAGGCGGTGGCGATGGCAGAAGCCCATTCGGCCATGGTCCCTCTGGCAGCTCTAATTAGCCAGGCAGGGCAAGGGTCGAAAGGAGTGGAGGCAGGCCGGCAATGCGCCATAGCCTTGGAGACCTCGACAGCAGAAACAGGCCCAAGCGCATCCAACCGAGGCGACGAAGGCGGACCAGCAACTGGAGATGGCGGGACAGGACGACTGCAACTGGAGTCAAAACCAGCACGGATGGCCTCAATCTTAGTTCGAAAAAGGCTGCGAATTGCTCACTACTGAACTCAGTAGGAGGAGGCCTGGCCAGACTAGGATTGCTGAGGTCCCGAACCACCCGGAAGAGCTCCGCCTGGCGGTTCGAGGCCTCAGCAATTCTCAGGGAGGTGAAAGATGTTCTAGCCTCCCTTATCGCGATGATATAGCGACTAGACTGGGCATCAACAGCAGCCTTACTCAACGCCGTGCGGGATTTCCTCCAGCTGCGCTCTAACCTCCTCCTAGCCTGCTTCATTGCCCTAAGTTCCCCCGTGAACCATGGGGAGGGCCGGGCTCGGCAGCGGAGGAGGCGCTTGGGGGCGATCCGGTCAATGGTGTGGACAGCTGTTTCATGCCAAAGGTTCGCCACACCCTCGGCCGGATCGTCAGTCATTCCACCAGGAAATCCCCCAAAGAGCTCACCCCGAACCGCTGAGGGTCCATGAGCCTCCGGGGGCGGGCCAAGATGGTGGGCCGATGGTCCCCGCGGGGAGGAGCCGAGATCGCCAGGGAAAATGAAAGCAGGTGATGGTCTGTCCATGACACAGGAAGGGAGACAAGGTCCCCCACCTCCAGACACGAATCCCCGACATGGAGGTAAACACCAGATCCAGGGTGTGACCAGATCTGTGGGTGGGGCATAAAACATGCTGGGACAGACCCATGGAAGCCATGGATTCCATGAACTCCAGAGGTGCACCAACAAGCCCACCATCCGCATGCACGTTGAGGTCTCCCGCAACCAATAGGCGCGGGGATCTCAACAATGCAGCGGAGATGAACTCTGTGAGCTCTGGGAGGGATTGTGCAGGGTTGCGGGGAGCTCGGTAGCCCAGCACAATGCCAAATCTGTCCCGCTGTCCCACCAACAGATGGAGTACCTCCAGCCCCTGGCTAACCAATGTCGAGGCCCTGCTGACGTGTAAAGAGTCCCTGTAGACGATTGCGGCCCCTCCCCCCTTTTGACCCCCCAACCTTCCTACTCCCTCTACCAGGTACCCGGGCGGGCAAAGGAGAGAGAGGGAAGCCCCCCCCTCCGTGCCCACCCAGGTCTCGGTGATGAATGCCAGGTCGGGCTTCCCATCCGCAATGGTATCATAGATGAGAGGGATCTTGTTATGAACCGACCTGGCATTCATCAGGATACAGGCAAGGTTGGGGGCGCTGGCGGAGTGACTCCCGGGCACGTGACAGAGAGCCGAGGGGTCAGAACGAGGGACAGACACGAGTTGTCTGACCCGAGTTCTTCTGGTCTGACAAACCCAACGGCTACCAGAGTACCGCCCACGGCCCATCACCGTCGGTATATGAGCCCCTGCGTTCATGGCGAAAGAAAAAAAAAAAGATGGAGAAAGGAAAAAGAAGGAAGAGGAGAGAGGAAAAAAAAATGCTACAATAAATAACAACAGCAACAGTATAAAAATAACAATAACAGTTATGCACTTAAAAAAGGGAGAATAAATAAGTAAATAAAACAGGATAAAATAGGGTAAAAAATGACTGCTATACAATAAAAACATATGGGGCCGGCATGGAGCAGGTGGGAGAAAGGAGAGGAGGCCGGTCTCCTCAGCAGAAATGTGAGTGGTGACAGCTGGTGGCAATTAGCAGCAGTCCAACAGACTAATTCTCAAGGACATCCAGCTCAGAGCCTTACAAAGCCTTGGAAGGTAATTATTGAGCTGGCCAGTCACATAAGTCTTCAAGGACAAACCAGTCTTGTGGCGCTGCAAAACCCGTTGATAGAGCAACTCAGAGAGATCAGCAGAGTAGTAAGTAAAAGTCCTCACGTCCCAAGAAAGGAAAGTCCCAAACCTCATCCAATACCAAATCGACGGGCCGGCGGAAGATATGTCAGGAGCACGGAGGGCATCGTTATGAGCAGCGGTAGATACTAATCCAAGTCCGGTGCGCATCAGCGATAGGCTCCGAAACCCCATAGTCCACACAGACACCGTCATGCCAAGTAGATGGTTAGAGTCAGTGAGCCGCCAGCTCCTAGACGACAAACCAGGCACAGCTCCGCAGATCATAAGCGGGCAGGGGTCCGGAAACAGCCTCTGAGTAACCCAAGGCTGTGGAGGGTGACGATGTTGGGGAGGGGGACAGCCTTGATTCCCTCCCAACATCTGTAGAACCAGGTCACCCCAGCCCTCCACCTGCCCGAATCCGGCGCAATCCATACAGGTTCGGCATGGCCGCCGGGAAGGGCGCCAGTCGAGGCTCGTCCACAAACGCGAGCGGAGTCGGACCGGGAACAAGCGCCAGTTGAAACTCATCGGCGGATTCAAATGGAGCCGGGGAGAAGCCAGAAGACAGCCGCGGAGGCGCGGCAGATGAACAGCCGCACACGCCGGCAGATCACCGGTCAGGCTCGTCCGCAGACTCGGGCAGGGTCGGGCCGGGAACAGGCGTCAGTTGAGGCTCGAGAGCAATCCCGGAAAGAGCCGGGGAAAAGCCAGCTCACAAGCCTCAGGAGCCCGGCAGATCACAAGCCGGCAGAACGCTCAGCCGCGGCGGCACGGTAAAGGAGAGGTGGGGGGGGAACGCTCAAGCCGATCTGAGAGTCGGATGGTGGGGCGTCTATCGTCCGTAGTTTTTCATCCGCGATCTCGGCGAGCTCCCCTTAAGACTCCCCCAAAGCCCCAACAGCCCATAGCAAGTCAGGGAAGAAAAACAAGGCAGTGCAGCAACAGAAAAAGATCAAAGGCGACGAGGTGCCGGAGCCGCTTTGAAGTGCTGCTGCTGCCGCCCGCCATCATGAACAACTAGCCTTTTGCTCCAAGCTGCCGCAAATGGCTGCCAATCCTCATCGGATGAGGATGAAATTTCTGGAGCTGGTAAGGGTGCTTGCCGCCTGCGCGGCTGGGCCTTGTCCTTGCCCTTGCTGGTGCTTGGTTTAGGTGGCATGGTGTATTAAAAGGACAACGCTGAGCTCCAATCTCGGGTCCCGCTGTAACATAGGGCGGTGTATCGCCAGATGCCCCGAAGATGGGTCCCAGCAAAGACCCCGGGAGGAGGATGGATGCGGATCAGCCTGGTAGGCCTAGGGATGTTAATTAAGATGCCCAATAAAATGGCTGCCCGCCCACCAAAATGGCCGCCCGCCACCCGATGCGCTGCCCTTTCCCTGCCCTGGTGCAGATGGCTGGTCAAATAGCCAGGAAAGGGGTCCCCAACTCTCCCTATCACCTCCCTTCACTACCCCCCCAGGGATGATGGAGGATGGAGGTGGATGGGCAGGCCACGTGGATGAGGACCCAGGGGGTGGACAAAATGGCCACCGCAACCAAGCCCAAGGCCTGGGTTGTGCGTGCTGGCCCTTTGCTCGCAACAGGGGGTGAGATCTGTTTATTACCCACAGGGGGTGGGAGCTGTGCTGCTTGGCCGTATCCCGGCTGCCTCCAAATTAACCCCGGCTTCTCACCCCCTCCCTCACTGTTCCCTGTAGGTTGGCTGCCCGATTGGGCCGGGTATCAGCCGCTCCCGGCGCTCCCACCCCGGGTCTTTTGCCGCCGCCCCGAACCCCCTCGGGAGTCTGCCTTTACCTCACCCCCACCCCGCCGAGCAGGCTCACGAGAGCCTGGCTCCGCTGCCCTCCCCCCTCCCGGTTCCCTCCCGCTCCCCTAATATCAGAGACAAGGCAAAGGGTAAAAATCTCAGCTGCTTCCGCCGCCTTATCTCCGATCTACATGCCAGCTGACGGTGGCAACGGAGAGTGCTGCGCTGCTTCCCTGCATCGCTGGTGAAGAAGTTTCCCTATCGCTCCGATCTCCGCTGGCCAGCTGTCAAGCGGAGCCGGGGCTGACAAGGAAACCTCCCATCCTGCGCTCTCGAAAGGCAAGTCTGCGCAGGAAGGTTGGGGGAAGCGCAGAGGGGGCTTAAATAGTTGCGCTCCCCCGACGTGCCCTGCGCAACCAGTCTAGCCAACTGGCGACTGATTCCGCCGGCTGGCAAAGATGCCCCGCCTCCACATGCTGCGGGACGGAGCTGCCATCAGTGTTGCTCCAGGGAGGTTTCATTCCCTGCCTGTAAACCTGAAGATGTAGAGAACAATGACCAATTGAGAATTGTGCCAGCACCTGGCCATTCTATATCCAACCCATACAGATTCAAATGTAAAAGAGTTAGTATGCATGTTCTCTGTGAAGCAGTTGTTTGCCTTTCTTACAGGCTGGGCAAATTGGCAGAGGAGATTTTTTAAAAAATTCAATTGGTTTGAATGGTTTCTTTCTCTGTGGTCCTTTGATTCCAGAGTAAGTCATAGGACCCTAAATCTTCGGACTCCAGGAAGGTGAACCCTGCCCTCACCTTCCACATGACCCCTGTTTGAAATAACAAATATTGAGCTATGGACTGGCTTTGGCAAAGTTCTGAATGCCACATTGAGCCAAGGCAAGTGGTGTCAATTTTGGCATAGAACGAACTGCAGCAGACAACCCCGGCTGGGTTCCTGCCGAGGGACTATCATAGATTGTGTTTGAGAAATGAAGCTTTGGGAGGTTTAAGAAATAAGACACAGCACAAAGAAACAGAAAAAGGGAGACAGGGCATGTGAAACAGCAAAGAGGAAGAGTCTACAAGACCACAAAGGAAGATACAGCAATGGTGTGAGGTAATCAAAGAAAGGAGGAGAGAGCTAGGCTTCCCAAATTGACATTTTCATCTCCCTTGGCAAGGAAAGGGACTCTCCAGCACTTTCCAACTGCTGAGAGTATGAGAAGGTAGCTCTGTGTGTTTACTTGGGCATTATATCATCCTGGATGCCACATCTCTGATCATCTTGCCTGAAAAGTGGTTGGTTTAGGATGCCTTTAGACTTCCATTTTGACTGATATTATCAGTAGAGATGGGCACAAAACATGAAAATGGCATTTCATTTCATTTTTTGTTTGGTTTGTTTTCATTTTGTTTCATTTCATTTGAAATGATTTTTTTTAAAAAATTGTTCTGTTTTTCATTTTTAATCTAGTTTTGATGGGGAAGCACGGGCTTTTAAAACTTTTTTGCTGCCAAAGCCCTGCACGCCAGCTAATTGGCACTTGCTTCAGCAGGTTTTAAAAACCCTGCGCCATTCGCCCACCTGATCCGGTGCATGGAGGGGGTTGGTGCAGGTCTTTTAAAGTGGTTTCCCATTGGAATGTATTGCTTCAATGCATTCCTATGCGAAAACGAAAAACAAAATGGAACAAATTGAGAATTTTGATTTTGTTTCATTTCATTTTTCTTCAAAGGGGCAGATCATTTTTCGTTTTGTTAGGGAACGAAACAAAAAATGAAAACTGAAATTAAAAAATCATTTTGTGCCCATCTCTAATTATGAGTGAGTATATATGTGACTACAGAAGTTGTTTACGACTTTCATGGGGCTATGGCTGAATATGTTCCATTTGGACATGGCAGGATATTTCCCATACCACTTATTTATTTATTTATTTATTTATTTATTTATTTATTTATTTATTTATTTATTTATTGAACATTTTCCCTTTCCATTTGCCACCTGGATTCTACCTTGCCTGGGTAGCAATCAGGACATATTTCTGTAGTTTTCTACAAGTTTGGTGAATCCACTGTTTTGAAAGACCACCTTGCAACCTCTCATGAGGATATATTTGGGTGAGGGGTGACCCATGCTATAGCTACTGGAGTTCTAATGATTTGGAAGTCTGAGCACCAGCCTAGATCCATAAGTGGGACCTCATCAGAAGGACACCAAAATTCAAACAGACCAAACTGGGCCCTTCTCTGCAAGGCTGACTTGAAGCTTGCACCAGGACAAGGAACCACAGACATCCTTTCTAAGGATTGTAAAGTGTAAGGGTTTTTGTATCTGTGCTTTTATCAACATTGCTGTATTTTACATGTGTTCTCCTTGATTGCCTGCATTTTTTATTTTTATTTCAAAATAGAAAAGTATTCCACAGGAAGCAGAAGGAAGGTCCTCAAAGAAACTCAGTGCATGAAAGGTCAACAATACCAGCTTGTTTATGCAGTCAATGCAAATTCAAGCTATCAGAAGGCCATGAGGCCAACTATTTGTATGAGATTATATCTAGAGTAGAGATGAGCATGAAATGAAAATATAGCATTTCGCTTCATTTATTTAGTTCATTTCATTACTAATGAATTTTTAAAGAATTTTCAGAACAATGCAAAATGAAACCATTCATTATTGGCTCCCCTGGGTCTTAGAGGTCCTAGAGGCCCTGTGGGGTCACTCAGGGTTCTGTTCTGACTCCTATATTATTCAATATTTATATGAAACCACTGGGGGAAATTATTTGGAGTATTGGGGTTAAGAGTCACAAGTATGCCAATGAAACCCAACTCTAGCTCTTGTCCCCTCCGGATTCCAAGGAAGTTATTTCAACTTTACATCAGTGCTTAGCTTCTGTAATGAACCGAATGAGGAGGAACAAAATGAAACTAAAGCCAGACAAGACAGAGGTGCTTCTGGTCAGTCAAAAGGAAGATCAAGGGATAAGGATGCAACCTGTACTGGATGGGATTACCCCCCCCCCAATTGAAAAAAGAGGTGCACAGCTTGGGGGTGCTCCTGGACTCATCCTTGAGCCTATATACCCAGGTCACAGCTGTGACCAGGAGTGAATTTGCAAAATTAAAACTAGTATGCCAGTTATGCCTGTTTCTTGAGAAACCTGCTTGGGCCACTGTGACACATGCCCTAGTGACATCCCGGCTGGACTACTGTAATGTGCTGTATGTGGGGCTACTGATGGAAAGTCTCAGGAAACTTCAATGGGTCCAAAATGCAGTGGCCAGATATTACATTACACCACTAATAAAGCAGCTCCACTAACTGCCAATCAGCTATCAGACACAATTCAAAGTGCTGGTTTTAACCAAAAAGCATAGAATGGCCTGGGTACAAGCTACCTCAAAGATCGAATCTCACAGTATGAACCGGCTTGGGTGCTAAGGTCATCAGGAGAGGCCTTTCCATCCACCACCTTCACAGGTGCATCTCATAACAACACATGAAAGGGTCTTCTCTTCTGCTGCTCCCAGACTTTGGAACTCCTTCCCACTGAATGCCAGGACTGCCCCATCTCTGCTGTCTTTCCAGAAGCAGGCAAAGACCTTCCTTTTCAGACAAGCTTTCCCTGAATGATGGATTACCTACTATAAGACTTTTATATGGATGACCATGCATGATTGCATTGATTGATTTAATATGAACACAACATTTATTTATTTATTAAATGTATTTAACACTCCATCTAGCTACACAGATTCCCTGGGTGGCTTACAAAACTGAACAGAAATCAAAACCATAAACAATACAACACAATAAGCACAAATAAGAATAACTAATAAACAACATATAGCAAAAACATTGAACAGGAGCAAGATGGGCAACAGATAAAAACAAAATAAAATACGTGATAGCAATCATTAGTAGAACAGATTAATATCTAGGGAAAGCCTTCTTAAAATAGCCATGCCTTTAGATGTTTCTTAAAGACTGGGAGGGAAGATGCCAGACAAATCTCAGGAGAAAGTTAGTTCCACAGCCAAGGGGCCACCACTAAGAAAGCCTGATTTCTTATCAAAGATTTATGGGCTTCCTTCAGCGATGGCACCTTCAAATGGCCTGCCTGAGATGATTGGGTATAATGGGCAGAATTTGTGACAGGAGCCATTCTGCCAGACAGCAAGGTCCTAAAATGTTTAGGGCTTTGTATGTCATCATTAAGACCTTGAAATCAATGCTGAAGTGAATTGGCAGCCAGTGCAGCACAGCCAGCGTGAGGGTTATATGTTATATGTTGATGTTTCCTTAACCCAGTAACTAATCTAGCCGCAGAATTCTGCACTAGCTGTAGCCTATGCACTAATGTAGAAGGCAGCCCCTTGTAGAGAGCATTGCAGTAGTCTAATCTCCAGACTACGCGTGCCTGGACCAGAGTAGTAAGAGCACCAGGGTTTAGGAAGGCGCACAGCTGAGTGATCCACCTAAGATGAAAATGAGTGTCATGGACCACTGATGCTACCTGGACTCCCATGGAAAGCAGGTGTCAAGGGATGAAACGGCATCCACTGCAGATGGACAAAAAGAGATATAGAGCTGTGTGTCATCAGCATATTGATACTATTTCATAGTGTTTTCCATGTTAGTTTCCACCCCTCATAATGTTTTTTTTTCTTTTTGCACGCTCTTTGTAGCTTTAATGTTACCTTTTAAATGTTCTAAGATGCCTTTTCTAATTCCCTCCCTGTTCTTAAAATGAATATGTCTTAAATTCCCAGAGTTCCCATTGGGAAAATTGGTTGCGGTATAGAAATATAAAAATATAAAAATAAATAAATAAATAAAAATGTTCTGGTCTGTATATTGTCCCTCATAATCTCAAGCCACCTTGGGTCCTTTTCCAAGGAGAAAGGTGGAGTAAAAATATTCAAAACAAAATAAAATAAATAGAGGCACCAAAATCGCAAGGTCGTTTCTTTGGACTCTTTGCTGTAATTCCCCCAAATTTGAAGAGGTTTTGGGTTCAGGGGGCTGAGTTATTAAACTCCAAAGGGGGTCCCCCAGAAGAAAATCATTTCTTTTTTTTATTATTTTATTTTATTTTCTTATATACAATCAGCTATCAGACACAGAAGAAAATCATTTCTAATTGAATCAGGAAGCCACTATAAGCTCCCCTCCCCAGGTTCGGGGGGGGGCGAGTTATTAAACTACACAGAGGATTTCCCTAACTAATTGCAAAATTGTTGTACAGTGCACATTGGCAATATAGGGGTTAAGCAACGGGAAGTAATAAATTGACCTATTGCTGGAGTGGCAAATGCACAGCACTTTTCCAGTTACTGCTGGGGGGGGGCTCTTTGCAGTTGAATAACTCGCCTCCCTGAACCCCAAACCACTCCACATTTTGAGGGCTTACAGGAAAGAGTTTGAGGATGGTCCCCATTCCGTTTGTCAAACAAAAAAAAAGTAGTTTGGTACAAAATGGTTTTGTATTGTTTCGTTTCATAATGAAACAATTTGTTATGTAACTATACAACGAAATGGCATTTTGTTTTTTTGTTTGGGGCCCTTCTCTAATCTAGAGCCAGGAAATACTTTCTGCTTTGCCTGCAAAACAAGAATGGGCACCCTTTGCACCTAAATGGAATTGATGCACATATAATGAAAGTGGAAGCTCTATGTATAGTGTAGTTTTTAGATAGAGATGTAATTGATAGCAAAGGTGATCTCTTCTTTTGCTGGTGTATTCTCAATATATGACAGAAGGCTGCTACAATTTAGTTTTTACCCCTTCTGTTGGATATAATGAAGTATTTTTACTTAAAATACGTGATCTATTTAGATGAATGGCTTTATTGTACCATATCTGGTGCCCATTTTACCTTTGTCTGTTTCAACCCATTTTTCCTGCTTGTGATTATAAGAAATTTACCACCCAGGTTCCTGTTACTTACAATTGCTGGCGCAAACTCCAATAACACAACTTTCAGTGGCAAATTTCATTAATCATTTTCCACTCGCTTCTCCCACAGCCAACATGTGAATTGGATCATGATGGGGAACTTAAGTGCCAAATTCCAACTGTTGTGCTGTTGGAGTTAACAGGGACAGAGATATGCAATAGGATTCTAGGCGCTGTATCTGATATGATGATACCAATAAATTATGTACATAGTTTAGTAATTCATCTAATAATAACTGGTGGTGTCAGAAGCTCCCAGATATGAGGCGGAGGCAAACAAATAGCCACCACTGCACCCCTGCCAGATGGAAATCTAGGATAAATCCACCCCATCAGATAGCCATGCTTCAATCACTCCTATACTTCCAGTGAGTCAAGGGATACCCCCCACAGACTCTGAAAAATATCTCTAAAAATTAAAAGAATTGAGGAGAGGCAAGCCAGTTACTCTGTTCTGTGAGCCTAAAGCCCAACACTATCAATGGCAGCTATGTGTCCAAAAAGCCAGCAAGGAAAATTGATTTCATACTAAGATTTCCAGGAAGAAAAGAAAATAAGCAATACTATTAAGGAATGTCTTAACTGGTTTTAGCATAATGCAGTTAGATAACTGGACTAAGATTTGGATAAAAAAGAAGGAAAAGGTAGAGCAATGATTGAGTTTAAAAAATTATTGAAAAAAGGGGAAAGTTTGAAGATCAGTATCAAAAAAAAGGTATAATAAGTGTAATATATAGGATGTTAGTTGAGGAGGAATATAAAACAGCATGAAAACTTGTTTGGCAAGGAGATTTAAATGAAGAGATAATGAAGAAATTTGGAATGTGATATAAAGGGAAAGAATAATGGGAAATGTCAGTAAGAATTAAGGGGAATTGGTATAAAGTTATGTGGAGATGATACTTAATACCAGTAAAACTACATGCCATAAATTAGGAGGTAACACCCTTGTGTTGTAAGAAGGAAAAAGGAACCTATTATCATATGTGGTGGTCTACCGCTTGCCTTCTAATCCACCCAGGCTGGGCGAAGATCAATTGGTCCCTGCTCTGCCCAACCGGGGTGAAGATCGATTGGTCCCTGCTCTGATGGATCTTCACCCAGCCCAGAGGTAAGCACCGGTGGTGGTGATCCACCACCACTGCTTACCTTGGTTCAGGGAAGAGGGGGTGGTAGAGATTTCTATCCTGCCTTCCCTTCCCTGTAGCACACACAGATTAGATGCTCCGGGGAAGGGAAAGCAGGATAGAAGCTGCGTCCTCCACCTCCTCTTCACCCAAGTCTCAGCACAGAGACAACGGCGAAGAAGAGGTGGTTGCCCCCTCAATCACGGCAATGGAAGGCTCCTCCATGCAGCCCAGACAGACACCTGATTTTGACAGCTCTGAGCTGTCCAAATCAGCTGTCAGCTACCGGGGGGGGGGAGGACAGCCTTCCGCTGTCCCTTGATTGAGGGGGTTTAGACAGCCTTCCCATAGGAATGCATTGAAAATCCATTAACCCCTTCCCTCCAGAATGGATTAATTGAATTAATGCATTCTTATGGGAAACTGTGCCTCGTAAGACAATTTTTTGTAAGACAAATTGACACGTAGAATGAATTAAATTCATCTTCCGAGGCACTACTCTATATTGAAGATAGTCCTTGCCACTTGCTGTAGTGTAATTGTTCATTTAAAACATATTTTGAAATTTGTGCAATATACAACTGTACATGTTGACATAAACATGAGCCACAGTGAATTTAAAGGAACTTACCGTCAAGTAAGAAATTATAGAACAGCAGTCTTAGTTGTTCATTTATTTCCAAAATCCTGTTGGGTAACTTCTTCCTGCCCAATCATTGTCAATTACAAACTGCAGCTAATTCCAGACTTCCTTTCTCAGTTTCAGGGAGCATTCTGTATTGTCCCACCATATGTGAGTGTATGCACTCCAAAATCAGAAAAAGACATCTTTAATCAGTGGTAGCCTGTGACTGACTGTGGCATCATTCCAGTTGCACAGCTAGAGTTGCCCAACAGGAATTTAGCTGAACTTTTTATGAGGAGCAACCACAGATGGGATCAGGCCTACGTGGTGTGCCATCTACTCCTCCGAATCACTAGGACAATCCTGGGATGGGGACACCCTTGCAAAGGGCATAAACGAAATGAGTGTGTGAGCTGTACAGTCAAAGGTGGAACAGTGACAGAAGGCTTCCTCTTGATAGAGGAAGGAGGGGGAGCATAGGTGGGCATTGACTGGAGGGAAGACGACTGGTGGGAATCTGAGGGAGAAGCTAGTGTGTGACTCAGATGGAGAGGAGTGGTGGGTCTTCATATTCCAGAATAGTAAGCGGCCACAGAAGATTATTCAGACCAGCGAGGGGGCGGAGGCTCAATCTGTGGAGCCAGTGGCAAAGTGGATGTCACCCATGCTGTGGAAGGCTGTGTCGGGGACAAGGGACAAGCCTGAGGAAACCCAGCAATTGAGAGAGGTTTGGGGTCTTCCCTTATCCCCAGAAGGAAAATAAGCACCAATGTGTTATCATGGAACAATCTGTTTATTGTTGAGGAATTAAACGAACTGTTATCGTATGTTAAGTAACCTTTTTTCCCTGTTGGAAATAATTTCGATAAAAGTTCTTGGAAAGATTCACTGTCACCATTATTGCAGGATCCTCTGGGAGAGGAATCACAATTTGTAAGAACAGAACCCATTCACAGTCTGGTAATTTGTGATAGTCTATTCTTTCTTTCCTTTATGAAAATCCACACATCGCCAGGAAAATTACAATAGCTTGTATATAAAGTGAAGAATATCTCATCAAAACAGACCTAAATTAAGAAAGATAGACTATCACAAATTAACAGACATAAAAAAGATATTTTCATTAATTATCTGCTGGAGAAAATAAGGTTGGCAGTTAAAAGTCCATACCAGGGGTATCAGGATGAAAATCCAAATCTGATGTGCCACTGCTGTGGAGTCCCCTTTCTCTAATAATCTGATCCAATGGGTATTAAAGGAACTGAATGGTGCGCACGCGCGCACACACACACACACACACACACACACACACACACACACACACACACACACACACACACACACACACACACACACACACACACACACACACATTTTAAAGGAGCTCCCACATTGATTGCAAATTACAATAGAGATGACTTGGTTACATGGTTAAAATTTCCAGACGGAGCACCCTGTTGTTTTCTTCTATCATGCCGTGAGTCCTCTTGACCTCCCTAGGAACAGAAGAAAGCAAAGAGCAAAATCAATGCTTCCAAGAAGATGTTGACAAGCAAGGAAGCTGTCATCTCCTTCTGTAACCTTTCTTTGGCGTCTGGGCAACAAGCTTTCAGAAATCTGCTGCATGTCCACATTTCACCCATCTAAGGAAATACAAAAAAATGCCTCCAGAATTAAGTGACCCATATTACATTGCCATTATAATCCTGCACATAGGAAGCCATTCTCAACCATATAACCCAGAGACAGACAATTCATGTGCATATATTTATGCAAAGCATAGGTTGACACAATTCTCATGCTCTCTGATTGCAAAGGCGTTCCTTTTCCTGACGTCCCATCTCATTTTGGAGGTTGCCATAAAGAATCTTACAGGTGCACAGCTGCTCTATCCTTCAGTTGTTGGAACCAAACTACTGATTATGAAGCCAGTCTATTTTAGAGTTTAATTAAATGTGGAAGTACAATTAGCCTTAGATTACCATATTGTTTGTTTGTTTGTTTGGTTTGCTTGTTTGTTTATTTGTTTGTTTAAGATATTTCTGTCCCACCATTTTCCCTGAAAAAGACCCAAAGTGGCTTACATCATAAAATAATATTTAAAACAACAGATATAAAATATTTTAAAATAGTACTAGGACCAATATTAAAACATATTTAACACAATAATTCATTTAAACCTCCTCTCAAACTACCAGTCACTAGGGAAAAGCCTGCCTGAAGAGAAAGGTCATCAGATATGGGGCCAGCCTAGCTTCCTATGAGAGGGAGTTCCAGAGTTGGGGGTGGGGGATGGGCAGCAACAGCGAAGGCCCTCTCCTGTGTCCACACCAACAGCACCTGTGAGGGTGGTGGAACTGAGAGATGGACCTCCCCTGATGATCGTAATGCCCAGGCAGGCTCAGAAAGGCAGATGCAGTCATTTAGATAGTTTTATTAGGGCTTTATAAGGTAAAACCAGTACTTTGAATTGTGCCCGGAAACAGATCGGCAGCCAGAGGAGCTGCTGTAACAGGGGAGTTATATGTTTACTGTAGTCAGCCCCAGCTAACAATCTGATTGCGGCATTTTGAACCCTTTGAAGTTTCCAAACACTTTTCAAAGGCACCCTCATGTAGAGCGTGTTATAGTTATCCTGCCAAGATGTAACTAGGGCTTGTGTCACTGTGGCCAAGTCAGAGCTCTTAAGAAATGCACGAAGCTGGTGCACTAGTTTTAACTGTGCAAAGGCTCTCCTTGCCAGTGCTGAAACCTGGGCATCCAGGTTCAGAGATGAATCCAGCTGCACTCCCAAGCTGCACACCTATGATTTCAGAGGAAGTGCAACCCCGTTCAACACAGGCTGCAACCCTATTCTTTGATCTCCTTTTCGACTGACCAGGAGCACCTCTTGTCTTGTCTGGATAAGGTTTCAATTTATTCACCCTCATCCAGTCCATGACTAACACTAGAAACTGATTTAGAACCAGGGCAGCTTCCTTGGAGTTAGATCGAAAGGAGATACGGAGTTGAGTGTCATCAGCGTACTGATGGCGCCAAACCCCAACACTCTGGATAACCTCTCCCAATGGTTTAATGTGAATGTTAAATACCACAGGGGACAAAAGAGAACAGTAAAGGGCACCACAGGCCAAAGCCCAAGGTGTTGAACAAGAGTCCCCCAGCACTTCTCGGCCTTTTGGCTAAGATCAAGTGTGGAGTCCCCCAGCACCACCCTTTGAGTTCTCCCTTCCAGGAAGGAACAAAGTCATTGTAAAACAGTGCCTCTAAGGGCGTTTATACACAACCCCTAAGCTGCGCTGCAAATGGCTCCCAGCTCCGGAGCTTAGAAATGTTTCCCCACCAGCTCTGGAGTTTGCAGACAATTAAGTGTGACCCAGCCCACTTTAGCGCGACCCAGCGCACTTTTATTGTACCTTCTCTCTGGAGGTGAAAAATATTTGATGCGGATAAGAGTGCCGGGCTCTCCTCGCTTGTCTGTTGTTTTTTTGCCCCCTGCCCCTTTAAGAGCCCCTTGAGAAGGAACCAGGAAGTTACGGGGCTTGTGGCAAGTTCGACCGGCACCGGCAGGTTAGTAAAGGCTTCTTTTGTCCTTTTTTCCCCTCCCTCCCCTCACGCCGACAGGAGCAGGAAGTGCTGAGGGGTGGGGATGCAGGAACAGAAACGAACCCCCAAGATCTCTGGTCCGAATTTAAGGGACCAGCGGATCTTAGGGGTCGTGTGAAAAGGCCCTAAGTCCCAGTCTGGAGAGATACTGTGACAACACCCTGAAAGCAGGAGAAATACATATTTAAATCATCAGCCAATCCCAGCAGGAGGGTGGGGGATTGTATGGTATAAAAAGGGTGGAGCCTGGTCTGTGAGTTAAGAGTTAAGAGTTAAGAGCTGAGAGTTGAGAGCTGAGAGAGCACAGCTCTGTTAGAGTTCAGGCAGGCAGGTTAGGTGTGAGGACTTTACTATTTACTGTTTATTAAAGACAGGGAGGCTTGAAGATTTGATTTAATCTATTTTATGTTTAAGGCAACGCATACCAGCTTCAGTCATAGTTGTATTTATTTATTTTCTCAATAAACATCATTATTATTTTGATATTATACATCTGAGTCTGTCCCAGTTCATAAGGCGACAATTTAAAAGGTGGCAGCATTATCAAGAGGATCCCGTGAAGATTAATAACTTGATTCTTTACACTTCACGTTTTCATTACAATTACACATTTAAAAGGAAGGTGTTGTCACAATGACCCAGAAGGATAACATGGCTGATGATACCAACAGCTGCTAAGAGGTCCAGGAAAACCAACAGGAACACATGTCTGGTTCTCTGATCTGTTCTCTTATCTGTACTGTTCTGGGGGTGGTTTGTTTCTCTCCTTTTGCTGGGCAACCGAACAATGTTACAACCCAAACCAGCTGATCCTCAGAGCATTTCCAACCTGTAGCCTTGTGGCTCCTTGTCAAGGGCTTACTATTTTTAGGTGCAAGATAGAATTGCTCCAATGTGGTATGATTCCAGAATCATAGTGGATTCTTTTTCTTTTTCTTTTTTTACAATTATTTTGTGTTTGGGTGAGTAGTAGTTAGCTGATGACAGAGGAGATGGCTTCTCGTATTTTCCCTTGTGTGATGTCACTTTGGGAACAGCAGTGAGCACAACAGGTTATTTCTGAGTAGACCATCTTGATTGTTGCCACTGGTGTCATCAACACTGAAGCTGCCCTTGGTTTTGTAAAGCTTGGCATCCTTTTTCCAGCCAGCCACAAGGGCATGATACTTTGCAACAACATTGGACCGTTTTCTGGCTCTTTGAACCATGGGTACAGAAGCAAAGTTTCCCACACTAATCATCTACTACCGTAGTTAGGTGGGATGGAAATGTAAACAAACAAATAAACAAACTGGAGATCTTATTTTAAGAACTGAATTTTAGCCTAGCTTTCCCCAGTGGCAAGCAATGTATATAGTGCCATTAAAAACACAAAACCCATGACAGCCCTTTTTAATGCATGCTTGAGTTCTGATTAGTTAGATAAATAGGTAAAAATAATACCAGAAATCTTCCTTCTGTGACTCTCCGATGAACACTGCCTTTTTGAGTAGCTATTAGTTATATTGCTACAGATGACTGGGTAATTGATGAAGGCTTTGCAGGATATAGTTCTTTGTTGTATCCTGTTTGCCACAGCTAGCTCTGTCAGTAGCATCACTGAGGTAGTTGCCTCTGCTGGTGGGGCTTTAGGAGCAGCAAATTTGCTGCTTCCACCCACCCACACCCCAGTCCTGTCATGTCCTCCTCTGCCCTGCCAGAGCCTGTGGTGCTCTGTGCTCCACACAGCTTTATGGAGCACTTTTGGGGAGGCTCCCCCCTTGACTCTTGGCTGCCTATGCTCCCACTATTTCATGTTCCTGCCTCAGACAGCAGGGAAACTAGGGCCACTCTTGTCATGAACCATGCTCAATCATTCTCTCTCTCTTTTCCCCCTCAGCTCTCATATGTCATCAGCATCAAAAAAGTAACCTACCCCCCATGATGTCAGGATTTCAGTGATATGTGTTTCAACAGAGGATTAAGCTGGTGTATGAAGAACCCTTCCCTGCAGTGCTGCTTAATCATAGAAAGTCTTGCAATCATAAGGACTCTTACCAGGAAGTGTATTCCCTTGGAATTAAGAGGAACTCAGTTGAGCCAACAATGATGGGTTCAGTTCTAAAAAAATAAGGAGAGCACTTCAAACACCAGAGTAATTCTTCGTGTTTTAATGCATTTGGTGAAAACCCTCCATAGGTCCTGCTGTGGTCCTCACACCTCTGGATGCTGCCCACCCCTGAGTTCAGTGCTCATACAAAACTATGGGATATTGTCATTACCTAGTTTAGTGACAAGGTGGCCCTGGATCTCATAGCATTTGTGGAGAATCGAGAGGAGTGCCCTTCTTCTCAGAGACATACAGTAAAGTCTGGCTTCCTGACTGGGTTGACGTCTGAGCCTTCCACACACCAAGTTCCTAGAGAAACAGTAACAGCCGGGCTCTCCAACATCATCTGCCCACTATGGGAGATCTGTAAGCAAACTCTGCTTCTCTGAAGGCTTCCTCTGAATTAGACATGGGCACGACCAGAAAAAATGACGTTTCGAGTTTTCGTTGGTCGGAACGGGTCTGTTTCAGGTTGTTTCCATTTGTCATGAAATTTTTCAAAAATTTGTCGTTTCCGTTTGTCGTTTGTCGTTTCCACCACGATTTAGCGCAATTTGACATCCCAGAGCATAGGGGCGTCCAGCAATCAGGGCCGGAGCTAGGTGTTTTTGCGCCCTAGGCTGCGGGCGGGGCGGGGGCGGGGGGCGGGGGGAAGTGTGGGCGGGCAGTGGTGGCGGGGGGCCATGGGCGGGTGGCAGCCACGGGTGGGCGAGTGGGCAGCCGGTGGCGCAGGCCGCAGGCGGGTGGTGGTGCAGGCGGATGGGCGAGTGGGCAGTTAGGATATCACTTAGGATAGAGGTTCTGTTCTTGGCTTGCACCCCAAATGTGTGTGTGTGTGCAAGCAAATTGAAGTTGGGAAAATAGAAAATAAATGGTAGTATATAATATATTTTTAAAATAAATCCACACCTCCCACTCCCAGTCGAACCTCCCCCTTTATCCAATATCAGAAAAAAATCCTCAAACTGCCAGAGAAGAAATAAAGAATAAACTGCTATTCCCTTCAGCAGATAAAGCAGCAGGGAATCAAATAAATTATTTTCTAAATTCAATTCCCTCCCTGCCTGCCTAACTTAAATCCTAAAGCCTCCAGCCTCCCTCCTCAATCTCGATTGGATCACACCAGCACCAGCAGCCAGCCCTCCTCCCTCAACCACATCCATACACCCGACTGCGATTTCTGGAAGGTGCCTCGGCTTTTTATGCCCTCCGAGACATCCAGAAGTGTCAGTCAAAAACCTGGCGATGCCATTGGTGGAATGGTTCAAAAAAATTGCATGGTCCCATCCCATACCGAGCCCAAATGGGCAGGGCTAAAAAAATAAAAAGTAAAATAAAATAAAATCAATACAACATTTTATTGCTATAAAAAACCCACTGCTGCTACTATAAAAATTCAGGCATTTAAAATAAATAAATTTCACATGTTTCTGTGGTGATTTGGTGTGTTTTTTGACCACGATTTCAAAAGAAAAATTGCGGTCGCCATTTTGGATCCCCCCACACACCGCATGGCATGCAGCGAGACAGACGACAAGGATGACCCCCCCAGCCTGGTGCAAGCAGCCCAGGACAGGAGAAGAGGGGGGGAAAGGCCAGGGACCCCCCAGAAACCATCCCTCTGGTAGGTGGCAAAGCCTCAAGCATTGTACTCGTATTGTACAAGAATGCAGCCTAATTCATTAATTTGTGCAATTTTCCCATCATGAATGATGGCCACATTCTACATTTGCAATGAGACACTGGCAAGATAGTGAAGTCTTTCCAATGTGGGGCTGCTTCCACTCTCACAGCTAAACAAAGGTTTATAATCACCTCTTTATGAAGATAAAATGTATTTTCTCATAAGAAAGGTTAATCAACTCTTTAGGAAGATAAAATGTATTTTTTCATACAAATAAGAACAATAACCCCTGTGCTGGAGAAAGATTTATATCTCCACAAAGATTTGTAGTCAAAACCTTTGTAATTACAGACAGGTCCACCACATATGTGTGTATGTCCCCAATCACATCTAACACCTCCTGCATTACTGACTTCTGATATACAATATCAGGTTAATTACAGTATCAACAATGAGAGTACTTCTGATTCAACTCCATGAAGCTTACTACTAAGTAGATATGTTTAAGACCACTACTGCACTTCTGATTTAAAACACCTTTTCCTTAAAAACAAGGTACTTTAAAAATCACTGTCCATTTTTCAAAATGATTTATCTGAAGAACCCCCTTGGCCATGCCCATTTTTGTCTGCTGGGGTGCTTTTTCTTGTAACAGCTACTGGGAGTGGTATTTTTTACATTGCTGCCTGTGTCTCCCTTTTAAGCAATTTGGGTGAATTTGCAGACACGCTAAGTCGCTTTCCCCCCCTTGCCCCCTTGTTATTAGCCTTTTTGCTTTCAGAAAACACAGAAAACAGAATCCTACTGCCATGCCAGGACGTTTACCAACTTCGTTATGCAAACGTTTCGGCTCATTGTCACTTAAAGTGGTTCAATAAAGTGAGAACTGGAAAGCCAATTGCTAGCTACCTGCTGAAGTGCGAACAGCAGAACTGCTATAACAACCACGGGACCACGGGAGGAGAAAAAGCGATCCAAAATAAGAAGCGGCTGCTCACAGAAGTGCGGTAGTGGTCATATATGACTGCACTCATTATGAATACTTACCTTCCTCTGGATGAAATATCTCTATACCAACATTTTGTTAAACATTTCTACACTGGTTTACTGTAGACAATAAAACACAAAACAACAGGAGTACATAAAAATGCAATTGGTGATCTTAAAAGAGAATTCTAAAAATAGTTGCTTAAATATGTATCAAGGGGATTATTACATTTATGTTTTAGTGAGCTCAAGGCTCAGTTCTTCTACTACCTGATTTTATCCCTACAAACAACTCTATGATGGGTTAAGCGGAAAGACTGAGACTTGCCCTCAGAGAGCCATGTCAGAGTAAGGCTCTAAGCCCAGCTCTCCTGAGTCCTCATCTATTACTCTAACCACTACACCTTATCAGGACTTTAGAATAGGTCAGGGGCTTAGAAATAAGTTTTGTTGAGCACTGAAATGCAGCACTATTGATTATATGCAAGCCCCTCTGGGGAAAACGTTCCACACGGAGGGTGTCACAATCCTTTCTAGGGCAGAGCATGACCAAGGAGAAGACAGCTGATTCTGAGAGCCAGCAAGGGTGCTTTGTCGTGGTGAAATTCAAACTATTGGCTTTGCCCCTCACTGCTCCTTTTTGGAACAATGTGACACTTGAGCAGTGGTCCTTCTCAACCATTCACACCTTAGGCCTCCCCGATCATTCTCTCAAGGAATTAGGGGGATGTTTGGCTAAAACCAACTGACAGTTAAGGGGATTTCTCTGTGCACACATCTATTCTGACGCTCTCTCATGCAAGTATGGAAGGAAAGCAAAGAACATTGACTTTCTACCTTATTCACGGTGCCATTTAGAAAGCCAATAGACTGCAGGCATTTTAGAGGTAGAAACATGAGGTATTCTGTGTTGAGCATGTTTGAGGCATGCCGAGCGAGTGAAAGGAGAGCTCCATCGCAATGGAAACCACCTCTGAGATTAGGCAATACCTCTATTGGATCCGTCAAAATGGACAAACGAGGTGACCTGTTGGGTTCCCTAGAATTCGACAGTGGGCAAAGATGGCATTAAAATGTGAGGTTGCCATTAATAGTTCAAAAACAGGCCCAGATGTAACGCCCTGGAATCTTGAAACCAAGGCTCCACATGAGACACGGGTAACAAAGAAGACATTCCCTCTCCAGAGACAAAATGTTGGCCCTTTGGAATTCCCAGTAAGCACAAGAGAAGCTTCATCTTCCAACAGGAAACTAGGCCGGAATGTAGTCTGTCCCGGAGTCCTTCCACAGCCTAGCCTTACTCCAGGTGAGCACAATCTAAATGTCTGTCTGGGAAGCAGAACTCACAGAGTAAAAATGTCCAGGGTTTGGAGTCCAAGAAAAAAAGAGAGTGCATGCCTGCTGCCTGTTTCTCTCCCATCGGATGCGCCTGAGCTGTAGGCTTTTGTTAAAAGTTGCCTTGGATCCCACAAACACTGCTGAAGCAGAAGTGGTAATAGCACAATGGCTTCACAAGCAGGCCCGCCAGCGAAAACACAAAAAAATCCCCACTTAAAAAAAAAAAAAAAAAAACAGGAGTGCTCTGCCCGGCAACCCTGCCAAAGACACATCTGACTCTTTGTATAACATCTTAATGCTAAGCCCCGAGTCCAAATTAATCCTGTTACAGAATTTTTAACTGAAGGATCACAGATGCACAGTAGTGAGTCACAGGATGAGTCACCGCACGGGAATAAATGATCCTGATTAAAAGCATATCATATAACATGTGGGCCATGTGCACTCCGTGCAGCTGAAATTAATCTGAAATTCATCAAGTTCCATTTCAGCTTCTCGTGCTAAATTTGACCGTCATTATATAAACAAAATGCGGAGTCCAGAACTTACAGAAATAAGGAGCTTGCTGTAAACATATATTATTTGAAAATTGCAACTTTGGAAGGATGAGGGAACCCATTCCTTTTAAAACTGCAACTGCTGTCATTCTTTCCCAGGGGAGATGGCAGCCAAGGTGGATGGGTTGCACCCCTACAACCTCTTATAGGCCATGCATTACTCATCCATTGGCAGGCCTGAGTTTGCGGCTGAAAACCTGTTTCATAAAAACACCATTGGGTGGAATAGCTGATACCTTGGCTGACAGTAACAAAATTCCAAAAGATCTTGATAGGCTTGAGCACTGGGCTGCAAACAACAGAATGAAATTTAACTGGGATTCAAAGTCCTACAACTGTTGGGGAAGGGGGAGGATTAAATACACAGTAAGAAGATGGGAGATACTTGTCTTAATAATACCATGAGTGAGATCTTGAAATGGTCGCAAATCACAAGATGGAGTGCGGCTGCAAAAGGAGAAAATGTGATTTTAGCCTGCATTAAATCCAAAGTCTCCAAATCCCACAAGGTATTCCTATTCAGTAGTGGTTAGGTCTCATCTCAAGCAATGTGCCCAGTTCTGGGCCCCACACTTTAAGAAGGATGGTGGCTATCAGCGCTTGCTTCTGCAGTGAAAAAAACCTTTAAAAGACCCACTGCTTCTCCCGCTACGCTCCCCATTGGGGGGGCGGAGAAGCGGTGGGTCTTATAAACTCTTTTAAAACTCTTTCCTTTGTGCGTTCTCAGTGGCAGCAGCTGCGGCAGTGGGTGCAGGGCCTCCCGGTGGCCCCGCTAGTCCTTTCTGGTACGGCAGGAGTGGGACCAGCAGTGGCAGGACCTCCGACAGCCTGCTTGCTCTCTCCAGCCGGGGTCCTCAGCAGCAGCAATGGCGGCGGCAGTGGGACCAGAAGGAAAGGGCCCATATTACAGACTGAATGAAACAGTTTTAATGAAAAAAAAAATGATCGTTTCATTTCATCTGTAACGAAATGCTGCTTCATTGTTTTGTTTTGTTTCAGTTTGTTTCGTTATGTAACGAAATGACAAAACAGCGTTTTTTGTGTGCCCATCCCTATTGCCTACAGTTTCACTGATCACCAGTAGAGATGGGCATGAAACAAAAAAAATGGTGTTTCGGTTTTTCGTTTGTCGTTGAGAGGTCTGTTTCGGTTCTTTTCCTTTTGTTGTGAATTTTTGGAAAAATTTTGTTACCGTTTTTCGTTTTTTCGTTTGTCATCTCTACCCGCTTTTTTGCGCGATTTTTAAAGCATTTCCGTGCACAGGGATCCCCCAACGCCCCAGACCAGAGGGAAAATACTAAAAAAAAAAATGGATGCTGGCAGACACACAGTATAGACTAGGTATGCAGGGAGGCTGCAAAGGCAGCGGCGGGCGTTGCCCAGGGTGCAAGGCAGCCGCAGAGTGACTGCACTGCGGGCCAAGGGAGGGTACTCACCGAGAGGCACGCAGCACGCACACACACAGGGAGGCTGCAGGACTGAAGCTAGAGTCGCAGCAGAGACAGCAATCCCACCCTAACTCCCACCAGAGACTGCAAGGAAGATGGGGGCTGCCAGAGTTTTTTATGCCCTCTGTGGCTGCCAGACCTGCCCACCCAGTCTGCAACCTGGGCATGCTATTGGTTGAACATGATCCCATCACATGGCTTGCCTCCATTTTGTGGCTGGTGCGACATCCATTTTAAAGGGAAAAGAAAAATACATCGCAATGGGAGAAGACAAAAACAAATGTTTTAAGGACCCCACCCCCTGGTAGGTATTATCAAACAATATAAATAATTATTGCTGCATTTTTACGGATGTCCAGGGCGTTTTTTAACATTTAAAACAGCTCATTTCATTGTGCGTCGCCATTAACGGAAACGAAACTAACGACCACAATTTTTGTGGTTCTGTTCGTTTCATTGCATTTTCATCACAATTTTTGTTTTGTCATTTTGTTATGTAACAGAAACGAAAAAATGTTCATTCCGTGCCCATCTCTAGTCACCAGGTTATGGAATGAACCTATAAACATGCACAGACACACAGGCAGCCCCGTGGTGCAGTGGTTAAATGCCTCTACTACAGCTAAAACTGTGCTCACCAGCTGGGGTTCAATCCCAGGTAGCAGGCTCATGGTTGACTCACCCTTCCATCCTTCCAAGGTCGGTAAAATGAATACCCAGCTTGCTGGGGTGGGGGCAATGTGTAGCCTGTATACTGTAATTAAAAAACTGTAAACTGCCCAGAGACTAAAAACTTGACTGCCCAGTGGTATGAGGCAGTATATAAGCAGAACAATTTGTTTTATTGGGTTATCTGTTGGCAGTGGTGAGAAAACAGAGGAATGATTGACAAGTGGGATAGGCCACCCTGATGTCGTTGATTCAGCAGGATTTCTAATCCCACTGACTTGTTGCTTTGTTACATAAGGACATCAGAAGAGCCCTAACAGATGAGGCCAAAGGCCCACCTAGTCCAGCTTCCTGTCTCTCACAGTGGCTCCATCAGATGCCTCTGTGAGCACAGGAGACAACTTGAGACCTGTCTCCTGATGCCACTCCCCTATCTTTGGCACTTTGAAGTAACCTCTTTTTAAACTCAGAGATAGCATGTATCCCCATCATGGCTTGGAACCTGTGATGACCTTTTCCTCCAGAAATCTGTCCTATTCCCTTTGAAAAGCATCTAGGCCAGATGCCATCACCACATACTGCAGCAAGGAGTTCCATAGACTAACAACTACACGGGATCAATAAATCTTTTTCTTTGGTCTGTTCTTCTTCTCCCAACCCTCAATTTGAGTGGATGATCCCTGGCTCTGGTATTGCCTGAGAGGGAAAAGCGTTTTCTTCTATCCAGTTATTGGGGAAGAGAAGGGATCTCCGTGGCCACTGGGTTGCCACACTTCATATCTGTATCCCCAATGTCTGGCTGCCACTGGGAGCTGTGGGATTTTCTACACAGCGGAATTAAGTAGGTTGATGAAAATGAATAGCTAAATGAATGTTAAGTCTGCACAGTGGAATTCAAAAGGGTCTTGCACCTTCCCTCTCCTGTTCTCTTCTGCAGATTGAACAAACAACGTCTCCTTCTCTGGTGTGTGCCTAGTAAAGCCTTCAGCTTCTAAGAAAGGGGACCTGCAATAACAACTGCTTGCTCCATTAGTCCCATCATCTTGTAAGGTTTCCGCTCTGTTGTTTTGCTTATGCATATTCTCTGCAATTCTACTCCCCAAAAGCACAGGGCACAAATACCAGCTTCTTCTAGCAAGGAGAAATCTCCTGTCAGTCAAGTCTCCACCTGGCAGGAGGCTGGATTTCTATTGCCCCCTGGAGTCCAGACGTGGCAATGCCACGAGCCCGTTTGGCGACGATTAATCGGCCCTTACCGATGCTTTGCTTCCCTGGATGCTGGAGGTTATTGCAGCCGCACCACTGCCATGCTTCTAACGAGAGTGCTTCAGCTGCACCTCATAAACCTATCGCAGCAGTCTGCCAAAGAGAAGTTTAACTACAGGGTAGGAAAAAGGAGCAAAAGAGGAATGGCCTATTAAAACCGCTTTCTGTTCCTATGTTGTGTTTTCATGCAAAAGGGTCAACGAACACAGGTATCTGGCAAAGCAAGGCAGACAGCTGTGCACCCTGAAACCAAAAAGTCACTGTGTCCCCAGTTCAGGCCAGGTGTCAGCAAGGCTGGCGTTTGCCAGAGCCCAAGTCGTGGCAAAGAGAGCAGTGGCACTGCCATTTTTACTCTGTCCCCAGTACCTGAGAAGGTTGAGGCAAGAGAATCTCAGTCCTGCCTGCGACCTTCCTGAATTTCATTGAAAAAGCAGATGTTCTTTGCCTTCTGGGCACGCTTACTATGGAGATGCCTGCAGTACAGGCATTTAACCATCCGATCTCATCTGATTTTGAGGCAAGCTAATGGGAGACCACTCAGGGATAAGGTTGAGCCAGGTGCTGTAGGCACCTGGAGTACCTGAGAAGGTTGAGGCAAGAGAATCCACCTCCAGTATTCCTGCCAAAAAAATGTTCTCCATGGACGCTTATCAGATAAAAGCACATCCGTCACAAGTGTAACAACACAACACAACACAACACAACACAACACACACACACACACACACACACACACACACACACACACACACACACACACACACACACACACACACACACACAAAAGAGCCCTTACTGAAAATGGTGGAGGTCAGAAATACAAAGCACCCACATAACCTAAACAAATGGGGACTGGCACACAGGTAGGGCATCTCATGTCCCTCTAGTCAGCATTTACTGATGGGTCAACACTTCATTACCTGCTTCTCCTTGAGCCAATTAGAGGTTATTGTGAGAGATGGGTAGCCACGCAGGGCTAACAGCATAAGCATTAATTTATTAATGTATTAATTGGCATTTATATACCATTTCATTAGGAATAGGAATCTTTATTGTCATTGCCCCCTATTCTGGGTGGTTAACAATATAATAACAAAGCAGAACAGGATTACTATTAAATCAATATCTGAATGAAATTAAAAACAAATACCACTAAAAGTAGATGAGGCCTATCCTCTAAATGCAGGAACAGGACAGAAGGATGTGCCACCTCCTTAGATGTTCCTAGGTTTTAATGTTGATTGGTTCTCTTTATGTCCTTGTGAGTGGGATTGGGTAGTGGTGTTTTATTGGCAGGATAGAAATGTAATGAACAGAGAAGAATAGAATACAACAGAATTCTTGCTTCTCTCCTTTCTCAGCAACCACAGCACAGATCATGTGCTCATTTTCTGGGATCATCTAGTATTGGATAATTTCACATGAAGAAAGTTTGTATTGGCATTTGTATGTAGTGTATGTATATTTAGACTGCAGTTTTTTTAAAAAAAAGCCAGGATATTCATTTCTTTTAAAAGAAATCAGTTTATGAATGTGGGATGTTGTGCTTCAAAACTCTAGGAAATGGCCCAGTTACTGCTGCAAGTGCACACTATTGTGCCTGTGTCACAAGTAGGAAAAAGAAAACCTAGCTTGACAAAGCGAAGGGCAGCCTGACTGTCGACAGCACTAATGGCAGAAGTCAAGATGGTCTACAGATGCCCTCTTATGCCCATGTGGTAATTCACACCTGTTGAAAAACAGCCATGACAATTGGTTTGCATTTCGGTGTGAAGTGCAATTTTTCCCTGGCTTGGTGCCATTTTCTGAATGGTAACTGAAGCAGACCTTGCATACAGGGAAACCAAATCTAGCACCTCAGGTTGACCTTTTACATAGCCTTTTAAATTTATAAATGTTTTCCTTCTACACAATCTGTGAATGATTTCATCAGAAAATAAAGAGGAAAAATTGACTCACTTGTTTTGGCCAAACTATCAAGTCTTCTGAATACAGTGTGTGTGTGTGTTGAGTCATTACAGTCATGACCGACTCTTTGTGACCCCATGTCCATGGAGTTTTCTTGGCAGGAATACTGTAGTGGCTTGCCAGTTCCTACTCCAGGCGCCTACAGCACCTGGTATTCCCTGGTGGTCTCCCATCCAAGTACTAACCAGGGCTGACCCTGCTTAGCTTCCAAAATCAGGCAAGATCGGATATGCTTAGGGCATCTAGGCAGCTTCTGAATACAGTAGCTCCTTCTATTCAACAGCCACAAGCTCAGCACTCATCTGTTGCACTCTTTGTTCACTCTTGAACGACGGCGCCTAAGAGGTGATCTGATTGAAGTTTATAAAATCATACACGTTCTGGACAAAGTAGATAAGGAAAAAATTGTTTTCCCTATTGCACAATACTAGAACTAGGAGGCACTTCATGAAACTTTTGGGTGTTAGATCTCAAACAAATAAGAGGAACTCCCTGCCAGAAGAAGTGGTGACAGCTGTCAGCCTTGACAGATTTAAGAAAGGATTGGACAAGTTCATGGAGAACAAGGGTATCAATGGCTATCATTATGGATGCCTAAGGACAACCTCTGGGTTGGAGAGATAGGCAGGATATCTCACAGTGCCATTTGCCGGGAATCGTAAGCAGGTGAAGACACCTGCTTGGGAATACCCTGAAGCAAATGGTGAGCCACTGTGTGAGACAGAATGCTGGACTGGATGGGCTGTGGCCTGTTCCAGCAGGGCTATTCTTATGTTCTTATGTGTGTATAAGATATTAAATTCTCCAAAAGGAAAATTTAAAAAAACTTATGTTTTATGAATGTGGGATATTATTACACCTCTGTATCCATGACACAACATGCCAAGAAATGGTCCAATGTTTCTCATTCGAGTTGACCTGAAAATCCCACCCCAACATCCTCAACATATCCTAGGCCAGTGGTGGTGAACCTTCGGCACTCCAGATGTTTTGAACCACAACTCCCACAGTCCTTTGTCACTGGCAGTCTAGGCTCAGAATTCTGGGAGCTGTGATCCAAAACATCTGGAGTGCTGAAGGTTTGCCACCACTGTCCTAGGCCCACTCACTGGGTTTTCCAATGACAAATACAAGACTTTAACCCAACACTTTCTGCTTCTGCCACCAAGTCATTTTTTTCCAAAGGAAAGGGAACATACAGGATTAGGCACTCACTCCTAGAAGCTGTGCAAATTGCAGCTTCCAAAAGTTAATTAGTAAAATGATCAGTATCTAAGCAGAGGCAAGAAGGTGTAAAGAAATAATTAATGTTGGAGGAAAGGGGGCAAAGAAGATTAGAGGTGTAAGAAAAGCTGTATCTGCATCGGAGGAGAGGGGAAGTAATTTAAGGGATCAACATGCTTCCTTTTGCTTTTATTCTCATTCCTTGCAGCTTTGGGGCTGTATAAATGAATTGTGTGGTGCACAATAAGCACTCTTGAGAGTCTGTACAAGGGGAAACCCCAGGATCTGGACATCCTTTGGTGACTTATCACCAGATAAAGCTGTGCAACATGGGTTCATGTCTCAGTATGTACAGGCCCCCCTTCAGGCAGAATCCAAAAACCCACCCATTTCTCATACACAAGGAAGAGCACACTGTCTGTGGTGGTGAACTGGCAGACAACCTTGGGTGTGGAATTTGTAGCTGGGCACCCTCTCCTGCCTTTTCTTTTCTTTTCTTCTGTCACCTCATCATAATATTTCAGTAATACTTCCAGCAGTTCTTGAAGGTAGAATATGGAACACCAGATAAAACTGAGGGGGAGATAATCCACTCAAAAAAAAAACTTTCTAAGTAGCTGTGTGTGTTCTGTGCCTTCAAGACAGAACTGAATTATAGGGATCCTAATTGAGTTTTCAAGATATGTTAGGTATTTAAGGAGTACAGTGGTACCTTATATAAAGGAATTAATTCATTCCAAATGAAATTATGTTAAGCGAATTTTCCTTTATACAAATTTCCCATAGGAATGCATTGAAAACAGAGTAATCCCTAACTACGACCATTTTTATGTTGTACGGCTTCGCCCCATAGACGATTCTGTTAAGCAAATTTCCCCTATCTCTGGAATTTTTCATGTTGTACAGATTTTATCTTATACAAACTGTTTGTTATATGAGGGTCCACTGTAGTTTTATCAGTTCCATCCCCCCATTGAGTTTCTATGGCTGAGTGACAATTCAAACAATGTTCTCCAGAGACCCAGCCAATCAGTCTATCCACTAGACCACAGTGGATATCATTCAAGTAGCTGATGACCCCTGATTTAATGGTTTTTGCACCCAAAGGTCAGGATTTCTCTCCTTCAAAGCACCAGCTTGGACCCTGAGTGCATTCCTGGTCTAGCCAGCTCACTCGAAGCAGCAAGGGCAGGGGCACACAAGGTGGGTGCCATCATCCCAAAGCCTGCTAGATGTGATTCTCGCCAGCCAAGGTCCATTGAAATAGGAATTCAAGAGACAGGATCACCTATCGGCAAGCAGACTTGGGTCTCACTCCACCTCAGGTCTCAGAGAATTGCTGTGCTTCTCTAAGGCAGTTACTTCACATCCTTCCTCATTCTGAGATTTCATTCGTTTCGTGATAACGTTGTTCGCGGTCACATGGTCTTGTCCCGGTTCTGTCCCTGTTTCCGTTTACCCACAGGAGTGATTGATGGTATCGTGATGACTGTTACTTCATGTCTTGTTTCTTGACAAAATCTGTACTTCCCTGCCTTCATTTTCCCTTCTTCTTTTTTTGGTCCGACCTTCCATTTTTTGATATTTCTATTCTCCATAACTTTGCCTTTTGTGCGTTAAGCAGCAAAGTTCAAGGTTTTATGTGTTCTTATCTCTCTGTGATGCATTTGTTTACGCCATTGGGATTGTACTGGAGAATGCAACTTCACACTCCTGCCACTGGATGGAGAATGCGTACGTTGAGTGATGAGCCTTACTTCACGGGCTCTCGTCTCGAAACAAGAACCGAGACAAGAAGATTCCCGAGGCTAGGGGAAGTATGGCTCATCATGCTTAAATCCCAGTTCAGGGGGCGTGGTTGGGATAAACTCCTGCCATCACGCAATGGATGTGGAGTAACATTTTTTCATACCAGTCCCAAACCGATGAGAGGGACATGAAGTAACCGTCTAAGGCTTTAGACAACTCTCCAGGCAATCAGTATCAGAGGTGCAGATAGTGTGGGGTTTGTACTGGAGTAGGCTTTAAAGCCTAAGCATTATTTCCACCCAGTCCAAGGTAGAGTCAAGGATCACTTTCAGAATGCAAAGGTGTTTATATTTCTGTTGGACCAAGTGGCACAAGGAGCTCAAGTGCCTGCCCTCACTGGCTCTCTCTCCCCACTTCCTCCCCTAATTCCTAGCTTCTTGTGTCCTGATGTTGGCCGAAGCAGCACTGCAAAACTCTAGATCTTCCCAATTCCCAAATCTTGCCTACACCACCACCCTGAAATTACAAAGGCTCACCCCATGCTCTCAGGATTTGATGCTGAAATCTCAGAGAACAGTATGTGGACCGGCCTGACAATACCTCCAGGGGAGGGGAAATTAGCAGATACAGAAGGTTCTAGGCTCCGGATGGAATCTTGCACCATTAAAGCCTTCTTGGATGGTTAACATCCTGGAAGATAAGATCTGGAAGGACCCAAGGCTTTATGTCAGTGTTGGCGAACCTATGGCATGGGTGCCAAAGGTGGCACTCAGAGCCCTTTCTATGGGCACCCGACATCGCCCCTTCACAGCCACCTGTATTCAGGTTAAATGGCTGTATTGGCACTTTGCGAAAAATTTGTCGGTTTTGAATCACAGTTTGGGTGCTCGGTCTCTTAAATTTCCACCATCACTGCTTTTATGCCATTAACCTCATCTTCATTTGGAGCTCTATGGAATTCTACCTTGGTCCAGGGAAGAAGGCTGGGTGTTCCTTTAAAACATTGCCAGACTGCAATTGTCCAGTTCCCAAATATTCCCGAGCACAATGGCTACATATTTATTTTGCATCAAGGACAAATGAAGGGGAAAAAAACCACCTTCTCTCAAATCCAGTGCCTCCTTAATTTTTTTTAAAAGAAAGCACCAGTTGCTTCTTTCAGAAATTGAACCTTGAAAGGGTGAGAGGGAATCTGGAAAGATACAGGCTGCTCCAAATGAATGTCCTACTTTCGACTCTTCCCAATGAAACTCAGCCTAGATGCTTTAAAAATAAACAAACCTACTTTTTTTTAGCAGATATCACTCCCCAGAAACCCTGAACAGGAGGTGTTCATTTTAATGTAACCAAGAAGCATAACGTGCCGAGTTTGTAAATGAAACTCAGCATCCTAAAATGAATCTGGGAAATGCTGGAAACCAAGCTGCTTCAAGCGGCAAAAGCTGTACTTAATCATACACACACCAACTGTTCTAATATGATTGGAGAAGATTTGCTTTACTGAGCCTGCTTACTCTCGTGCGCATCTCTGCCATTTCCTTTCCCTGTAAAGGCACCCATATTTCTTTGGCATTTCTCTCTCTTTCCTCTCATCCTGTTGCTTGTTCAGCTCAAGGATCACAACTTCTAGAATCTTCCACCCATCACAGGCTCCCAATTAAAGAACATTTGGAACATTTCTCCATTCATAAAATGACAATGTCATTCAAAATCCATCCTTTTCTAAACTTGCTGAAATCTTCAGCTTGGCATGCAACAAAAAATCCTGGGGAATCCTCAGGGCTTCCCCCCCTCCACCCAAGTGACTTTTCATGCATGCTGTGTAGCTTTTGTCCTGAGGCAGACCACGTGAAAACTACCCTCCAGATTTGTGGAAAATCCATCAAGGGGTTTAAAGGGAAATCATGGGGCCTCCAAGGGGATTTTTATCTATGGCAACAGCTTGTATTTCAATCAGAGCATTCCACCTATCCTCTAAATTCTGTGGTAATATGCCAGACCTTTAAAACAAAATCGTAAAGCCCACAGATGAAAACTGATCTGTCCATTTTCACATGATGTGGCAACCCATGCACAGACTGACACGCTGACAGAAACTTGCATTCATTTGTATGGATTTTTCTCTCTGTGAGGCAAGCTGAAGATCGAATGATGGAGGATGTAGTGAATCCAAAGAGCATGATTTACTGATTTGATTGTTGGCAAATTTAACTATGGAAAGGTTATCACTGACCTCTGACACGCAGACAATATAGTGTTATTCGGTGGCATTCTTTGGAGGTTTACACACATTATTCAATAAAATCAACAAAAAGTGTAAGGTCTTGGCCAGGTGAGACATTAGTAGTGGTGAGATGGCCACCTTGGGCAAAGGAACACTGAGGCCTGCAGGAGAGCCACTGCCAGGTAAAATGACTTCCACGTATTTGTGTTGATCACTGCCTCCATTGCTCACTGACTTCTCAGCTGGCTCTTATAATGCCTGGCTCTAGGTGTTGTTCAAAGCCAGGGTGTTGGGGAAGGAGTTGCCCTAGACCAGTGTTGGCTAACCTATGGCACGAGTGCCAAAAGTGTCCCTTGGAGTCCTTTCTGTGGGCACCCGACATAATCCCTTCACAGCCACCTGTATTCAGGTTAAATTGCTATATTGCCACTTGGTGAAAAATTAGTGGGTTTTGAATCTCTGTTTGGGCACTCAGTCTCTAAAAGGTTCGCCATCACTGCCCTAGACCAACCCATCCCACAATGCCTTGGGGAAGCATTTTTAGTGACTGGAACAAGAAAGGTGCCACTACCAGCCACAACCTCTTTCTTTCTCTTTTCCAACTATCTGCTGAGAGTTGCTGCAGATATTCCCATCTCATGAGGACTTGCACCAGCCTTCTGCAAAAACACTATCTAAAAAGAAATGTTAAGAAGACCATGTCCGCTAAACACCAACAAGCAGCTCAGGAAATGCAGTGAAAAATCAAAAATGAAAGTGTAGCGTGTGTTGACAAGTATAAGTACCGTACTGTACCTTGGAATATGGTTGAATGAATGTGGGAATCATACAATCATTGAACACTGAAGTTAGAAGGAACTTTAAAAAGTCATAAAGTCCAACTCCCTGCTCCATACAAGAACACAAATCAAAAGAGATCTGCCAGGTGGTTGTCCAAATTTCTCTTCAATGCCTCCAATGTTAGAGCACTCACTACTACCTCTTGAAGTTATTGGTTCCATTGGATCATAGCCATACAATAAAAGTCAGAATAGAAACAACCCGGGGAGCTTTCATAAGATGAAGAAATGTAATGTACAACAAAAACTTAAATTTGGCTTTATGAATGCCTAGGGCACAGTGCTATATATTCTGAATTTTACTCTATAGCATTAAAATCATGGATTTTAATACAAGCTACTATTGTTTTTTTTTAAAAAACTATTTGAAATGGAGATTTATTCCAGGAAGGCCAAACATTTTTGGACCGAGCGGTTAGCCAACCAAAAAGTCCTAAACCAAATTTGTTATGTCCAAGGAATCATAGAACATGCAAAATGCAGGAAGCTAGAATATTCTGATCATGCAATGGAGAACAAAAAGGGCAGATTGCTGCAGACAACCATTTGAGATGAAATAAATGAGAAAAGAAGAAATACATTCTTTAAAACCAGCCTTGCTCACTTTGGACTCTTGGCTCCATCTACTCCAGTCCAGATCTGGCTCCAATTCCTAGTGACCTGTTCCATGGCCGTTACCGGCATGCAGCCTAGAGCAGTTAGACTGTCAGTTTCTTGGAGCAGTGGTTGCCAGGCACCAGACGCTCTGATGGAGACGGAAGGCAGCAGGAAGGTGACAATGACTTTCGCTTTACTCTTCCGTAGACAGTCCAGGAAATCACGCCTGGACAAGCTCTTCATTTTCACCTTTCAAAAGACTGGATGTTCCTATGCTTTTGAGATATATCAGCATCAAATCCATCAACCTTATCCCCAGGATGGAGACCATGGCTGAAATCCAGCAGTTAGGTGCAACTAGAATAGGCCTATTGGATCAGTGAAGATTCAGTAAGGTAAAGGTTTTCCCCGCACATGCGTACTAGTCATGTCCAACTCTAGGGGTGGTGCTCATCTCCATATTCAAGCCAAAGAGCCAGTGTTGTGCAAGTCCATGGCCATGTGGCCAGCACGGCTGCAAGGTAACACTGTTTTACCTTCCCCCTTTTTACAGCGGTACCTATTTATTTATTTTCATTTACATGCTTTTGAACTGCTAGGTTGGCAGGAGCTGGGGTTAACAGTGGGAGCTCACTCTACTGCATGGCACCCGGGATTGGAACTGCTGAGCTGCCAACTTTGTAGCTGACAGTTTTTAGTGCTCTAGCCTGCTAAGCCATCACTCTAGGTCTTCTCTAGTTGATGCTTATGGTTTGCAAGTCACTGCTCTGAAGCTGAATGTTGTCACTTGAAGCAGTTATGAATAACATTTGTCTCAGAACAGAGTTTAGAAGAGCTGTTGATTTGGACTACAACTCCCATGGTGGCTGGGAAACAGTGGGTGGAAAAAAAAGCAGGCTTTGTCTTACCTGCTGTTTCCAAGTGAAGCTCACTATTCAGAAGCTTGTCTGAGGGTCCAGACAGGCAGCACTTATGATCTCTTAGACCTCATCCCAATATACAAAAGGTGCTTGTCAAGAATTCATTAGTCACTCTTTTAGTAAAATGTTGCCAGGTCATCAGCAGACTACACCTTTTTGATTTCAAGGCAGGGAGATGAGACCCAGGTGTAACAGAGCAATGTGAAGTCAGCCAGGGGCGGATCCCAGCCAGATCACAATGATGAAGCAAACAAGACTGAGGTGGGATTTTTCCCTGGCCTTGTGCCACTGTTGCCAGGGGTTAGGCAACAAGGAGTTTCAGAAATCAGGATAATGTCATTCCATTTCCTGCTTTACTCTGACTGTCATGATCGGCCCAATGCTGGTATGCTCCCCCCCAAAAAAAAAGCCAAAAGGAGAGAGAGGGAGCCAATGGGTGCATGCATAAGCCCTATGAAATATTGGACCAGCCCAAAGGGGTGGGGCTAAGAAAGAGTAAGGCTGTGAGTAAAAGATCTGAATCCGAAAGAGCAGGAGAACTCAAGAGGCCACCACTGTTGTTGCCACTTAGACTGCTAAGTAGAGATGGGCACAAAATGGAAGAATTCTGTTTCGTTTCATTTTCCATTTCATTTGGGGGGTTCATTTTGTATGAAACAATTTTTTAAAAATCATTTTGTTTTTTCATTTTTTCGTTCCCCCCCAATGCGTCCGATCAGGGGGAAAGGTGCTGGGTTTTTAAAATGCCTTGGAGCCACTGAGGCAGCCTCAGTGGCTCCAAGACATTTGTTTAAAAATGCCTTTCCCCCTGATTGGGCACATCAGGGGAGAAGCACAAGGTTTTAAAACTGTTTTTTAGCCACTGAAGCAAGTGACGCCTGTGGCCATTGATCCTTGGTTTGGTAGTGAAAAAAGTTTTAATAGTCCATGCTCCCCCCCCCATTTGTGTTGGTGGGGAAGCGTGGGCTTTTTCAACTTTTTTTTTCACCACTGAACTAAGTGTCGATGGCCATGGCCGCCACTTGCTTTGGTGACTAAAAAAAGTTTTAAAAACCCACACTCCCCCATCAGGTGTGTTGGGGGGAAGTGCAGGCTTTTAAACTTTTCTCTTTTTTGACCAAGCGCTGATGGCAGCCATTGGTGCTTGGTTTGGTGTGGGGGGGGAGGTTTAAAACCCACGTCCCCCACTTGGGCGCCAGGGAGACACGCCAGCGCAAGAGCCCTGAACTGGTGTCCCGACCATTTTCAGAGGGATCCTGCTGAGCTGTCATTGCCTGGAGCCCCTTAAAAATGTTCCAGTCAACACCAGGGGGATCCCCAAATGGGGACTGCCTCCCCCCCAAGCGCCAATCAGCTGGCTGTGGGGCCCTTCTGGCTGTCCCCCCAGCACCAGTCAGCTGGCATGTGGGGCCCTGCCAGCTGCCCCCCTCTAGCTGATCAGCACTAGGGAGGGGGGGCAGCCGGCGTGCACCACTCATCAAAAAACAAAAAAAAAAAAAAAAAACAAAAAAAAATGGAATGGAATGGAATGAAAATTCCCAGTTTGTTCCGATATTTTTTAAAAAGTACTTCTTTTTTGTTTCATTAGGAAATTAAACAAAAAACAAAAAATGAAAGAAAAAATGTTTCATGCCCATCTCTACTGCTAAGGCCTTTGCCAAATTGATATAATACTTGTGTTGGAGAGATGAATTTACATAGTGAATTCATGCCTGTGCGATCGAATTGCTATTTTATTTTAGGAGTCTGAAGATGCTGTGCAGAACTGATACCCAACCCAGTTGAGGAAAATGCCTTGGATTTATGTCTTAGTTTGAATTCAAGGGAACACTTGAACTTTGCAATTCTACAAGCAGCCTCTCTGTTGGTGCTGTTGCTGAGGTCTTGGGTGCACATATTGTTGCATTTTGTTCTTGTTATAATTGCTTGTGTTGGCTGTTATGTAACTATGAATAAGAAGAGAGAGACTCATTTTGTGAAATTTTTTTCAAGGTTGGTCAGTAGATATTTAAACAAACACATGACCCCATAGCACTTGAAAAGCATTGCACGTGCACTTGGATCCTTCACACAATTTGGAACAAGATAAACACAATGGGAGCTGGTAAACACTAGTACCAGCCGAGAGAGGCTTGAGAAGGCTAGCTGGGCTTTAAATCCCTCTTATCCCCCAAAATAGAGTTAGGCACAGTTCCATACAAAGTTGTCAGTGGAAGTGTTGCTCAGCCCCTTCCCTGCTTCCTCCGCCAGCCAACCACTCTGTCAAGTAATTCTCCCTACACAGCCAACAAATGGTCAGCTGCCTGTGGAGGTGGGGAAGGGCAGACCAGGCCTGTGCCTGGATTGGTGCCCCACTAGAGCAGAAGGACCTGGCAATGTGCAATGATGGGTAAGTGGCCCAGCTGCCTGGGAGATGGGGTCCAAGCAGCACCTGCAGTGGCACACTGACAGCTTTGTACAAAGCAATAAGATGGACAAAGTGCAGTGGTGTAGCTAGAGTGTGGAGCTCCCAGGGACAAAATCATTTTTTGTGCTGTTGTGCCCAACTGTGTCTCACCCAGCCAGCAAGGTGGGGGTCAGATCCTGGGAGAACAGTGGGGGAGAGGAAGAAGGATATCTCCTTCTCATGCCCTCTTTGTGGGTCTCCTTTCCAGTTAAGGGAGTGGATAGCACCAAGCAGTTGATTTTTTTCAAGCATCACCTCCATAGCACGCTTCCCCCTCCTCCTTTCCCCCAGCTAAGGCTTGGCAATCATTAGCCTGGGGAAAGGAGGAAAGGGAAGCAGGCAATGGGATTTTTTTCCAAGCAACACCTCTGTTGCACACTTCCCTCTCCTTCTTTCCCCGGGTTAACAATCGCCAAGCCTTAGAAGGGTGAAAGGAGGACTGCTGGTGGGATAGCACATGGTTTCCTTTTGCTGCCCCCCTCCAAGCACCCCCATATTGCTGCACACCCCAGGGCAAAAGCACTCTTCAACCCCTCCCTAGTTATGCCAGTGTACATCATTTCCCCCCTCTTCCAGGGATGCTACTGACCCTGAAACCTTTCTCCCTTCCCAGTTAGAAAAGTATCTTTGTTTTGCTATTTGTTATTAGTTTTGTTTACGAAAAGAAAAACAAAATGAAACAGAAATTTCCATTTCATTTGCTGCATTTTTGAAGCAATGCATTCCTATGGGAAAATGCTACCAGTTCCCCCCCAATGCACCCATCAGCACAAGGAAACCATGGGCTTCCCTCCACCGAAGCCACCGCCGATCAGGTGGAGCACGGGGCTTTGGCAGGGAAAAATGCTTTAAAAGGGAAAAATGCTTTAAAAAATAAAAAAAGCGCCTGCCCAGCCTGCAGGTCCCCACCCGATAAAAAGTAAAAAAAGTAAAATAAAAAATGCACTGACCAAGCCTGCGGCCAGCTGGGGGATAAATTTAAAAAAAAAAAAGTAAAATAAAAAATGCACTGACCCAGCCTGCAGGTCAGCTGGTCGGCACAAGATTTAAAAAGTAAAAAAAAAGTAAAATAAAAAATGCACTGACCCAGCCTGCAGGCCAGCTGGTTGGAGTGAGATAAAAAAAAATAAAAGTAAAAAAAAAATCACTGACCTGACCCAGTCCAGCTGGAGATAAAAAAATAATTAAAAAAACTAGCTGGTCAGCTAGCTGGTCAGCGCGAGATTTTAAAAAATGAAAATGAAAAAATGAAAAATGAAACAAAAACAAAATGTTTTTTTAAAAAACAATTGTTTCCTTCTAAACGAGACAAAACAATAAAAAACAGAACAAAAATGAAACAGAACCCCATGTTGGCGTTTCATGCCCATCTCTGCTGGCTTCATCTCCTTGCCACCCTTTCTCATTCTTGTCTGAAAAGCTGCCTGCCTGTCATGCACTGAATATGGGAAGAGAGACGGCAATGGGTGGAACACTGCATATGTCTCTCTACTGCTATTTTCCTACAGGGAAGCCCCACTGGATATGACACAGTGAAGCTCCTTAGCCTGGCACCAGCTCCAACGTGAAACACTGAAATTGAAACGTCCATCAGTAAAATTTTGCATACTGCCAAAAAACCACACCATTCTGACACTTGTCCCTCCTTCTGTAAGATTTAGTGTAAACAGCAGATTATTCAGTTCTGTTGGCAGCTCCCTTGACACATCATGTGCCACGTGAACCAAGACATTCTCTTCAGATCTGTTCTTTTGGTCTTTAAATAAATCTCCTCCTTCTAATTACTTCCAGCAATTATGGTAATAGGCAAGGATAAGGATCTTAAAAGGGATGGTGACGGGAACGTATCAAGTTCGGTTTATCAAAAAACAAAAAACCTGGAGGAGACGTATGAAAATATGCACCTCTCAACCTGATGAAGACAGCTCAGGGGCAGCCTATGCCAGCCTCCCCCCCCCCCAATTAATGTGACAGACCCAACACATGATGTAGGAATTCTGCCAACTCGGTAGAAAAGGGCAACAATTTTGATTAATTAACCGGGAGGTACTTTTCCCTACAAAGTTAAGCGGGATGCAAGTTGCCAAGCAAAGAAAAAACATTTTCTTGAAAAGCACCATTCGTTTAATGCAAGGTAGAGCAAATTCTGAGTAGACTGAAAAAGACCTGCTCTGTTCCTGCAACCATGCCTCCCAATGTATCACACAACACAGGCAGAAGCCAAATATGAGATCCAGGAGAGACTGGAGGAGGGCAACAGATCTATTTCTTCAAGGATCTCCTTGCTACAGCCAATGGCTATATGGACTACAGCCTATCAATATCTGGTATGAAATATATATCTCATATTATACAGTATCGCACACCTCATTCTGCTGCTATATGTCTGAGGAAGTGCACATGTGCACGAAACGTCACATTAAAATATGAAAGTTAGTCTTTAAGGTACCACATGTTTGTGTCTTTTTTTTTTGTTTTTTTTCTTTAATTTTTGCCTGAAATTCTTGAAAAGACTAACATGGCTACCCTCTCTGAAACTTGTTTTTAAAGAGAGGTTGGGATCTAAGAAGAATCCCGATGTTAAGGCAAGGAGGAATTGGGTCCTGTACCCAAATATTGCTGGATGAAGTTACTTCCTGTCTTTGACCATGGAATGAAAACAAAGCAATGTTATTCTGCTGGTGACTGGTAGATTGTTGGATTATTGTTGTTTTTCACCGGATTGTTTTAAATGGCTTTTGATTAACTTTACTGTTAACAATTTGAAACTCTGATTTATGTATTGACACATACCACACACATACAGAGTTTCAGTAGCTGAACCTCTGTTGCCTAGAAGAAGTCCTGATTGGAGTAGGCCCATTTGAATCCATGGAACTTATGGAGGAGTTGACTCACCAGCTCCCAATTGCTTCAAATGGGCCTACTCTAGTTATGATTTGACTATACCAAGCAACAGGATTTCAGTCAATAAGTAGGTACAGGTAAAAAAGACAGCCTGTTGGAAAACACCTGTAATGGCCTCTTGGTGCAATGTAGTCCAAAAAAATTCACTTTTTTGAAAGTGTTTAGAAATCTTTGGTATTAACTAATAGTCTTATGGTTCTTCAATGTTTCAGTCTCTCTATACCACATGTGTTTATCTTTAAAGAGCTACAGGGTTATTCTTTTTTTTAAAAAATGCAATTAATTAGCATAGCTATTGCTTCATAAATGCATGTTGTACCTGAGTTATTACTGAAATAAGCAATGCACTTTGAAATTAGGATGAAACTCATTAAGTTATTCATTGGCTTCTTAGAGTTTCTTGAAACCTGGGGCAGTTTCTCACATGTATTAAAAAGTCAATGTTTTATTTTTATATTTATTTTGCTCCATTTCAGTACCTAAATGGAAGGCACATGAGGTATTCCTCTTACCCTCATCTTAGGGAGACAGCTGGAGAACCATGTGTCTTCTTCCTTTAGTTCTGTTACCAAAGCACATCATGAAACGACTATGAAAAGCAAATAGTGCTTAAAACTCTCTGGGAAGTTTACAATTGTAATTATGCAGGTTGCACATTGCTGCTGCCATGAATCAATGTCAAGACAGCTACTTGAGCCTGGAATTGAACCCAGGTCGTGAGCAGAGTCTTCACTGCAGTTTAACTACTGAGCCAGGAGGCCCCTTCTGAATATAGCTGCATGAAGAATGATATGCCTACAAAGGAGCTTCATAATCTCACACATGCCAGTTCTTTCCTTCATTCTGGACAGGCTTTGAACATGTATTTGTCTCCCATGGGATGCTTTCACATTTATAAAAGCATAGATAAATAGATAACCCAGTGTTCAGAGCAAAATATGTACCTTTTTCCACACATAAAACACTTTCGAGGTCATGGCAGTCTCATTCACTATACATCTATCCCAAAGTAACAGCCATCACTGTGAAGCCAAATCTGCTCATCATTTATTTGCTTTAAATATTTGTATTCAAGTCTTCCAGAACAAGGTCTTCACAAGATTTCTTTCCAGCAAAAGAGAGAAAAGAAAGGAAAGGAAAGGAAAGGAAAGGAAAGAAAGAAAGAAAGAAAGAAAGAAAGAAAGAAAGAAAGAAAGAAAGAAAGAAAGAAAGAAAGAAAGAAAGAAAGAAAGAAAGAAAGAAAGACTATAAAATGAATCTAAACTTGAAATATACTGTATATTATACTAGGTTCAAGTATAAGGAAGATTTAACAGTAAACAATAGAGATGGGCACAACTCAAAAAAATGGTGTTTCGTTTGTCGTTTGGTCGTTTAGGGGTCCATTTCGGTTCGTTTTTGTTTTCGTGATCTTTTTTGCAAAAAAATTGTTTTTGTTTGATTAGGTAATGAAATGAAAAAATGAAAACGAAAACAAAAAATGCTGTTTCGTTAGCATTCTTTTTAGTTCAATGCATCTGCTGCAACGAAAATGAAAAACACGGCAAATTTGGTCGTTTCATTTTCGTTTTGTTTTTTAAAAATTTTTGTTTCGTTTTCGTTGCGTAACAAAATGAAAAAACAAAAACAAAAATGAAAAATCGCTCATTTCGTGCCCATCTCTAGTAAACAAATTTTATGGAAGCTTTAGCAAAGCCAGTAGTGTGTGGCTTTCCAGATATGGTTGGACTACTGTCCCCATCATCCCTTCACCATAAGGGAGTAGTGGCAAACCTTCAGCACTCCAGATGTTTTGGACCACAACTCCCAGAATTCCAAGCCAGTATTGCCAATGACAAAGGACTGTGGGAGATGTGGTGCAAAACATCTGGAGTGCTGAAGGTTTCCTACCACTGCATAAGGTATAGTGGCTAGCAGTGATGGAACCTTGTTACATTGCAGAATGCCTACTCCCAACTGGGGCTGCCTATGCTGCTCATTCTTCCCAGGCTGAACGGCTGAGGATGTTGACTGCAAGGGAGGGTCAGAAAGAGAGAACAAGAGGATGGGCCTTCCCAGCAGTTGTGCCCTGCCTCAGGAATGAGTTGCCAACTGGAATTCACTTGCCAAGAGTCAAACAAGTATTATATTAAAATAGTAATAAGATCAATATTAAAGCAAGCTTAAAATGGATCAGTAGTAGTAATAATGCTACTAGTACTACTAGTAGTGTTACTACTAGAAGTAGTGCTACTTGTAGTGGTGGCGCTACCATTGCTACTATAAATGGGGGGGATCAGTTCCTATGACAGTTCCTATGATTTCCAAACTCAACCCATCCTTCTAGAACTGCGTGAGCCAGCATTCTGCAAAGGATTTCTTTCTGCTGGCCTGCACATTCCAGCTTTTGATCTGTTGTTGTTTTTAACTATCCCAAAGATAAATGTGCCAGTCTGAATCAAACTGAAAATGAGAAAAAGTAACAGCTTACATGGAGCCATCCCTATCTGAGGGATGAGAAGGGCTAAAACAGAAATAAGCCTGAGCGGAGCCCTAATCCATTCCAAATCATTGCCTTGGTAGTGATTTTTTTTTAAACAAAGAGTGATTCCTTGCACCAACTAAGCCAGTGATGGCAAACCTTTTAGAGACCGAGTGCCCAAACTGCGATTCAAAACCCACTCATTTTTCACAAAGTGCCAATACAGCCATTTAACCTGAATACAGGTGGCTGTGAAGGGGTGATGTTGGGTGCCCAGAGAAAGGCCTCCGAGTGCCACCTTTGGCACCCATGCCATAGGTTCGCCAATACTGAACTAGGCCTTGTTCTTTGCTTGTTCTTGCTCATTAATTGCTTGATATTCTGCTGCACTAAGGCATGTGGATTTGCCACCACCCATGGGATGTCCGCTTCAACTAGGCCTGCCTATTTCTAGCAGCAGAGGGGCCTTCCAATCATTCCAGCTTTAGCTTGCACAGATGCTATTAGCTCGTGGTTTTGCTTAGAACATGATCCATATTGGCATACTCAATATTCTGTCTTTGTTTGACAATTGTGTCACATTGATTTTGGACCCAATGGAAGTTGATCACTATCACCTCTGTAGCCCCTGGATAACCTCACCTGGGTGGCTGAGGATCTCCACAAACGAACAAAGCTTATATCTTGCTACTTTTGAAAAAAGCTGGGAAATCCATAAGAAAGAAAGAAAGAAAGAAAGAAAGAAAGAAAGAAAGAAAGAAAGAAAGAAAGAAAGAAAGAAAGAAAGAAAGAAAGAAAGATGGCTGCAGTCTACATTGGGTTGTTTAGCCAAGACAGAAACTGTAGTTTTAAGCAGCAAGTTATAGTTAGGACTAGAGATGGGCACGACTCAAAAAAATGGTGTTTCGTTTGTCGTTTGTCGTTTAGGGGGTCCGTTTCGGTTTGTTTTCATTTTTCGTGAATTTTTTGCAAAAAATTTCATTTTTGTTTCGTTATGTAACGAAATGAAAAAACGAAAATGAAAATGAAAAATTGCTGTTTCGTTAGCATTCATTACAGTTCAATGTATTTGCCGCAACGAAAATGAAACGCACGACAAAATTTCTGTTGTTTCGGTTCGTTTCGTTTTATTTCATTTTGGAGACAAAATTCATTTTTTGTTTCATTACATAACGAAATGAAAAAATGAAAATGAAAAATTGCTCATTTCGTGCCCATCTCTAGTTAGGACAATATTCACCAAGTAAGAACATTCTGTTCACTCTTCGTTATGCTTTAAAAATGGGCATTTTGATATATGCTTCTTCTATCTTAACTTCCACACCAAATAAATGCAACTGATGTGCACTAGCAGTTGATTCCCTAAGGGGTGGGATGGGATGAGTTCCCTCTCTTAGGTCACTGAGGGGAAATCACAGAAAAATTGGCCAGTGTGCACATATTCTATGAGGCTGAAGATAAAGGAATGGAACACACCATGAATATATATATAAAAACACATAAAACATTTAGGGCACAAAAAAACCACTCTCAATAGGGCCCATCTATTAGTATCCAGAGTTTTAATGCCATAATGCCCCTCATAATCCTCCCTTACTAAGCCCTTCTCTTGCATCATCCTTATTTGTATTTTGATCTAACTCTTTGTTTATCACCCTAATGTACTTTGTGTCTTTCTGCAGCCATAGTTTCTAGCAAAACAAGTTTCAGACTGTAAGAATATCTTCTTTTTTGAATGGGACCTTTCTTGATCTTTCTTATTTATAACCTTAGCAGCAAACCATTAGCAGCTGCTAAAGAACTGACTCATTATTTTTTCTAGCCATGTGTTCACCTTCCCACATTAATGTTTTTGGTCCCTCTAATCTGTCCATACTATCTATTCTAACAGAGCCCAAAATGTGACATGGTGCACTGTGTAGGCGAGAAACAGATGGTACCTTTTATCCATCTTCACAAATGCTGTAAGAAATAAAATGGAAATAAAGATTGATTTCGAATGTTAAAGCATTCCACATGGCCATTTTCTCCTTAACACCATGTTAACTGTGTGTCCTTTATTCCAATCCAGGTCGTTCTTTTTGAGTGGTGATGCCTGCTGTTATTTGTCTAATTCATTCTCAAATCGAGTTGTGGTTCTATTGTTAGAGTTCTTCTGTTATCCCAGCTGGCTCTCTTTTCTTCTGAAGAATACTTTTTACTGGGAAATAACCATTTTCACAGAACAGCCTGGAAACAAATTAACAAACACTGCTAGCCCAGGGGATGCATCAGCGACACCTCCATGAAGTCGGAGGCATCATCCTCAAAGCCCCATGAATCAGAAAGCCTATCCTATGAGTATTTTGAGGGCTGTTACATCGACCTAGTAACCCAAATTACAGGGGTGATCTGTATTATGTGGGAACACTGCTGAAAGCTCTTTAACCAGACTCCTTTTATCTAATTCTCCTTGGACTTGGTACTCTCTGTAAATATGTTATAATTTGGTTACATCATCAGTCCTAATGGAGACTGCAGCCCCAGACATCAGAAGAAGACTGTGACTAAGGATGGGCAACAATGAAGGAATGAGAAAAGATGTAAGGATGTCTCTCTGGAGACCAAGGCCAAGATCATCCACCCTCTTGTATTTCTGACTCCACACCCTCTCATTTCCATTCCTGCTGTGTAGAGCTGAACAGTGAAGAAAGCTGAGAGAGAGAGAAAATATCCATTCATTGAAATGTGATGCTGGATGAGAGCTCTGCAAATACTCTGGACTGCCAGAAAAACAAACAGGTGGCAAGATATTTCTCTGGAGGCAAGAATGTTGAGAGTATGTCTGTTGGGTTCTGTAGTTTGGTGCAGCTATGCATACTTCCTTTTGAACTGCTAGCTCCTTTTGTTAAGTGAACTCAGGCTGCTAGCTCTCTCATATTCACCTGGTCTCCTCTTTCTGGTATAAGAGGTGGGTCCTCCTTTCTCTCTCTCTCTTTCTCTCTCTCTCTCTCTCTCTCTCTCTCTCTTTCTCTCTCTCCTCCTACACACATATTCTCTTCCTCCATTTTGGCTGATACTTCACGTCCATCTCATCGCTGTTTGCAGTTCTGCTGGGGACCGGTATGAAGAAATCTAACCACATGTCCATTGCGGGACAAGGGGACTTTGTCCCGACCATGCCCCCTGAACTGCGATCTAAGTGGGATGAGAGAGTCCCCTCCCTGGCCTCGGGAATCTCCTCATCTCGCTTCTCATTCCGATACAAGTGCCCGGGAGGTAAGGCTCGTCACGCAACGTGCCATTCTCCATCTAGTGGCAGGAGTGCGAAGTGCCATTCGCCAGTATGGAGTCAGCAATGCAGTGCAGAGAGATTAAAAGACAAATGCCTCAAACGTAGCTCTGTAACGAATTGAAGGCAAGGCTTTGGAGAATCAAAACATCAAAAACGGAAGGTCAGGCCAGGAAAAAAAACAGAGAACAAAGGCATGGAATTTCACATCTCATCACGGAATGACGATGTGTGGAAACAGCCATGCCTGTATCATCAATCACGCCCATGCGTACATGGGAACAGGGACAGAACCACAAGAAGACCACGTGACTGGGACTGACATCAACAAACTTCCTCCCAGGACGAGAGTGGACATGAAGTAACTGTCTTTGTTGCTGCTTGCTGAGAAACTCCTGTTTGCTTGCTCCAAAGAAGATTGGTGTTCCTCGGATTTGTGAAGATCTTTTTGTTGTTGTTTCTTTTCTCTTCTTGACCCTGTTATTTTAGTCTGTATTTTATCTCTGTGTCCTTGCGTTAACCTACTATGCCCTTTTCCCCTTGAGTTCTAGTCTGTATTATTGTGTACATTTTTGCTTTTTGTACTAAGTCAAGTTTTTCTTATTTACTTTTATAAAAACAAGTTGCCAAGTTCTCTTTCCTTTTTCAACATGCATATGCTAGTTGGGTATTTTTGTTGATATACAGTGGGCCCTCATATAACATGCAGTTTGTTTAACAGAAAATCTGCTTAAAGGAAAAAGTTTCTGGAGGTAGGGAAAAATCACTTAACAGAATTGCCTATGGGGTGAATCCGTACAACAGAAAAACAGTTGTAATTAGGGATTAATCAATTTTCAATGCATTCCTATGGGAAATTTGTACAAAGGATAATTTGCTTAACAGAATTTCATTTGGAATGAATTAACTCCTTTATACAAGGTACCACTGTATTATTATTGCTGACTTCTTTAGTCCACACAGTTGTGGAACTGAGTGTCATACGTGGCTATTGATACTCTTGAGTTACAAGGCCAAACAAGTCTCTGCATGTAAGATATATATAAGCCTTCCCTTTCATAATTCATCCAATAAAAAATGAGACTCTCCTTTCTTGGGCCCATCATGAGCAGGAAGGAGTCTCTGGAAAAGACAATAATGCCGAGAAAGGTGGAAAACAGCAAGTAAAGAGGAAGGCCAAATGTGAGATGAACAGACTCCTTAAAGGAAGCCAGATTTCCTTTGTAGGACCTGAGTTCACAAGAGTTAAGCAGGGCTGTTGACATGAAATTTTGGAGATTGCTCATTCATATAAGGTCGGAATTGGAAATGACTTAACAGCACATAACAACAAAAATTATTCTGTTTAGCTAAATTTCCTGACCTCTGTTAATCCAAACATTTGTGATGGAGTCCTAGCCAACTGGTATTATATCTGGCCAGCAATGTGTTTTGCTAGCATTTTCTTGAGAAATATTAAATGCATGAAGCTCCTCAACATTCAAGTCAACGGGAAATTGTGCCATTCCTATTCGGCTTGCAAAAGTTGAGGCGATGGCTATATATCATTTAAAAAGCAACTAATACATATTGGATTGTTTTTTAAAAAAATCTTCCCACAAGGTAAATCTGAAGTATGTGAAAGAAAATGAGGAAATCGCTACCCAAATGTCTCTTGATTTTAAAAGGGATGGGATAGGCGCCAAAGTCCTCTAAGCAATCCTGGAACAGAGCTTGCTAAGGTTACTTTTTTGAAATTACAGCTCCCAGGATGTTCATCTCAACACGGCCTAAAGCTGGAGAGATGTGGGAGAGATAACTTTAAAATGTTATTGTTTCTGAGTGCTGTTCTCCAAAACGTGTAGATAAAATGAATACTTAATGCTGCCTTTTGGCTCAAAATAATAATAATAATCAAACATATTTCCAAGGTGGTTTACACTTTAAATATATACACAGAACAAACAATACATTTGGACCAATGAGTTGCCCCAAAGTATATGAGTAGATAAAGTGTGTGAGGGAAATATTTCTAGGTTTAAAACAGAGGTGGGCAATGTCTGTGTGACTGAGGACTGTTTTTGAAATTGGCTGGCTGATTTGGACATGCATTCTGAGGTAAGGACAAGGTGGGTAGACATCCAGGGCTCAGAACTAACAGGGGTGTTGAGCTGCACTTGATGGCCACACACTGTGAGTTACCAAAAGATAGGAGAAACCACAAAACCAAATATTAAAGTCAAAACCCAGGCTAGTGCTGTTGGGCACTGCCAGCACTCAGATTGTGGTTTTTGGAGCTGTGGCCTGTACTGCAATGGCCACATCATTCTTGATTGGCACTACTTCTTTCAGACGCATCCACATCACATGACTTCACTGGGATCTCAGAAGAGAGCACGAAAACTTAAGCAGAAAGTGAGGGGCGCCTGACTCAAAGCCACTTTCATTGATGGAGAAGAAGAAAAAGTCTGGGTGGAGCCATGTTTTGTAATACTGAAGAAGCTGTGCAATAAGAACATAAGAACAACCTTGCTGGAACAGGCCACAGCCCATCCAGTCCAGCATTCTGTTTCACACAGTGGCTCACCATTTGCTTCAGGGTAATCCCAAGCAGATGTCTTCACCTGCTTATGATTCCCTGCAAATGGCATTGAGAGATCTCCTGCCTCTCTCTCCAACCTGGAGGTTGTCCTTAGGCATCCATAATGATAGGCTACCATTGATACCCTTGTTCTCCATGAACTTGTCTAATCCTTTCTTAAAGCTGTCAAGGCTGACAGCTGTCACCACTTCTTCTGGCAGGGAGTTCCATAGACCAGTGATCTTCTGGGAATAAAAATACTTCCTCTTATTTGTTTGAGATCTAACACCTAAAAGTTTCAAAGAGTGCCCCCTAGTTCTAGTGTAGTGAGATAGGGAAAATAGTTTTATCTACTTTGTCTACACCAGGCATGCCCAAACTCCGGCCCTCCAGATGTTTTGGACAGCAACTCCCACAGGCCTTTGCCACTGGCAATCTAAGCTTAGAATTCTGGGAGTTGTGGTCCAAAACATCAGGAGGGCTGAAGTGTGGGCATGCCTGGTCTACACAGTGTGTGATTTTATAAACTTTACCTCTTAGGTGCTGTTCAAGAGTGAAGAGACCCAGCCATTGCAGCCTCAAATGGTAAGGAAGATGTTCCAGTCTCCAAATCATTCTGCTTTCCCTCCTCTGCACTTTTTCCAGTTCCATAATATCCTTCTGGACATATGGTGACCAGAACTGTACACAGTACTCCAGATGGGGCTTCATCATAGATTTATAAAGAGGCAAAATGAGATTATAGCTTTATAAAGATGCAATCTAAGAACAATACAAAACTGTAGGGCTTCCCTAGGATTTTTTACAATTTCTCCCTGAAAAGCAAACCCACCCTCCGACTTCATTTCCTCTGTGTACCATTATCCTCTGCCATGATCTTGCCTTGCTGCTCTCCAGCATGTTTTCAAGTGTTAAAAGCATGAGAAAATAGTACATTAGAGTGTAAGGTGACCCTGAATTTCAGCACATTAATGTGCCATAATGGGACCTCCTTCTGCCTATGATGCCGAAAATATTTTATGTAGCTGTGTATGAAACAGAATACATGCTAATTTGTGGCTTAAGGGATTCTTAAAAATACTTGGTTGCATATTTAGACTTCCCAAGGCAAGGTAATGATTGCTGCTCCTTGGGTCAAATTTAGGCTGTGAAGAATTTGTATCCATGGGAGGCTAGAAGGAAAAGAGGCACCTGCTTTTAGTTAACCATACTGAAGCTTGGTCAGGGACCCTAAATGGGCTGCAGTTGGGTATCATCTCACAACCACAGAGCTGGAAGGGACCTTGTGGATTATCCAGGCCAGCCCCTGTCAATGAGGCCCAGTGGGGGATCGAACCCCCAACTTCTGGCTCTGGAGCCAGATGCCTAATCCATTGAGTGATCGAGCAGTTCAGTATCTTTGTTTTTGTCTGGGCAGCAAGAGGGATAATATTGGTCAGGCAGCTTTAGGACTGGCCTGTCACATGTACCCCAGTCACACAATCTGTTGTTTGGGGAAAAGTGTTATTGTTTTTCCCTTGTTTGTTTGTTTGTTTCCTGGTGGTCCAGAAACAGATAGATAGCATCCCAGATCCAGGGATAAAATGGGTCGCAATGTCTCCTAAAGGAAACAGAGAAAGTCAGTCGTGATCTATATGCCCTTTATCCAGGTACAGAGTGTGTTGGGGGTGAGGACGCCCCTATACTCCAAGAAATTGGCATTATAAAGGCTCCCCCATGATACACAAGCCCACCTTCCCACCTCATATTGACCTGACCAAAGAGTACACCTTTAGACCTCAAGATTACACGGATTTCAGGCTGCTGCTGAAAACTGCAGCTTTGCACCATTTTTCTCGTGTACTATCCAGGATGTTCACTGTTCAATACTTGACAAGAAGTCCTTACCCTACAAGTTATGGTCCCATCTGGCATAAAACTGTGGCTAATGGCTGTGACAGCCACCCCTTCTTTTACCCTGGAAAATCTGAACAAGTGTACCTGCACACGTGTTCAGCACCTGTGTGTGCTCTGTGGCCATCAAATCAGAATCAACATACAGTGGTACCTCTGATGATGAATTTAATTTGTTCTGTGAGTCAATTCACTAACTGAAAATTTCATTATCCGAAACACAGTTTCCCATTAAAATGAATGGGAAACAGATTAATCTATTCCAGAGGTCCAAAAAAGGTAAAAAAAAAAGCTTGGGTGGGAGGGTCAGACCTCTTTATAAAGTCACTTTAAATGCATGCAGTGCTGGAACATACACACACAGAACACCCCCCCTTGCAGTGCAATGCAAACATGGACAAAAGAAAGCAACAAGACTGCCCCCAGCATGTTCCCACCAAAAATGCAATGGGGGGAAATGCAAACAGAGACAAACACAAGCAGTAAGAGAAACCCACCCTGTTCTTGCCTGCAGAGCAATGGAGAAGACTGCAAAAATGGACTAAAGAAAGCAGCAAGACAACCCCCAGCCTGTTCCTGCCCAAAGTGCAATTAAAAGCAGTGCAAAGATGAATAAAAGCTGGCTTCAAAACAAATGCCAGATCATTCCTACCAAAAGTGCAATCAAAGCCAATGCAACAAAACAAAAGAAAGAAAGGAAATCTCCACTCTCTAACCTTTCCAAGTTCGAAAGGTCCAAATTCCTCAGCAAAAAATGTCCAGAATGGCTCCCAAGCACAATGAAAAAACTGCTTCCTCCTCCCACCCCTCCACAAACTACAGGGGGAGGGGCACAATACATCCTGGGTACACTTTTTTTTTGCAAAGCATAATGGAAAATTTGTTATCAGAGGCAGCCCATAGGGAAAATTCATTGTCCGAAACATCCCTATTCCCTTAAATTCTAAAGCCACAGGATGTGGTGATGGCATCTGGCTTGGATGCCTTCAAAAGGGGATTGGACAGATTCCTGGAGGAAAAGTCCATCACAGGTTACAAACCATGATGGAGATGTGTAATCTCCAGGCTTAAAACCAGGGTACTTCAAGGGCCAGATGCAGGGGAGTGGTATCAGGAGACAGATATCTAGTCTCATGCGCTTCCAAAAGCATCTGGTGGGGCCACTGTGAGATACAGGAAGCTGGACTAGATGGGCCTTTGGCCTGATCCAGCATGGCTCTTCTTATGTTCTTATGTTCTTATGTCTACGCCCCGGGCCACGCTTCCCATTTATTTTTCATTGCAGGATAACCTGCAGCAGATGGTATTTTGTTATTGTGCATTATGTGACCAAAATTTTAATAGGGCTTTCAAAGTAAGTAAGATATTCAGAGTGTGGTTTTACCAGTTCAGCACTCTCGGTGAGTGTCCATGACCAAGCAGGGATTCAAACCCTATTCTCCAGAGTCCTAGTCCTTCACTATATCCACTGCACCACACCAGGAATCTGCATCAGGCTGCCATTTTTTTTAACTTTTCACAACTAAACTGATTAAAGATGGGCACGAACCACTGGTTCCTGCCTGTTTGTTCATTGGTCAAACAAGTGTTCAGCACTTCAAAGCCTCGCCTTCTCCTGCCCCGCCTTCCGCCTCCTCTGCCATGCCACTGCTTCAGAGGCAGTGACATGGAGGTTCGTGCCCATCTCTGAAGCAGATGTCTTCATTTCCGCTTTTGGAGAGAACTCTGAGATCTAAGCACTCCCTTGAAATGTATTTCAGCAAGAGATCTTGGCATGCAGAACTAGATCTCCTTAAGTTTAAATGACAGGCAAATAGAGACCCCATCCAATGTTCCTATCATAACTTCTTCTATTCTGTATAGTCCAAGCTAGATATGGGCATGAAATGAGCAATTTTTTGTTTTTGTTTTCATTTTTTTGTTTTGTTACATAACGAAATGAAACGAAAAATGAATATTGTCTCCAAAATTGAAACAAAACGAACCGAAACAACAGAAATTTTGTTGTGCGTTTCATTTTCATTGCGGCAAATACATTGAACTGTAATGAATGCTAATGAAACAGCAATTTTTCGTTTTTGTTTTTGTTTTTTTGTTTCATTACGTAACAAAATGAAAACGAATTTTTTGCAAAAAATTCACAAAAAACGAAAACAAACCAAAACGGACCCCCTAAACGACAAACGTCAAACGAAACACCATTTTTTTGAGTCGTGCCCATCTCTAGTCCAAGCCCATGGATCATAATTATTTTTAGCCTTGTTTCCAGCGTAGTTCAACCACATTGCTATTATACAGTAGGAAGCACTGACTACTGTCCTGTGTCACTTGCTTGCTGATATAATGTCTGGTTTTTAACACAGCTCTGCAGAACTTTTCACAATGCATGAAGGGCCGATGGCAAAAAGTAATACGAGGTGATATGACCTAAGAACTCAGGAATAAACAACATTTCCATCAGCAAGGTGTGTTACAACAGCTGCAATGTTGTAACTAATAACATAAGCATTGACAGACTGCCATGAGCCACTTATAACTAACGATCTAAGGACAAACACAGATCTGCTAAATAGCCGCCAATTACAGAAAGCCAAGTTGTGTGGGAAAACTTTTAGGTTTCCAAAGTCATAGTTCTGCTCCTGTTTCTGATCAGAAAAAGCTCAGGCAAAACATTCAATCATGTACAAGACAACACTTTGCACAAGCTGTTTGTTTGTTTCTTTGTTTGTTCATTCATTCACTGCTTATCTAACCAAAGGCCATCCTGGGCAGTTTACAACCTTCTCATGAACTAGCAGTTTTCTTCTGGCAGGATTGTATCACAGGACATCATTTGGAATGAACAGTTCAGATGCTGAGCTTGAGGCTCATTGACAATATTAGATGACTATACCTCAGATTAATATAACTCAGAACCGTCGACAGATTGAAAATATGAGTTTGACAATCTGTTTTGCATTCCTTGGGCAACTGCATTTAAATAAGTTTACATGAGATCAAATCACTTAGTCGAGGTTCAGTTTTGACATGCCAAAGGAAAGCTAAGCTAACCTAGAACTCTGTGAAAAAACAGCCCTCCCTAATTGTTAGAAGAAAAGAACATTTCCTTCCATCCCTGGATTCAAGAAGCAGAAGCAGATGATTATAGGGCAGGAAGCAACCCTAATTGGCACTTCCTCCCTTTAAAGGGGGATCTTCCCCTCCTGCAAAAACTGCTTCCAGTCTCCTCATCCATAGAAGGAGCATGAAGAATCTACATCAGTGCTGCTTTACACGGGCTTTTTAAAAACATACTGTATTTTTCTGTCTATAAGACATCCCCATGTATAAGACAGCCCCCACTTTTCCTGCCCAAAATTACCAATTTGCAACCATGTGGTTCTCTTCTCAGCTTACTTCCGTGTATCAGACGACCCTCAATTTTTAGTCTAACAATTTTAGACAAAAATATAGTCTTATACACAGGAAAATACTATATATTTGTTTTTAAAACAATATTTGGGGGAGAAGGAGGAAGCATTCAGTTTCCCAAGAGAGTGAAGCAGAGTGAGAAAATGCCTTAAACCACTCACATTGGGGTATTCAAATAGCTCTTTTATTTATTTATTTATTTATTTATTCATTCATTCATTCATTCATTCATTCATTCATTCATTCATTCCAAGAGGGTCACAGAGAAGCCAACTGTGAAGCTGTGGATGGGTAGCCAAGAATGTGGCCAAGTCTGTGGATTGGAAGGATCAGGTAAAACACATGAATGTGGATATAGGACTAGATGGTGATAAATTGGAAGGCCTGTCTGCAGGGATGTCTAGCTGACTTGTGAGAATGGAACTGAGAGGCTTCTGAATGTTCTAAAGGGAGACCTGACCCAAATATGTCTGACACATAGCCTGGGGCTTCTTCAAAATGGTGCTTGTGTCTCCACCAAACCTTCAGACTAATTTCAGTTTCAGAGGAGTCATTCGCCTTGCAGACCATATACAAGGGCTTGCTTGGGTTGGACCTTCTCTTTGGCTCTTAATAGACTCTCGGCCTCCCAGCCCAAACCTCCATTTTAGACTCCCATTTGGAGCCAAACATTCTTGGAATCCTGGAGTTACCATGGCACGAGCAGCAAGCCTGTGCAGCTTCAAATGACCGACGCCTAACCAGGTCTATTAGTGGTTGAGGGCAGACAAATTGCTTTCAGAAGCCCCCCTCATAGAGGCTTGTGGTCCACTGGTAGAAGGTCCTGTCTCTAGTATCTGACACGCTTTGTTAAAGGGACATACGGATCTGTCCAGGAAAAAGAGAGTTAAAGGGAGGAATTAGGCAATAATTGATAGCTAGCAAAGTAAAACTGCACAGTTGCCAAGCTCTTCATGATCACAAAGGTGTTTCTTCTACACACACCTGACTGAAAATACCTGCACATCTCATGCTCATCGTATGCTCAGTCACTTCAGTGGGGACACACAGGAGAACATCACCAAGGACAGGGTTGAGTGCTTCCCACGCCACATGGCAGGTCTGGGCAGGGTTAGGACAGGATCCATGGAGAGTCCTCCAGATTCTGTTCCCTCTTTCAGCACCAACCCAAGTGCCCATCTCCTTAAAAATACATCCCTGAGGGCTCCAGAGCCAGAAGACAGCAAAGACAAGTTGATCACAAGACCATCACAAGAGAAATCACCAAGGGCATCCTGTGAGGCTATACCTTCTAGCAATGTGAGAAGAAGAAAAAAGGATACCAAATGAAGGGGAACCACCCAGAAAGATGCTCAAGAACCACACATGCTCACATCTTACCCCAGCTTCAAACTTTTCTAGGGAGGAAACAGCTTTGGGGGCAAAGAAGCTCAGCAGTCCCACCCCAAATACTACAAAGAAGAAGGCTTGCAGTCTCAGGGTGTAGAGTCTGGAGGCTGAAAAACATCTGGCCCCAAGCAAAGTATCAAAGGAGGTGATAGAGAAGGTGAAGACTTCCCTGCCAGCTGTGGAGGGACTGAGGAATGAGGCTGAAGGACCTCATGTTTCCAAAACAGACAAATCATCAGGAACCAAACAGTGAAATATCGGCCACCAATTCAAGACTAAAGAAAAGCAAAAAGGAGTGTCTCTTTGCCTGGTACTGGATGGAAAGGGGAAAAGACCAGGATGGCATTTGAATATGTATTGTGAGCTCAAGTTCAGGCCCTCAACCTCCATCCCAGCCATCATCCAGACCTCAATGCCTGTTCAAATCCAATGACCAGAGTTCACCTCTTGATCTTCTCCTGCCCTTGCAAATCCAAAGAACCATCTTCCCAGATGTACCAGTCCAGTGGCCTTTTACCACCTTAGGCTTATCACCCACATCTGCCCATACCTTGATGGGGATGGTGGTGCAGGTGATGATCATATTGAGGATAGATGATAGTAACGCTCTCTACATGGGGCTCCCCTTGACCCTTATTCGGTGATTGAAATGGGTGCAGAATGTGGCGGCCAGCCTGGTGGTTGGTGTGGGCAGATTCAACTGCATCACCCCAATTCTGGCCTGCTTGCATTGGTTGCCCGTTGCCTCCCGAATAAGGTTCAAGGTGTTGGTTTTGGTTTACAAAACCCTCCATGGCTTGGGTCCTGAATATATGGCACACCACATCTGTAATGGAACATAAAGCTGAGTTATGAATATTTATTATATGTGATTTGTTTGGCCAATAGCTGAGCTCATGGTCGGAGTTCTGATGTATATAAGTGAACGACTGTAAAAAATGTCAGTTAGATAAGGGCTAGATAGAGCTTAGATATGGCCTGGATAGATTCTGTTTAGGGACTGGTTAAGGATTGTTTAAGAAACAACTGAATAAGAAAATGAACAGAATGTAAACATAAGAACAGCCTTGCTGGAACAGGCCACAGCCCATCCAGTCCAGCATTCTGTCTCACTCAGTGACTCACCATTTGCTTCAGGGTATTCCCAAGCAGATGTCTTCACCTGCTTATGATTCCCTGCAAAGGGTATTGAGAGATATCCTATCTATCTCTCCAACCCAGAGGTTGTCCTTAGGCATCCATAATGATAGCCGTTGATACTCTTGTTCTCCATGAACTTGTCTAATTCCTACAAGGGATGGCTTGTAGGAACAGGGCCTTTTCGGCAGCTGCCCCCAAGCTATGGAATGCCCTCCCAAGTGAGATCCGCCTGGCGCCAACACTGATGACATTTCGGCGCCAGGTAAAAACCTTCCTGTTCCAGAAGTTTTTTAATTGATACAATTTAGATTGTGGGTCTTCTGATGGCAATTTTAGTGTGATGTTTTAGTATAAGGTTTTTATTGTTGTTTTAATTATTTATTGTTGTTTGATGTTTTTAACTGTTTTAATTCCTTGATTGTAAGCCGCCCAGAGACCTTTGGGTAGTGGGCGGCATATAAGTTGTAAAAATAAATAAATAGATAAAATAAAATATAACTCTTTTTGTGTTTAAAGCTAAAGAAAACTAAAAGTGTCGAGTGAGCAGTATGCGTTAACGCTTCTTATATTTGTAACTTAAATTAACTCCATTGTTGTTTAGAAACATTAAAGCAGGTGTCAGTCTCCATTTATTTATTAGTTAAGGCATAATTGTGTTGGGAAATGGTGGCAGCAGAAAGGAACTATTAACATCACAGTGTTAATGAGTGGCATGTGTTTGTAAAATGCAGGCTCACCACAAAATTGGCGGCAGATTGATGGGATTTCGACAAAAATCCAATTGCCTTATGAGAAAATAGATTGCGAAGAACTTTAGTTTTTGATTTTTTTTACCTCAGGATTTCTAAGTGCCTGTCAGGTGTTTTGGTACCAGTGCTCTGACTTGAGAGAGGTCTGGCTGTAAGCAGAAACTGAAGGAGAAAGTGTAAAGAAATCTGAGGTGGTGAAAAAGGAAAACCACTCGTTGTGTTTGAAAAACGTACAGTCACCCCCCGCCATTTCATGATTCAGGTACTGCGGTGCCACAATATCGCGGGATCACAGTACCTGCACCTCGGAGCCGCGCGGGGGGGCTCCAAAAGGCCTCGGAGCCACACATAGGGGTGGCGGGGAGCGTTCGGGTCGCCCCCCCGCCACCCCCAGGGCCCTCTGAAAGGCTTCGGAGCTGCACGGAGGGGCAGCGGGGAGCGATTGCATCACTCCCCGCTGCCCCCCTGGACCCCTCCAAGAAGTCTCGGGTGGCGCGGGTAGGCGGCAGCAGGTGGTCAGATCCCGCAACACCGCCTGTGCATAACACGCCACGACTTCTCGGACAGGTGTGTGATTGCCCCCCACCCACTTCCGTGTTTTTCATGCATCGCCCATGGGGTGGGTCCCTAACCCCCGCGATCGGCGGGGGGTTACTGTACCAAACTGAGCTATATAGTATCTGTTACAAGGTCAAAACGCAGGGAATAGAAAGCTGCTGGAAAACTCTGAATGTGTTTCCCTAAATAGTGGGGTTAGATAGTGGGGTTTTGATGGGTGGCTTCAGTAATGGGCTGGAATAAAAACCCTGGTTTTATGAGGGAAAAGTTCAGAGTTTTGAAAACTGATTGGTGCGTGTAAATTTCAGAGTGTCTGATGGGTTTAGAGCTGCCATAGTCTCTGGTGAAAAGGAGAACAAGGCTAGCTGAGGTATTAAACCAAAGGTAATAGAAAAATAATAATAGTTTTTTTTTTTTAAAAAAAGAGAGTTAATAAAGGCTGTGGAATAACAGTGGGAACAAGGCTGATACAGTGAGTCTGGGCAGTTTGCCAGGTGAACATTACAGTGTAATGGTCAAAATTGCTGCCAACTCTTGAGGAGACTAATAACAAAGTAACAAAAAAGGGTTAAGCAGAGAAAAACTTCTTGAATATAAACAGCTTTTTAAAATAAAGAGTATACATTAGAGGTGGGCACGAATCAGAAAACCCATGGTTCAGGTTCATCTGGTACGGGCCCACCCTTGGTCCGGTTCTGGCTCGGGTTCGTACAAGTTTTTTAAAAAAATCCGAACCGGGTTCCTACAGGCGGCGGCGGCAGCTCGGTGGTACTGGTGGTAGTGGTGGTGGATACAACCATCATCTCTATTGGCTCTTCGAAGCACAAGGCTCCTGGTTCACCAGAGACAGATTAGAAGCGGGAGGTTGATGGTTGTAAGCAGGGGGGAGAGGCCCACACCATGCAGCAATTTGTTTCAAACAGCTTGTTTAGTCCTTCACCAATCAATGGACCACACTGCTGTGTGCCTTCCATGAAGAAAACCTGGCGCCCATCTTGCCAGATGAACTTTTAAGAACTTTCTCCTGGCAAACTACATCCCTTGCCATGTTTGGACTTTCATAACTGCTTTGATAAAGAGGACTTGTGTTCTTGAAAGCTCAGCAAACTTTTTTTATTTTTCTACCAGCAGCCTATGAAGGTATCACCCATAGTCTAGTTTTAATTTTGTTTGTTTTAATGGCTGCACGGCTCAAAACTCCTTTTTACTGAGATATATAAATAGTCAATTATAAGACAGTGTTTGAAATGAAAGGATCAGAGGGGGAAAAGCTGAATTAAAATTGTCAATAACAAGAAGAAATTTTCTGAGCTGTGGGAAGGGAGAATTATTGGCAAAAATACGGGATGTATCAGTGCCTGATTATTCTATAGAACAGGTGCAGGAAAAAATTGACCCAAACCTACTAAAAACTAGATAAATATTAAAAACAAGAAGCTAAAGAAGTGGACTCCTGAATTTGCAATATTGTTATTAATCATGATATTGGGAGGTCTGAGTGTAACAGTGGCAGTATGTTTACTGATGTTGGCGGTGTACAAAGTTTCAGTGTTGATCCATGGAGGTGATCAGTAGAGATGGGCACGAAACAGAAAAATGGTGTTTCGGTTTTTCATTTGTCGTTGAGAGGTCTGTTTCGGTTCGCTTCCATTTGTCGTGAAATTTTTGAAAAAATTCGTTACCGTTTTTCATTTTTTTCGTTTGTCGTTTCTACCCGCTTTTTGCGCACTTTTTAAAGCATTTCCGTGCGCAGGCATCCCCCAACGCCCCAGACCAGAGGGAAAACACTAAAAAAATGGATGCTGGCAGAGATACAGTATAGACTAGGTATGCAGGGAGGCTGCAAAGGCAGAGGCGGGTGTTGCCCAGGGTGCAAGGCAGCCGCAGAGTGACTGCACTGCGGGGCAAGGGAGGGTACTCACTGAGAGGTACGCAGCACGCACGCACACAGGGAAACTGCAGGACTGAAGCTAGAGGCGCAGCAGAGACAGCAATCCCACCCTAACTCCCACCAGAGACTGCAAGGAGGACGGGGGCGGCCAGAACTTTTTATGCCCTCTGTGGCTGCCTGACCTGCCCGCCCACTCTGCAACCTGGGCATGCTATTGCTTGAACATGATCCCATCACATGGCTTGCCTCCATTTTGTGGCTGGTGGTGACATCCATTTTAAAAGGAAAAGAAAAATACATCGTGATGGGAGAAGACAAAAACAAACATTTTAAGGACCCCAACCCCCCTGGTAGGTATTATTAGACAATATAAATAATTATTGCTGCGTTTGTACGGATGTCCAGGGCATTTTTTAACATTTAAAACAGCTCATTTCATTGCACATCGCCGTTAGAAACAAAACGTAACGACCACAATTTTGTGGTTCTGTTCGTTTTGTTTCATTTTCATCACAATTTTCATTTGTCATTTCGTTGCATAACGGAAATGACAAACGGTAACGGAAACGAAAAAATGTTCGTTCCATGCCCATATCTAGTGATCAGAGAATAAAAAGGAGTCCAGAGAGTGTTGGTGTTTTCAACAGTGACATCTATATGGACTAATTGTGGCATAGAGTTGGGAATGATGTTTACGATGATCAATCCAGTAAAATAATTTGGGAGATTGTCTGGAACCTGCTGCAATCCAAAAGAGGTGTGGTTGACAGTGATGGGATGGTCTAGTACTGTGCAAGGATGAAGGTTGGTGTGTTCAACCCCATACCTAAAGAACTGGAAGAGAGGAACTGACATAAATTTTCTTGGGACTAGACCTCTAATCGAATTGCTGGTGGAGATTGTCAAGTGTAACAGGTCATTGTTTGAAGAATGTGAGGAAAAAGAAGAGGGCAATTATGTAGTGTCTAGTTAAATAATAAAATTGTATTGGTAACCTAATGTGGAAACATGAGAAAACTGTGCGGAATAAATAAATACATGTGTAACAGAGTAATGCAGGCATGTCCAAACTTTGTCCCTCCAAATGTTTGGACTGAAACTCCCGCAGTCCTTTGCCACTGGCAATCTAAGCTTAGAATTCTGGGAATTGTGGTCCAAAACATCAGGAGGGCCGAAGTTTGGACATGTCTGGAGTAATGCAAAAGAAAAAAAGCTGGTAATGTATTTTGAAGTTACTATAGTAGTGTAAGGTAAGGTATTATTTAAAAAAATGGTACAATGTAATGCAATGTAATATTGATATGATGCAATGCAATTTTGAAAATATTTTGTAAGTAAAAAGTAAATTAGATTTTTAAAAAGTGTAAGTATAAATATAGTTATGAAATGTGATTCTATAAGGTAATGTATTATTAATGGAATGTAATTATAAAGGGGTAAGGTGGTAAGTATAGCTGAAAGATTAATTTTAAGTGAGCAAACTGTTTAGAAGTTTTCTCTCTTAAAATTAATTTCATAAGGGGGGGAGGAAATTGTAACAGAACCTAAAGTTGAGTTATGAATATTTAGTATATGTGATTTATTTGGCTAATAGCTGAGCTTATGGGAGGAGTCAGTTGGATAGGGGCTAGATAGGGCCTGGATAGGGTCTGGTTACGGACTGGTTAAAGATTGTTTAGGGAACAACTGAATAAGAAAATGAACATATAATATAACTGTTTTTGTGTTTAAAGCTAAAGAAAAGTAAATGAGTAAAAGTTAAATGAGTACAGGTTAATGAGTAGCATGGGTTTGTAAAATCCAGGCTCGCCACGGCATCTCCCAAAAGTCAGTTCAACGGCACTCTCGCTCTGGGTGGCCACCCCTAGGGAGGCCTGTAAGTTTGCTAGATGCAATTGGGCCTTCTTGGTTGCTGGCCCGGCTACTTGGAACAAATTGCCTAGCGAGATTCACCAAGCTCCATCCCTAGAAGCCTTTTAAAAAGCAATCACTAATGTCTGTTTTGTGTTCCCCCATGTTTTGATCTTGTTAGTTATCACTTGGTTTCTGCCTCTTTCCAGGTTATTTGTCTGTGTTTATTTGGTTGTCTTTATTGTATTATTGGTTTAATTTTAATTTTTATTTTTATTCATGCATTATCTATGTGTTGGTTTTATTGTACATGTATGTTTTTTATGTAAACCGCCCAGAGTTCCCATTAGGAAAATTGATTGCGGTATAGTAATATAAAAATAAATAAATAAATAAATAAATAAAAATTCAGGCCTGTTAGTTTGAGCAATTGTTTGGTCGATGGTGCAGCTTGTTTGGTCAGCTTTTTTCTACTGTCCTGAGGAGGGGGGCAATTTCAACTTTCTGCATTAAATATGGGGAAGGGAAAAAACGACCTACAGCAAGATCTAATTCAAATTCCCTGGCAAAACCTAACAAGCAACTTCGGATAGATGATTTACTGCCACAGAAGTACCCAACTAGTGATGTTTCTATGGTTGTTTTTTTTTTTTTGGCACAAACAGATATAGTACTTTAGATCTACAACTGGAAGATCAAGGCAATGTAGCTGCAACCTGCACACCTAATATCAAACCTCAGACTGTGTCTAAATCTCCTAAATTGACACCTGACAAAAAGACCTCTCTGGAAGAACAAATAAGCCAGGAGTGGTGAAGGAACACCTTGTTAGACTTAATTTCTGAGTACTCCCTCCTCACCGCTGAAACTGTTAAAACTATATTTCTGCCGTTCACATTTATCTCTGATAAACTGGATCTACTAAGACAAATGTTTGGTGCCAGCAGCCGGAAAATTGCAGATAGTCTGTTCCCATTGACTACTCAAATGACCTCTGCCATTCCTTCTATTTCCAACACTTCCAACTTGCTCAAAAGGCTCAGTCTGCACAAGATCCGGATACCAGAGGAGCCCCCAGGGGAGACAACACCCGGAGATATATGCGGGCAGGAAAGACAATAAATCTCCAGAATAACCAAATAGTCCTGTGTTTTGGTAGTAATCAGCTAAACCAAGGTTGATGGACAAGTTAAAAAAAGTATATAGTATTCATTCTGCCAAAGCCAATTATTATGCTCAGATATGGACCAAATTGGCCTCCGTGAGACTAAAAATTATCAAGAGCATCATCAAAGATGATAATACTCTTGACTTTTAATCAACCTACCATACCTCTGATGTTGCAAAAAAAATTTTTTTTGAAAAGATTCCTATCCCTCTTCGGCATATCTGTGTGTAGGGTTTTTGTTGATGAAATTGTCCACCCTTTAGTTGTAAATAATGCCGGCAGATTGCTTTTGTGTTCCGACCTTGGGACTAAAAGCCCCACAGCTGCTTTAATTAAAACATTAGGTTTATCTCAAGCTACTAACAAAGAACCACAGCTGCTTAATTTACTAGGAGATGGAGGCATGCAACATTTTAACCCTTCAGGAACGTTCTTCCCGCATGTGCCACAGAACTCTGAGGACTCTGAGATGCTTAATGGCGTTAAGAATGCTACTCAAAGGAAGAACTCTAGGCTTGAAACTTTCAACCCTCCCCACCAAGGAAGTACAGTAATACCATGGATAACGAATCTCTGTCTGTTTGGATTTTTCCCCCTTTGGGCAGGAAATGTTGAGCTATAAGAACATAAGAATATAAGAAGAGCCATGCTGGATCAGGCCAACAGCCCATGTAGTCCAGCTTCCTGTATCTCACAGTGGCCCCACCAGATGTGTCTGGGAGGGCATGAGACTAGATATCTGTCTCCTGATACCACTCCCCTGCATCTGGCCCTTGAAGGACCCTGGTTTTAAGGCTGGAGATTACACATCTCCATCATGGTTTGTAACCCGGGATGGACTTTTCCTCCAGGAATTTGTCCAATCCCCTTTTGAAGGCATCCAGGCAAGATGCCATCACCACATCCTGTGACAGGGAGTTCCACAGACTAACAACGCGCTGGGTGAAAAAATATTTTCTTCTGTCTGTTCTTAGTCTCCCAGCCCTCAGTTTGAGTGGATGTCCCCTAGTTCTGGTATTTTGGGAGAGGGAGAAGAGCTTCCCTCTATCCACTTTACTCATGCCCTGCATTATTTTGTACGTCTCAATCATATCCGCCCTCAGGTGCCTTTTTTCCAGACTAAAGAGGCCCAAATGTTTTAGCCTTTCCTCATAAGGGAGATCCCCCAGCCCAGTAATCATTTTAGCTGCTCCCTGTTGCACCTTTTCCAGTCCCACTATGTCTTTTTTGAGAAGCAGTGACCAGAATTGTACACAATACTGCAGGTGCGGCCTTACTATCGTTTTGTACAATGGCATTATTATGTTGGCTATTTTATTTTCAATCCCCTTTTTGAAAATCCCTAGCATGGAATTGGCCTTCTTCACTGCTGCCACACATTGGGTAGACACCTTCATGGAGCTGTCCACCAGCACACCAAGATCTCTTTCCTGACCCATCACAAATAGCTCAGAGCCAATGAGTTGATAGATAAAGTTTTGATTTTGCCCCAATATGCATTACTTTACATTTTCCTACATTGAAACACATTTGCCATTTGGCAGCCCATTCTCCCAGTTTGGAGAGTCCTTCTAGAGCTCTTCACAATCTTCTTTGGTTTTTATCACAAAAAAAGTTTTGTGTCATCCGCAAACTTGGCCACCTCAATGCTTATCCCTGTCTCCAGGTCATTTATGAACAGATTGAAAACTACTGGTCCCAGGACAGATCCCTGGGGCACACCGCTTTTAAGCTCTCTCCATTGTGAAAATTTCCCATTGACACCTACTCTTTGTTTCCTGGATCTCAACCAGTTCTCAGTCCATAAGAGGACTTGCCCTCTTATCCCCAGACTGCAATTTTATCAGCAGCCTTTGGTGAGGGACTGTGTCAAAAGCCCTCTGAAAACTCAGGATAGACAATATCCACAGGTTCACCCAAATCCACACGCCTGTTGACCTTTTCAAAGAATTCTAAAAGGTTTGTCAGGCAAGACTCACCCTTATAGAAGCCATGCTGATTTTCTCTCAGCAAGGTTTGTTCTTCTATGTGTTTTAAGATTTTCTCTTGGATGAGGCTTTCTACCATTTTCCCTGGGACAGACATAAGGCTAACCGGCCTGTAGTTTCCCGGGTCCCCCCTCCTTCCTTTTTAAAAAATTGGTGTGACATCTGCTATCCTCCAGTCCTCCGGCACTGTGGCTGTTTTAAAAAGAAGTTGCATATTACCGTTGAGAAATTCGCAATTTCATTTCTAAGTTCCTTAATAACCCTTGGGTGGATGCCGTCTGGGACCGGTGACTTGATGATCTTCAATTTATCAATTAAACCTAAAACATCCTCTCTTTTAACCTATATTTGATTTAATTCTTAAGTCAAGAGGGGCAGTTCTGACAGAGGAATCTGCCTAAGGTCTTCTGTTGTGAAGACAGATGCAAAGAAGTCATTTAATTTCTCTGCAATTTCCAAGTCCTCCTTTACCTCCCCTTTTTCTCTCTCACCACCCAGAGGGCCAACTGGTTATCTGACAGGTTTTTACTTCTACCATAGTTAAAGAAGCTTTTATTACAGTCACCCCCCCCCCATTTCGCGGTTCAGGTACTGCGGTCCTGCTATATCATGGGATCGCAGTACCTGCACCTCGGAGCCACATGGGGGGTGGCGGGGAACGATCGGGTTGCTCCCTGCCACCCCCCTGACCCCTCTGAAAAGCCTCAGAGCCGCGCAGAGGGGCAGCGGGGAGCGATCAGGTCACTCTGAAAGGCCTCGGAACCATGCAGAGGGGCGGTGGGGAGCGATCGGGTCACTCCCCACCCCCCGGGCCCCTCCAAAAGGCCTCGGAACTGCACGGAGGGGTGGCAGGGAGCGATCGCGTCGCTCCCCGCTGCCCCCAGGCCCCTCTGAAAAGCCTCAGAGCCGTGCGGAGGGGCGGCAGGGAGCGATCGTGTCGCTCCCCACCGCCCCCAGGCCTCTCTGAAAAGCCTCGGAGCCGTGCGGAGGGGCAGAGGGGAGCGATCGCGTCGCTCCCCACCACCACCACCCGGGCCCTCCGAAAGGCCTCAGAGCTGCATGGGGGCGGCAGAGAGCGATCACGTTGCTCCCTGCTGCCCCCGGGCCCCTCTGAAAGGCCTCGGAGCCATGCGGAGGGGCGGAGGGGAGCAATCGGGTCACTCCCCTCCGCCTCCCCAGACCCCTCCGAAAAGCCTCGGAGCCGTGCGAAGGGGCGGCGGGGAGTGATCAGGTCGCTCCCCACCGCCTCCCCGGGCCCCTCTGAGAAGTCTCTGGTGGCGCCGGGGGGGCGGCGGTGGGAGGTCAGATCCCGCAACACCCCCTGTGCGCACCGCGCCAAGACTTCTCGGACAGGCGCGCAATCACCCCCCGCCCGCCCCCAGGCCCCCCACCTGCCCCCAGCCCCCCACCCGCTTCTGCATGTCGTGGATTTTCATGCATCGTGGGTGGGGTGGGTCCCTAACCCCTGCGATCGGCGGGGGTTACTGTATTTCCCTTTATATTGCTACCCGTACATTCCTCAAAGTCTTTCTTTGCCTCTCTTATCATCTTCTTACATTTTGCCAGAGTTTGTGTTCCTTGTTATTTTCCTCATTTGGGGAGGATTTCCGTTTATGGAAAGACCTGTTGTGCTGTAGAGCCTCTCTAACTCCACTTGATAACCATGCCGGCACCCTCTTGGACTTAGATGAGCTCTTCTTTCTTTGTGGTATGCACTTGCGCTGGGCCTCTATTACCGTAGTTTTAAACAGGCTCCATGCACTCTGGAGAGATTGGATTCTTTTTACCTTTCCTTTCCATTTCTTTCTAACTAGTTTCCTCATTTGAGGGAAGTCCGCCCTTCGGAAATCAAGGGTTTTGTGTTTGATTTGCTTGACACTCTTCCCCCAACATGCATGACAAAGGAGATTGCAGAGTGATCACTGTTCCCCTGAGGCTCATTGACATTCCCATCCATGACCAGGTCCTGAGTATCACACAGTATTAGATCCAGAGTTGCCTGTTCTCAGGTGGGCTCCATGACAATTTGCTCTAAGTCACAGTCATTCAGCATGTCGAGACACCAGGTTTCTCTTCCTTGCCCCAAGCTCACATTGGCTCAGTCAATGTGGGGATAATTGATGTCCCCCATGGTTACTATTCTGTCCCTCTTACAGACCTCCATGATTTATCTCCTCATTTCTAGGTCCCTTTCAAGTTTTTGATCTGGTGGATGATAGCACACCTCCACTATCACATCGCTCCTTGGACCTGGTAGTTTAACCCACATTGTTTCTATGGTGGAGTTAGACCCACTGTCAATCTCCATTCTGCTGGATTTTACCCCTTCTTTGACATAGGTGGCCACTCCACCCCTTCTTTGACATAGGGGGCCACTGCCCCTCTCTATCCCTTCTATCGAGTTTATAGCCTGGGATTGCAGTATCCCACTGGTTCTCCAAATTCCACCAGGTTTCTGTTATGGCTAGGCTTGCTGGTTTCATTTTCTTCATGTTTGCAAGCTTTCTCCATTGCTCTGGAGGCAAAAACGGGCTGGATTTTGCTTGCTGCTTATGTTTCTCTGTTTGAATTTTTTTCCCTTGGCACTTTGGGTTGGAAAGGGCTAAGCTTGGCTTGCTGGTTTCATTTTCTCCATGTTTGCAAGCTTTCTCTGTGTTTGCACTGCACTGCAGGGGGGTGTTCCAGCACTGCATGCCTTTAAATTGCACTTTATACAGAGGTCTGGAGGGGGGACCCAGCTTTTTTGCCTTTTTTCAGACCTCTGGAATGGATTAATTGGTTTCCCTTTCATTTCAATGGGAAACTGCATTACTGATAACAAAATTTTGGATAATGCATTGCCTCGGAGAACAAATTAAATTCGTTATCCAAGGTACCACGATATCTGCCAAAGGATAAGGATATTTTATTTATTTATTTATTTATTTATTTATTTATTTATTTAACTTATATGCCGCCCACTACCCAAAGGTAGTGTTGAGGCAACATCAAGTTTTACAAAAGTCTCCAGTTATTACAAATCAGACTAAGATAAACTTCTCACCCAGGATTGTGCCTCAGTATTCCAGCCTGCCAAAAGCTGAAAACACCTTCCAAGAAAATAATACCACTCGACCTACCCCACCTGGTGCTCACTCTCTAAACCACAGTGGACCATTTCATGACTGCATAGAGGGTCATATACACCTTTGGTCTGATCAAAATACTCCAGACTGTCTACCTTCAAAGAGTCTGCCAAATCCCAAGGACTGGTTTAGAATCCTCTTTGGACTATCTTACTCCAAACTGACAATCAGGAAATCAGTGTGAGCAGCACCTAAAATGTATTTCATGGAATGTGTCCGTCTGGTTGAAATAGACTCAAAACCCATCATTCCTTCTGTTTATGAAAAGCTTTGTGAGGATCGTTCCCACCATCTCCCTTCCTTGGAGGCCCATTGATGTAGGCAGAGAAAACTCCAAAGGCAAATAATGCTTTCAACTTTTATTAACAACCTTAACAGCCGCATGGTCTTCATGAGCAGGCTCTTCCCTAGTAGGGAGCAAGGGTTCTGCCTCTGACCAAAACTCAGCAACTTGCCCAGGAGTGAAGCCGAGCATAACAGTCCAGTGTTGCAAAGGCAAACTCTCATTAACAACATGGCCCGGGCCTAATGTCAGTACAGACAATCCTCTAAACAACAAAGGGCTGTCACTTACAGTTTCTATGTTGGGTAGCCCCAGTCCTTCTGTGCCTCTTTCTCCGGTGAGATCTTCTTCTCCTCTGCTCCAAGGGCACTCTGCCATTTTGCCCAAAGAGCCCTTTGCTGTTCACAGTAGCAGGCTCTTCTCTGGATGTACTCATGAGCCTCCTTCTGATGTTCATGGTCTGCTGTCTGCCCCCAGAATGGTGCCTTTCGTGCCTTCCATTCCCTGCACTCCCGCTCTGCCACTTCTCGCAGGAGTCGGAACGTTACCCATTCCCCAATCCAGGGATCCTCTTTAACAATTTCAACTAACTCCCCCTTCTCCAGAGCTACCCATCCTCCCAGTCCTCTGGCTTCCCCCCTTGCCCCTGTTCTCCCCTTTGTGTTTTCTTCTTTGTCAGATCTCCTCCCTCCCTTTCTCTGTTTTCTTCACCCCTTTCCATCACGGCATCAAGGGTTCTGCTGCTTTCCTCCCCTGTAGCCCAGTTCAGAGAGGAGGGTGCACCTTCCATCTTACAAGCTTTGATATAATCTTTATTCAAGAGACATGGTCATTATCTGAGCTATCACTAAATGGGTTCACTTCTCATATTCTAGCTGCCTCTCCCCCTTCAGCCAAATGTCACCCAAATGGAGAATTGGCTTGCCTAATATCTACTTCAGTAGGTTGTGTTGTTACATCATTACCACCTTTAACTCTTACTGCTCTTGCTGTTATTTTGAGTTTTAAATATTGGGAAATTCTAGCTGTGAATGTTTATAATCCCACCCCCAATTCATCACCTTTTTATCATGAGCAATGCTAGTCTGAATTAGAAATGTATATATATGATCTTGAGAAAAAATTTCTAGGGCACAAACATTACTTCTTGGAGATTTTAATGCATGCTTGGGTAATGGCCATTTTAGATCTGCCTATTCAGGAGACAGATATCTAGTCTCATGCGCTTCCAGAAGCATCTGGTGGGGCCACTGTGAGATACAGGAAGCTGGACTAGATGGGCCTTTGGCCTGATCCAGCATGGCTCTTCTTATATATGTTCTTATTCTGAACATATCAGTGACCTGTACAATTAGCCAAGAAACACAAAAGACCCCCTCTTGAACAACTCAAGGGGGAAATTGACATCTGGTTTGATAAACTAAATTTGGTACAGTGGTACCTCTGATAACGAATTTAATTTGTTCTCAGAGGCAATTTGTTATCCAAAAAACATGTTATCCAAAATGTAGTTTCCCATTGAAATGAATGTGAAACAGATTAATCCATTCCGGAGGTCTGAAATAGGCAAAAAATCTGGGGGAATCAGACCTCTTTATAAAGTGCACTTGAAAGTCTTGCAGTGCTGGGACACCACCCCAGAACCCCCCCCCGCAGTGCAATGCAAACATAGACAAAAGAAAGCAGCAAGACTACCCCAGCCTATTCCCATCCAAAGTGCAATGGGGAAAATGCAAACAAACAAACATATGCAGGAAGAAAAATCCAGCTCATTTTTGCCTGCACAGCAATGAAAAAACACTGCAAACACAGATAAATGAAACCAGCAAGACTTCCCAGCCTCTTCCCACCAAAAAAGCAAAGAAAAGCAGTGCAAAGATTAATAAAAGCTACAGGGAGTGCAATGCATCCTGGGTACACATTTTTGGCAAGGCACTGTGAGACATTTGTTATCCGAGGCAGCCCATAGGGAACTTTTGCTATCCGAGACAACCCTATACCTGGAAATTTCCATTTGTTATCCAAAAAATTGTTATCAGAGGCATTCTTTATCCAAGGTATTACTGTAATATGAAATGATAATTTCCAAGGAGATGAAATGGGGGAATACACATATTCTAGTCAAAATGGAGCTAGCCTTGTTGACTATGTAGTCATTACCTTTTCTACCGCTGCAGATGAGGCTGTCCGGACCCTCGATCAGTGTCTGGGCGCAGTCATGGAATGGACCAGGGCTAACAGGCTCAAACTCAACCCCGATAAGACCGAGGTCATGTTCTTTGGGGCTTCCTCATCCAGCTACGGTGGCCCGTATCCCACCTTGGAGGGTGTTTCCCTCAGGCCATCGGACTGTGTCCGAAATCTGGGCGTAGTCCTGGACCCGGCGCTCACCCTGGAAGCCCAGGTGTCCGCCGTGTCCAGGGCTGCCTTTTTCCATCTTCGGCGTATTGCCCAGATTCGTCCGTACCTGGATGAGGACTCCCTCAGAACTGTGGTCCAGGCGCTGGTGATCTCTAGACTGGACTATTGCAACGCGCTCTACATGGGGTTGCCCTTGACTCTCATTCGGCGCTTGCAGCGGGTCCAAAATGCAGCAGCCAGACTGGTGGCTGGTGTGCATTGATTCGAGCACATCACCCCAGTCTTGGCTCGTCTGCACTGGTTGCCCGTTGCAGCCCGAATTAGATTCAAGGTCCTGGTTTTGGTTTACAAAACCCTCCATGGCCTAGGACCTGGCTACCTGACGGAGCGGATCGACCAGCGGTCAACTTCGATACTAGGTTGTCGCGGGCGCACATGCTGCGTGTGGCCACGCCTAGGGAGGCTCGGAGAACTTCCACCCGTACCCGAGCCTTCTCTGTGGCTGGCCCAACCCTATGGAATCACCTACCAGCAGAAGTGCGCCTTGCAGAGTCCCTGCCTGCCTTCCGGAAGGCGCTGAAAACCCTTCTCTTCCGGGAGGCGTTTGGCTGACACAATTTTTTTTTTTAGTTAGTCCCGCCATCTGCTGCAGCCGTTTTGTTTTATTGTTTATTTCAGTTGTTGTTTTAATTTGTTGTCTGTACATTTATTGTAAACCGCCCGGAGTTCCTTTCAGGAAGACGGGCGGTATATAAGCTGTATAAATAAATAAATAAATAAATACCTCTCCCTTATTAGATAACATCTTATATTTCACAGTGGGCACCCAGCCTGAAAGTGACCATCAGCCTCTCATAGTCTGCATTTATATTCCCAAAGCCTCATTAAATAAGGGGGTGGGTAGCTCTTTTCCAATAGATCATGTGATGATTTCAGCAGATACTAGGCTGAAGTGGTCCCCTATACTCCAAAAAGAAATACAACAAATCCTGTACAGTGCCTCTATGCTCAAACTGAAAGAGAAAATTGTGGAAGGTTTAAACACCAATTCTTCCCTGGTAGATTATGGCAAGTTAATTGATACTTTGAGACCCTTCTTGACAAAGAAGGTAAGACGATCATCCAGAAGCAGACCAACTAATAATAGATGATATGAAAGAGAATGTAAAACTATGAATCACCAACTAAATAGAGTTCTTAAGTTGCATAAACAAAATCATTTTAAAGGACTACCCAAACAACTTCTTAAAAAGTAAAAATAAGCCTCAGTAAAAGAGTCATATCAGGAACTTGCCTTGACCTTGTCTGAAAAGAACATGGTGACTTTCTGGAGGCTGCTGGTAGCAGCAGAAGGGAGGTTTTGCCACAATATTGACCCTTATATACCTGCTAAATGCTGGGAAGAGCACTACTTCAAACTATTTAATTATATACCTCTTACCACAGAAAACGCCCTATCTTTATCATTATCTCCCTGCAGATTGTCAAGGTGGCCTCCAGTCACAATCAAAAAATAACATTGTTAATTTCATCAACCAAGAGCAATAAAGTCCCTGGGGAAAATTTCATTCCCCCTGACGTACCCAAAGCATTCCAGTACTGGTGGGCCCCAATCTTGTCACTTTGTTTACATATATAGACATATGGGGCAACATCCCAAAAGAGTGGTCTGCTTCACTCGTTGTGTCAATCTACAAGAAAGGTGAATGAAAGGATCCAGCTTATTGCAGACCAATAAGTTTGCTTGACTTTATAGGCAAACTATATGCAAGACATCTCCTTTTAAAATTGAAAAATTGGATAATAGAAAACAATATTTTAGCTCCTAAGCAAATAGGCTTTAGGGCAGGGCATTCCACATTGGACCATATTCATTTGCTAAATTACTTAATCAACAAAAACACTGTAATATCTACAGGTCAATTATATGTGCCATTTATCGACCTCAAAGCTGCTTTTGATTCCATCCCAAGAGGTCGATTTATGTGTGGGAAACCCATAAATATTAAAATAGACCTAAGATTGATAGAAAGAATTAAAGGTCTGTATACGGTAACCCCCCACCATTTCACGGTTCATGTACTGCAGTCCCGCTAGATCGCAGGACCGCAGTACATGCTGGGGCTCCAGCTGATTAGCGCTGGGGTGGGGGAGCAAAACCTTTACTTCCCCACCCCACCGCCTATGAGCTGGAGGAAGGGGGGAAAGGTTTTAAAAGCCCGGGCTTTTTACACCTTTTCCTCCCTTCCCCAAGCCCCGGGCTCCAGCTAGGTGGTGGATCAGATCTGCCAATGCCACTCACCCGGGCTGCTCCAAGAAGCCTTGGAGCGGCCCAGGCAAGTGGTAACAGAAGATCAGATTCCCCCAACGCTGCTCGCCCAGGCTGCTCCAAGAAGTCACCAGGTAAGCCAAACCAGTTCATTTTGGTTCAGTTCGTACAAATTTTTGTTTTAAAAATTTGTACAAAATGAAATAAAACCAACTGAGGGGCCTCCGAAACAGAATGAATTGAGACATCTTTTTTTGTTTCTTGGCCACCTCTAGTTGCCACTTGCCAGCCTAAAGGACTGCTATATACAAACCCCATATCATGAGAAAGTCTGCTCTTGTGATCAAAGGTCAGTTGAGAACTTAGCGCATGTTGTGTTTTATTGCCCTTTACTTGCCTCCTACCTTGAAATACTTCTCAACTCTATCCTGGAAAAATATCCTGGCAGACCTGATCAAGGTAAGCTCAGGATCCTACTCGCTGATGGTGATAAATTTGTCACATTCCGATTGGCGAGGTTTTTCTCCATACAGTACTTATAAAATGAAATCTGCTCCCCCACCTATTATTACTTAAGTTGATACTTAAGTTTGTATATTTTGGGGGCTCTAGAGCTTGTTACTAGTATTGCTTAGTGATTTCTGATTAGTGCTTGCCTTATTCTTTCTCCAAGAGGCTAGAAATTTTTAGAAATTTTAGGTTTAATAGAAATTATTCTGTCTTGACTTATTTTTTAATTTGTTCCCTTTTCTTTTACTTCTTTTCTTTTTCTTTTTCTTTTTGTTGCTATTGCTATTGCTATTGTATTGCTTTTATTTGATGTATTCTGCAGTGCCCTGTGCGCCACGCAATAAAATTTCTGGTCTGGTATAGTTTTACATGCAGTAATTGCTTTTTAAATGGTAGGTAGTTGTATAGATAGGGATGTGGATAGATATATGTGCAGTTGTAATGCCACACATAGCTCTGTTGACCATGGGAACAATTATTTTTATATGCTTTTATAGGGCAGATGCCTATATTACAGAATGGTACTGTGTTGGCAAGTAAAGCCTTGAGTCCTTTTTGTTGAAATTTAAGAGCACATGTTATCACCTTTTTTAGAAAGCAGGTTTTCAAGCAAGGAGAAAACTTATTTTTTCACTTTTTAAATAATATTTTTGTGTAATGACATTGATGTCTGTATCTGAGTTTATGTTTATGAGTGCTTGTACATGGCTATAAATGAATTAGTGAATTCTCTAAAATTTATTTATTTATTTATTTATTTATTTATTTATTTATTTATTTATTTATTTATTACACTTATTAACCACCCGATTTTCCCATAGGGAACTCTGGGCAGTGTACAGATATATATCTATATATATTCATTACAGTATATTTTGCATGTGGATTTAGTGTGGTGACACACAAGGCAATCCCATGCTTACTGGGAGAGCAATGGGCTTATTGGCTCTTCCTGCCTTAGCCTCTTCAGAAGCTGCTTGGCCCACCCAAAGGTGCTGGGGATCTAGTGCAAGAGGAACTGGTTACCTAAGGATCCAGATAGGGATGTTTGACCAGTTTGCCTGGATGGCTCTCATGACCATTATGGGCAGAGTGAAGGGTGATGCTGTTTACACATTGGCAGTTGCTTTTGACAGGTAGTAGAGGTAGACTCTTGGTGACACCTTGGAATGTAAGGACAAACTCCAGCTTGGTACCTTGGATCTTGGCATTCAGAGGCTGGGCTGTGAACATGCCTATGGACCTATGTAGGACACAACCTACCTAAAGTTTCAGGGCTTGGGGAAGAGTGATGTGAGGCTGCCAATAAGACAGCTTAGTTCTGGGGCTCAGAATTCACCCATGACGGTCATGAGTGGGGGCAGGTAAGGACCTTTGTTTCTGACTTAGGCTCCAAATTATGGAAGGCCCCAAAGGAGGGAGGGAGGCTAAAGTTGAAATGAATAATAACATGGTGCCCCTCATTGAGCCCATCACCTTCATCTTGCTTCATTATTTTATAATGGAGGATGCAAATGGTCAGCAATCTGAGCTAAATCTTGAAAAGTTACTGCCTGGATGAAGGCTTTCAGAACATCTTGGCCATTTCTGGGATCTTTAGTCTGAAAAAGTAAATCTCTATAGCTCTACACCAAAGATGGTTGTGGTGGAGTAATCTGAGACTCTGCACATAATTGTTGTATAGGACAAAGTGTTCTGCTTATATATACCACCCCATACCACTTCAAGTAGTCTCTGGGATGTTTACCATTTAATTACAGTACACAGGCTACACATTGCACCCTCCCCCAGCAAGCTGGGAGCTCACTTTACCAACCTCAGAAGGATGGAAGGCTGAGTCAACCATGAGCCTGCTACCTGGGATTGAACCCCAGGTCGTGAGCAGAGTTTTACCTGCAGTTACAGACATTTAACCACTGTGCCACAAGAACTCAATAACTGTAAACATTGCCTTAGAGGTTATACAGGCTGACAAGTCAGAAGGAGAAGTAGTGGAAGACCAAGAGACACAGAGGGAGAGGCGACAGTGGCCATGAGAGAGTGTTATAGTATGGCAAGTTTCTTATGACTTAAGGGGACCCTAATAGGGTCTTCAAAGTATGTGAGCTAGTCAAGGTTTCACTAATGCCATCTCTCTCCCATGAGTTGCACTATCCATTAGAGATGGGCACGAATCAAAAAAATAACGTTTCGTTTGTCGTTTAGGGGGTCCGTTTCGGTTCGATTCCATTTTTCATGAATTTTTGCAAAAAAAATCGTTTTTGTTTTTGTTCGTTTCGTTACCGGTTCATTACCATTTATTTTAATTTTTTGTTATTTTTTTAGCATTTAAAGCAGTTCAATGTATTGCCATAATGAAAACGAAACAGACGACAAAATTTCTGGTGTTTCTGTTCGTTTCGTTTCATTTTAGAGACAAAATTCGTTTGCCGTTTCGTTACTTAACGAAATGAAAAAACGAAAACGGAAATGAAAAATTGTTCATTTCGTGCCCATCTCTACTATCCATAGCTAAGATGAGATTGCTCTGTCTACTATGCTCGATAGAAGACAGTAATAATGGAGGTCATGGTTCTTTTTCCTGTACCTAGCAGGAAAGTAAAGAAATATAACTTATTAAAGCCATACTTCATTATGCTTCACTTTCTGCTCATGAGGCAGTGGAATAACCTCACAGAAATGGAGGTCTTCCCATTTTTAGGTGTTTCAGAAACTACAGGTTTATACAAAATGCTAGACCCTGGAAGTTCAGGGGGGAAATATGAGATTTTTTTCTTTCTTTCCACAAGCGATGACTGTCAACATCACGTTAAACATCATGAGAAAACTGGGAAAACGTACTAAAGCTGTTGTGCTCTGCTGGAGGTGCAGACAAATTGCTTTTGAAGGACCTGAAGGGTGCTGTGACAGAACTGTCTTGGTCCACATTTAATTTCCTCTATCCAGCTGTGGCCTCTGGCCAAGCAGCTCCAGGAGTTCTGTTCTAGAAAAAGCTTTGTCGATTAAATGTCCATGCCAGGCAACTTTTCAAGACACAGGGAGAGGGGTCAGCAAGCACGTCTGCTCTGAAACAATTCATTTCCTTTTGTGTTTGTTCTCTAGAAGATTTTAAAAGGCCTTCAGTTTCCAACTAGCATGTTTGTTGATGCTTTCGCTGCATTTCTCTTGGTACCACTACTATTCACCTCCTTTTCTATCCTCCTTGACCAAGTCCCTGCCATTTAATTTTACTGGATACTGTTGACACACTGCCATTATGTCTAACAGGATGATGCCACATAAAAGAAAAGAAAACTTGTGTAAATCACTTCAGCCTATCAAATCAAAACCAAAATGAAATGGTACTATTTGTAAGGGACAAAAAGTCTCAATCCCTCTAACAGCTACCTGAGAAGGAAAATATTTTATTGCTTCCTTGAGTCCTCAGGAAAATGCAGCACATCTGAAAATATGCAGGTCGACAGAAATGAAAACAGACTTGAGAACTCGTATCTGCAACCTTGTTCTATGACTTAATCAATAAGTAGAATGAAGGCAGAGGTTAAAAAAAACCTTAGGGGTGTTGATTTCAACCTATAAGGAAGCACTGCAATCTAAAAATAAAGTTCTTCAAATTTCCAGATATAAATATGCATAAATAAAATGGTATTTCCTGGTGATTTCTTGCCTCCCCTTCAGTTCTTAAAGACACAGAACTAGAGATGGGCATGACTTAGCAGAATTCCCGTTTCCGTTTCCGTTACTCGTTTCCGTTACGCAACAGAAACGGTAACGGGAATTACTCCGCCAGAACTCGAACTCGAACCGACTAAAGAATAATTGGGTCTGATTTGTCGTGGTCATTCCTGGCATTGCGGCGATCCCGCGATGCCAAGCTGCACAGAAAAAGTTTTTAAAAGTTAAAAAAAAACCCGATTCCCGGCCCTAAAAGCAGGCAAAAACTGTCTGAGGGCACCTACCAGGTCAGAAGGGTGTTTTATTTGGGGGGTTTCCCCGCCCCCTCTCCTTGGCTAGTGCTACTGCTGCGCTGCTGGTACCAGGCGGGGGGGCATCGTCTCGTCTGGCTTTGCCATGCAGTGTGCGGGCGGGGGGATCCAAAATGGAGACCGCAATATTTTTTTTGAAATTGTGGTCCAAAAACCCACCAAAGCACCACAGAAACATGCGAAAATTAGCTATTTTAAATGCTTGAATTTTTACAGTAGCAGCAGTGGGTTTGTCTTGCCAAAATACGTCTCCGTTGATTTTATTTTATTTTATTTTATTTTTTTACACCTGCGCATTCGCAATGATGGGCTCGCCCATGGGAGTGGACCATGCACATTTTTGGAGCCATTCCACCAATCGCATGGCCAGGTTTTGGAGACTGTACCAGGCTGGGAGGGCGCATCCATTTGCCATGCAGTGCAGGGGGATCTAAAATGGCGACCGCAATATTTTTTTAAATCGTGGTCCAAAACCCCACCAAAGCACCACAGAAACATGCAAAAATTAGCTATTTTAAATGCTTGAATTTTTACAGTAGCAGCAGTGGGTTTTTCTTGCAAAAATGTCTCCGTTGATTTTATTTTATTTTATTTTATTTTATTTTTTTACAACTGCACATTCGCAATGATGGGCTCGCCCATGGGAGTGGACCATGCAAATGTTCCACCAATCGCATGGCCACTTGGCCAGGTTGACCACAGAGACTTCTGGGATGTGCCAATCAGGCATAAACAGCCCACTAACCGTAGCCCGAACCCGAACCCGAACCCTAAGCCTAACCCATACGCCAGTACACTGTCCTTCTAAGTGGGTCAGAGAGGCACCCAGAGGTGCACCCCAATACTCACCCTAACCTCACCCGTAACTAGCCTAACCCTAGCCCTTGCGCTAACCAGTCTTAACCCTAAGCCAGATCTACTTGCATTGCACTACACGCAAGTACATTTCCCTTGAAGCGGGTGCAAAGAGTCTGCCAGTCCGTCACTTGTGGCTCTGGCTGACTCCTGCAGCAGCATTTGTGTGCCATTCAAACCATGCCTGCAAGTGCTGCTTGACTGTGTCTCACCGACTGTTGCAGGGAAGGCTCCCCAAAGAGGGGTGCCTCTGCCAGTCTGCTGCGTCTGCAATATGCATATCCATAGCATATGGCTATGCATGCCCTTTTGTAGCAGCGCTGGAGGGTGAGGATAGGAGGCACCCACCACAGAGAGGTGCCTCCAGGAGCCCGCTACCCCCCCAAAACCAGTACTAACGACAAATGAAAAAACGAAAAACGAAACAACAAATTTTTGTGAAATTTCACGAAAAACGGAAACGAGCCGAAACGGGCTGCCTCCGACACACGACAACTCAAAAACGTAATTTTCCCTAGTCGTGCCCATCTCTACACAGAACTTCTGTCCGCACATACACACACAAAACAAACACCATTCTGAAATCGTTCTGACCCTAAATCTTTTTTAAAATGCAACAATTTACAGTGAAAGTATCTGGTTCTTGTTGTTAGCAAGTCCAGCACCTATGTTAACTTGTGGCAGCAGTTTGTGCGTGTCAGAAAGCTTAGCAGAGAAAACCTCCACTTCTTGAATGAATTTATACAATTCTTATTCTAAGATAAAGCAGCTAGTATTTATTACTAGTGCAATATGTTTGGGATATGAAAAGCAATAGGAATCCTACTTCTAGCTAACCGGTGGAAAAGCAAGGAGCCTTGTTTGACCCTTTCCTTCTCAAGGGCAAATGCTAGGTATGTGCTCCAGAGAGGATCAGGACATTAACGCCCTAAGAATATTTATCAAGGATGAAGGAAGATCAGCCTAGGTTAGAGCAGGTAAAGCACAGATTAGAAACTTGAATACATCCCTCTTTGAGTGTCCACTTCACCAATGAAGGCAGGGGGGAAGCATCTTGTTCCTTGCAAGCTGAGTTCTATCCAGTCATGTCCAACACTTCCTAATCAAAGGCAGGAGACACATTTAATTAATGGCAATTTCCACAAAGCCCTGCATTTGGCTTGTTCATTGTAATGATGTTCTAGTAACACTGTTATCGTTAATCCTTTTATATAGTGCTGGGTTGGGGAAGCTGTTAAAAGGCCAAAATATACATATATATTATTTTTCCCCTTTTATGACAGAATTAACAGAAATTATAAGAGCAGGGCCCTGTATTATTTAGCTTTTTTCTCTCCAATGGACCAAAGCCTGTCACATGTAGCCTCTTGTGCGGAAAGTCGCGCAGTTTAATTTTGCTCTTTTCTTTCATTTCACTGTATTTTAATAAAAGTGTCTATAGTGACAGAAATTATAGCTGGTTAGATAGACAGAGAGGCAGATGAGGAGAGAAGCAGAGATTGGGGAGGGGGACATATATTTCATATTTTCCTGAAGGAGCACAGAGAGCTATGATGAAAAGTAATCACCAAGTAAGGCAATTACTGTCAATGCCCCTCAGAGGTGATGGAAATAATGCAGACTGAATTCATTGGCAGAGAGGTGGTTAGGAGTCTAAAGCAGGTATGTCTCTGCTATTCCAATCTTGTGTTGTTAAGTGACCTATTGGTTGAACCAGCTGCATATTACGTTCAGCATGCTTTAAACCCAGGTTTCTGAGGCAAAAATTAGGCTTGCCTTAAAGGCATAGTCTGAGATAAAGCACCACCAATGTTTGGTCTAATTTCCTCAGTCTTTTATTCCCTTCATCTTAGTAGAGAAAATAAACTTAGATGTTAGCATTTACCAGTCTTTAGATATTCATTATGATCCCCATCATCTCCATCCAACAGGGCTCCTTGAGTAAACTGTTATATGTGTTTCCCACTAGTGACCAGTCCCATGAGTATTTACACACTAGTAAGAGTAATGACATTGAGTTTTAATTCACCCCACCTCCAGATCTTTATTGTGTTCTCAGCATCTTCCATGTCTTATGCACAGAGACTGGGAGAAAAGGTGGCCATTCTGGAACCAATCATTCGAGGGCATTCTTCCCGTAGCTACCTCAGGAAACAAGATGCCAGAAACGGCTCAATGTGCTGCTCTGGCCACTAAGAAGGTTCCAATTTGTCATGCCCCGCACACAGAACACACACACAAGCAGAGTTCAGTTATTTGCCAAGATCTTTAGTGGAAAGCCAGATAGATAACAGAATCCAACTCCCAGCAATTACCAGTCCAAGCCAAAGCCAGAATATCTCACGGAAACCAGATGCCAAACCCAAGGGAACAGATAAAGCCGTTGTCCAGGAAGCCGGTCCAAAATCAGGAAACAGAGCCAAGGTCACAGACAGGAGGAACGTGGTTGCAAGTTCAAATGACGCGTTGCTCCCACAGAGAGCTCAAGGTAAGCTTGCCAGCTTTATCCCAAAACAGGGAACATACCCTTACCTCTGGAAAGGCTCCTGCTAGTACTCAGGGCTTCCAGACCTGATTCCCCGTCTAGCATCCAAGACCCTTTCCCTAGCTCTCCTGGTAGCATGTCTTTGCAGAATCCTGCTCATGGCCCTTCTAGGAGGAGGAGATATGCTTTCAGCTGAGTCATCAGACCCAGCTGCCTGCTGAGTTGAACTGCAAGGCTCCTCCAGCAGCTCTTCACCATTTAACCCCACAGATGGGCCAGGCCTATCAGGATAACTGTCATGGAATTGTTGAACCAACTCAGGAGCATGCAAGTTGGACGCAGGTTCCCATGACCGATCTTCAGGTCCATAACCTTCCCAGTCTACCAAATACTGCAATCCTCCACGGTGTATTCGAGAATCTAAGATTTGATGGACTTCATATTCTTCTTCTCCTTCTACTAAAATTGGTGGAGGAGGTTCAGGATTTGGTGGTCGGTTGGGGTCAGGGTCTGCAGCTGGAACCAAGAGGGATCGGTGGAATAATGGATGAATATGAAGGGAATCAGGTAATTGCAGATGAAAAGCAACTGGATTGATTTGTTCTAAGATGGGATAAGGACCGATGAACTGAGGATCTAGTTTTCGGGATCGCCCAGGATGTTTCAGGTATCCAGTAGAGAGCCAAACGTTCATGCCTGGATTTAACTGTGGCCCTTCCTGTCTTTTCTTGTCTGCTGCTTTCTTATATACTTTCTTAGCATGATCAAGTTGCTCTCTCAATAATTCCTGAATGCCATGGAGTTCTTGAATGTATGCATCCACAGCTGGCACAGAGGTAGAAGGAAGGGTAGTTGGAAAATACCGAGGATGATAACCATAATTAGCCATGAATGGGGTCTGGCAAGTGGAAGAATGTACAGCATTGTTATATGCAAATTCAGCTAAAGGTAACAAATCCACCCAGTTATCTTGTTGGTAGCATGTATAACAGCTTAAATATTGTTCTAAGGTGGCATTATTGCACTCAGTCTGACCATCTGACTGGGGGTGATAAGCTGATGACAGGTGAACTTGTGTTCCTAGTGCCTTATGCATTGCTTGCCAGGAGCGAGAGGTGAATTGTGGCCCACGATCCGAAATGAGGTGTGCAGGTAAGCCATGAAGTCTGAAGAGGTGTTGCAAGTAATGATGAGCTGTTTCTGATGCGGTAGGGGATTTAGGACAAGGAACGAAGTGGGCCATTTTGGTGAATAAATCCATGAAGACCAGGATGCAGGTAAACCCTTTTGAGCGAGGAAGATCCGTGATGAAATCTAAGGAGACAGCATTCCAGGGACCAGAGGGTGTGGGCAAAGAAGGCAACAGACTCGAGGGTTTGATCACAACATCATTTGCTCGCCGACAAACCTCAAAGGAACCCACGTATCGGGCAACATCAGCACGGACCTGTGGCCACCAGAACTCCCTTGTGAGAAGATGCAGGGTTTTGTAAAGTCCAAAGTGTCCAGCAGATAAAGAGTCATGTGAGAGATGCAACTCCTGGTTACGAAGAGGACCAGCAGGAACATATAACCGCCCTCGATGTAATAATAACCCTTGCTGTGCAGAAAACTCTCCATGATTCCCATTCTGGAGTTCCTGAAGTCGAGCTTGAGATTCACGGATTTCTTCTGCCAAGCTGAGACAGGGATTCGTGGCCATGAACACAGAGGGAGGCAAGATGGGTGCAACTAATGTTTCTTTCACCGGCGCTGCATACTCAGGTTTTCTGGATAATGATTCAGCTTTTTTATTCTGAGCCTCAGGAATGTACTTGATCCGGAAATCGAACCGGGAAAAGAATAATGACCACCGGATTTGTCGCTGAGTCAATCGCCTGGCTGTTTGTAGATGTTCAAGGTTTCGATGATCAATCAACACTTCAACAGGGTGTCGAGCTCCCTCGAGGTAAGGCCTCCATACCTCAAAAGCCATCTTGATGGCCAACAGTTCACGCTCCCAGATAATATAATTCTTCTCTGTAGGTTTTAACTGCTGAGAGCAATAGGCACAGGGATGCGGGGTTTGGGAGGGATCATCCTGTTGAGATAGCACTGCTCCCAGAGCAACACTATATGCGTCAGCCTTCACTATGAAGGGTAATTGTGGATCAGGATACCGGAGCAAGGGTTCCGAGGTGAAGCGGGTTTTCAAAGTAGAGAAAGCCTTCTCTGCTTCTGGAGTCCACCGGAAAAGCTCTTTGGGCTGAAGGAGACGGTTTAAAGGTGCAGCAATGTCGGCGTACGCAGGAATAAACTGGCGATAGTAGTTGACGAAACCAAGGAACCGTTGCAAATCCTTACAGTTTTGTGGTCTCTGCGAGGACAACACAGCCTCTACTTTCTTAGGGTCCATGTGGATTCCCTGGGGAGAAATAATATGCCCCAGGAATTCACCTTCCTTAATGTCAAACTCACATTTTTCCAGCTTAGCATATAGTCCGTTTTCCCGGAGATGCTGCAAGACCTGACGAACATCTTGAACATGCTGAGCTGGGTCAGCGGAATAAATCAGGATATCATCTAAGTAAATGACCACACAACGATCTAGTAGATCATAGAAAATGTCATTCATCATCCGCTGGAATACACTGTGTGCGTTTATCAGTCCAAAAGGCATTACTAAATGTTCATATTGATCATACCGGGTCCGGGATGCGGTTTTCCACTCATCTCCCTTACAGATACGCACCATATTATACGCCCCACGAAGGTCCAGCTTGGTATAACACTTTGCCCCTTTTAACCGGTCCAAAAGTTCAGAGATTAGGGGTAAAGGGTACCGGTCCCAAATGGTGATCTTGTTTAATGCCCGGTAATCATTACAAGGATGAAGCTCCCCTCCCTTCTTCTTTACAAAGATCACTGGTGAGGACAATGGCGATTTGGAAGGGCGTATAAATCCACGTCGAAGGTTCTTGTCTAGGAAAGCCCTCAAAGCTTCTAACTCAGGTTCGGACATAGGATAGACTCGTCCCACAGGGAGGGGTGCCCCAGGTATCAGATCAATGGCACAGTCATAGGGCCGATGCGGAGGTAACTTGTCAGCCCCCTTTTCCTCAAATACATCCGCAAAGTCTTGGTATACCTGGGGCAAGACAGGGTCAGATGTAGCATGGGCAGCTGCCAGGATAGTAGAAGAATTTTGCTTTGAGCAAGGAACCTTGAAGTACAATTCCCCTTGCACCCAATCCACCAATGAGTTATGAGCTTGCAACCAGGAAAGTCCCAAAACAAGAGGAAACCGGGGCATCCAAATTACATTAAAGCAAATCTGCTCATTGTGGTCCATTACCTGAAGAGTAAGTGGACAGGTTTCCTGAGCTATCGGCCCAGAACGAAGTAACCGACCCTCAATGGATTCTACCAGCAAAGGAGTTTCCTTGTTGTGTACTGGAATCCGATGGCACCGCACAAACCCAGCATCCACAAAGCAGTGAGCTGCCCCAGAGTCTACCATAGCATACACAGGTACCTTCCGGCCATCAGGAAGCCCTAGAGTTACAGGTACCAGGAAAGGTCCTTGGGGTGTGTTGATATTGTCTGGGAACCCTTCGGTATGCTCCATTCCTGTGGGTTCCTTCAAGGATGGAGCTGCCCTTTTACTGCTGAAGAGGTAGCAGCACTTACTGAGGAGCGCTTCAAAGGGCAACTGGAAGTGAAATGTCCTCCTCCTCCACAGTACAGGCAGAGATTATGAGAGCGTCGTCTTGCCTTTTCCTCTGGGGTGAGGCGTGGTCGAGCAGCTCCCAGTTGCATAGGTTCTGGATCCATTCTGTGGGCTTCACTGGATTGCAGATTAGGCACAGATGGCAGCGGTTGCCAGTTGTTATTCTTGCCTCGGGAGAGGCGACCGCTTTCCAGGCGTCCATCTATCCTGAGACACAGGGTAATGAGTTCCTGTAACGTGTTTGGTTGTTCCACTCTAGAGAGTTCATCAAGCACTTCATCGGCCAATCCTTCCATATACTGAGAAATCAGTGCCGGTTCATTCCAATTCAGATCCTGTGCTATCAAACAGAATGCAGTGGTGTAGTCAAACACTGAATCTTTGCCCTGTTTCAGAGCTCTGAGTCTCCTGTTGACAGTAGCAGCCTGTACGGGGTTCTGAAAAGCTGAAGAAATTTGATTCAGGAAAGCCTGATAATTATCCAGTAGAGGTGAGGCACTGAGGAGTAAAGGAGTAGCCCATTTAGCCACCTGGCCTTTCAGCAAACTGATGATAAAGCAGGCCTTAGACCTCTCAGTAGGAAATTCTTGAGCACGCACCTCAATAAACAGCTTGCATTGAGCCAAGAATGCAGGGAATTCCTCTAACTTGCCTTCAAACCGGTCAGGAGGCAGCAAAGGGCAACGGGGCTGCAACCCAGCTGGTGCTGGAGCTTGCTACAATTGAACAATTGCCTGAGACAAAAGCAGCACTTGGTTTTGCAAAGCTTCCAGCGGTGTCATCCCAACAGCCCCCTCCTCTTCCATTCTGCTTGAAGAGGTTTGGGTGGGAGCAAACTGTCAAGCCCCGCACACAGAACACACACACAAGCAGAGTTCAGTTATTTGCCAAGATCTTTAGTGGAAAACCAGATAGATAACAGAATCCAACTCCCAGCAATTACCAGTCCAAGTCAAAGCCAGAATATCTCACGGAAACCAGATGCCAAACCCAAGGGAACAGATAAAGCCGTTGTCCAGGAAGCCGGTCCAAAATCAGGAAACAGAGCCAAGGTCACAGACAGGAACATGGTTGCAAGTTCAAATGACGCGTTGCTCCCACAGAGAGCTCAAGGTAAGCTTGCCAGCTTTATCCCCAAACAGGGAACACACCCTTACCTCTGGAAAGGCTCCTGCTAGTACTCAGGGCTTCCAGACCTGATTCCCCGTCTAGCATCCAAGACCCTTTCCCTAGCTCTCCTGGTAGCACGTCTTTGCAGAATCCTGCTCATGGCCCTTCTAGGAGGAGGAGATATGCTTTCAGCTGAGTCATCAGACCCAGCTGCCTGCTGAGTTGAGCTGCAAGGCTCCTCCAGCAGCTCTTCACCATTTAACCCCTCAGATTCAGGTTCTGTGACAGGCAGGGTTGTGGCACAATTGCTGCTGTATCTTGTCCTTCCCTTCCCAGCCCCACTGTGACTTGACTTGCCACACCGATACCCTTCTGACTCATTCAAACCACTGATACTGGAGATGGGCACAAAACGTGAAAATGGCATTTTGTTTTGTTTTGTGTTTTGTTTATTTTTGTTTCATTTTGTTTCATTTGAAATGAATGCTTTTTTAAAAAATTCATTTCATTTTTATTTCATTTTTTGTTTTTTAATCTATTTTTGACACTACTTAAGTGGCCTGCAGGCCCTGCCGGCTGCCCCTGCCAACACCGAACAGCTGATACGTGGGGCCCTGCTGGCTGCTCCCCCAAGCACCAATCAGCTGGCACACGGGGCTTCAGTGGCAAAAAAAAATATTAAAAGCCCACACTTTCCCCACTTGATTGGGTGCATTAGAGGGAATGGTGTGGGCTTTTAAAACTTTTTTTGCCACAGAAGCAAGTGCTGATCAGATGGTGCATGAGACTTCAGTGGCAAAAAAAAAAAAGTTTAAAAGCCCACGCTCCCACCATGCGCTCGATTGGGGGGAGTGTGGGCTTTTAAAACTTTTTTTGCCACCGAAGCCCCACGTGCCGGTTGATTGATGCTTGCTTTGGCAGCATTCCTGTGGGAAAACAAAAAATGAAATGGAGCAAACCAAAAAATTTGTTTTGTTTTGTTTCATTTTTCTTTAAAGGGGCAGTTTGTGTTTCGTTTTGTTAGGGAATGAAATGAAAAACAAAAATGAAACAAAAATTCATTTCTTGTCCATCTCTAATTGATATTTTTCACTGCTGTCACCCACCTGCCCTCCACAGAAAGAAGTGCCAGCTACTCTAAGTGGCTGTGATGACCATGGATTGATGTCACTGCCACCTTTAATTTTTATTAAATAATATTGATACCACGACCTGGGTATCCCAACTATAAAACTACTTTACTGCCACCTTTTATTTGGATCAATAAATATTCCCACTAAAATAATAGTGTAGCACTATGGGGTCTTATTTTGAAGAAGGGCCTTCACATGAGGATTTATGCTTGAAAATAAAATGTCTAACTTTTATTGTTTTACAGTTGGTTATACAATGTTGATGTTACAGTAAATTAGCCAATGTAATAAAATATTGCTTTGGTAACTTATTGCTGATAGTTAATGTTTTTGTTTCACAGAACCAGTCTGTTTGTCAGTTTCAGACTGACACCTCTGAGAACTGTTACCTCAGGCAGACACACAAGAGACTCTGCTGCCTAGACTTAAATAATACAATAGATCACTACAGACTCTTTAATCGCCTAGGAGAGAACTTCACTTAATCCCTAACATAGAGGCATCACACATGATGCTTAGCTGTTAAGTTACATAGGAGAAAACTACATATCTCCTAACTCACAAAGGAGAGAACCTTAAGTAAATTCTATCACACAGGAGAGAACGTTAACTGCCACTGATTCCCTCTTTTTATATGTACTAGCCACACCCACAAGCTCACGGATTGGCTATGTAACAGTCTAGGTTACATATTCATAGTAACACACACATATTAATAAATAACCTCCTGTCCATCACAGTGGCCAGGACATCTTTACATGATGTTACATAGGAGGGAGGCTGGCAACGGGAGGCAAGGAGAAGGGTATGTGGGACTCCCAGCCCCATAAGTTGCCAAGAATCCCGTGATAGATTTCTGGGACAGGGGGAGGAGGGAAAAAGAAGACAAAAGATGTCCCATGATTCTAAATCCTGCCTTGAGCAGAGAGGGTTGGCCTCAGTGGCCTTGTAGCTCCCTTTCCAACTTCATGCTTCAATAAAGTTACAGAGAGGGTAGCCATGTTAGTCCTTTTCAAGAATTGTCTGAAGAAGTGGATGTGTCCATGAAATGTTACATTAAAATATGAAAGTTAGTCTTTAAGGTGCCCTTTGTTTTGTGTCTTTTGTTTTTATGTGTTTTTCTTTTATTTTTGCCTGCAATGCTTCAATAAAAAGAGGGAGGTCTTCCCACTGCCATTATCTGCTTGACTACATGGATTTTGGCTGGAATACTCCCCACAGCCACACTGAGAAAAGTTTGTTGTGAAGGTCCCCCTATAGAATTTAATGGGTGGTGTGAAATTAGCCTTCCCATGGGGCAAATCCCAACAAGCACAGCCATGATCAAGTGTTCCCTTTTGCTTCTCAGCCAAAGCTTATAGTTGTGAAGTAGGTTGTGGTGGCAGAAGGAACTCTCTTTTGCTTTCCTCTTTCTCCTCTCCCAATCCCCGAAGTCTGTTTGTGGAAGCCAAGGAGATTTTAGGGCTGGACATCTTGGAATTGGGAAACTTGCATCTCTAGTATGTACTTATGTTCCATCAGATAAGGCATGAGGTTGACCATGACTAACCACAAGGTCATTCTATCATCATAACATATTTGGACACTTGTAGTATGTTATTTTCTACCTCATCAGCCACCCAGCTATCTGACTTAAAACCAGCCCTGCTGTTAAGAAGAGCGAGGCAGATGCTCTAGGCCAGTGGTGGCAAACCTTTGGCACGCTAGATGTTTTGGACTACAACTCCCAGAATTCCAAGCCAATACTGCCATTGACAAAGGACTGTGGGAGTTGTGGTCCAAACCATCTGGAGTGCTGAAGGTTTGTCACCGCTGCTCTAGGAATTGTACGCACATAAGATGAGAAGAGCAACAGCAGGAACAGTGTTGATGGACAGAGCTGTGCGTGTCACTACATCCCCTTTGCCACTCTCCTGCTTCCAGGTGTGATGGAAGACACCATCCACTCCTGATGCTAGAGGTGAAAATAAAATTTAAACGCCTTCTTGCTCTGCCTTTGTACTTGGGTGGGGAATGGAGAGATATCATCTTGCTCTTCCTCCCAAACAACAAAATGTCTGTGTACGACTACCCTGGAAATTCACAGCCTGTAGTACATTTTAATTTGCATCCTGTACTATGTATGAAATCACCACCAATGCTCACAGCGGGGGCTGTGGACTGATTCAATAGTTAACCCTTCATAATGGAGGTGATGCAATTCAGATTCAATCCCAAAACTCAGCCCTTCTTTCCTTTTTTTCTTCTAGTCCTGCCCTCTCTGGGGAACTGATAGAGGTATGAATGTGGGAAACATTAATAACATTAATTTTATATATACAGTGGACCCTTGTATAACAAACAGCTTGTATAACATAAAATTTGTACAACATAAAAATTTCCGGAGATATGGGAAATTTGCTTAACATAATCACCTATGGGGAGAATCCGTACAACATAAAAATGGGATTACTCCATTTTCAATGCATTCCTATGGGAATTTGTATAAAGGAAAATTTGCTTAACATAATTTCATTTGGAATGAATTAATTCCTTTATACAAGGTACCACTGTACTCGTATATTTTAAAAGAACCATAGGAGTAGAGATGGGCACGACTAGGGAAAATGACGTTTTCGAGTTGCCGTGTGTCGGAGGCAGTCCGTTTCGGCAACAGTTCGTTTTTTTTTTTTTTCGTTGTCGTTAGTACTGGTTTGGGGGTAGCGGGCTCCTGAGCTGCAGGAGTCAGCCAGAGCCACAAGTGACGGACTGGCAGACTCTTTGCACCCGCTGTGTCTCACCTACTTGCATGTAGTGCAATGCAAGTAGATCTGGCTTAGGGTTAAGACGGGTTAGCGCAAGGGCTAGGGTTAGGCTATTACGGGTGAGGTTAGGGTGAGTATTGGGGTGCACCTCTGGGTGCCTCTCTGATAGAAGGACAGTGTACTGGCGTATGGGTTAGGTTTAGGCTTAGGGTTTGGGTTTGGGCTACGATTAGTGGGCTGTTTATGCCCGATTGGCACATCCCAGAAGTCTCTGTGGTCAACCTGGCCAAGTGGCCATGCGATTGGTGGAAAAATTGCATGGTCCACTCCCATGGGTGAGCCCATCATTGCAAATGTGCAGGTGTAAAAAAATAAAATAAAATAAAATAAAATAAAATAAAATCAAATCAACGGAGACTCTTTTTTTGCAAGAAAACCCCACTGCTGCTACTGTAAAAATTCAAGCATTTAAAATAGCTAATTTTCGTATGTTTCTGTGGTGCTTTGGTGGGGTTTTGGGCAATGATTTCAAAAAAAAATATTGCGGTCGCCATTTTGGATCCCCCGCACTGCATGGCAAATGGATGCGCCCTCCCAGCCTGGTACAGTCAACAAAACCTGGCCATGCAATTGGTGGAATGGCTCCAAAACTTTGCATGGTCCACTCCCATGGGCGAGCCCATCATTGCGAATGCACAGGTGTAAAAAAATAAAATAAAAATGGATGCGCCCTCCCAGCCTGGTACTAGCAGCGCAGCAGTAGCAATAGCCAAGGAGAGGGGGCGGGGAAACCCCCCCCAAATAAAACACCCTTCTGGCCTTGTAGGTGCCCTCAGACAGTTTTTGCGTACTTTTAGGGCCAGGAATCGGGGTTTTTTTAACTTTTAAAAACTTTTTTTCTGTGCCGCTTGGCATTGCCATGCAAGCACCGAAACGTAAATCAGACCAAATTGTTCGTTCGTCAGTTCGAAAAAATTCCCGTTACCGTTTCCGTGATACGACTCTACATAGGAGAATAGAGGGAAAGGAAAGATTGTGGGGGCATGTCCCACTGGTTTCCAAATGCTTATATCACTGAAACACCACTTTAAAACACCCATCCCTTCTTTACAAGAACATATCACAAATAAACGCACAAAGAGAAGCTCATTAGAATTGTTTGAGCCCTTGAGCAGCAGCAGCAGCAGCAGCAGCAGCAACAACAACAACAACAACAACAACAACAACAACAACAAGCCACTTAGGGAATAAAACATAGCTGGACCAATTCAAATCACCCTTTGCATTATACAACCAACCAGTTTAAAAATACAATAAATTCACCTTTTTAAAATAAGTATCCACTGATTCATTATCCACTGATTCAGTTATCCATGGTTGGCAGAGGAAAAAATAAATAAATAATTCAGCATCCGCAAAGCAAGCTTCTGTCACAAAGAGCAGCTGTAAAGCAAGCTACTGTTGCAAAACAGTAGCTGTAAAGCAAGTTACTATCACAAAACAGCAGTTTGGGGGATATTTTGGCGTTCTCTCTTATCCATGGTTTTCATTATCCACGGGAAGGCTGGGAACCAATCCCCAGCAGATACTGGGGTCCTACTGTACTATGGTATTTGACCATGTAGGTGTGACTTCTGTCAGTTCGAAGGTTTAAAACCACACACATTTTTAGCCAACATCCACCATGGATTCTGAGAACCATAGAACCTTAGAAATACTGAAATCAATAGGTTCACTTCCAAAGAAATGTGTAAGGATCAAGCTGTTTCAGGTTTAATATAAACTACTTCAGCTTAACTGGGTTGTCCTCTGGACTGCCTTTGACTTACAGTACTTTGGTTATGAAGGGCAAACAATTGCACTTACTTAGAAATGAGGTTATAATAAAGTATAAAAGATATTCCTTAAAAGGGCTCTCAAAATATTTCAGTCTTACAGACTATACTAAGGTCTAATTTATTTCTTTTTACAGCTGTAATAAAGTCTAATTTCTTTTTTCCTTTCTTTCAAGGAACCAGACCTTCCTAATGCCTCTTACACAGAACCAGACAGAAAAGTTGGTCTATTTGATGAATATTCATGCATGAAAATAATAGCATCATTAGATCCAACCAGGATCATACAGTGGTATGCACCTTTTGATTTATACCATGCCTGCCATTTAAAGGTATGTCAGGACAGGTTGCCACTGACCTGAACAACTTAGAACCTAGTGCTTCTTTAGAAATCTATATCTCCGATGTTACTGTGTATGTTGGTCTAATGAGAACCAATGAGAGTTGATTTCAGTGAGATACATGGAAAGGAAAGATTTTAAGAGTTAAAAGTCCAAAAAGTTAAGGTTGCCAAACTCTTGTTTAAATGTCCTCTCAGGAGCCCTTGCAGTTAAATGATCCTGATTTGCAATTGGATAGTTGGTGGAGGAAGGAATAATGAGACAGTCTTGATGTGTTACAACAATGACTCTCATGGGTCAGAAAACATTTTAAAGAGGTGTTTAAAATACACAGTGCTTCCACAGTTTATGTGCTTACCTGGTCCCATTTGGTCAGGTCTGTTTTTGTTTGTTTGCTTGCTTGCTGTTGTTGTTATTGCTGCTGCTGCTGCTGCTGCTGCTGTTGTTGTTTGCAGGGAAACTAAAGCAAACCTGGAGAAAATTGAGCTGCTGTCTTCCATGGCTAGGTTTACAGTTTTTGATTACAGTGTGCAGGCTACACATTGCCCCCACCCCCAGCAAGCTGGGTACTCATTTTACCGACCTCAGAAGGATGGAAGGCTGAGTCAACTACGAGCCTGCTACCTGGGATTGAACCCCAGGTCGTGAGCCCAGTTTTACAGGCATTTAACCTCTGTTCCATGAGGCTCAGGCTGTCCTTTCCTCTCCCCTAGGAAAGAATCAAGTAGAGGAATATGAAAATGCACTGTACATTGTTCATCAGTTAGATGCCATATGATAATCTCTACCACAGTATCACTGACAGAGAGGAGGAAGGAAGGAACCTGGAATTAATGAGCACCTCCTGCTATTGACCAGCTTCCTTTCTACTTGTTATCATGCTTTGCCACTCCTGATAATCACCAGCTGCTATAGTGTCTGTGCCACTGGTTGTTCCTCCAGAAATCTAATGGAGGAAGTAGAAATCTGTTGGGGTGTTGATGCTGTGACATCCATCTGTGCACAATCTGAACACATGTTAATAAGGGACATACCAAAACTTGGCACAAGCTTCCAGCTACTTTGTTCAGAGGAAACAAAAGCATTTGGTAAAATAAAATCCATTTGCATCCCAGAGATTTTGCACTGCTTGGAGAACTGGGATACAAAGGGAGGAACAGTATACAGCCATATCTGCAGTTCATGTCCATCTTTGGAAAACACTGGAAGAAACGCCTGCTAATTCAATGAAAACTGCTGCAAGTTAAAAATAAAAGTATCAGGACTGTGTTTCCTAAATATATGATGGTAAACTGGAAAACAGAATTCTTTCACTTCAGTAGAATTACTAGCGAAATTCAAGCAGAATTACTAGCACTTTCTACTGGCCCATGTTTTGTAACCTGATTACCTAGTTAATTAATAGTACATATCCTGCCCAAGTTGACCAGGAAAACCTTTTCCCATACTGTGTGAGAGGGAACACTTTACATCAAAGAAGTCTGTGAAGATTCTCAGTCATCCAGGTGAGGTAATCTGGAAGTTGAGTCATGGTGACTGAGCTGTTTTTCTTGAGATCGAAACATTTCGCTACACATCCTAGCAGCTTAATCAGTTTGAAGAAAGTTAGTGGTGAGGCCTCCAATTTATAGTTCATCTTGATTTCACATCACTCTGGTCTGAATAGGTTCATTAGGTGGCCTGTGGCCTGAATAGGCTCATTAGGGGGGCAATCACCTGGGGTGAGTTAAAGTCCCACCTATGCAACCCTTCCCAACACCCGTTAAGTATGGGTCATTAGCTGTGGCCTTCCTGGTTGGGTTGTGAAGTGCTTCTGATTTGTCTGGGGATCGATGAAAGGGCAGCATGATAAGTGACAAATTGACTGTGCCTGTTAAGAGAGGGATTTTCAATACTCACATGGATGGTTTCCCTGACCCCACTCTCGAACCACCTATCTTCTCTAATATGTGTACACCCTCATATTTGAATGAGTGCCCTTTGTACTACAAAGGAAGGTACATCATTGATTCAGGTCCCAAGCTGTTGGCCCTCCTGTGTTGGGCCATCCTCCTGTTTAGTGGCTGTTTGGTTTATCCAGTGTAGAGGTCTGCACACTCCTCACTGCACTGGACAACATATCCTATATTGCCCCTCTTGTGTTTTGGTGTCAGGTTATTGGGGTAGACAAGTCTCTACCTCAGTGTGTTTGTGGGTTTGAAGTAAATGGGGATGTGGTGTTTGCCAAAAACCCTTTTAACTAATCTGGGTAGGTTTTAAATATCTAACTTCACTAGGCTAAACAATGTTATGCAATTTTGTACAGTAATGTCTTCATTTATGAGCATAATCCATTCCAGAAACAAAACACTCTCATGATATAACATTATCAAGATGATTAATCTCTATCCAGGTGCCCTCTGCAATGAATTAAGCTCAGTCAATTAATGCAGGAACCTGGAGATTGACACTCATGTGGGTCCTTTTCTTGTCCCCCCACCTGTTTGCTATATTGCTTCCAAACTTACCAGAATAACTTGTAGGGCACACCACTTTAATAATTAAAGGCTTTTATTTAGCTAATAAGAATTACACAGGACTATGGCTCTTACTTCAAAATAACAAAGCATGGTTCCTTCTCTAATTATGAGGCAAAAGCCTAGCTCTCTAAATTTCTTAAGTACATCTCTAAGCATTAGTCCATCTTGCAGCTATAAAATCCATAAACGTCCCTTCTTCTCCCTCTCTCAGACTGTTCACAGCATGGGAAAACAGTCACATGTTGCTTCTTGGATCAATCAGGTTTCACTTGCTTCTGGCTGGAATGTGTCTTTGGCTGATGTTTACATATGCACTGAAATAAGGCTTTTCTACTGAAGCGAAACTGCACTTTAATATTGGCATTGTTACTTTTGGCCTAGAGAAATGCTTCCCTACTTCTAAAATCACTTACATGCCCCACTACAAAGATTAAAAATTCTAGATTAACATCTAGCATTTTAAACTACAAACTGCAATGAGAATAAATGTAAACAATATTACTTAATAAGAAAGAAGCAAAGGATAATCAAAATGCAAAATAAATTATAACATGTGCAATAAAAAGCAATTAAAAGAGGTAGTACAGTGGTATCCAAACTTCAGCCCTCCAGATGTTTTGGACCACAACTCCCACGGTCCTTTGGCATTGGCATTGCATGCTTGGAATTCTGGGAGTTGTGGTCCAAAACATCTGGAGGGCTGAAGTTTGGACACCCCTGAGGTAGTACTAATGATGAATATATGCACTCTACATGTAGAAATAGCAATAAAACTGAGTAACTTGAATACTTGCAACTGTCAAGCCCCGCACACAGAATACACAGCAAGCCGAGTTCAGTTCTTTGCCAGGAACTTTAGTTGTAATCCAGATAACGAACAAAGTACAGTCCGAATCAAAGCCAAAATACCTTACAGAGCCAAATGCCAAGTTCAAGGGTACAGAGAAACGTCGTAGTCAGAAAGCCGGTCCAAGGTCAGGAAACAGAGTCTGGATACACACAGGAAAGTGGTGACAAGGTAAGTGATGCGATGCTCCCACAGAGGTTTCAGGGTAAACTTGCTAGCTTTATCCTAAACCAGGGAACACACCCATATCTCTGACAAGGCTCCTGCTAGAACTCAGGGCTTTCAGATCTAATTCTACGCCTATCATTAAAGATCCTTTCCCTGGCTCTCCTGTTAGTTCTTCTTTGCAGGATCCTGTTCCTAGCCCTCAAAAGAGGAGGAGATGTGCCCTCAGCTGCGTCCTCAGACTCAGCTGCCTGCTGAGTTGAACTGCAAGGCTCCTCCTGCTGTTCTTCAGCATTTAACCCTTCACATTCAGGTTCTATGACAGGCAGGGTCCTGGCACTATCCCCCTCCCCATGGCCCCCCTCTTCCAATGGGCCAGGTTTATCTGGATAATTATCATGAAGTTGCTGAATCAACTCCGGCGCATGCAAGTTAGATAGCGGTTCCCAAGAACGATCTTCTGGTCCATACCCTTCCCAGTCCACTAAGTATTGTAAACCCCCCCCCGATGTATCCGGGAATCAAAAATTTGGCGGACCTCATACTCCTCTTCTCCTTCTACCAATATCGGTGGAGGAGGTTCAGGATTTGGTGGTCGGTTGGGGTCTGGGTCTTTAGCTGGGACCAAGAGAGAACAATGGAACACAGGATGAATATGGAGAGAAGCAGGTAATTGCAGACGGAATGCCACTGGGTTGATTTTTTCTAGGATGGGGTAAGGGCCGATGAATCGAGGATCTAGTTTTCGGGATCGCCCAGGATGTCTCAAATATCGGGTAGAGAGCCAAACCTTCATACCCGGATTCAACTGTGGACCTTTTTGCCTTTTCTTATCCGCTCCCTTCTTATATGCTTCCTTAGCATGATTAAGTTGTTCTTTTAATAGTTTTTGAATGCTATGAAGTTCTTGAAGGTAAACATCGGTAGCTGGTACAGAGGTGGAAGGAAGGGTGGTGGGAAAGTACCGAGGATGGTATCCATAGTTTGCCATAAATGGGGTTTGACGAATGGATGAATGTACCGCATTATTGTATGCAAATTCGGGTAAAGGCAACAAATCCACCCAATTGTCCTGTTGATAACATGTGTAGCAGCGTAAATGTTGTTCCAAGGTGGCATTGGTACACTCAGTCTGACCATCTGATTGGGGGTGATAAGCGGATGACAGGTGGACTTGGGTTCCTAGTGCCTTGTGCATAACTTGCCAGAAACGAGAGGTGAATTGGGGTCCACGATCCGAAATAAGGTGTTCAGGTAAACCATGAAGCCTGAAGAGGTGTTGTAAATAATGATGAGCTGTTTCTTCTGCGGTAGGAACTTTAGGACAAGGAACGAAGTGGGCCATTTTGGTGAACAAATCTACGAAGACCAGGATGCAGGTAAATCCTTTGGAGCGAGGAAGATCAGTGATGAAATCCAGTGACACAGCATTCCAAGGACCAGAGGGTGTTGGCAAAGGATGCAACAGACCCAAAGGTTTAGCCACCACATCCTTTGCTCGCCGACACACTTCACAGGACCCCACATATCTGGTAACATCAGCTTGGACCTGTGGCCACCAGAACTCCCTTGTGAGAAGATGCAGGGTTTTATAAAGTCCAAAGTGTCCAGCAGGTAAAGAATCATGAGAAAGATGCAATACCTGATTATGAAGGGGACCAGCAGGAACATATAACCTTCCTCGGTGTAGTAGTAACCCTTGTTGTGCAGAAAACTCTCCATGCTCCCCATTTTGAAGTTCTTGAAGACGTTGCTGAGTCCATGGATCTTGAGCTTGAGACTCCTGGATTTCTTCTGCCAAGCTGGGACATGGACTTTTGGCTGCGAACATGGAGGGAGGCAAGATGGGTGCCACTAAAGTCTCTTTCACTGGTGCCGCATATTCAGGTTTTCTAGATAATGCATCAGCTTTCTTATTCTGAGCTTCAGGAATATACTTGATATGAAAATCAAACCGGGAAAAGAATAAAGACCACCGGATTTGTCGCTGAGACAATCGCCGAGCTGTTTGTAAATGTTCCAGGTTTCTGTGATCAGTTAGCACTTGCACAGGGTGTCGAGCTCCCTCAAGGTAATGCCTCCATACATTAAAAGCTGTTTTGATGGTCAACGGTTCACGCTCCCAAATCGTATAATTCTTTTCTGCAGGTTTTAATTGCCGAGAGTAGAAGGCACAGGGATGCGGGATTTGGGAGGGATCCTCTTGTTGAGATAATACTGCTCCCAAGGCAACACTAGATGCATCCGCCTCCACTATGAACGGCAGTTGTGGATCAGGGTAGCGAAGTATAGGCTCCGAAGTGAAGCGGGTCTTCAAAGTAGAGAAAGCCTTCTCTGCTTCCGGAGTCCACCGGAAGGGCTCTTTGGGACGGAGGAGACGGTTTAAAGGTGCAGCAATGTCAGCGTAAGCAGGAATGAACTGACGATAGTAGTTAGCGAAGCCAAGGAACCGCTGCAAGTCCTTACGATTTTGTGGTCGCTGCCATGACAACACCACCTCTACTTTCTTGGGGTCCATGCGGATTCCCTGGGGAGAAATGATATGCCCCAGGAATTCACCCTCTTCAATGTTGAACTCACATTTTTCCAGTTTAGCATAGAGTCCGTTTTCCCGGAGACGCTGCAATACCTGACGAACATCTTTAACATGCTGAACTGGGTCAGCGGAGTAAATCAGAATGTCATCTAAATACACAACCACACAACGATCTAGGAGATCCTGAAAAATGTCATTCATCATCCGCTGAAACACACTGGGTGCATTGGTCAGACCAAAAGGCATTACTAAATGTTCATATTGGCCGTACCGGGTCCGGAATGCAGTTTTCCATTCATCTCCTTTGCAGATACGTACCAAATTATACGCCCCCCGAAGGTCCAGCTTAGTATAACACTTAGCCCCTTTTAACCGGTCCAAAAGTTCAGAGATTAAAGGTAAAGGGTACCGGTCCCAAATAGTGATCTTGTTGAGTGCTCTATAATCATTACAAGGACGAAGCTCCCCTCCCTTCTTCTTGACAAATATCACTGGTGCCAACAATGGTGATTTGGAAGGGCGTATGAATCCACGTCAAAGATTTTTATCTAGAAAAGCCCTTAACGCTTCTAATTCAGGTTCAGACATGGGATAGACTCATGCTACAGGAAGAGGTGCCCCAGGAATCAAATCAATGGCACAGTCATAGGGTCGATGTGGAGGTAGCTTGTCACCCCCTTTTCTTCAAATACATCGGCAAAGTCTTGATATGCCTAGGTCAAGGCAGGGTCAGATGTATCATGAGCAGATGCCAGGATAGTGGAGGAATGTTGCTTAGAACAAGGGACCTTGAAATATAATTCCCCTTGCACCCAATCCACCAGTGGATTATGAGCTTGCAACCAGGAAAGTCCCAAAACAAGAGGAAACTGGGGCATACGGGTTACATTAAAGCTAATCTGCTCATTATGATCCATTACCTGAAGGGTACGGGGACAGGTTTCCTGAGCTACCAGCCCAGAATGAAGTAACCGACCCTCAATGGATTCCACCAGCAAAGGCGTGTCCTTATTTTGTACTGGAATCCAATGGTACCGCACAAACCCAGCATCCACAAAACAATGAGCTGCCCCAGAACCTACCATAGCATACACCGGAATCTCCCGACCATCAGGGAGCCCTAAAGTCACAGGTAGCAAAAAAGGTCCTTGAGGTGTAATAGTATTACCTGGGAAACTTTCGGTATGCTCCAATCCTCGAGGTTCCTTCAAGGATGGAGCTGCCCTTTTACTGCTGGAGAGATAGCAGCTCTAATTGAGGAACACTTCAAAGGGCAATTAGAAGCAAAATGTCCTCCTTCCCCACAGTACAGGCAAAGATGATGAAAGCGTCGTCTTGCCTTTTCCTCCGGGGTAAGGCATGGTCGAGCAGCTCCCAGTTGCATAGGTTCTGGATCTACTTCACGAGCCTCCCGGGATTGCAGATGAGACACAGCTGGCAGAGGTTGCTGGTTGCAGTTCTTGCCTCGGGAGAGACGACGGCTTTCCAGGCGTCCATCAATTCTCAGACACAGTGTAATGAGCTCCTGCAATGTGTTTGGTTGTTCTACCCTACAGAGCTCATCCAGCACTTCATCTGCCAAACCTTCCATATATTGAGAAATCAGTGCCGGCTCGTTTCACTGCAAATCCTGAGCTATCAAACGAAATGCAGTAGTGTAATTAAACTCTGAGTCTTTGCCCTGTTTCAAGGCTCTGAGTCTCCTGTTGGCGGTAACAGCCTGCACGGGATTCTGAAAGGCTGAAGAAATATGGTTCAGAAAAGCCTGGTAATTATCCAACAAAGGTGAAGCACTGAGGAGTAAAGGGGTCGCCCATTTAGCTGCCTGTCCTTTCAATAAACTGATAATGAAACAGACCTTAGACCTCTCAGTAGGAAATTCTTGAGCCCGCACCTCAATGAACAGCTTGCATTGAGCCAAGAATGCAGGGAATTCCTCTAACTTGCCTTCAAACTGGTCAGGAGGCAGCAAAGGGCAACGAGGCTGTAATGATGCTGGAGCTTGCTGCAATTGAACAATTGCTTGAGACAAAAACAGTACTTGGTTTTGCAAAGCTTCCAGTGGAGTCATTCCAACAGCCCCCTCCTTCTCCATTCTGCTTGAATAAGTTTGGTGGGTGGGAGCAAACTGTCAAGCCCCACACACAGAATACACAGCAAGCCGAGTTCAGTTCTTTGCCAGGAACTTTAGTTGTAATCCAGATAACGAACAAAGTATAGTCCGAATCAAAGCCAAAATACCTTACAGAGCCAAATGCCAAGTTCAAGGGTACAGAGAAATGTCATAGTCAGAAAGCCGGTCCAAGGTCAGGAAACAGAGTCTGGATACACACAGGAACGTGGTGACAAGGTAAGTGACGCGTTGCTCCCACAGAGGTTTCAGGGTAAACTTGCTAGCTTTATCCTAAACCAGGGAACACACCCATATCTCTGACAAGGCTCCTGCTAGAACTCAGGGCTTTCAGATCTAATTCTACGCCTATCATTAAAGATCCTTTCCCTGGCTCTCCTGTTAGTTCTTCTTTGCAGGATCCTGTTCCTAGCCCTCAAAAGAGGAGGAGATGTGCCCTCAGCTGCGTCCTCAGACTCAGCTGCCTGCTGAGTTGAACTGCAAGGCTCCTCCTGCTGTTCTTCAGCATTTAACCCTTCACATTCAGGTTCTATGACAGGCAGGGTCCTGGCAGCAGCCTTGAAACTTCTGGAAAACAGCTGTAGAGAAAAAATAGTACTTATCACATATGCATAGCAATAAGAAACACAATTGTTATACTGATTAACAGAGTTAACAGGAAATAATAACTCTAATCTGGAACAATGGTCTCTTCTTCAGGTGCATTTTCAACACCAAAATACATTCTAGAAAGGATATCAGCTAGACCATTTTTAGAGCCTGGAACATACTGAACCTCAATCACAAACTCTTATAGCACTAAACTCCATCTAAGAAGTTGCTTTCAGATGATTTAGCCACTTTAAAGCTTGATGATCTGTTTGAAGAACAAAGTTTCTTCCCCAAATGTATGGTCGCAAGTTGTTCAGAGTCCACACAATACTGAGGCACTCTTTCTCAGGCACTGAGTAATTTCTATCTCTGGGCAGTAATTTCTTACTTAAGAATGACACTGGATGAAGTAGACCTTCTTTTTCCTGCAACAAAACACAACCTAGACCAAACTCTGAAGCATCAGTTTGCACAACAAAAGGCCTATCAAAATCAGGTAGAATTAATATAGGATGTTGAATCAAACAATTTTTCAAGTCATCAAAAGCATATTGATATTTGGGTGTCCATACTACTTCAACAGGCATTCTCTTAAGTGTCAGTTCAGTCAGTGGGGTTGCCACTTGTCTGAAATGAGGAATTAATTTTCTATAACAACCAAATCAAGGAATGATTGAACTTGCTTTTTGTTTTCAGGAATTGGCCGATTTTAACACTTTCAAATTTAGCTTTCAAAGGTTCAGTCATTCCACTGCCAACCCAATGACCCAAATATAAAACTTTCCCTTCTAACCATTGACATTTTGAAGTTTTAACAGTTAACCTTGCATTCTGTAGATGCTGTAGCACAATTCTGACATGCTCCAGGTAATCTTCAAAGGTGTCTGAGAAAATCACAATGTCATTGAAATAAGCATGAGCAAATTGTAGTCTTGGAGAACACTATCCATGAGCCTCTGAAACGTAGCACCAGCATTACATAACCCAGAAGGCATTCTGAGGAAATCATAAGTTCCTTTATGCATCATGAAGGCACTTATCTTGCATGATTCAATGTCAAGCTCAATCGGCCAGTAACCTGAGGAGAGATCCAGACAAGATAAGAAACTTCCTTTTGCTGTCTTCTCAATTAAATCTTCCGCTCTGGGCATGGGATAAGGATCTGAGATTGTAACATGATTCATGGGGATTCACTAGGTTAAATGATTCCCAAGTCCAACATCTCTTGAATTTCTTCTTCAATTTGCTTAGCCTGTTCGCCAATGGGTCTATATGGTGAAGACCTGATAGAAGTGTCATCCTTCACATTGATCTTGTGCTTGACTACTGCAATTCTTCCTGGTGTATTGACAAAAATAGAAACTTTCTCCTTCAGGACTTCATAATTCTTCGTGCTGATTATCAAAAATATCAGAATCCAAGTATACTTCAGACAAATCACGTGCCTCTCTGAATTCTTGAAGCAAATCAGGGTTGGTGTTTACTAAAGTTTTAGGTGAAGCCAACTTCACTCTCAACAAATTTGCTTGTCTTTTCACACAAGGCTTCAATCTATTGGCATGACTTCTTTTGGCTTCTTTTCATTCTTGGACATCCTGACAATATAATTGAGACTTCCTAGTTTATGTTCAATAATTCCTGGACCTAACCACTGTACTTGTAGTTTGTTGTGTTTTATTAGTTCCAAAACCAGTACTGAATCTCCCACTTGAAATGAACGTGGTCTTGCTTTGGCATTATGATAGCCTTTGTATTTCTTCAGGGCTTCTTGTAGATGTTTGGCTGTGATGTCTTGAATATCCTGCAACCTCTTCTGCAATTCTCTGATGTACTTAGCCACTGGGACTGAAGTATTAGGGACTGAACCTTCCCACTGAGTTCTGAGTAACTCCAATGGACCTCTCAAAATTCTTCCTAGAATTACATCACTTGGCATATACCATCCTAAAGACTCATGGGGAAAATTTCTGTAAGCACACAGAATGTATGGCAAGGCATCCGACCATGTCTTCTGATGTTCTAGAATGAAAGCTTTCAACATCTTGAACAGAGTTTGTTGTATCCTTTCCATGGTACCATGAGATTGTGCATGGTACGCAATGCTGAACTGTTGCCATGTTCCCATTAACTCACAAAGCTTTGTCATCAGTTCACCTGTGAAACCTTTAGCTTGATCTGAGATTAACACATTAGGCCATCCGATGTGCAAAACGACCTCTAGAAAAGCTTTAGCAATTTGTTTTGCTGTAGTTGATGAAGTAGCAACTACTTCTACCCACTTGGAGACTGGACAAGTGAAACAGATCAAGTAGTTTTTGCCTGTACTACTCTCTGGTAGTGGTCTCAAAATATCCATTTCAAAAGTGGAAAAAGGAGTTCCTGTTAAAGGAAATTCTTCCATGTTTGCTTTTGTAGTATCAGTTGGATAACCTACTCTCTGACATGCATCACAGGATAAATAATATTTTTCACATCTTTTGAGATGTCTGGCCAAAACAAATGATTAGTGGTCTTAATCCAAGTCTTCTTAATCCCCATGTGACCTGAAATAGAATCATGTGCCATCTTCAAAACTTCTTTTCAGTAGCACTTAGGAACTACCAGCTGCAAAAGTGGGGCTACTGTGGTATTATTGTCATTTAGTTTTTCTCTGTAGAGTAACTTCTGGCCTTCTGGACTGTTCCAGCAAAATTTGGCCTGTTTATCTGGACCTAAAGGTAGATGCATATCAGCAAGATGTCTGGCATCAGCTAAGGTAGGACATGACAATTGTTCTTGCCTAAATTCAGCATCAGGTTTAATACATGAAAATTCATCATCCTCACTGTCATTGGTGACATTTTGATTAACAATAGGCACGTCTGACTGACTTACAATAGCATCAGATTGGGAATCTGTCTGAAACTGCACTTTAATATTGACATTGTTTACTTTTGGCCTAGAGAAAGGCTTTCCCTACTTCTAAAATCTGTTACATATATCAAAGCAAATTTCCCCATAAGAAATAATGGAAACTCAGACAATTTGTTCTGGGGCCCCATATGCCACATACTGAACACACAAAATGCAAACTTCTTCACAAAAGAAGTTGGCTAAAAGTCCACATCCACACCATGGTTTAGGTACCTGGCAGTGGAATCTCCTCTGTTTGGGACTAACAACTGGATTTTATTCTTTGCTTTTAATGTGAAAATAATAAAATGTAATTTATAGCCATATGCACCCTTGACTAACTGCCCCATGACTAGAAATGATTTGAAAACTAAGAAAGAACATTGAAAACAAATTAAATAAAAATATAGATATAAAAGAAAATAAAACCCTAACCTGCACTCTCCTTTGAAAACCTTTGTGGCTGGTTCCTCTCTCCTCCCCCTGCTTTTGAGGCTTGCCTGAGAGGGAATATTCCAGATAATCCCCCACAATCCAGCAGGGAGGGGGGGGAGAACCACCATTAGCTCACTTGTAATCATGTGACCTGCTCTAGTGCTCATGTTGCAAGACCATACTGCTTGATCAAGGCAAAATTGATCAGAAATGGTTGCTCATCTTGCAAAACATGTTTAAACCAAGGCACTCATTATCCAAGGTATTACTGTATCAACAGCCAAGCTTTTTCTTGTTTCTTTTCTTTCTTTTTTGGTTTGGGGAGAAAGAAAAAAACAGGCACAGACTGTGTTCAAAAGTCATCTCTGAAGCATTGTGTTTGGTCAAGGCTATCTAGCTAAAGAGATGGATTTGTTCAGCCAAGTGCAAAGTTAGCTGTGCTTTGCTACAGAGCGGAATGGCTGCATCTTTATCTCCCTCTATTTTTAGTCAAATAACCTGGAAGGATGTGCTACTTCGGAGTTTATATGTGCATATTCCTGCCAGTGGTTCCAGGGAAGCAGAAAACGCTGGCAAGTACAAACGTAGAAATTAACATTTCATCAATACTATGGCCAACCTATCAAACTCGTACACATCACCCAAGATTGCATGACATTGCCAAGAATGCTGCAGATACAGTACTGTGTGTCTTTTGCCTTTGAAATGGCTGATTCCATTACTGTGAGTAGATAGTAAGAGGTAACATGGTTTCGGCTAATGGCTCAACTGCCTCCTGCACAGGATTCCTGCTACTGATGTATTCAAACTGTTCTTTAGTGATATGCTCCTCAAATCCTTTGGGGAATCCCATATTTTCTGCTTGCATTTTGTCCTTATCATCAACATCTTAAATCTGAAGAGTTTGAAGGGATTCTATAGATCTCTGGGTCTGTTTATATTCATTGAATTCACTTCAAGATATTCAATTTCTGAAAGAAGTTCAGAATCTATCTCTCTCTCTCTCTCTCTCTCTCTCTCTCTCTCTCTCTCTCTCTCTCTCTCTCTCTCTCTCTCTCTCTCTCTCTCTGTGCTTGTGCCATGTTGGTCATCTGTTGTATCTGTACTTTTCTTCCTGACCTGCGATATTAGTTCTAGCTGAGCCTCTATTAACATGATTTGGATTAGTAACCAAGCATAAATAGAGTGATTTTACCCTTTTATCTCTCTCTCCCCCACACTTCCTTTTTCATAGTTTCTTATCACTAACTTCCTCATTTTTAAGCAGTTTCTTTTCATAGAGTAAACTAGGACAGTATGAGAGTTCTTTGGTGTTTCCTGCATATAGGTAAGTTAAATTTGATATCAAAGTGGTCACTGTTGACTATGTGAATGAATTTTTAAAGGCTGTGTTTTCCAAACAATGCATGAATTATGAACAATGACAACAAATTATGAATTGAATGGTCATTATATATTATATTTTCAATCTATATTATCTCTATATTATCTATACAGTATATCATTTTTAAATGCTGAAATGAATCAGAGGTATGCTGACTTTTAAAACGTGTATTCTTTTAAGCTACAAACTAAAGTGTGTGTGATGCCAACCATATATTGTGGAAGCCTCACCAATTAGTTCCAGAGAAGGTCAAGTGGATGACTGGAAGAGAATAATACTTCCAAGCAGGGTGCCAGCTGATCAAAATGAAAGCCAGCATGCTGAGCATGCCTACTAAAGGATGTTTGTTTTGTGATTGGTCATCACAAGGCTTCATCTTCAAAGCATGACTGTGTTCAGAAATAAAGGTGTGTCAGCATTACATCTCCTGAATGTTAATCAATCTCAGCTTCTAATTTATAGCACACAATTTGCCCCTTAGGTGCTTTTTACTAAAATCTCTGGGAGTCAATGAGGATTCTAGGGTAAGTCACAACCTCAAACTGTAAGTATCTAGGGGCGTTTATACACGACCCCTAAGCTCCGGATATTTAAAATGTTTCCCCACCAGCTCCGGAGTTTGTAGACAATTAAGTACGACCCCGCCCACTTTAGCGCGACCCAGCGCACTTTTCTTGTACCTTCTCTCTGGAGGTGAAAAATATTTGATGCGGATGTGCCGGGCTCTCCTCACTTCTTTTTGTTTTTGTTTTTTGCCTCCCGCCCCTTTAATAGGAACCAGGAAGTAACCGGGGCTCCCCCGGCAGCGTCCACCAACACCGGGAGGTAAGGTTTTATTCTTTTGTCCCTTTTTTCCTTCCTCCCCTCACGCAGCCAGCAGCCAGGAAGTAGGGAGGGGTGGAGACACAGAAGAGCGACAAACCCCTAAGATCTCTGGTCCGAATTTAAGGGGCCAGCGGATCTTAGGGGTCGTGTAAAAAGGCTATAGGTTCAAGACCTGAACACCATTACTAGGATTTTCTGTATGTTGTGTCTTTCTTTCGAAGATCCTCTGAAGGGATACTTGGTGCAAAAATACAACAATGTTTACAAGCAGCTGAGCAAGGAAAGAAGAGCAATAGGCTAAAAGCTGCAAAGAAAATACCTCTCCAGGGCCTAGCAAAGAACACTGAAGATGGCTACTGGCTTAGAATCCCAGATACTTTTTTTTCCAGATACAAGGGAGCTTAAATGAACTGCGGTGAATTTAGTCAGCTGTAACAGCAGAACATGGGTTTCTTTCTCTGCTTGCCTGCCTTGCCTCTGTTATGTAAAAGTTCTATTTATCTGCAGCTCTCAAGGTCAGTGTAAAGTCAGGCTTAGGAAGATATCACACAACACTGCTCCCCCCCATCTTGTTTTTGCCCGGAAGCCTCCAGACCAAAGTGTCTGAAAACAGCCTTGGCTGGCTGGCTGGCTGGCTAAGCTACCCTCAAGTCCTGGTCAAAAATAGTCATAGAATGCTGGAAAGATTAATTTTCGGAAGGGGACTCTCCCCGATGAATCAGCTTGCCTGGAGAGACCAAAGGATTAAGCTCATCAAGGTAACACATCACTAAGGTAGAAAGTGTTACGGATTTCATTCCTGCAGGCCTGGGGAGGAGTCCAAGACAAGGATGCTGGCTGACAAAATAATGTTCTCCACTGCCATAACAGGGCTGAAGAAGCAATCAACAAAAAACAGGGGATTCACTCTGTGCAGTAGGCATCAAATAAAACAGTTTTGACTGATACATACCGCGCTAACACACACAGCTACAGAGCTGACCAATGCTATTACAAGAGAGCTCCCTTGGAAGTGTTTAGCCTACCCAATCTTCTAACCGTTGCTTCTGTCACGTTCATGTGAGCTGAGAAGGGCCGTAAAACAGGCTGGCTCCAGGCTTTGAACCCCAAACTAGAGATGGGCACGACCAGGAAAAATGACGTTTCGAGTTGTCGTGTGTCGGAGCCGGCCCGTTTCAGCTCGTTTCCGTTTGTCGCAAAATTTTTCAAAAATTTGTCGTTTCGTTTGTCGTCTGTCGTTAGTACTGGTTTAGGGGGGTAGGGTAGCAGGCTCCTGGAGGCATCTCTCTGGGGTGGGTGCCTCCTCTGGCCCGCTACGAAGGGAAGGCATTTAGCAGGCTCCTGGAGGCACCTCTCTGGGGTGGATGCCTCCTCTGGCCTCCTACAAAGGGAAAAGGAAGGGTACATGACCGTGTAGCCATTGCGTACCAAGTGGCACTGGCAGAGGCACCCCTCTTTTGGGTGCCTCTAGCTCACTAAGGAGGACAGCATACTGGCGTACAGAGGTTTTTTGGAACTTTGGACTGGTGAGCGAGGTGAGAGAAGAATGCCTCTGCTGGGCGCCCTCTGGCTCACTAAGAAGGGAAATGTACTTGCGTGTAGTGCAATGCGAGTACAGATCTGGCTTAGGGTTGGGGTTAGGGCAAGGGCTAGGCTTAGGGTTATTATGGGTAAGGTTAGGGTGAGTTAGTGGGCTGCACCTCTGGGTGCCTCTGACCCACTAAGAAGGACAGTGTACTGGCGTATGGGTTAGGGTTAGGGTTAGGGTTAGGGCTAGGGCTAGGGTTATAGTGGGCTTTTTATGCCCGACTGGCACATCCCAGAAGTCTCAGTCAAAACCTGGCCAAGTGGCCATGCGATTGGTGGAATGGCTCCAAAAATTTGCATGGTCCCATCCCATGGCCAACCCATCATTGCGCAGGTGTAAAAAAATAAAAATAAAAATAAAATAAAATAAAATCAATGGGATTGGAGACAGACGTTTATTGCAAGAAAAACCCACTGCTGCTACTGTAAAAATTCAGGCAGTTAAAATACCTAATTTTCGCATGTTTCTGTGTGGTGCTTTGGTGGGTTTTTGGACCACGATTTCAAAAAAAATATTGTGGTCGCCATTTTGGATCTCCCCCGCACCGCATGGCATGGCAAGACGACGAGGATGCCCCCCACCAGAGCAGCCCAGGACAGGAGAGGGGGGGAGGCCGGGGAACCCCCCCCCCAGAAACCACCCCTCTGGTAGGTGCCCTGACTCAGGCAGGCATATTTTTGCCTGCTTTTTTGGCCAGGAATCGGGTTTTTTTTTAACTTTTTTCCTGTGCCGCTTGGCATCGCGCGATTGCCGCGATGCCATGAACAACGACAAATCAGACCCAATTTTTCTTTTATCGGTTTGAGTTCGAGTTCTGACGGCTTAATTGTTGTTACCGTTTCCGTTGTGTAACAGAAACGAGGAACGGGAACGGAAACGAGAATTTCGCCAAGTCGTGCCCATGTCTACCCCAAACCACCCTACTGGGATGCCGCTGTCTTTGACTTCAAGAAGTAACCCTAGCAGGCTTGATGGGTTGTGACACTTCTCCAATCTACCTTTGTTTTATTTTATTTTGTAAATGATTACAAATTATTTCATTTTTTATTATTAAATTTCAGGGGACCATAGAGCAAGGGTCACATGGCACAGAATTAGTGATTAGTGAACCAGAAAACCAGTCCCCTCCCCCCATGAACTGGTTTGCAGCTCATTTTTCTGGTTTGTGTGGAGGGAACCTATCTGCTCCTACCCACTGCCTCCCACCTGCCCTCCACTGCCTCCCTATTTGCCAGTGGCAGCCCCTCCTTGTCTGCCACTACTATCCTCAGCCACAGAGGGCCTGGTTTCCCTTCTTGGACCCAGATACTGCCTGTGCTCATGTGGCCACCTATCAACTGAGCAGTAGGTACAGACTCAGAAGCACTGGGTCCTGGACTTCCAGAGCCAGCTGCTGCTTCCAAACATGCACTTGCCAAGCAGTTGTAGACTTGATCCACCAGAGATCAGGATTTGCAAATCTGCCCTTTCCAAAGTCATTGGACTTCACTACTCATTATCTCTCAATAATGGAAATGGTGACGAGAGATGATGCAGATTGCTCTGCAGCATCAGCTGAAAGACCACAACATCTCCATCTCTTCTCTAAAGATATAGAATCATATAATAGTGCAATTGGAAGGGGCCTATAAGGCCATCAAGCCCAACTCTGTGCTCCCTGCAGGTTGTTGAATTTTTTCTCAAATGCCTGCAGTGTTGGAGCACTCACCACCTCTCAAGGTCATTAGTTCAGTTGCCGTACTGCTCTAACATGAAACTTTTCCTAATACTCAGCCAAAAGCTGGGCCCTCTTAACTTGAGCCCTTTGTTGCATGTCCTGCACTCTGAAATGATCAAGAATAGCTCCACATAGAGATGTATGTGAGGTAGAAATATATTGTGAGTAGAAACAGATCACACAACAGCACAAGGGGCTTCTGAATAATGTCATAAGTTGACACTAGAGATGGGCACGAAATAAAAAATATAGTGTTTTGTTCTGTTTCATTTCTCCTTTTGTTTCATTTCATTTCATTACTAATGAATTTTTAAAATAATTTTGGAATTAAATAAAATGATTTGTTACACTATATAATAGCTCCCCTGGGCCCTAGAGGCACCAAATTTGGGGGGCAGCTTCTTTGGACTTCCCTTTAAGCCCCTCAAATTTGGAGAGGTTTGGTATTCAGGTGGCTGAGTTATTAAACTACAAAGTGGATCCCCCAGGAGATTATTAAGGAAAGCACTTAATTATTAAGGTATTGCAGACATGTATCAGCATGGAAATCACAGGGTAGCTTCTTTGGACTCTTCCGTTTAAGCCCCCCAAACTTGTAGGGGTTTGAGGTTCAGGGGGCTGAGTTATTAAGTTACAAAGTGGATCCCCAAGGAGAATTAATAAGGAAAGTGCTTAATTATTAAGGGACTGCAGGCACGTAGCAACATGGAAATTGGACTCTTTCCTTTAAGCCCCCCAAATTTGGAGAGGTTTGGGGTTCAGGGGGTGAATTATTAAAATCTAAAGGGGGTTCCCCAGGAGAAAATCATAATTGGCTCAGGAAGCTCTTAATAGCCCCCCACACAGGAGCAATTATTCACAGCACAGAGGCTTGAGTTTAAAAAGATGTTTTTTCTCTTCCTCTTTTTCCCTGGGAGACCCACTTTGGCATTTAATAACTCAGCCCCTGAACCCCAAACCTCTCCAAATTTGGGGGGCTGAAAGGAAAGAGTCCAAAGAAGCTACCCACCTAATTTTGTTCCTCTAGGATGAATTGTTATGTTTCTAGTGAAAGAAAGGGCATTTCATTTCATTTAGTAACAAAATGTGTCGTACCGTTTCATTTCATAGCAAAATGATTTGTTATGTAACAAAACGACAAAACAGAATTTTGCTTTTCGTTTTGTGACCATCTGTAGTTGACACACCTTGAATAAGCATCTACCAGGCAATCACAAGGTGATATTTAGCAACAGCTTATAAGAGCCAACAACTGCCTGTACAAAAGGATACTGGGGCTTAGTGGTGATTCAGCTGCAAATGCCTTTGAGCCAAGCCTAAGAGCTGTGGTGTGATCCAGTTTTATAGCCCATCTTAAGGGCTGCCTGCCTTCCCAGCTGTGCCTGCTGAAATGGCCAAGCATTTGTCCCCTATTCCAAAAGATAATCCCTCCCTCTAGTCACTCTGTGTTTCTGAATGCTCACATCTTGATACTGCCACTATGGATCCAAACACTGAATACAGTTTCAAACCAAGGCAAATATATTAGGATCCCTTACATACATATATTGTACAGAGAGAGAGATAGTGAGATAACATAATTGGAGAGGAGGAAAGGAAGAGTTTCAACAATAAGAGGTTGGCTTGTGGTGGTTTTAGCCAGCAATTTGAACTGCATTACTGTGACAAGGATTAAGCAATTATCTAGTTATTCCTTAAATGTGTACCTTTACAACTATTATTTTGCAGCCGAGAAAAGCCATCTCCATTCCAAAATGGACTTTTAATGCCTTTTCAGTTTAATTTGATCTAGATGATCAAAATGGCAAACTGGAAGCTGTCCTGATAGTATCATGCAAGAGTTCTTGTTAGTTGCCATGTACTGAAAGATTCTGTCCAGGTTGGAAGGTGGGTAATGAACCTAAACAGGCAAGATGCAGGGACCTTAGGGGTGGAGCTACGTCAGACTCAGAACTCAAGAGCTGGCAATGCCAGAGCTGGCAACAGAGAAGCAAAAGTTCCAGAGTGAAACAGGGTGGTAGACCATTCACAAGGGCATCCAATTGCACCACATCATTGCCCTTCAGCTCTTCCCTGCAGGCCTTGAAAAGAGGCATCCCTATTTATGCAGGTACTTATATGGTTTCTCCCACCCTGACAGGTTCCAGGACAATGTGATTTGTGACAGAGGCCAGACACCTGAGGGCAGAGAAAAGGACTTCAGTAGAAAAGCTGGCAGCTTAGAGCCCCAGATGTCTTTCATTTGAGGTAGGCATGTCCAAACTTTGGCCCTCCAGATGTTTTGGACCGCAACTCCCACAGCGAGAGTCCCTGGCAGCTACTGCGGCAAGAGCCCCCAAGCTCATGGCTCCTTTCTTCCCTCTCCCAGCCAACCTCCCACTTTTCCAAGCCCAAGAAACACACAGAGTGAGTCATCAGGCTGGCCAAACGAAGCCCAGTGGGACCGCTGGCTTCCTGCCACAACCTCCCTCTCTCCCTGCTGCTCTGTGAGAGCTCCGTTCCCGCTGCCTTTGTTTTTTGTCTCTTGCTTTCAAAGAAGCTGGCCCTCAAGGTGGGGAGGTATTTTGGGGGGAGCTTTTATTGCTCGGCACCTGGATTCCCTCTTTATCTGATGAGGGTGGGGAGAGAGCGAGACACACACAGAGAGAAGGAGACCCCACTGCACAGCTTTCCCCAATGCCCAGCCCTGAATTCCACACTTCGAGGCTTAGCTTCTTTGAAAACAAAAGACACGTGTGCCTGGTTTCCTCAGAGGACTTTCTCAGCTGCCAGCTTCATCTTGTGCTTCTTCACTGGGCATCTTCCTCTCGACTAAGTCCCTCAAAACTTGCCTTGCACACTTCTCCACCCCTCCCTTCCTGCCCCTCCATGAGAGCTCCGTTTTTCACTGCCTTTGTTTTTTGTGCCTTTTATTTTCAAAGAAGCCGAGCTTCAAGGTGGGGAGTGGTTTTTGCCCTCTTTTTTCTTCCCTGGCACCTGGATTCCCTTTTTGCCTGTTGGGGGTGGGACGGACGGACACACACACACACACACACACACACACACACACACACACACACACAGAGAGAGAGAGAGGGGGGGGGAGAGACCCTGCTGTGCAGCCTTTCCCAGTGTACAGGCCCAGGAAGTCACCACTTTGAGGATTGCTTTCAATACTTCCCATGCTTCCTGATGGGGGTGGGACAGACAGACAGACAGGCAGGCAGGCAGGCAGGCAGGCAGGCAGGCAGGCAGGCAGGCAGGCACACACACACACACACACACACACACACAGAGGGGGGCGAGGAAGAGGAGAGGGAACCAGAGGATGTGTGGGCAGGCAAGGCAGGCAAATGGTGGAGCCTCCCTGCATTAGATTGCTCTGCAACCAGGCCATGGGGGTTCTCAGAGTGTCAGCGCTGCAGAACAATGTTAGGCATGTAAGCCCTCTTTTTGGCATGCCTGCTTGATGCGCTGTCCTTGTCTGTCCCCCCCTCTTTTCTGGTGGAGCTGCCACTTCTGCCTCCAACTTTACCTTTCACCTGCCTTGCCTGCCTTCACATCCTCTTCCTCATCCTCACCTGTGTTTGTGTGTGTGTGTGTGTGTGTGTGTGTGTGTGTGTGTGTGTGTGTGTGTGTGTGTGTGTGTGTGTGTGTGTGTCCCCACCCCACCAGGAAGAGTTTGGTGGGGAAGCATGGAAAGCAAGCCTCGAGGTGGCAAGTTCCTGGGGATGTACTTGGGAAAGGCTGCACATGTGTGTGTGTGTGTGTGTGTGTGTGTGTGTGTGTGTGTGTGTGTGTGTGTGTGTGTGTGTGTGTGTGTGTGACCCCCCATCAGGAAATTAAAAGCAATAAAAGGGGGGTGGCAAAAATAACTCCCCACCTTGAAGGCCGGGTTCTTTGAAAACAAGAGACAAAAAACGAAGGCAGTGGGGGAAAGGAGCTCTCACAGAGTGGAGCGTCAACGAAGGAAGGAGGGAGATTGTGGCAGGAAGCCGGTGTCCCCGAACCATGTCAGGCCAAATGTTCAGCTCCCACACATTTTCACCTCACCAAATCTGGCCCTCTTTGCAAGTTTGGACCCCTCTGGAGTATTACAATGTTATGTTTAGTAGAGATTTGCTTGCTAATAGCCAAGCATTGCAGAATTAATGTTTTTTCCACTACAATTCAAGTCAGAACTGTATGTTTCTTTCTCCCTCTAGTGGCTACATTGTGCAGAAAAAAACTCAAGTGCCCCCCCCCACCATAATGACTGTCTTTGAATACAGACAGCAAATTTGATCCTTCCTCTGCAACGAGTGGGGTACTGGGAGCAGTTGATTCAGGAGCCCCTCTCTTTCAGAGGATGAAGAATACTTTTCCCATTTATGATGGCTGTGCCCTCCATAACCCCCCACCCCACCATGGCAGTTCTCTGGACACATGGTCATGCACTTCATCTCACTGCCTCCACCCGCCCTGTTACCTCAAACCAGGAGTGAAACAGGTCTCTCCTGCTGGTGCTGTTGACAGCCCTGCTCTCTCTCTCTCTCTCTCTCTCTCTCTCTCTCTCTCTCTCTCTCTCTCTCTCTCTCTCTCTCTCTCTCTCTCTCTCTCTCTCTGTGTGATCTAAGGAATCTGTGGGTTCAAGTCAACCCTTGAAGGTGTAATATGAAACTAAATCCAGCCTCCCATGTCTAAGTGACCATACAAGAGCATACCAAATAGGAAAGGTTGAGTGGGGGGTATGAAAGGAAGGAAGGAAGGAAGGAAGGAAGGAAGGAAGGAAGGAAGGAAGGAAGGAAGGAAGGAAGGAAGGAGGGCATACTTTAAAACCATTGATACTAGTCTACAAAAACTCATACGTTATGTGATTTAGGAAAACAGCTGTAGCGACAACAACATGCCAAGTGTATGCAGCTTGGAGATGTAGCCATTCCTGTGAGACCTGGCAACACCTAACTAACCATCTTCAGCTTGTTGTAGCAACCACTGTTTAAGCCAGACCATAGCGCTGTGGCTATGTTTTGCACCACAAATCCTACAGTCCTTTGTCACTGGCAATCTAGGCTCAGAATTCTGGGAGTTGTGGTCCAAAACATCTGGAGTGCCGAAGGTTCACCACCACTGCCATAGTGAATTTCCAATGATGCTCTCAACAGTTTGCACCCCAAATGGTCACTGATGGCTACAGCAAATGAACAACTTAAAGCACTCACACTGTGCCTTCTGTTTCCCCTCTCCGTTGTTGTCCAGCAGCACTACCAGCCTGTAGATGATCTTGTAGTTTCACTCTTGGAGACAGCTGTCAGTGGAAACTTTCATTCTTGTTCGGCCAGCCCTAGTGATTTTCAGGGGGGTGGGTTTAGGTATTTGCATTTCCAATCTTCTTGGAATTATTTCCCCTGGTACCAAGAATCAGACGCAGGAAACTGAGTTCACCAGTTCTTTATCTTACACATTGACCATCTTTCAGAACAGCTCTAAAATGTGAGGTGTTATATAAACAGCTGAGGTGTTATAAGAGCACGCCCTGTCTTTTCCATTGCTGTGTTTTGAAAGTTTATTCCCTTTTCATTCTGACTCTGCTCTTTAAAAGTATGCAGTAAAGATTATAAGAAAGTAAAGGCATGTTATTGTTTTATTCCATGGCATTTTAACTGTCCAGGAAGCTGACACTCTGATTGGGCTCAGTGTGCCTTGTACATTAGCAGTCAGCCACTCGCAGCCCAGGGACTCCATGCATTCTGATCTATCTGTTTGTTCCTACCCCAATGTAGCCTCTGGTTTAAATGGTTCACTCGTTAACAATATCCTACAAAGTATGAGCAGCTATAGAAATGTATGTCACAAAGAGTGTCTGTACTACAGGACACCAGTTGATAAAACTTTAACCAAGATAGTTCTGTTCCATGAAATTCTGGGATTTATAGCTTGGTGAGGTACTTCAGGATCTCTGCTGCAGTCAAGAGAATACACTAGTGGTCTTTAGTAGAGAAATTTCAGAGAGGGTAGCGGTGTTAGTCTTTCCAAGAATGGCAGGCAAAAATCAAAGGGAAAAAAAGAAAAAAAAAGTCAAAAAACATGGCACCTTAAAGACTAACTTTCATATTTTAATGTAAAGTTTCGTGGACACATCCACTTCTTCAGACATATAGCAGCAGAATGAGATGTATAACATAATATGTGATGAGATATATATTTCATACCAGATGTTCATTGCTGGATAGGGGAGGGGGAAGAGGAGGGAGAGATGATTAGTTGTAGAAGTGGTGGAAGGATTTGACCAGGGGTTGTAGATATGTTAAGAATTGTTGATGGGTCTGTGGAGAAGGGAGAGATTATTAGTTGTACAAATGGTGGGAAGAAAGATTTGGCTAGGGATCATAGATATGTAAATTATTGCTAATGGCTCTGTGGTCAGGGTCTATAAAAATGTTAAGTGTGGTTTTGAGGTAAATTTCTCAAGAGTCAGAAACCAGAACCAGATAGAGTGGGGTGAGTGGGGTGGAAGAGAGGGGTAAGAGAGTGGGAGTTTTTACCTTAAGGTCCAGTGGGAGATAAACTTCCATGAAAAAAGTGACAATATAGTAATATTAAATTTGATAATGACTAGACATGGGCACGAAACGCCAAAATTGTGTTTCATTTCATAATTTGTTTCCCCACCCCATTTGTTTTGTTAATTATGAAATGAGTTTTTATAAAACAATTTGTTTCGTAATTCATTTTAGTTTGGTTCATTTTCCTTTTTTCGAATCTACGTGGGGTTGCACTTGACCCTTGTCTGGAGGCTGCAGTGGGTGCAGAATGCGGCGGCCATGCTGGTGGTGGGTGCTCATAGATTCGAGCACAACACCCCAGTTCTGGCCCGCCTGCATTGGCTCCCCGTGGTCCTCCGGATAAGGTTCAAGGTCTTGGTTTTCACTTTCAAAACCCTCCACGGCTTGGGACCAGAGCACCTGTCGGAGCATATCTCTCAGAGATCAACTGGGACCAGGCCCACGAGAATGGCGCAGGCGCACTCACTGAGGGTGGCCACACCCAGAGAGGCGCGGAAATCGCGTATGCGTGACCACGCCTTCTCTGTGGTGGCCCCATGCTGTGGAATCATCTCCCCAGTGAGCTGCGCCTAGCTGAGTCCCTGCCCGCCTTCAAAAAGGCTTTGAAAACTCACCTTTTTAAGGAGGCATTCGGCGACCTTTCTATTTAAGTTTTTTTCCCCTCCTTTTTTGCCGCCTGTGTCATCTCCTCTGGAGGGTATTGTTTCCCCTCCTTGTATTGGAATTTGTTGTTTGGTTTTCTTTTGTCTTGTTTTATTGTTAGCCGCCCAGAGTTCCGATCCGGAAGATGGGCAGGATACAAGTATAATAAATAAATAAATAAATAAATAAATAAATAAACCTCGCCAACCATCTGTAGTGCAGCCATTGGGTTTTTTAATTATTATTGTGTTTTAGAGATGGGCATTATTTGTTTCATTAGGTAATGAAATGAATAACAAACTGCTCCCTGAAAGAAAAACAAAATGAAACGAAATGGAAATTTCCGTTTTGTTCCAGTTCATTTTTCATTCCTGGACCCGGTTGATAGTTTCCTACCTAACTCTGAGTCTGAGGATGTCCTCTGGCTGCTGCTGCTGCCACCAGCCAAAAAAGCAAAAAAAAAACAAAAAAAAAAAAGCCAACCAGGCCCACACTGCAGCTGATTGGCAGGCTACAAATTATAAAAATTGTTTTGTAATTAATAAAATGAAATGGGGTGGGAAAATGAATTATGAAATGAAACGCCATTTTGGCATTTTGTGGCCATCTCTATTGTTTTTTAATCCTGCTGGCCCATGGGCTGGATCATTTAAATTTTTATTTTATTTTATTTTATTTTTATTTTTTTAAAATGGCTGACCATGTGGCCCACTTACCAGCTGTAGTACCGCCCGGTTAGCTTTTTAAATTATGTTTATTTAATTTTTTTAATTTTTAATTCTGCCTGTGGGTCAGGTCGGTGGCCCACAGGTCAGGTCCGGTGCTCATGGGTCAGTTCGGCTGCCTGCAGGCAGGATCAGTTTTTTTAAATTGTTTTTATTTTATTTTATTTTAATGGCCGACCATGTGGCCCGCCCACCAGCTGTAGCACGGGCTGGTCAAGTTTTTATTTTTTATTTTATTTTATTTTATTTTATTCTGCCAGCCCGTGGGTTTGGGTCCAATGCTTGTAGACCGGTTCAGCGGCCCATGGGGCAGATTGGTTATTTAAAATTATTTATTTATTTATTTATTTATTTATTTATTTATTTATTTATTTATTTATTTATTTATTTATTAAATGGTGGCTACCATGCACCTGGTGGTGTTGGTGACCCGCCAGCCAGGGTGGTGCGCGGTTTGGGTCGGGGGCCCATGGGCTAGATTGGTTTTCTTAAAAAATGTATTTAAAAAAAATGCTGACCACATGGCCTGCTGATCAGCTGTAGTGTGAGCCTGATTGGCATTTCTTTCTTTCTTTCTTTCTTTCTTTCTTTCTTTTGTTTTGTTTTGTTTTGTTTTGTTTTGTTTTGTTGGCTGAAAGCTCCCTCCCTGGGGCTGGTGGCAGCAGTGGCAGCTGGAGAACATCCTTGGAGACTGTCAACCGGGTCCAGGAATGAAAAATGAACTGGAACAAAATGAAAATTTCTGTTTTGTTTTGCTTCATTTTTCTTTGAGGGGGCAGTTCATTATTTGTTTTGTTATCTAACAAAATGAATAATGAATAATGAAATGAATTTTTATTCATTTTGTGCCCATCTCTAATAATGACTCAAGAAACCCAGACTTATGTTTAATCCATTCTTGTGTGTGTCCATCATGCATATGAATTTTATCTCCACTGTTTCTCTTTGTATTCTGGATTTGTAATGATTCTGTTCCAAACTGATGGCCTTCAAATCCTTCAAGGAGTGTCCTGGTAGATTGAAATTGTTTGAGACAGGTTTCTGTGTATCATGGTTTCTTATGTCAACCTTGTGTCCATTGATGCATTTTCTTAGAGGTTGTCCTGTTTGTCTATTGTAGAGTACAGATGGACATTGTTCGCCAAAGATGGCATAGATTACATTGGTTGAGGACCAGGTGAAGTTGCCCTTGATATTGTATGTGACATTGTTAGGTCCTGTGATTGTATTGCCAGAGTTGATGTGTGGGCAGAGTTGGCATCAGGTTTGTGGCAGGGTTTAGTTCCATTGTCCATGTTACTGTTTTCTAATCTTGTGTGCATTAGTATTTGTTTGAGGTTAGGAGGTTGTCTTTAGGCAAGTATGGGTCTCCTACCAAGAAATTTGGAGAGTGATGTGTTCTTGTCAAGGATGGGCTGGAGATCATTTAAGATGTGCATGAGTGGTCTCACTTGTGGATAGTAAGTGACAACCAGTGGTATTCTGTCATTTGGCCCTTTGGAGCTATCCTGTAGCAGGTTACCTCTGGGTATGTGTCTTGCTTTGTTGATTTGTTCCTTAACCATGCAAGGTAGATACTGTAGTCTGAGGAAAGCATTTTGTAGATCCTTGAGTTTGGAGTCTCCATCCTGTGGGTCAGAGCAGATGCGGTTGTATCTAAGGGCTTGGCTATATACGATTGATTTTGTCGTGTATTCAGGATGGAAGCTTGAAGAATGCAGATAGGTATACCAGTCAGTTGGTTTTTGGTACAGTGTGGTACTAAGATACCCATGTTGTAGTTTCACCATGGTGTCCAGAAAGTTCACCTGTTGTGTGGATTGTTCCAGGGTGAGGTTGATGTTTGGGTGAAAACCATTGAAGTCCTGGTGGAATTTTTTAGGGATTCCTCTCCATGAGTCCAGATCAGAAAAATGTCATCAATGTATCTCAAATAGAGAAGGTTTCTGGGTGCAGTGGTTAAGAAAGTGTTGTTCCAGGTCAGTCATGAATATGTTCATGTATTGTGGGGGCATGCAAGTGCCCATTGTGGTTCCATTGATCTGGAGGTAGTTTTTATTGTCAAAAGAGAAATAGATGTGTGTGAACACAAAGTCACAGAAGGTGGTGATTATGTTGGATTCTTCTTTGTTTTGGATGATATTTTTGATAGCTTGTAGTCCATCTACATGTGGTATGTTGGTATAGAGACATCCATTGTAGCTAGGATGGTATTATCAGGTAGGTTCTGTGTGGACTGAAGTTTCCTTAGGAAGTCCTTACATAACGGGGTGCATTGGTAGCATTGGGTTTGAGAGTGTTGTCCAAGTATCCATATACTCCAACTGTGATGGTGTTGATGCTTGATACAATCGGTCAACCAGGGTTACCTTGTTTATGTATTTTTGGTAGGAGACAGAAGGTTGCTGGTTGCGGTTCTTGTGGTGTATTTAGAGAACAGTAGAGATTCTAAGCTCCTAAACAAATATCAAATCCCATAGGATCCAGTAGTGATTTAAAATATCCAGTGGTTATAACTGTGTACTCAGGCGTACTCAAACTTTTCGGTAGGCTAGGGATTAGCTTGCAGGTTTGGGACAACTGTCAATAGCTCCAGCATCTAAGGAGCCTACTATGCCCTGACGTCTTCATATAAACAAATTTATTTCTGCCAGTCGCAGCCACATCTGTATGCCAGGCAGAGAATAGTCTAGACCCTAGGCATGAAGCCAAGTCTAGTTCTCATGTTCCGTGCTTCAACTGATCCCTGCCATATGCACACCAAGATGGAGGCAATGAGTGGCTGAAGTAAGCATCTGCCTTCTTCCAGAGGGCAATCTGTGCTACGGAGTTTGTATTCTCATCATAGTGTGATGTTTGTCTCAGTCCCATAATGTGAGTGCTCATGTGCTCCCGCCAACATTTTCTGCTTCTGCATCCCATTTGCAGGCTTATTTTACAATGGCCTCATGTGTACTACTGTTTTTAGGACAGGGCACGGTTGTTGTGACTCCTATCATTGTTCAGTGGGGGGATGGTGCCTGTTGTGGTTTGTGAGGAGGAAAAGGCAGTAGCTGATGAGAGGTGGAGCCTGGGTGACAGCCATTTCTTGCTGCTCCCTTCTCTCCCTTACCCTTTTCTCTACCACACACTCACATGTGATGAGGATGAAAATTCAACTTTATGGGAGCACAATTGGTGCCCTGAACACCCCTCCACACAGGGAGATGCTGCAGATTCCTGTGTCATATTCTGTGACACACACTGTACCATGGTAGTGCCCCATGAGGCTCCCTGCACATAGAAGTAGCATTCGACTGCCAACACATTTTAGAAGTTTTCTTTCCTCCCCATTATTTGCTTCATAAGCAGTGAAGAGTGGCCTGTGGCAGGGGTCTTCTTGCCCATTTACTGACCATCATCATATTCATCTGATGGTCAAGCAAAAACTATGGATTAGCTTTTTTAAAAGTGTCTGTGTGTTGAGATAATTTTCAGGCATGCCATTTTATTTTGAGCAATGTCCATATTTAATAATATCACTACATAAGGCAACACTGGTTGATGTTCCTCATTTTAAATGGGACAAAGACAGTCTTTCTGAAACTGTTTATGTCATTTGGGATAGGGTTCTGCAGTCTGTTTGACTGAACTGAATTAGGCCAATCTGTATCAAGCCAGAGGCAGATTGGATTGGTGCAAAGAGAGATGTGGTGTCTCTAAAATGTCAAAGCAGCCCCATGTAGTGAAACAGCCAATGTGGAAGGAGGGGGGCAGCTGCAATGTCATATCTCTACTTTGCCATCTTGAGCAAGAATCTGAAGAGTTTCTGGCAATCATACTTTTGGGAGGGATTGCAAATACCACTGAAGTTATATATTCAGTTTCATCACCATGCTCTTCTTTCTTTTTCCATTTTCTTTAGCTCTGAATAGTAGGATTCCAGAAAGCTGAGGGGTGGATTTGGGGGTTAAGAACATAAGAAGAGCCATGCTGGATCAGGTCAAAGGCCCATCTAGTCCAGCTTCCTGTATCTCACAGTGGCCCCACCAGATGCGTCTGGGAGTGCATGAGACTAAATATCTGTCTCTGAGTACCACTGCCCTGCATCTGGCCCTTGAAGTACCCCAGTTTTAAGCCTGGAGATTACACATCTCCATCATGGTTTGTAACCCGTGATGGACTTTTCCTCCAGGACTCTGTCCAATCCCCTTTTGAAGAGGCCTTTCTCTTGGTCCCACCACTCTCACAGGTGTGTTTTGCATGTACACGGGAGAGGGTCTCCTTTGTTGCTGCTGCCAGACTCCCAAACTCCCCCCCCCAAGGCGGCCAAACAGGCCCCATCCTGTCTGTCCTTCGACAGGCACACAAAGAGCTTTCTCCTCTGAGGGAATGGCTGCCTGAGTGGGGTTTTTTTAATGGATTGTTATGCCTTGCTGGTTTGAATATATTTGTTGTATTGCTGCTACTTACCATTTTTTAGATCCTTTTAACTATTTGTACACTTGCTATATTAGCTTCAAGTACTGTACAGTGGACCCTTGTATAACAAGTGGTTTATTTAACAGGAAATCCGCTTAATGGGGGGGGGATTCCGGAAATAGGGGGAAATCGCTTAACAAAATTGCCTATGGGGCAAATCAGCACAACAGAAAAACATTCGCAATTAGGGATTAACCTGTTTTCAATGCATTCCTATGGGAAATTTGTACAAAGGAAACTTTGCTTAACATAATTTCATTTGGAACGAATTAATTCCTTTTTATAAGGTACCACTGTATTTTAGTGATGTAAGCCATCTTGAATCCTTCTTAAGGAAAAAGGTGAGATAAAAAGTATTTTAAATAAATACATAAATAAAATAAATAAACATACATAATAGTACAAGTGAATAGCATAACATCCTCTTTCCCCCACAGCCTATCTATATGAAACTTATTAAGAATCACCAAATCCAAAGGCCCCAAAATCCACATAATTATGGGGAGGGGAGACTGAGTCTGTTTTTAATGAAACCTTTAGAACTGACGAGCACAGAAACTGCTAGATCTGTTTGTCTTCAATGTGACAAGAATACATAACTCCATCTAAGAAATGTACCATATATCCAACTGTTGCATGTATTCATTAAAAGGGGGGAAAGGTACAGACTTTGCAATTTCCAAATGCAAATCGGTGGGAAGTGCGAAGACTCTGAGATTGAATCAAGTCCAAATTAGTCTGAACAAAATCTAAATCAGGTCTGGGGCCCTTACACAGCTCTTCTGTAACAGAGGTAGAGAATCCTGTGGCCTCACAGACATTCCTTGACTTAATTTCCTATGATTTCTCACCACAGGTGATGTGTACTAAGTATGAAGGAGTCTACAAGCCTACAGCATCTACAGGGCTATAAGTCACTTGCCACAGGTGGTTCCAAAGTAAATGAGAACTATAAATATCTAGATTGTGTCAAAAAAACAACAATTGTTTAAATAATAATAATAATAATAATAATAATAATAATAATAATAATAATAATAAAATAATAATAATAATAATAATAATAATAATAATGTGCCCTCAAGTCAATACTGACTTATGGTGACCTTTCCAGGTTTTTATATGTAGAGTATTCAGAAGTGGTTTACTCTTCCCTTACTCTGGGGGTGTCCTGGGACTGTGCAGCTTGCCCAAGGCCACACAGGCTGGCTCTACTTGCAGGAAACATTAAAGGGAGAATAGAAGTCCCATTTTCTGCCTCTGCAGTCAAATACCCAAACCATTCAGCTATCAACCCAACAATTGTTTAAAGCCAGTGGCATATTTTAATACCTTAATACCCCTTTTGAACCTAAGCTACTGGACTATCTTGATTATTGCTGGGTATCTAATCGCAACATAGAAAATGGAGAGAGCTATTTGCTTCCTCTAACCCTGTCGAATCCATTGTTTTTCTTGCTTCAGTCTGGAGAAAGTATCACCTGCTCTGAAACTCATTCCGGAAAACCTCTGCCTTCTTTCATCCTTACATAGCATGTGGCCTAGTCCCTCCAGTTGGTCATATGCTATAAGTGCTGACACCTCCTTAGAGGAATGCAAAGTTGAAGAAGAAGAAGAAGAAGAAGAAGAAGAAGAAGAAGAAGAAGAAGAAGAAGAAGAAGAAGAAGAAGAAGAAGAAGAAGAAGAAGAAGAAGAAGAAGAAGAAGAAACATACAAGCCATCACCACTGTAGCAGAGGATCAAGTTGATATGGATAGTGCAATTACATTTGTTTGTTCACTCATCTTATTTATAGGCCACCTTTCTCTCAATGAGGGGACATGGGGCAGTTTACAGTATTCGGCGTCATGTTGGCACCGGACATAAATGTATTAGAATGATGTCTGGCATCCAGTAGGATTTGAAAGCCCATGTCATAACAATATTTCAGTGATCTGAAAACATATTGCCAACTCCTTTTTTGTTTGCTTGTTTCCTTTGCAGGATCTAACATCAAAAGCAGTGTTTCCCAAACAAGGGGTCATGTCTTCCAAAGGGGTCACCAAGTGTTTTCTAGGGGGTCCCCTTGGGTCAAGCATCCAAGACAGACCAATACCTTTAGCAGTGTGCAAGGAGAATCACACACCATCATTCAATATTCTGGTACCATTCGGGAATCAGAAGGAGGGATCCAGGCACATAAGAAGCTTGTGTCTTCAGCCTTTTCACACCACACCACACCACACACACCCGGGCAGAGCTGTGACTTTGTCCCCTGGCACAGCCCCTGAACTCCCATCATCCACAGCCTTCGGCTCCTGACTCCTCAACTGTTCAACATCTATGGAGCTGGTCTGTACTTCTGCCCTGCTGGATTGTGGCCTGTTGGGCTGATCCTCATTGGAAGACTCCTCCAAGGAGTTGGTGACAATTTGATTTGCCAGTTCCTCTCTTCCTGAAGTAAAAAGTTCAGCAAAATGGGAGTTGACTAGAGATGGTCACGGGCCAGGAAAATGGCAGCTTGTGATGTTTTTGTGGTTTGTTGCTTTTCACAAACCACGAATCACAAGTGTTCCAACACAAAGGACCGTTTTGCATTTTGTACAGTTTGGGACATCTGAGAGCAGCAGAATTGGCCCTCACATGAATTAGAGATGCCAGACTCGCAGAGATGACTGTCTTTCCTACTCCTTCCAAGTTTGGCAAGGACTGGATTTGGGGTGGCTGAATTATACCTCCCCCCCACCAAAGTAGGATTCCCAGGAAAGTTCTCTTTAGCAGCATCTGTGGGGACCTGATTTGGAGGTCTGTAAGTCATGTGCTTCCAATCCAGTTTTCCCCGACCTTGGACTGACTCTCCCCTGCACCTCCTCCCACTTATATGCTTCTCTTTGGTCCTTGTTAAATAAGTCCTTGACCTTTCAGAGCAGGATATTAAAGTCATCCTACATGTGTATGTATGAGAAGCGGGCCCTTTGGGGAAGAAAGAAGCTTCTGCTTTCTGAGAAGGGATGACTTTATCCTGTTAAAAACCTCTTTTCGTGCAAGTGTGGCGGGTTACGTAGCTATTATAAAAGGGATGTGTGATTTGAAAAAAAATTGCAAGCCAATTTTGTGATCCAGTAAGGGAATTATCCAAATCTACTTCAGGATTTTACACATGGAGCTATGAGTGTAGATTTCCTACCAGCACAGAACAGAGTTAGGCTGGTTCATGATTGCCTGTGAGTCAACTGATCACCAGAAAATTGCTCGCCCTGGACCTAAATGTGAGCTATTTCTCCATCTAATTGCACCCTTGTTTTCTTCCCAAAGTGTTCTGAAAAAGCAGAACTCTGAAGCACCTTGCATATTCAGCTGCTATTGAAAGTACCCTCCCAAGAGCTCTGAAGCAGGTAAGAGTGAAACTATACATTATTAGAAGGCATAGTTTGGACTTTGTGCTGTAGCGTATCAGGATGTGATTCAGCCTGTTTTTTGCCAACAGGATTATGACTAATGTAACATTTCATTTTCTTGCTTCATGTTTCAAGAGAACATTGTTAAGTGCAGGCCATGGGCAGCCTGTGGGCTGGAGGGAAACGCCTTGTCTTAAAATTTAGTTGATCACAAAGCATCACTTCCAGCACCAGAGATAGCCGACATAGTTTCAAGGTAAAGTCTCCTGAAAGTAGAATTCAATTTGTGGATCTACCTTAGACCAACCAAAGTACTGGGCAGAGGGGGGAAATGGTAACAGGACTCTAATAGACTGAAGGTTGTTTGTTTGTTTGTTTGTTTGTTTGTTTGTTCAATTTATATGCCACCCATCTAGCCCAGAGGCAGGGCACTGGCTGAGCAGTGAACAGTAATAAAATAAACAAAACATAATATAATGGAATATGAAAATAACATGAAAACAATACCATCAAACAATATTAAACATTAACGGAAAATAAGTAAGATCAATAATAGACCAGAACAAAACCAGAACATAAAAATAAGCCCAAAGGACAATACAAATGCAGCTGAAATAGCTGCTATTTTATACATAACAATGGAGTGTGATGGCTGTCACAGCAAATTTCCATCACACTGGGCATCTGCAAATCCTCAAGAAAACAGGCTGGGGGAAACCTAAATAGCTTGAAAAGGCTGAGAGGAGATATGAAGCCATTTTAATAACTTTCTAAGCTGATAGACGTACCTCTGGTTTTCATGGAATGAATTCATTATTGAAGCTTAAAGAGCAACCTACACTATCAAATACCATTTTGAAACAAGAAAATCCCCTCATTGTATTCTTTCTGTCCAGCAGATTTCCATCTCCTGAGAGTACCAACTTCATAAAAAACAATTTCCTTTTGTTGCACAGCTGAAGGAATAACAATATCCAGACTTCTCTATTAGACTTATATCAGAATAATACCATTTGTATGCATTATGCATTTTCAAGAACCAAAAGAATAATGGTGGCCTCTCTGGAGAGATTTGACCTTAGACAGACTGGCGGAGAAGGTGGCAATTATCTCTCAAAAGAATGTATACACTAGACCAGTGTTGGCGAACCTACGGCATGGGTGCCAAAGGTGGCACTTGGAGCCCAATCTGTGGGCACCGGACATTGCCCCTTCACAGCCACCTGTATTCAGGTTAGATTGCTGTGTTGGCACTTTGCGGAAAAGAAACAGTGGGTTTTGAATCACAATTTGGGCACTCGGTCTCTCTAAAAGCTTCACTATCACTCCACTAGACTTTTAGCAGGATTGCTGAGCTGTTGGAGGTGATTGTGTACAACTCAGTTTGCCCTCAAGAAGATGCATGACTTTGTAAGGGGAATGCTCTGGCCTGTATTGACCTTCCTTTTATCTGAGGTCCCTATTTTAGTGCTGCAGATATTTTGTCCTTCCTTCTCACACTTCTCTTTGGCCTCTTCAAGGAGAAGACCTTTTGTCTACATTCTCTAGAGATGAAGGCGGCAGCCAGGGCTCCTGACATCTCCAATTTTGTTAACTAGAACTATTAGGTTCTATTAGTTTTCCTGTCCTAAGTATGCTGCTTTAATAAACACAAACTTTTTCATTTTCTTAGAAAGAAGTGTGGATATGCAGAAGTTGAATCATGTCAACTGGACACCTTGTATTCTCTGGTCAAAACGTTTCATTACTCAGCCAAGTAGCTTCTTCAATCTGGGGAACATTGGTGGGAGGCTTTCAATTTATCCTACACATTGGTTTCATTTGATCCTGGTCTGAATAGGCTCCTTAGATGCACAATGGCTGGGGTGCGTGAAAGTCACACCACTGCATCCCTTCCCAACACCCATAAGCATGGTTGTCAGAGGTTGCAAAGGTGTGACTTTCATATACACATGGCCATTGTCCATCTAATGAGCCTATTCAGACCAGGGTGAAATGAAACCAACATGAAGGGTAAATTGGAGGTCTCCTACCAGCCATCCCCAAACTGAAGAAGCTACTTGGATGAGTAGCAAAACATTCCACCCTAATAAGAAAAGAAATCCAGTTGCCTTGAATCAGCTTCCAGATAACCTCACCTATTGACTGAATCTCAAAGGGCCACAACAACAAGTTAATGATGCTTTACTATCGCTCTCGAGAACACCCAGGTGGAAGGTTTAATATGAAGGCTGGAGAGCTATGATCTTCTCCATGTTTATAAACTGAGGTAGCCACTTACACTTCCAGATATTTCTAAACCAGAGTAGCCACTTACACAACACAAAAAAGGAAAGCAAAGAGGACTACATAACGTTGCACATGCAAATGTATAAACACGGATGCACAATTTTCTAGAATGTCAGCAGAATTACAAATACATCTCATTCATCTGGGGAAGACTGGTCAGGTGGCTACTGATTCCAGATGGGCAACTTCAAAGATTCCAGACTCCTTCCTTACACCAGCAAAAGTAAAGCTGCTTGCAAGGTTCCCTGTATGCCATGGATCTGCACAGGTGCACACAACTCTGCCTCCCTCCACGCAGGGCTCCTCTTCCCCCACACACCAACAGCAATCATTTTCAGCACATTTGGTTCTGGTCACTACAGAACCTGTATATCAGAGGGGAGTGCTGCACATGTGCCACGGCAGAGCTGCCCAAGCAAGGGCGGGGGGGGGGGGACACCACCCAGTAAAGTAAAAATCAGAAGGAACATTGGCTGCTTGAATTAACTATAATTGTGTGCTGTCAAGTCAATTCTAACTTTTGTTGACCCTTTGCAAGTTTTCCCAGGTACAGAATATTCAGAAGTGATTCACTCTTCCCTTCTTTTAAGGCCACCCTGGAACTAAGCAACTTGGCCAAGGCCACACAGGAGGCAAAGTAGAGAATAGAGATGGGCACGAAATGAAAAAAAAATTGTTCCGTTATTCGTTATTCATTTCGTTACGTAACAAAATGAATAACAAAAATTGTGATAAAATTGGGACGAACCAAACAGAACCACGAAAATTAGGTTTGTTACATTTCGTTTTCGTTAATGGCGATGCACAATGAAATGAGCTGTTTTAAAATGTTAAAAAACGTCCTGAATATCCGTAAAAAACCAGTGATAATTATTTATTCTGCCTGATAATACCTACCAGGGGGGTTGGGGTCCTTAAAACGTGCATTTATGTCTTTTCTCAGATCGCTGTATCGTCAAAAGGAGGAACGTCTTCTGGATGTCCTTCCGATGGAGAATTATCCTCCTTAACAAAGGACATATGGACACTCTATAAGCTCCCATCAGTTCCAGCCATCATGGCCAGGCAGGATGAGATCCACAGTCTTAAAAACTTCTCGGAGGACATATGTTCCCCAGGCCTGGTTTACAGAATCAGACCAAGAAGGTAAGTATTTGCAAGGACTGGTCAAACACCATTAACTCAAAGAGAAGAACAAGAGCAAGAAAGGCTGGGGTTTGCTTGGGCCAGTCAGGCATAAATTCAACAGAATAGAGTAGAAAGGGGTGGAAATTGAACAGTGAACATAAAGGAGTCCTAAGAAAATAAAAACCCAGAGCCAGAGTGGTACAGAGGTTAGAGTGCCAAACTAGGGTTATGGAGAACCAGGGCTCGAATCCCCACTTGGCCATGGAAGTTTCATGGAGGATGGGAAGTGGTGAAACCACTCCTTAAATATCTCACATACCTTGAAAACCTTTTTATGGTTGCCATGGGATCTGATGGCACTCAAAAGCAGGCAGAAAAAAATGGGTTCTAGGTGAGGCAGCTTTTTATGAGATGCATTGTATTCACTGAGCACCCTGTACACACTGCAAATGACACACAAACACATAAGAGCGTCTGGCACTGGGGAAGGTAGCCACATAAAGAAAGAGAACAGAGTTCCTTTGCCTTTGATCGTCATCTGGAAGATAAAATGTCACCAGGTGCAGCTAATCATGCATGCTGTCCCTACAGAAATGTCCTCCTCGGTGCAACTGTCCTGTTTTTACCACTGGGAGCAGAAAGGATGTTGACAAGCCTTGTTTCTGTTCTGCATTTTAACAAAGGAGATTTCTGGTCTTGGTGTTGTGAAAATATGCTTTTAGAATATGTGGGGAATGCTTCGTAATAGCTCTGTCCGCTGGTGGTGAAAGGATTCAAGTTTTCTATGCAACAGAATCAGAATGTTTCTCTGAAACCAGAGCCTATTTGCTGAATTTCAGATGTCATAGAAGCTTCAGGATATGGTTGTGCTTCATTCAGCGCTGTTTTTCTGTGCCACATAATTTCTACATTTGTTTGTAGCATTTCTATTCATTTGTTCTATTTAATTGATGGCCGCATGTGGGCCCCCGGTGATAAAACTCAGGATTCAGCTCCTGTACTTATAGAATTAGAAGATGGAATTTCAGAAGGTGTGAGAAGCCATAGCTACTGAATTTCACTTTGGTTAGCAGCTTTTTCATGTAAGACTCTGTGTCAAGTTTAGGCAAAACCTGGCTTCTGAACCAAATCGGCCTAATTTGGTGCTAATTTCATGAGATCCAGATCAAAGCAAAATGGCTGGATGTGGTTCCATACTGAAGCAATTTGGATAGCTAAAGTTGCGGGTTGAGGAGAGAGATACAATATGAGTCCCTCAAGGGGGAATGATCCGTAGAGGAGCGGTCATTGGCCACTGATGCTTCTAACAGACCATCTAAGGTGAGAATTTCACTACCACACTCCAATCACACCACTTACACAAAAGGATTGTATAAGGTTACCAAAATTCTATATTAAATTATCTCATGCAGGGCTTTGTTATTCTTTTGCCAGATTTAGCGGTGTTAGTAGCAGTTAGAGCAAGATATCTTTAGGGACATGTGTCGCCTGAGCTAATTCTGTGTCCTCCCATTCTATTTTTTTTCTCCTCTTCTATGACCTTACTAGCTTTTGGCTTAATGCTGTTTTTGCCTACTTAATTCTTTATTTGTGATAAAAATTGGTTGAGAGTTAGAGTGTATAGTAGATAGTTGGATTAGGAATTTGAAAGGCTGGATTCAAGCCACCATTTGCCCATGGAACTTAGGGGCAGAGTAGCAATAACAAATCAGTCAGTCCTTGAACATCTGATGTACTTTGCAAAACTTGTTTGGATTGCTATAAGTCAAATGGCACATAACAGCACCATTAGGTTATTTTGTATGAGTCTGAATGTGTTTTAAGTAATGAAACTTCTTCTACGCACAGACATCCCTGTCTCATTTGCCCTGCTTGCTAAGTGTCTGGTTTCCTTTCTCTGAGTGGTTCATTTTAGATTTAAAAACCTCTTTTTATCATTTGTGTGTTTCTGCATGCACGTATGCAAAGTAATGTAATTTTGTATTTATCTCAACATAATGTAATACTCCAGAACCATATTTATGTTATTCACAAAGCACATGTTTTACAAGTACATTGCATGTTTAATTCATATTGCAAATGCAAATCACTGCCACAGGCCTTATGGTTCTTAAGAAAAATTCACCTGCTTCATTCATAATGGCACGAGCAATTGATTACATTTAATTTCAAGTCTATTGTATCTCCTCATTATTTAGCATACAAACCATAAATGGTTTCGAGTCAACCTTTATATTAGAATTATATCTAATCTTCAGATGAATCATAGCAGAAACAGAAATACACCTGCTACCTTTCAGGCCAGAGGGAAGCAGACTGGCTTTCTTTTACCCATTGGCAGTGATGAGAATAAGCCCGCTTCCATTGTCGTGGGGACTATATCTGAGTCCAAATATCAGAGGCAAGAGGGAGCAGCTGCACCCCCCTGATGGTCACATGTTGCGATCCAGAATACAAAGCAGATTGGGTCACCAAGGCATAGGCAGAAAGCACAGGCAGAACACTGGGCCCACTTGAAGGCAGGAGGGGGGAATCCTAGGATATACGTCAACCTTTATGGTAGCTACTTTGTCCTTTCACCACACAAGTGACCTCAGGAACCACTCTTTCTATTTCACCTTGCTGCTCAGGACTCTCATTGGAACCAGCAATCAAAAGAGAACAAGGTGCTCAGGAACCCGAGGGGTTGCTCCTTCTTTTGTGCCCCCAGAGGCATCTGGCGGGGGCACTGTGAGATGCAGGAAGCTGGACTAGATGGGCCCTTAGCCCGATCCAGTAGGGCTCTTCTGATGTTCTTATGTTTCTCCAACAGCAAGCCCGACTGAAGATTTGCTCTCCCTTTGCTTTTCTGGCGTGCAGAGCTTGCAATGGGGATGAATGAGCATGGCTTAGTAGAGAGATACCACTAAGTAATTTACTGCCCACCACTGGTGGGTCAACTTCAGCTTGTTACTACCAAGAATGATTTGCAAAGATCAGAGAAATCACGGTCACTGTGTGTGTTTCCTAAATTTAGCAGCTCCTATTGTGTGTGTTTCCTTTAATTTTTGCTCCAGAACCCACTGGCCTGCTTCCACCAGGTGATACAGGACTAAATGAAAGATGGTGGGAAGAGTACCCAGAGTACTTTAGTGGCTAGATTGATGAGCTAGGACTCAGGAGCCCTGGGCTCACATCCTTGCTCAGTCATGAAAAGTCCACGGGGGGGGGGGGCAGAAGAGTGCATTTGCCCTGGGACAGTGATGGTGAACCTTTTAGAGACCGAGTGCCCAAATTGCAATTCAAAACCCACTAATTTTTTTGCAAAGTGCCAATGCATCAATTTAACCTGTATACAGGTGGCTATGAAGGGGCGATGTCGGGTGCCCAAGGGAAGGGCTCCAAGTGCCACCTTTGGCACCTGTGCCATAGGTCCGCCATCACTGCTCTGGGGTGTGACGCAATCTGAGGGCGCCTGGAGAGGGAGCAGGAGGAGGAAACCATGTGCCATCCCGCCAGCAGTTCTCCTTTCACCTCACTATGGTTTGGTGATCCTTAGTCAGGGAAAAGGAGGAGAGGGAAGCAAGCAATGTTTTTTTCCAAGCAGCACCTCCATTGATTGCTCTCCCCTCCTCCTCCCCCCGCAACCCTCACTAAGGCTTGGCAATTGTTAGCCTGGGAAAAGGAGGAGAGGGAAGTGTGTGACGGAGGTGCTGCTTGGCGTGGGGGGAAATCCCATCGCCTGCTTCCCTCTCCTCCTTTCTAAGCCTTAGCCACATGAATAGAGGAGGGGGAAGCATGCTACGGAGGTGATGCTTGGGGAAAAAACCAGCTTAGCACTATTTGCACACTATGGCTGCCATCTCACCTGGGTTTTGATCCTGATCTTCTGAAGGTCCGGCTTTTCCTCTTCGTCCCATCACCTGATTTAAATGTGGGACAAGAGTTCCCACATTAAAAGCTGTTTTTGTAAGTGCAGTTCAGCCCCCTTGGCCAGCAGGTGGTGCTAGCATTTGAAAAAAACTGACCACTTGCCTGGGGAAAATTAATGCTTAGGGCACCGCATGGAGCTTCCTGTTTCTCCGAAGGTGAAAAGCAATTTAAAAAAAACAGTGCCAATCGGCCCCAGGAACAGCCAGTCAGTGCTATGAGTTAAAAAGAAGAAACCCAAATCATCTGTGTAGTCCCACGGTGTCTGCTTCCTTAAAAGGTGGATTATCAAAGCGAGGCAAAAAATTCCCTACCTTGGGTGAGTCACAGAAACCTCTCTTAAAGGGGCATTATCGGGTTTTCTGTTTTCTTTTTAACACAGGTTTTTCTAGTAATTTAAACTGCTTTTAAAGGGACATGGGACCAAGCCCTATGTGGTTTGCACAGGAGAGCCTTAACTAGAAAAGAGATCCACAAAAAAGCATGAGAAAGAGAAACCCTTCTTCCCACCCCCACTGTTCCCCCATGATCTGCCCCCCCCCTTGCTGGGTGGGTAAGGCATGGTTGGGGGAGAGGAGAGGGCGTAAAAACTCACTTTGTCCCTAGGTGCTCCAAACTCTAGCTATGCCACTGGGAAAGTCACCTGGGATGGACAAACTACTCCTTAAATATCTTACCTAGCTTGAAACCCAATATTAGGTTCACTATAGGTTGATTTCAGCTTGACAACACATACCAACAAGAAGAATCTTCGAAAATGATTGCCACTAAGCTCTGCTTATGTTTTTCCATATAAACCACAGGGCGGGTACACTTGATTTCAAATCACCTAGTACATTTATAGGCATTGTTGCCCCTTCAGAGGGAACTGCATTTGCCAAATTTCATACAAATAACCACTACTCGTCTTTATATTTTAATTGCATGTCTAGTAATTTGGTTTGATTTCTCATAATTCAGCCAGCCAAGTTTTAATTTTCTGGCTAAAATGGATACAATTTGCAGGTTCCCTTTCAAATCTCCCGTAATGCAAAAAGATAGGTGCAGAGTGTTTAATGCAAGGGCAAATTCATACAAAGGATAAAGAGTAACTATGGTGGGGGGGGGGAGGGTTAAGAACACCTTTTCCTCCTATTTAATTGCATGAAAGTCCCAAAAGGGAAATAGACTTTGGGGGGCATACTACAGCGGAGGCTGAATGATGTGAGCATCTGGTGTTTTCCAGGGAAGCATTCAATGCTGCAGTCTCTTTAGCAGCACCAAAATCAGACCATTCTGGAACCTGGAAGAGAAGACTAAAAATAAGCATTTATCAGAGGACCAGAGTCCTGTTTAGAGGTGTGTGAATGCCTACCAACCTGACTTCCATCTAAATATTTGTTTTACAGATTAGGACTATCTTGCAATATTTGTCCTATAGATTAGGACTATTTTTTTCTGGAGTTCATGTGGGTATTTGTGCATTTCTGGATAATCTTTTTAAAAAAAAGCTGTGAGCAGAGCAAAGAGTTATGATTTGGAATAGAAAAGACACTACGCACCACCAAACATTTCGGTAATATGGTAAATTTTAAATTGAGTGTTCACTGTGCTTACATTTCAGACATTAATGCAGACTCTAGTAGACTCACTCTGAACTTTCTCCAGCATCTCAATGACTGGACTGTCCAGAAGAGCTCTGGGACTTTCCTGATGGTTTCAGCTGTCAGTCTCCCTTTCCTATGGCCCTTTCCCTTCATTCTACCTTTTCACTGCCAATTCTGCCAGTCAATATTCACATGATCTGTTAGCAAGGCTGTCACAGGGGCGACTGAACATGTCTCACTCTGGCTTGTCATTGGCAGAAAGTGTACCAAATACTCTTTGTCTAGTCCACTCTTCAACGTCTCTCTGAAGACAATGCACATTCTTGGTCCTATAACTTATTACTTCCAATATATCTCACATAAAACAGTAATAATGAAGACCCTTGATAAACCTGTATACTGGAATTAGAAGATGGAGCTGTCAGTCATGAAACAGCACCTCCTGCTATCTCTCCGTGCTTTCCTTATACGGAGAGTTTGGTGAGAAATGTACTGGCTTTCAGAGATACCCCCGTCTCAGGCCCCCTGAATAACAATGTTTCAGAAGTGTTCTGATTTGGGTTTGGCTCACTTTGGTTGAGCCCTGCTTCAGTTATCTCACATGCACTTGTCCTACTGTGGGGGTATCCAAAGGTTTTGCAAGAAGGGCCAGATTTGGTGAGGTGAAAATGTGTGGGAGCCGACCATTCAGCCACATAGCCCCCAGGCCAGACTTTGGACAAGCCTCTAGGACATGCAAGGAGGCAAGGAAGAGGATGCAGCAACGGAGCCAGAGGTGGGTAGGCTGGGCAGGCGGCTAGGGGGACGGACAGAGGCAGGGAGTGCAGGCAAACCATACAATTGCAAGCTGACATCTTCATCCAGTATGGGGAGGGGCCAGTTGCCGGGGATGCATGACAGGCTGAGCTGGTGGGGAGAAGAGGCTGTGGGCCATTCGAAAATTTGAAAATGGGCCGCATTTGGCCCCTGGGCCTGACTTTGTACATGCCTGTCCTACTGGGTTCTGCATTTAGGAGTCATCTGAATCCAGAGTGTTGCTCTAGTTCAAAAAAATGCAACCAAGCCAAAATTTAAGCAAAATTTAAACAAAGACTTGATGGCAATCTGAGTGGAAAGTCAATCTGGCAGTCCTGCACTTACTGCAGAAGGGTTGATATGTCCTTTCATTGGGGAAACACAGGTCGATTTCATTGGACCCGAGGGGTATAATTATTGCCAACAAGTCAGTCAGTGGGAATTGCAAGATGGACTCTAGTAGTACATCCTCCACGTACTTCCTAGAGACTTTGGTTTCGTCAGAGGGACCCTTGTACCATAATCTCACCACGAACCTCTTCCGATCATCTTTTTTATTTTCGGTCGCCTCATAATATGCATTCAGCATTTCCTCCTCATCTATGATGTCCCCTAGGGGACGATAGCCTCCCCTCTGTCCGCTCGCGGGCCCGCCTATCCTGGTTCTTTTCAGCCCAGTACCTTCGTCTCCTCCTCCGGCACCTGTCTTTCCTCCTCCTCCTCCTCCTCCTCCTCCTCCTCCTCCTCCTCCTCCTCCTCCGACCACCGAGGCGAAAGAGCGCTTGGGTGCATTCCCTCAGGAGTAGCTCGTTGTTCCTCTGGGATGGCCTGCTGCTGCTGCCACCGCCACTGGGACTCCCGACGTTGCTGGGTCTCCTGGGCCAGAGGGGCTGGGGGGCGGGCCCTCTGTCGATTTGGCACTAGTATCTCCTCCGAGCGTCTTGGCACAAGCACCAGTGGCTGGTCCGTCGGCCAGCAGGGCTGGCAATCCCTCAATCGTGCCGATGACAGTTCCGGCTCTCAGGGAGTTAACTGTTGCTCCCATCATCTCGGTGACGTCTGAGGAGGGAGAGAGAGGGAGAGCATCAGAGGGAAGGATGGCAGGGACGGGAGGGACGGGAGGGGTGGGGATGGGTGCAGTGGTCTCCCTGAGCTGTGGCAGGGGGAGAGAAGAAAGGGGGGAGGAGGAGAGGGGGACCCAGGGAAGCTCTGAGGGGGGGAGGGGGAGGAGGTGCCATGTCGGGGCTAGGGAAGAGAGTGGGGGCGATCCCAGGATTGGAAGAGGGGGAGGGAGGACTGCTGGGAGGACACCAGGGGCACTGGGTCGGGGTCCGGGTCTCCGCGTCCACGCTTCGGAGGTGGGCGCTCCTGCAGGGAGGACGGACCATCCTCTGCCTTTCTGGATTCTTTAGCACGGGGGTTATTGGGAAGCAATTGGGGGGTTCCCGAGGGTAACCTCCATGGGCTCCTCACCGATTTGCGGGGGCTGAGCACCAGCAACAGCCCCCTGTCCGTAGATTCCAGCATTGGTCAGTCGGGACGCAGCCAGTTGCTACAGGGTCTCAATCGAGTGGATTACTGCCTGGAGTTCCGTTGACAGCCCATCTCTTTCTCCCTCTCCCTTATCAACAGGTCCTGCAGTCACCTCAGCAGCAGGTCCTGGAATCATCACGATGGGAGGGACGACATCGGAGGACCAGGTAACGATCATGAGAGGAGTGACGTCGGAAGGCAGGGCGGTAACCATGGCAGGAGCAGGGGTGTAGGTATGGGTGTGGGTGGAGCTCGCAGGATGGACAGAGGTGGGTGCGTGGGCATAGGCTGCTCCGACAACGGTGCCACCCTCTTCGCTCAGCTGGACAAAATCCCCAGTGAGGTGGAGGACAGCCCCCTCCGGCAGGTTGAATGTCATGGGTTCTATGGGTTCTCCCTCAATCTGTACAGCTGTGCCAATCGGGCGCATTCCACCTGTCGCCTTAACCTCTGGCTGCAATCTTTCAGTCCTAACCCGTTCCTAGCACTTCACCAGGGCAGCTCCCTCTCCGTTCCCCTGGGGCTGCGCTAGGCATTGCCTACACTCAAGACACATCACTAACATATTCATCCAGTCCACCATTTGCTCCGTGAAGAGAAGTTGTCCCTTCCCACTTAGTTCGTAAAGAGAACGCTGGAACTGGGGGACCTTGTGGCTCCTGCTCTGAGCGATCATCCCCCAGTAGTTGGCCACATTCCTGAACAGGGTGGTTAGGTGCTGTGGGCTTAACCAGCCAGAGAAAGGATTAGGGCTCTCAGTGCGAGGCTTCCTCCTCTTGAGGAGCTGTTCCACTATCATCAAGGAGTTCCCCCTTAGCCATGGTTGTCCCTTCAGGATCGGACAGTCTGGACTCAAAAAGGACCCGGTCAATTAACTTAGCCCTCTTGTGCAACTCAGTGAAGCACCTTTGTTGCTTCCATCCACGGATAACCAGGTTTTTTGGGGGGTTCACCGGACAATCTGGATATAACAAAACACCATACCCTCAAGAGATCTTCCTTGATCACTTTGGTAGGGCTTTCAAAACAATTCACCACTTCAAAGACGTCGTTGACGAGCATCTCATACCATAATTCTTTCTCCAAGAATTATGGAGAAATTCTTTCTCCAAGATGGTGGTGCAAGCACTTGCAGTGGCTTGGCTCTCCAGAGATCAGTATCTTTTAATTAATGTTTTATTTGTGTACATTTTACTACGGACTCTGCACATTCAGGCACAAGTAATTTACAGTTGACAAGAGCTTTTAACTATCGGCAGAGAAGGCTGCAGCCAGGAGGTTTCAACTTACAACATTCCAGCTGAGCTTAACAGAGGGCCTGCATATCCTTGGGCTACTCCCCCTGCTTTCCCTGCCATAAAGAAAAGAAAATGGAGAAAACGCAAGCAGAAGAGGGGCTGCAGGGCCGGAATTCGAGTGAGGCTAAGTAAAATTCCTTACAAGCCTGCATTGCCAAGTCTTTTTGTTTCAAATGTTAGATCTCTTCCCAATAAGATCGAGGAGTTGGAACTTACCATCTCTCTGCAGAAAAATATCCGGGATTGCTGTGCTATGGTCCTTTTAGAGACGTGGCTGGATCCTGCCTTTCCACAGGAGCTTCTACAGCTACAAGGACGCTCAGCACTTAGAGCAGATAGAACTATCGAATCTGGGAAGAGCAGAGGTGGAGGGATTTGTGTTTACATAAATTACAACTGGAGCACAGATATTAAAATAATGGATATTCATTGTTCTCCTGATTTGGAATATCTAGCAGTGAAATGCCGCCCCTTTTATTTGCCACGTGAGTTTAATGTTGTTATAATAACTGCAGTATATATACCTCCTGATGCAAACACTACTACATCTATGGGTCACCTGCTAACTGCTATTAGCAAACAGCAACAGGCTTACCCAGACGGAGCGCCGGTGATTTTAATCAAGCCAATTTAAAGACTGTCCTCCCTAAGTTCTATCAGTATGTTGACTGTCCCACCAGAGGGAAAAATACCTTTGCCCAATCTAGGACAGTCAGATCATATATCTCTGTTCATGATCCCATCATACATACCTCTCGTTAATAGAATCAGACCATCAACTAGAGAAATACGAGTGTGGCCAGCAGGTGCATCTGAGCAACTTCAAGACTGCTTTAGGAGCACTGAATGGGCACTGTTTGAGGAGGACAATGCGGATACATATACCTCGACAGTACTGTTCTATATCAAAAGCTGCATTGATGTTGTCACTACCACCAGACAAGTACGGGTGTTTCCTAACAACAAGCCCTGGCTAAACAGAGATGTGCACCTTCTGTTAAAGGCCAGAAATGTTGCGATTCATTCTGGTGATGGGGTACAGTACAGAGAAGCCAGAGCTAAATTGAAAAGGGGCATCAGGGATGCCAAAGTTTCTTCGAACTGTTGCCTTCTGGCAGAAGATACAGAACAATTAAAACTTGGACCACACGTCTTCTGAACAGTTTTTATCCCAGAGCTATAATTGCACTTAATAATGAACTCAAGGACCACCAGCAGTGAGCACTTGGACAGGATTACCTAGCCTATTGTGTAGATGCTTGTGTTTTTTTTTTTGTGGGGGGAGTGTTTGGGGATTTTTATGTGTGTGTGTTTTTTATTGTGTGTGAGAGTGTCTGGGGATTTGTGTGTGTGTGTGTGTGTGTGTGTGTGTGTGTGTGTGTGTGTGTGTGTGTGGAATCTGGTCTCTGGGTGTCTGAATTTCGTTGTATGTGTATACTGTATATATACACACAATGACAATAAATTATTATTATTATTATTATTATTATTATTATTATTATTATTATTATTATTATTATTATTATTATTATTAAAATAATTCGGCTATATTTCTCTCCCGGGATTTTTTGAAACTGCCCATCGGAGTGGAGCCATCCCCGGAGGAGAAGAGCGACTGGGACGGGGGCAGCAGGGAGAACAGGGAGGGATCCCCCACCCACCCCGCTCAGTCCTCCGACAGCGGCGATCTCGCTGTACATACTGCTCAGCTCGAGAGGAGAAAAAGAAGACAGCACTGGTAAGTTTCTGGGTTTGAACAGTTCAGCTAGGGCTGTTTGACCTCTGTTTTACCTCTGCCTCTGTTAACCTTAACTGCTCATTTAAATACAAAGAGCCATTAATCAGCTAAACAAAGGAAGTTGCTAGGAAGTAGGGCTGGTGCCAGACTAAGCCTTCCACTGAGCTTGGGGGTGGAGTTACACTAAGTGTTTTCCCCCTGAAGAAGCATTTGAGCCTCAGCATTTGAGCCTGGGTGTGAATCCAAGCAGAGCTACTGCTGAGAGAGAGAAAAAGAAGACAGCACTGGTAAGTTTCTGGGTTTGAACAGTTCAGCTAGGGCTGTTTGACCTCTGTTTTACCTCTGCCGCTGCTAACCTTAACTGCTCATTTAAATACAAAGAGCCATTAATCAGCTAAACAAAGGAAGTTGCTAGGAAGCAGGGCTGGTGCCAGACTAAGCCTTCCACTGAGCTTGGGGGTGGAGTTACACTAAGTGTTTTCCCCCTGAAGAAGCATTTGAGCCTCAGCATTTGAGCCTGGGTGTGAATCCAAGCAGAGCTACTGCTGAGAGAGAGAAAAAGAAGACAGCACTGGTAAGTTTCTGGGTTTGAACAGTTCAGCTAGGGCTGTTTGACCGGCCCGCGCGCCGAGAATTTATTTTTCACTTAAAAAGAGGAACATTGGTACTAGATTATTATTTCTAGAGTAGTAGCTAGTAACACTAAAAATATTCAAGGCCCAGAATACTGCACTCATTAAAATGGAGTCTGAAGGAGCAGCTGTAGTTACCTGTAACACTTGTGCCATGTTTGTCATCTTGACAAATCGCACCGAGAACTACACTTGCTGCAAGTGCAAGCTGGTTGCACTATTAGAAGAGAAGGTCCAGGAGCTAGAGGCCCGCATATCGAACCAGCAACATATTAAGGAGCTTGAGCGGTTCTTGGACAGAGCAGAACAGACTATCCAGGTCCAAGAAGAGATAGACCACACTTTTGAGGATGTAATCACTTCCCCAACCCAGGAGGTAGATGTGTGGAGGAATATGGCTCAAAGGAGTAGAAGGCCAAGGGATCGCTCAGAGAGTCTCATATTGTACAATCAATTTGAGGCTCTTTCCCTCATCACACCTCATGAGGCACACACTGAGGAACAACTGGTTCCACCTGAGGATCTCTCCCTCATCACAATTGATGAGATACAGGATCAGGTACATGTAGAAGAACAGGCTGCAGGAGAGAAGCTCCTTCTGCTAGGGGATTCTATAATTAGGAATACGGAGGGATGGATTTGTGATGAGCATGATAACCGTATGGTCACTTGCCTGCCAGGTGCAAAGGTTGCAGACATCACGAGAAATCTAGATAGCTTGTTAGAGAGAACCAGGAAGGAGCCAGTGGTCATGGTACATGTTGGTACCAATGATGTCAGGAAGGCCAAGTGGTCAGTCTTGGAAGCCAAGTTCAGGTTGTTAGGAAGAAGATTGAAGTCCAGGACTTCCAAGGTAGCATTTTCAGAAGTGCTACCTGTTCCTCGTGCAGGACCCACCAGGCAGGCAGAGCTCAGAAGCCACAATGCGTGGATGAGGCGATGGTGTCGAGAGGAGGGCTTTAGATTTGTCAGGAAGTGGAGAACATTTTGGGACAAGCCAAACATGTTCAGGAGGGATGGGTTGCACTTGAATCATGATGGGACCAGGTTGCTGGCACTCAACCTCAAAAAGGCTGCAGATCAGCTTTTAAACTGATAACTGGGGGAAAGCCGACAGGAGCTGTGTGGCATCCGGTTCGGAACACCTCATCCACAGGGAATGAGGTCGGAAAGGGTAGAGAATCACATAGAGATGACATAGCAGGTATTAGTACTGGGAGAATAATGGAATGTGATAGTTCATCCACTGAAAATAATAGCTGTGGGGGGGAGAACAAAGCAGCAGCTGCTGTTGCAGAACCCACTGTACAGGTGCTTCTACGCCAATGCTCGAAGCCTCCGAGCAAAGATGGGAGAACTCGAACATTTGGCAGCTAGGGATAACATAGATGTAATAGCCATAACAGAAACCTGGTGGAATGTGGAGAACCAGTGGGATACAGCAATCCCAGGCTATAAACTCTATAGAAGGGATAGAGAGGGGCGGGTTGGAGGAGGAGTGGCCATCTATGTCAAAGAAGGGGTAAAATCCAGCAGAATGGAGATGGACAGAGGGTCTGACTCCACCATAGAATCACTGTGGGTTAAACTACCAGGTCCCAGGAGTGATGTGATAGTTGGAGTATTCTATCGTCCACCAGATCAAAAACTTGAGGGGGACCTTGAAATGAGGAGACAAATCATGGAGGTGTCTCAGAAGCATAGGATAGTAATCGTGGGGGACTTCAATTATCCCCACATCGACTGGGCCAATGCGAGCTCCGGGCAAGAAAGAGAAACTGGGTTTCTCGACTTACTGATTGACTGTGCCTTAGAGCAACTTGTCATGGAGCCCACCCGAGAACAGGCAACTCTGGATCTAATACTGTCTGATACTCAGGATCTGGTCAGGGATGTGAATGTCACTGAGCCTCTGGGGAACAGTGACCATGCTGCAATCTCCTTTGCCATGCATGTTGGAGGAAGAGTGTCAAGCAAATCAGACATAAAAATCCTTGATTTTCGAAGGGCAAACTTCCCTCAGATGAGGAAACTAGTTAGAAAGAAATTGAAGGGGAAGGTTGGAAGAATCCAATCTCTTCAGAGTGCATGGAACCTGTTTAAAACAACGGTAACAGAGGCCCAGCACAAGTGCATACCACAAAGTAAGAAGAGCTCATTTAAGTCCAAGAGGGCACCAGCATGGTTAACGAGTGGAGTTAGAGAGGCTCTAAAGCGCAAGGAGAGGTCTTTCTGTAAATGGAAATCCTCCCCAAATGAGGAAAATAAAAAGGAACACAAACTCTGGCAAAAGAAATGTAAGAAGATGATAAGAGAGGCAAAGAAAGACTTTGAGGAACGCATGGCTAGCAATATAAAGGGTAATAATAAAAGCTTCTTTAAATATGTTAGAAGTAGAAAACCTGCCAGAGAACCAGTTAGCCCTCTGGATGGTGAGGGAGGAAAAGGGGAGATTAAGGAGGACTTGGAAATTGCAGAGACATTAAATGAGTTCTTTGCATCTGTCTTCACGACAGAAGACCTTGAGCAGATTCCGCTGCCTGAACGGCCCCTCTTGACTAAAGAATTAAATCAAATACAGGTTAAAAGAGAAGATGTTTTAGGACTAATTGATAAATTGAAGATTAACAAGTCCCTGGGCCCAGATGGCATCCACCCAAGGGTTATTAGGTAATATGCAACTTGTCTCTTAAAACGGCCACAGTGCCGGGGGACTGGAGGATAGCAGATGTCACACCAATTTTTAAAAAAGGAAGGAGGGGGGACCCGGGAAACTACAGGCCAGTTAGCCTTACATCTGTCCCAGGGAAGATGGTGGAAAGCCTCATCCAAGAGAAAATCTTAAAACACATAGAAGAACAAACTTTGCTGAGAGAAAATCAGCATGGCTTCTGCAAGGGTAAGTCTTGTCTGACAAATCTTGTAGAATTTTTTGAAAAGGTCAGAAGGCATGTAGATTTGGGTGAACCGGTGGATATAGTCTATCTGGATTTTCAAAAGGCCTTTGACACAGTCCCTCACCAGAGGCTGCTGAGAAAATTGCACAGTCAGGGGATAAGAGGGCAGGTCCTCTTATGGATTGAGAACTGGTTGAGATCCAGGAAACAAAGAGTAGATGTCAATGGGAAATTTTCACAATGGAGAGAGGTGAAAAGCGGTGTGCCCCAGGGCTCTGTCCTGGGACCGGTGCTTTTCAATCTGTTCATAAATGACCTGGAGACAGGCATAAGCAGTGAGGTGGCCAAGTTTGCAGATGACACAAAACTTTTCCGTGTGGTAAAAACCAGAGAAGATTGTGAAGAGCTCCAGAAGGATCTCTCCAAACTGGGGGAATGGGCTACGAAATGGCAAATGCGTTTTAATGTAGCCAAATGTAAAGTAATGCATATTGGGGCGAAAAATCAAAACTTTATCTATCAACTCATGGGCTCTGAGTTATCTGTGACAGATCAGGAAAGAGATCTTGGTGTGTTGGTGGACAGCTCCATGAAGGTGTCTCCCCAAAGTGTGGCAGCGGTGAAGAAGGCCAATTCCATGCTAGGGATTATCAAAAAGGGGATTGAAAATAAAACAGCCAACATTATAATGCCATTATACAAAACAATAGTAAGGCCGCATCTGGAGTATTGTGTACAATTCTGGTCACCGCATCTCAAGAAAGACATAGTGGAACTGGAAAAGGTGCAGAAGAGAGCGACCAAAATGATTACTGGGCTGGGGCACCTCCCTTATGAGGAAAGGCTAAAACATTTGGGGCTCTTTAGTCTGGAAAAAAGGCGCCTGAGGGGGGATATGATTGAGACGTACAAAATAATGCAGGGCATAAGTAAAGTGAATAGAGGGAAGCTCTTTTCCATCTCACAAAATACCAGAACTAGAGGACATGCACTCAAATTGAGGGCTGGGAGAGTAAGAACAGACAAAAGAAAATATTTTTTCACCCAGCGCGTTGTTAGTCTATGGAACTCCCTGCCACAGGATGTGGTGATGGCATCTGGCTTGGATGCCTTCAAAAGGGGATTGGACAGATTCCTGGAGGAAAAGTCCATCACAGGTTACAAACCATGATGGAGATGTGTAATCTCCAGGCTTAAAACCAGGGTACTTCAAGGGCCAGATGCAGGGGAGTGATATCAGGAGACAGATATCTAGTCTCATGCGCTTCCAAAAGCATCTGGTGGGGCCACTGTGAGATACAGGAAGCTGGACTAGATGGGCCTTTGGCCTGATCCAGCATGGCTCTTCTTATGTTCTTATGTTCTTATGTAAAGTGAGACACTCAAAATGGAGGGTACAGAATTCCCCATGTCTTCCTGCTCTTCTTCTTCTTCTGCCTTTGCCCTCCTCATCCTCTCCATATCCATTGCAATGTTTTCATTTATGCTCCTTATCACGGCTTCTATTCTTTTCCTAGACTCTTCGCTCATCCCCTGGGCAATCCTTTCCAGGGAAATTATAATGGGGATTTCCCATGTCTGCTTTGCCACCCCTCTGCCCTGTCCCTGGACTTTGGGGTTCGTTACGTTGTGAGGTCTTTGCGCTTTACGCCCCGCTTCTGCCGCCACCACCGTCAGTTGTTCTTTCTCATTCTCATTTTTTTCCATCCCCCCCCCGAGTTGGGGGGGATGGCTGGAGGGGTCTGGCCCGAGCACCCCTTCTCTTGTTGTTCCCCCCGCACTCGGTTCCTCTCTCGACGAAAGGGTTTTTTTTTTAAATGGAAGAAAGGACGAGTAAAGATCGCCTCCCTGGGAAGTTTTACTGGAGCTCCGTAAAAATGTGCCACCTCGCTGCTTCTCAGAATGGGTAGGGTTCTGGGACATGTCCTGGTATCCTGTCCATAGAATGAGATAGCATAACAACAATGTGATGTGCTCTCCAGTCACTATATGGACTTTTTAATTTTCAGGGAGGTGGCTGCCTTTCTCTGTTTCCACAAATCATCAAAGAGTCTCACAGCACCTTATAAAACTAGTTAATCTGACAGAGGCATAGGACTCCTTTTTGCTTTGTTATTATGATTTTGTTGTATAATTATAATTTATAGTTCAGCTCTGGGGCACCAATTGCTCCAGCCTTTATCAAGATTGAAGGCTGAATTGCCTTCCAGATTAAGTCAGGGAACCCTGCATGGTCTTAGTAAAACAGAGATTTCAGGTTATTATATAGCCCAGAGCCTAGAGTCTTGACAGGCAGTAATTCCTGAAATCTTCTGACTATATTAAGGTGATCCTGAATTCTGAAAAATGTCATGAGTGAAAAACAATTTCACCCAGTAGCAAGAGGTATGCATGTATTTTAAAGCAAAATGCATACAAAAAAAAAATCCAAGATTTGGAAAATGGTATTAAAAATTAGAAATTATATTTATTTCAACAGGAGATAATAGAGTGTTAATGGAGTTACAAGCTAAAAGGAGAGAATTAGAAGGAATTCGTTTAGAAAGAGTGCAAAGAAATTTAATGTACTTAAAGAGAGAATACTATGAGCATAATAACAAAAACTCCAAGTTGTTAGCAAGAATGACACAAATTAATAAAAATAAAAAAATGATAGGTGTAATACAGGATCAAAGGGGTAAAAGATGTTACAAAATAAAGGAAGGAAAAGCTAAAGACATTCCAAGAGTATTATAAGAATCTTTATGCAAGTAATAACCCATCTACAAGTAGAATTTATGAGTTTGTAAGAGAAAATATCATAACAAAAATTTGAAATGAAGATAGTGTAAAGATGGATCAGTTAACAACACATGAAGAGACTGAAATAATTATAAATAAGTTGAAGATAGGTAAAACACTGGGAACTGATGGAATAGAACCAGGATTTTATACAGTATTTAAGAAATTACTAATACCTAGAATGAGAGAATTATTCAATAAGATTATTAAAGGGGGGGGGATTCCTCAGCCATGGAAAGAACCAATAATAGTACTGATTTCAAAGCCAAGTAAATTTATGGATTCTTATAGACCAATTTCATTGATTAATCAAAATGCAAACATATTTACAGTAATTATGGCTACTAGATTAAATAGTTTTGTAGGTAAATATATAAACAAGGATCAGAATGGTTTTGCTAGAGGTAGACATATGGCAGATTTAGTTAGAAGAGTTGTGAATAATAGGTATTTAGCAAACAGTAAAAATGGAAGGTAGGAACAATTTCATTTGATATTTTTAAAGCATTTGATATGACAGAGTGGAGTACCTTAAAGATTCTAATTTCTAATTAATCATTTAGGTTTTAGTGCTCAATTTAGCATATAATAAATCATTTGTATTCTTATAATAAGGGTAGAATTTTAGTGAATGATGGCATAACAAAAACTGTTACCCTGGGCCGAGGAACTAGACAAGGTTGCCCATTATCTCCAGTTTTGTTTAAACTTATAATGGAAATGTTGTCTAATGCAATAAGAGAGGATAAAGAACTAGAAGCAGTGGAAGAGGGGAAGCCAAATAAAATTAACTTATTTGCTGATGATACATTATTAATAATTAAAACCCATTGACTAATATTTATAAATTACAGAAACATTTAAAGGTGTTTGAGGAAGCAACAGGATTAAAGGTAAATTGGAACAAATCTGAATGCATGTTGTTAAATTATAGTGAAGAGGAGAAAAATTGTTTAAGGAAGTATTTAAAAGTAAATTATCAAATAGCATTAATTATTTGGGGATAAAATTTGCATGGCCCTTACAAGATACATTTAAAGTAAATGTAGAGAAAGTTAAGAAAGAGATTACTGAACAAATAAAAGAATACGAAAAATTAAGGATTTCTTGGTTCGGAAGGATTTCAGTATGTAAAATGAAAATTATCCCCAAACTAAATTTTTTATTTTGGAAGTTACCCTTAAAATGAGATGAAAGTGAACTTAAAGGGATTCGGGGGAAATTAATATGTTTTGCAATTGTAATAAAAAAGCCAGGATCAATAAGAGTTTGTGGTATATACCACAAGAGGGTGGTTTAGGGTTACCTAATATTAAGCTATATTACATAGCCAATCAGTTAAGACATATTCCAGATATAATAATAGGAAATGATAACTTAATTTGGAGAGACTTAGAAATTACACAAAAAGAGAATATATTTTTAAGGAAGACATTAAAGTTCAGGTGAAAAAGATAAATAATCCATTTTTGAAAAAAACTATGGAATGTTGGAGGAACTTTTGGGAGATTTTAAGTACATTGGTTTCACCTTTGATTCGAATAACAGAAATTAATAGTCTCCTAGAAAATTTAAAAGGGAAGTTAAATAAGCTACTGCATGATTTAAAAAAAGTTATATACTTGCAGGATTGGTTAAAGCAAATGCAGAGTACACAAAGCATAAAGGAAAAATTGGGAGGAAATATTTCCTGGTTGAACATTATACAAATGGAAAAATTGACTAAAGGATGGATAACTAAAGTAGGAGAGTGTAGAAAATTGACCAGATTTGAAGAAATTATAGATAGAAGAAATACGATAGAGAATAAAGAACACAATAAAGGAATTGTAAGTGAGATATATAAAATATTAATTCAGGAGGATAACAAAAAAATAAGTTAAGAGAGATTTTGCAAGAAGACAATAAAGAGATAAGAGAGGAAGAATGGGGGGAATTTGGAATAAAAGAAATATGTCAGTGAGAGTTAAAGAAAACTGTTATAAAGTATATTGGAGATGGTATATATATATAGCACCTGTGAAGTTAAATACAATAAATAAAGAAATATCTCCAATTTGTTGGAGATGTAAAAAAGAAAAAGGGACATATTTACATATGTGGTGGCCATGTGAGAAAAGGAAATTTGAATGAAATCTGGTTTTTAATGAAATACAAGAAATATTAGAGGAAAAGATTCAAATGTCCCCCCCCAATTGGTATTATTAAACATGGTTGCGGATACACAACTGAAGAAAGAGGAGGGGGAATTGGTAATTATAATGGTTACGACTGCAAGTCTGATTTTTGCCAAATATTGGAAATCTAATAATCAATTAGTATTGGATGAATGGTATAAGGAGTTAAGGAATCTAGCTATTAATGATAAACTGACTTGTGAAATTAAAATTAGGAAAGGCCTGAGTAAGTCTAATGACTTTAATGGAATATGGGATAAACTGTTGGTATATGTATTTCAGAATAGTAAAAGGGAATACACCTGGAGAAAATTCAATGTATTTCTGGAGGAAAATGGGCTGGTCAATATCATGAGAGTTGTAATTTTGTTAAAAGTCCTGAGGGGGCTGGGTTCCACAGGGTTTATGTCTGTTACATTTGTTACATTTTTGTTATATTGGTGTGTGTTTTAATATTTTCCTTTATGACACTTTGTTGTTTTATGTGGGGATTTTTTGTATTGTAGCTTTAGAATATTTAATAAAAACTTTAAAAGGGGGGGGGACCCTGAATTTGATCAGAGAATATGAAGATCTGACTACAAGTTTGCTGTTGTGTGTTTTCCCCAGTCATCAGAAGTAGTTCTTAAATGCTATGGAATGCTGGGTGGGGGTGGGGGTGGTAATGCAGCATATTTTAAAGCACAGGTAATTCATGTTTGTGCAAGCCTCTTACTTCCTCACCCTGTGTGTTTCTAGTAAACATCTACTGCATTACAGACTGTGATTATTTCAGTTCCCATCTGTCTATTGCTGTCCATAAATATGTATATAAATTAGCTCTTTGCTTGCTGGAATGAATGGGTAGAATGGTATAAAAGTGCTGCCCATGGACCGATTGGGAAGGGAAGACCTCTATTGATCCTTATTTTCATTGGCTCTTTACCCCAGCCCAAGGAGAAGGGGGAGAGGATGAAAAAGAGAGGGTGAGTGTTCCGGTGACAGAAAGATGGGTAGACTTAATCCTAACTTCTCAACATATATTGAGTGGCATATACCGTATATACTCGAGTATAAGTCAACCCGAGTATAAGCCGGGGGCCCTAATTTAAACCCAAAAAACTGGGAAAATTTATTGACTCAAGTATAAGCCTAGGGTGGGAAATGTAGCAGGGCCTGGCAACTCCTCCTTTGTGAGCTGGGTGTGTGTGTGATGTTTAAAATGACTTTTAGCCACCGAGGCAAGTGCTTGAGTTGGTGGCTAAAAGTCATTTTAAACATTGTTTTAAAATGACTTTTAAAAAAGTCATTTTAAACATGGAGGGGTCAGGAGAAGTGGTGCACAATGTTTAAAATGACTTTTAGCCACCGACCCATACTTGCCTCAGTGGCTAAAAGTATTGACCCAAATATAAGCCGAGGACCCATTTTTCCAGCCCAAAATTAGGGCTGAAAAACTAGGCTTATATCCGAGTATATACAGTAAATGGAAATATAAATAAATAAATAAATAAATAAATAAATAAATAAATAAATATCCAAGCCTAGTATCTGAAAGTATGCATATGTGTTTGCTTTCCTCCGTGTTATGAAAATACAGTATTTTTCTGTGTATGACTCTATTTTTGTCAGAAATTGATAGACTAAAAATTGAGGGTTGTCTTATACAAGAAAGTAACCCAAGGAGAATACCATGTGGTTGAGAAACTGTAATTTTGGTTTGGAAAAGTTGGGGTTGTCTTATACAGGGGAGAGCCTTGTAGACGGGAAAATATGGTATACGAACATGAGGGAAATGAAGGGCTCTGGCCTGAGTGGGGCTCAATTACTGCTCAGCCTCCAATGTGCAGGCAAGGCTTCCTCCAGATTTGTTCCTCCCTTCCTGCTTCCATGAGGGGTGCATTTCACTAGTTTTGACTCAACAAAAATGTTTGTTGAAGGGAAAACATATATCTCGAGGTAGCAGCTTCACAGCCTAGTGAGTTGAGGACCTGGTCAGTGCCTTGTGTATTACATTTGCCATCATGCCCCACCTGAAACATAGACACGCACATAAAAAATTATATAAGGAAAAGTGCTGCAGAAATAAAATACAATGGTAGGCATAAGAAAAGTAGAGTTCAAAACAGAAGTAGGGTACAGATAGCTAAACTGTTCAAACAAGGCTGGGGTGGAGTGGGAGGAGAAAAAAATATAAATATTTTAAAATAGTTTCTTGTGTAATAACTGCCAGTAACAGTGTTGCTTAAGAGTTTGAGTTTCCACAAAAGACTGTCATAAGGACTAGAGATGGGCACGAAACAGAAAAATGGTGTTTCGGTTTTTCGTTTGTTGTTGAGAGGTCTGTTTTGGTTCGTTTCCGTTTGTCAGGAATTTTTTGAAAAAATTCGTTACTGTTTTTCGTTTTTTCATTTGTCATTTCTACCCACTTTTTGCATGATTTTTAAAGCATTTCTGTGCGCAGGCATCCCCCAACGCCCCAGACCAGAGGGAAAACACTAAAAAAAAAAGGATGCTGGCAGATACACAGTATAGACTAGGTATGCAGGGAGGCTGCAGAGGCAGCAGCGGGTATTGCCCAGGGTGCAAGGCAGCCGCAGAGTGACTGCACTGTGGGGCAAGGGAGGGTACTCACCGAGAGGTACGCAGCACGCACGCACACAGGGAGACTGCAGGACTGAAGCTAGAGGCGCAGCAGAGACAGCAATCCCACCCTAACTCCCACCAGAGACTGCAAGGAGGACGGGGGCTGCCAGAGCTTTTTATGCCCTCTGTGGCTGCCAGACCTGCCCGCCCAGTCTGCAACCTGGGCATGCTATTGGTTGAACATGATCCCATCACATGGCTTGCCTCCATTTTGTGGCTGGTGGCGACATCCATTTTAAAGGGAAAAGAATAATACATCGCGATGGGAGAAGACTAAAACAAACGTTTTAAGGACCCCAACCCCCCTGGTAGGTTATCAGACAATATAAATAATTATCGCTGTGTTTTTATGGATGTTCAGGGCATTTTTTAACATTTAAAACAGCTCATTTCATTGTGTGTCGCTATTAACGGAAACGAAACGTAACGACCACAATTTTCGCGGTTCTGTTCATTTCGTTGCATTTTCATCACCATTTTTGTTTGTTGTTTCGTTGTGTAACGGAAACGACAAACAGTAACGGAAACGAAAAAATGTTCGTTCCGTGCCCATCTCTAATAAGGACCTTTCACGGAGATAGGTAGAATTTACCTCACAAAAGCATAGTTGCTTAGTGGTCATTCAGATTATCAAAGCAGAGTAGCAGGGTGGATAGGTCACAGAGAGTGGGACGGGGGGGGAATGCCTAATGTATCTCAAGTGTGCGGAGACAACAGTTTAAAGGGGCACACTGGGTGTCTGAGTGGGTAGTAACAGAGTCAGGTCTGAGGAAAGGAGTTGTGTATAGCAACTGCCCCGACAGAGGCATATATCTTGAATATTTTATCTTCTCTACAGGAAATTCATCCTGCAATGATGCTTTAGAACTTCCCACCACTTCTGATAACAATGAGGTGTCATTAAGTCGATTCCAACTTACCTCACATTTAAAGTTCTCAGATGTGGTTTTTCCTCCCAACATTCTGCTGCACTTTGGAACGTTGCAGCTTCCTTGAGAAATGAAAAAAACTGAAACATCCTGTTCCAAGATCATGGCCAAAGTAGCTCCTGGGGATAATCCAACCAGAAATGCCTTGTGCAAAATACTGTAGATGGAAAACAGGTGGGGGAAAACACAGAGCAAATGAGCTGTATCGCCACTGGGTGTCAGCACCGTCCTTCAAAAATCATCACAGGAGGGCTCTAGCTGCCTGTATGAGAGAAATTGGCTACATTATTAGAAAGATGTGACAACATAACTTTAAAGGAAAGCTTTATGACCTTAACAGTGTACTACTGGGGTGGTGAGAGAGGTTGACATGCAGGCTTCTTTAAAAAATAACACAATGGTTGGCAATGTTGTTCCTTTTAAAATGCAATGAATTCTATTTATTTGTTCCTTCTAAAACCTGGGCAATCATTGTGGGACACTTGCAGCCATTTTTCTGTTTTAACTGTATTTTAGGTTTGGAAACTAACTCAGCGTAATGCCCAGCGTGTTCCTTTGAAAAAAGGAATACATAATAACTGGCTCCATTATTTTTTAAATAATGATATTCTGAACTCTAGCTGTGAATGGCGGGACTGGAAAGATTTAGTGTCAGTCCAGTAATTTGGCATGTGGTTTTCTCCACTTCAGGCAGTCGTAGAGGTGAAGATTGCTCTTATAAAAATGATGTTAGAGCTAGAGAGTCTAATGAAATAGTTGTATAAAGGTTCGAGTTCAGGTTTTCATATGCACAGTTACACTTCCAAGGGTTGTGCATCTCTGCATTTTGTTTCTCTCTCTCTCTGTGTGTGTGTGTGTGTGTGTGTGTGTGTGTGTGTGAGAGAGAGAGAGAGAGAGAGAGAGAGAGAGAGATGGGATTCAAACAATTCACTACTCATCCAAGTAGCTTCTTCTCAGAAGATCAACTCTCTCACTCTCTCTCTCTCTCTCTCTCTCTCTCACACACACACACACACACAGGCACAGGGAGAGGGAGAGAAGTGTGTGTGTGTGTGTGTGTGTGTGTGTCACTCCCCCCCCTTCTCCCTTTCCTCCTCATACAGACACGGGCTTGCATACATTTTTTAAAAGGTCATTGGCACCAGATGGAGCCTTGGCCCTGTCCACAGTGAGATGAGATAAAAATCTTTATTGATCTCCAGTGTTGACGTCAACGGGGCTTTCAAGTATTCCCCGGTTCGCAGCAGTGCCAAGGGGAGCATTCACAGCTAACATTTTGCAAGCTGCCACAGCAGTCACAAATTATGGTTTGAAACAGCCAGTAAATGCACACACACAGAGACAGACACATACATGCAGAGAGGGTGGGGAGAGAGAGAGAGAGGGAGAGAGAGATGTGACTTTCATGAAATCATCATTATTAAGATTAATTTGTACAGTACTTAAAATTCACTAAACATGTTATGCTAATTTAAGAGAAAATAGGAAAAAAATCCCTGCTAGGAAGTTTACAGTCAAAACAAAACAAGATGCAGAAGAGATGGCAAAGGTGTGTTTGTGGTAGAGAACAAGGTAACCTGGAACATACAATGTATATTAAAAGCACCATGCCAGATTATCTTTGTTTTCTACAAGCATATCAAACTAATGACGGCAGCCGTGAGCCCACAATACAAACTCATGGAAAGGAGTGCCCCGTGGCCCTCTGTGATGAGTTCCTGTTCTGCTCTTGCCCCATTTCAGATGGTCTGCTTTTGTCAGATCACCCCTCTGAGAGTGACTAGATTATTCACTGCTATCAAGACTGGAGGATTCTGCCTGCCCTAAACTGACTCCTAAAGAAACAGAGGGGCTCCTCTAGAATCAGTTTCTTTTTCTTACCCTGAACGCTTTAAAATAGAAAAGGGGATTCCTCTCAAGCCCCACCACCTGTTCTGAAATAAAGCCCCCAGATATTTCCTACTTTTTCCAGGGCAAGTAGGGTGTAAAGAAATCCACTCTTATCCCCAGTCTTTGAGCCTGGAACGAAAGCCTTTGAAGTATGAGAGTCTTATGCTAAACCAGAGTTAAAACCAAACTATGCCCCCATCTGGGTGTGGAGCGCTTGAGAAACCCTAACGTAGCACTGTGGACGTACACCTGGTGCAGATGGTTGAGACTTCCTTTTAGTTTTGGCTCAAAGTAATGAAGAAAAAAATGCAAAGGCATCACAAGAACATTTTACAGGCGAGTACTCCAGATCCCACTGACAAATAGGGATGTGTGTGAACAAATAGAATCAAAAGCCTTAGAAGAGAGCATCTGTCAGGGTCAAGGTGGGAAGATCTCTGGGACCCTGTTTTACTGGTCCCAGTTCAGCGTGTTCCAGTTCCTGGCTTAGTCGGGTAGTCCTTGCCTCATAGACATGCTTGAACCCATCCCCGTGGTTCTTTTTGTGACGTGAGTTGGTATACAAGCTGGTCTCCCTAGCCATGAATTGTGGAATGACTACACTTCCTCCCTTGTGAGCTGTCTGCCACCCTGTTCCACTCTGGGGCTGTTATTTCCCTATTGCCAATGCTGGCCTTACTGGCCCTGGAGCTCTGACCTAGCTCCAACCCTCAATTCTGGGTGTCTTGCTTGCTCTCGCTTGCCACCCAAACCCCTTCCCTGACAAGGGGTCATCTGCTACCAAGGGGTAGCAGATGACAGAACTGGATAGGGAACCTACTTCTTGACATTGACACCAGAGACTGTGGGGACCACTGAGGTGCGTTTCATTCACAAGTGAGATATTTCAGTTGCTAGATATCTATATTTTGTTAGTTTTTAAGTTCTTTAGCTTCAACCCTGGCATTACCTAAGATTGCAATGTCAATGATCCAGACATTTCTTTGTTCTATTACTACTAGAGATGGGCATGAAATGATTTTTTTCCCATTTCATTTCAGAACAAAACAAAAAATGAAATGATTTTTAAAGAAAATCATTTTGGGACACCCCTGTTTTTTGAATTGGCTTACAGAATACAGAATCCTGCTAGTTACCCCCTGCCATTTCATGGTTCAGGTACCACAGTCCCGCTACATCGTGGGATCGCGGTACCTGCACTGCGGGGGGGAGCGGGGGGCATCTGGCCGCTCTGTGCACTCCCCCCTGCACCACTGAGAAGCCTGGGGGAGGGGCAGCGGGGGGCGATAGCATTGCTCTCCGTCGCCCCCCGGGTGCCGCCATGCAAGAGGGCTGTGGGGAGGGCTGGCGCCCCTCTCCGCGCCCCCCCGGGCACCTCCGGAGGGCCTCGGAGCCACACGGAAGGGCTGCAGGGACGGATGGCGTTCCTCTCCGCAACCCTCCTGGGCACCTCCGGAGTGCCTCAGAGCCGCATGGAAGGGCTGCGGGGACAGACGGCGTCCCTCTCCGTAACCATCCCGGGCGCCTCCGGAGTGCCTCGGAGCCGTGCGGAAGGGCTGCAGGGATGGATGGTGTCCCTCTCCGCAACCCTCCCGGGCACCTCCGGAGTGCCTTGGAGCCACGCGGAAGGGCTGCGGGGACGGAAGGCGTCCCTCTCCGCAACCCTCCCGGGTGCCTCCGGAGTGCCGCGGAGCTGTGCGGAAGGGCTGCGGGGACGAAGGGCGTCCCTCTCTGTCGCTCACCTGGGCGCCTCCGAAAGGCCTTGGAGCCACGTGGGGGGGCGTGGGGGGCAATCAGATTGCTCCACACCACCCCCACGCTCCTCTATGGCTTTTGGGAAAGGCGCGGGATCACACACCCCAGGCCCCCCCACCCGCTTCCGCATATCACGAATTTTCATACATCACAGGTGGGGTGGGTCCCTAACCCCCGCGATTGGCAGGGGGTTACTGTATCAGCACAATGTATTAGTGCCCTTCCAGGCATCAATAATTTAACCCAACACCTTGGTAATAGAAGCCATTTTGATATTCTCTCTAAATAGCCATAGGTGTCTCACCTGCTGCTACTTCTTCCCTTTAGTCAGAATTAGAGATGGGCATGAAACGGAAAAAAATTCATTCCGTTATTCGTTATTCATTTCATTATGTAACAAACTGAATAACGAAAATTGTGATGAAATTGGAACAAACCGAACAGAACCACAAAAATTAGGTTCGTTATGTTTTGTTTTATTTATTTATTTATTTATTTATTTATTTATTTATTTATTTGTTAATCTTATACTCCGCCCATCTTCCCAGTGGGAACTCTGGGTGGCTTACAGTTAAAATAATAATACAAAAGACAGAGAACAAGCAAAGACAAAACACAAGGAAAAGGAGCAAGATGGCAGGCTAAAAAAAAAAAACTATCTGGAAAGGTTGCCAAATGCCTCCCTGAAGAAGTGAGTCTTCAGGGCTTTTTTAAAGGCAGGCAAGGGCTCAATCAGGCACAGCTCACTAGGTAGATGGTTCCAAAGCACGGGCCCCACCACAGAAGGCGCAGTCATGCATACGCGATTTCCGCACCTCTCTGGGTGTGGCCACCCTTAGTGAGCGCGCCTGCGCCAATCTCGTGGGTCTGGTCCCAGATGACCTTAGAGAGATACGCTCCGCCAGGTACTCTGGTCCCAAGCCGTGGAGGGCTTTGAAAGTCAAAACCAAGACCTTGAACCTAATCCGGAGGCCAACAGGGAGCCAGTGCAAGCGAGCCAGCACTGGGGTGATGTGCTCGAATCTCCGAGCACCCACCACCAGCCTGACCACTGCATTCTGCACCCGTTGTAGCCTCTGGACCAGGGTCAAGGGCAACCCCACGTAGAAGGCATTGCAGTAGTCGATCCTCAAGATCACCAGTGCCAGGACCCTGCCTGTCATGGAACCCGAATGTGAAGGGTTAAATGCTGAAGAGCAGCAGGAGGAGCCTTGTAGTTCAACCCAGCAGGCAGCTGAGTCTGAGGACGCAGCTGAGGGCACATCTCCTCCTCCTATAAGGGCTAGGAGCAGGATCCTGCAAAGGAGAACTAACAGGAGAGCTAGGGAAAGGATCGGCGTAGAATGATAGGCGTAGAATTAGATCTGAAAGCTCTGAGTTCTAGCAGGAGCCTTGCCAGAGATATGGGTGTGCTCCCTGTTTTAGGATAAAGCTAGCAAGTTTACCCTGAACCCTCTGTGGGAGCAACGAGTCACTTACCTTGCCACCACGTTCCTGTGTGTTATCTTGACTTTGTTTCCTGACTTTGGATCGGCTTTCTGACTACGGCGTTCTCCGTTTCCTGACCTTGGACCGGCTTCCTGATTACGACGTTTCTCTGTTTCCCTTGAACTTGGCATTTGGCTCTGTAAGTTACTCTGGCTTGACTCGGACTGTACTTTGTACTTTATCTGGATTACAACTAAAGTTTCTGGCAAAAAACTGAACTTGGCTTGCTGTGTGTTCTGTGTGCGGGGCTTGACAACCAGGGCCTGTACTACTGTCCGCAGGGAGGACTCATCGAGGTACTGGCAGATCTGGGCGATCCTGCGGAGATGGATAAAAGCGGCCCTGGAAGCAGCCATCACCTGGGCTTCCAGAGAGAGGGCTGAGTCCAGGACCACGTCCAGATTCCTGGCCCTGTCCATAGGCTGGAGGGAAACAACCCCCAGCTTAAGGAGGGGGCCATTGTACCCAGACGAGGGCGCCCCGAAGAACAGAACCTCCGTCTTCTCTGGATTATGCTTGAGCCGGTTATCTCTGGTCCATTCCAGAACTGCCTCCAGGCACAGATCAAGGAAGCGAACTGCCTCCACTGCATAAGACGAAAAGGAGAGATAGAGCTGCGTGTCATCAGCGTACTGATGACAGCGAACTCCAAATCTCCTGATGACCTCCGCCAGCAGCCTCATGTAAACATTGAACAGCATGGGTGAGATTGCTGACCCCTGGGGCACCCCACAAGGGAGAGTCCAAGGAGTTGACAAGTCATCACCCAGCTGAAGCCGCTGAGTCTGGCCACCAAGGAAGGAACAGAGCCAGGCCAAGGCAAGACCCCCAATTCCTGCCTTGGCCATCTGGACCAGCAGGTTACCGTGGTTGACGGTATCAAAGTGATGCACAATGAAATGAGCTGTTTTTAATTGTTAAAAACATCCTGAATATCCATAAAAACCCAGCGATAATTATTTATTCTTCCTGATAATATCTACCAGGGGGGCTGGGGGCCTTAAAATGTGCATTTATGTCTTTTCTCAGATCGCTGTATTTTTTTCCTTTAAGGGGAGTTAGGGGACATCGACCCAAAATGGCTCCCAGATGCCCAATATTGATTTCTTGGGTATTAAAATGCCCTGGACATCCTTAAAAACACAGTGATAATTATTTGAAATTATTACCTACCAGGAGGTTGCGGTCCTTAGAACATTTGTTTTTGTCTTTCTCCCATCGTGATGTATTTTTTCTTTTCCCTTTAAGGATGACACAGGATCATGTAAATTCTTGGACAATTTCAACCAATAGCATGCCCAGGTTGCAGAGGGCATAAAAAGCTTTGGCAGCCCCCGTCCTCCTTGCAGTCTGTGGTGGGAGTTAGGGTGGGATTGCTGTCTCTGCGACTCATTACTTTAGGCCAGCCAGGCAGGTGTGTGTCTCTGTGCTCCTGCTGGCTGCAGCCTGGCTCTTAGGGGAGAGAAAGAAGAGATTTCTCTTGCAGTCTCCCTGTGTGCGTGCATACCTCTTGGTGAGTACCCTCCCCTGCCCTGCAGTGCAGTCACTCTGCGGCTGCCTTATGCCCTGAGCAATGGCCACCGCTGCCTTTGCAGCCTCCCTGTGTACTTAGTCTATACTGTGTCTCTGCCAGCATCATTTTTTTTTAGTGTTTTCCCTCTGGTCTGGGGCGCTGGGGGACTCCGCGTGCGGAAATGCTTTAAGTCGCGCAAAAAGCGGATAAAAACAAAAAATGAAAAAATGAAATGAAGTTTTTTCAAAAAATTCACCAAAAAAACAAATATGAACCGAAACGGACCCGCAACAGAAAATGAAAAAATGAAACGTCATTTTTTTCAATTCGTGCCCATCTCTAGTCAGAATAACAGAATCCAATTTTAAGGGAATTTATAAATAAGTTTATTGTTCTCTTTTCTCCTCCACTATTCCTAAATCACTTTAGGAACAGAGAAGAAGTAGAGGAGAAACTGAGCTACACCTGATTTAAACCCCTGTCCACACAGATTCAGAGGCTTAATGTGATCACAACGTCAGGGTAGGGTCAGGGTAATCTAACACCCCTAGGCTGGAATACATTTGTATAACCTCAGTTAGCCTTGTCTCAGATGAACCAGCCTGCAACCATCTTGGCCAGTCAAGATGGCACACTCAGCTAAAGAACAGCAAGAAATGCTCTTTGATTTTGTTCTAGAGCATCTTAAGCCATCCTGGATCATGTATCCCAGAACTAAGTCCTAGGACAAAAAAGAGGTGCTTGGGCATAACCTAACTCATAAATCTCATATTCCTGTCAACCTAAGCTCAGAATCACATATATTTGCTCTTTACAATTCTAGTCGGCAGGGATCCAATGTGTGCTGTTTTCTGTATGATAGCCCATCACTCTGTGCTTGTTCCAGATCTTGGCCACCTGCAGAAAATGTACATACAGTCATACCTCGGATAACAAATGCCTCGGATAACAAATGTTTCAGATAACAAATGGAAATTTCCAGGTATAGGACTGCCTTGGATAACAGATATTCCCTATGGGCTGCCTCGGATAACAGATGTTTCTAAATGCCTTGCAAAAAAAGTGTACCCAGGATGTATTGCAAACCCCCCCCCGTAGTTTCTGGAGGGGTGGGAGGAGTTAGAGTGTTTCTTAATGGTGTTTTTTGGAGCCATTCTGGACATTTTTGGCTGATGAATTTGGACCTTTCAAACTTGGAAAGGTAGGGAGCTAGCTTTCATTAACCCCTGCATTGCTTTTCTTTGCATTTTGGTGGAAACATGCTGGAGTAGTCTTTCTGCTTATGTTTGTGTCTGTTTGCATTCCCCCTTGCATTTTTGGCAGGAAATGGCTGGGGTGGTCTTGATGCTTTCTTTTCTCCATGTTTGCATTGCACTGCCGGGGGTGGTTCTGGGGGTTTGTGTTCTAGCACTGCATGCCTTTAAAGTGCACTTTATAAAGAGGTCAGCTGGAAAAACAGCTTTTTTGCCTTTTTTCAGACCTGTGGAACGGATTAATCAGTTTCCCATTCATTTCAATGGGAAACCATGTTTCGGATAACAAATTATTTCAGATAACAAATTGCATCTGCGAACGAATTAAATTCATTATCAGAGGTACCACTGTCCTTAGTTGAAAAATTTGTACCTGAGCTTACATGGCATCTTTCTAGAAAACATTTTATTATCTCATATTTCTCCACTGGTGCCAAGCTGTACAGGACGTGTCAAAACTGTTAAGATCAAGGTCTTAAATTAGAGCTACTTTTATAGTACATTCCTCCACTCTGAAACAAAATGTTAATCAGGTCCAACATTGATGGTATCAGGGGACATGGGGCAATAGCCCTGTGGACACGCAGATTGACCTGGCCTAAGGACTAGCTTACTGAATAGTGGAATGGCCTGCCTATGGAATGACATTGAGCAAGTGTTGGGTTTGTTTCATAGTCCGAACATAATCGGACTGTTTCCGATTGACAAACAGATCTGAGTATTCCTTCCAGCCTGGACTTTTGCTTGATCCAATGAGAAACCAAAAAGCAGCTGCATGATTGCTTTGGCAGCAAGGCTGGGGCCAAGCTGAAAGACAACAGATCGGCGTGAGAAGTCTATAAGGCTGGATACTTTCAGTGCCTTGAGGCCCAGAGTGTACTCAGATGAGATCACATGGTGTGTCTCCAGACAAAAGGTTGATTTACTCTCTGGGAATAAAGAAAAGTGGCACCATGCACTTTCCCTCCCAGTTCAACATTTACCAACACAGAACCGGATTTCAGGGGTGAAGCTCAGGAAGCCAACCAGAATGCAGGAAAATTAGAACAATGCAGAAGAACTGGCATTAACGTGTCAGATGAAATTACAGTTATGCAAAATTAGCCACAGTTGACCCTTTGTAAAACACTGTATTACATTTGACCTTCCATCAGCCTTCTAGCTGAAGCTCCCTATCTTTCAGCTGTTTGTCCTAAAATTTGTGAAAGAGTGATATAAAACTCCCTTTTCCAAGGAAACATTCCTGGAGATTCAGGGGAATAGGCCAGAGAATTGAGCCAGGCAAATCCAGATGAGAAAAATGTAAAATAAAGTAGTTAAAGAACTCTGGGTCTGTTTCGGGCCCACCCTTGGTTTGGTTTGATTTGGTTCAGGTTCATACAAATTATTTTTTAAAAAATCATACGATCCCAAACTGAGCCGAACCAGTTTGGGTCAACTTACTGGGTGGCGGTGGTGGTGGTGGGCAATCATGTCCCCAGCAACAGGGGCTTTTTGGCTTGGGGCCAGCACCTCATTTTTTGTTTTTGTTTTTCTTCAAGCGCCAACCATGCAGCTCTTGGGGCTGGGCCGGCGCTTGTTTTATTTTTTATTATTTTTTTTTTGAATTTGGAGTGCTGACCCGGCCACCCCTGGGGCCGGGTCGACGCTCCTTTTTTTATTGTTGTTGTTGTTTTGCTTTGTTTTTAAAGTGCCGACCGCGTGGCTCCTGGGGATAGGCTGGCACTCATTTTTTTTATTAATTAATTTGTTTGTTTCTTTTTGAGCGCCAACCATACGGCTCCTTGGGCTGGGTCAGTGCTCCTTTATTTTATTTTATTATTATTATTATTATTATTATTATTATTATTATTATTATTATTATTATTATTATTATTATTATTATTATTATTATTATTATGGTTTTAAAAGTCCCCAGCGGGAGCTTTTTGAGGTGCTGGTTTGGAGCCAGCACCTCTACAACCCTAGCTTCCCCGCCACGACCAGGAGGACTGCGATGAGGACAAGGTGGGGGAGGTAACAAAAAACAAAGCGAACAAAACAGAAATTTCCATTTCATTTCGTTCCGTTTTTCTTTCATGGGTTGGTTCGTTATTCATTTCGTTAGCTAACAAAATGAATAACGAATAATGAAATGAATTAAAAGTTCATTTCGTGCCCATTTCTATTTATCACTTTTCCTCTCATCACTGCATTGCTTCTTGCAAAAAAAAGCCATTAATTTGTCTTCATTTTCTTTTATCGTGTCTTCATTGTGTGGCACTTGTTCCCTATTTAGCTGCTCTGGATCAATATTGAAATTCTTTGCACTTCTAGGTAGCCTCAGAACATCTCTGCTTACAATTTTTGTCCATTGGGGCAAATAAAGGACCTTATTTTCACAGAAAAGTAGGGGGCATGTCCTCTTCCATGGAAGGAGGAAGAATCACATTTACAGCTCCACTGTTCCTCGTGGGAACACATTTAAATCAGTCCGCTGACCTTTGTGTGCTTGTTTCCTGCCTCAAACAGGAAACACAGGCTACTTGCCACCAGATTAGAAAGGTCAGTGGTTATTTACCTTTACCATGAGCAACAGCCTGAGGTATATTTTGCTGATGAGGACTTTTGCTCTAGTTATCCCCTTGCCTGGAAAAGCATAACTTGCCCTGTCCTCAACCTCAATGCCTTTGCTTGCATCTAGCTTGCCAGGCATGCCCACTCCTGCAATCAGGCTTAGAGAAAGCTTAGTTTAAAGCAGCGGTTCCCAGCCTTGAGTCCACAGATGTTCGTGGACTGCAACTCCCAGAAATTCCAGCCAGCATGGCTAGTGGTGAAAGTTTCTGGAAGTTTTAGTCCAAGAACTATCTGGAGGTCCAAGGTTGGGAACCACTGGTTTAAAAGGATAGTACAGTGGTACCTTGTATAAAGGAATTAATTCATCCCCAAAGAAATTTTGTTAAGCAAATTTTCCTTTATACAAATTTCCCATAGGAATGCATTGAAAACAGAGCAATCCCTAATTGTGACTATTTTTATGTTGTATGGATTTGCCACATGGGCGATTCTGTTAGGCAAATTTCCCCTATCTCTGGGAATGTTTTATGCTGTACAGATTTGATGTTATACAAACCATTTGTTATATGAGGGTCCACTGTAGTTATCAGACAGACTGGGCAGTATAATGGTTAGAGCGTCTGGTACAGCAGAGCTATGTACTTCAGATATACTTCAGCCATCCCAAAAGGTGGGGATATGTGCCAAAGGATGTGTTAGTGGTAGCTGACTACTGCCTTAAATCTAGTTAGACAAAGGCCAAAATAACAGATAAGAAACAATAATTGTGATTTGGTGGATTTTCGTCTTTCACAACAGACTAGCCAGTTTTACACAGAAATATACAAAATGGTTCTTCTGTGTCTCAGCTTTTAGAAGCCCACCCACCTTCATTTGTCACCTGTACAGACGAGTTTATACGTGTAGTCTGCTTGGTTGGAAATTATTAATACTTGCCAGCCACAGACAGCTGAGAGTTTATTAACAACCAGAGATAAGCCCGGCTATGCTACAATGGTATTTGTTCATGTTCATAGTTTGCAATATGCTCATACCCATGGGGAACTACCCCAAATGACAATGATAGATTATCTGCAGAAAAAATATTGAAACAAAAGTGTTGACCTTAAAATGTTTGCCAAGATCAACAGTTAGCTGCATATGCAACTGCTGCTTCCCTTATACCCCCAAAGAAAAATACAGTTGCAGACAATAGTAGATTCTTCCTGCCAGAATATTGCATGCTTGAAAACTACCCCATACCAAAATCTCTCATGGTATAATCACACCAGCCAAAATAACCCTAGTTACATCGATGCCTTCCAAAACCTCTGTTTTATTGATATATTTATTTTCACAGTCATGTGTTTGTGGTCAAATACTATCTTAACAGTGCATCAACATGCAAATGTCTTGGGTCAAAAATCTGTTACTTAGTGTAGCAATTTGTTAACTCAGGTAAAGCCCATCCAACGAATGGATTTGGTGGGACTACTCTGGTTGTGATTTACTACGCTATAAAAGAGGGTTTCATCCATTATGATTAGAAAGCTTGCTCAGAACCTACTTCACAACCAGAAGCAAAGTAGAGAAAATATTTGGGAGGAGGCAGTATCAAGACAGAAGCAATGTGAACCTGTGGGCCCTGCCCTTAGAAACTGGGAATGTCGCTGGGCTTCTGTTTATTGGGGGAGGGGGTCCCCTTGTGATGAGAAATGTGGTAGAAATACTAGTTCATGCTAACTATATTGAGGATACAAAGAAGACCTATGGCTTTTCTTTTCACCTAGAGAACAAAGGTAAATGTGTTTGAGGACAAAATTTTCACTGGTGAATTGCTGATGGAAACAAAAGACCGTTGCTATGTATCATTACTTGTAACTTGCAAGTAATTAGCAGAATAATGGTTAAGATGTCTTACAAAGGGTTTTTAAAGAAATCCTAATGCTAACAGGTTATCTTTTCTAGAGAACATTGCCCAGTCATAAAAGTACTGTAACGGAGAACTAGTGCAGGAAAAGCGCCCCAGAGGGAGACCACAGCTGCAGTATAAGGATATCTGTAAGAGGGACCTGAAGGCCTTGGGAATGGACCTCAACAGATGGGAAACCCTGACCTCCAATCGCACTGTCTGGAGGCAACAGATACAGCATGGTCTACATAAATTTGAAGAGGCATTTGTCCAACAGGCAGAGGAAAAGAGGCAGGCACGGAAAGAACGAAACTCGAGGACCGGGCAAGAAACAGAATACATCTGCCCCCAATGTGGTAGAGACTGCCATTCCCAAATTGGTCTATTTAGTCACACTATGTGTTGTTTTTAGGATCTCTACTCCAGGCATGATACCATAGTCTTTCGAGACTGAAGGATGCCAATGATGACCTGACATAATATTTTTGTTTATTTATTAGGTATTTATACCACCCATCTAGCAAATAGCTGTGCTGTGCTGTAATCGACTTTAAATCAAATGTAATCAACTTTAAATTGAATAGGATAGCATTGTCTGTTGTTGCCATCAGGAAATTATGCACTTGTGTTACAGTAACCCCCACCTATCACGGGGGTTAGCGACCCACCCGACCCGCGATGACTGAAAATCCGTGATATGCAGATGAAGGTCGGGTGGGGCCTGGGGAAAGGGGGGTGATCAGATCCCCCACCGCCGCTCGCTCGGGCTGATCCAAGACTTCTCGGAGCAGCCTGGGTGAGTGGCGGTGAGGGATCTGATCCGCCGCCGCTGCTCACCCATGCTGCCCCTAGACTTCTTGGTGGCCTGTGACATATTCCTTGCTGGGGCCATCTGCTGCACCCTCGTGCCTTTGCCCATGGTCCCTCCTGACTGACTTAACCTCGTCAGGTGTTCCTCCATTGTACAGGTTCTTGCCTGCCACTTCTTCCATTTTGGATCTGTCCCAATGCCTGCAAAACCACCAATCCTCCAAAGTTGTGACAGACAAATCAAAACTATCCTAATAACAGTTTTCGTTGTTGCATCATTACAGTCATGACAAACTCTTTGTGACTCCATGTCCATGGAGCTTTCTTGGCAGGAATACTGGAGTGGGTTACCAGTTCCAACATGTACTTAAAAACAACTATATATAGGATGGATAGGCCAGGATCGCTCTGGCTTCTTCTTCAGAAAGGGAAGGTTTCCCCGCTGCTTCCCCTTTTTATCTGAGGCCAGCCCAGGCTCCTGTGAGTGTGCCATGCTCTCCAGAAGCCCGTATTGACCCACAACATGTGCTTCCAGTGTGGCCCTCACACTGGCTTGGGTTTACATGTGATGCTGCAGTACGAGTTCCTCTCTCCACGTGGCAGCCACCATTCTCCTTTGTTTAGTTGCCACTCCAGCAACAATCTGTGGACCCAGTAAATCGGGACCTTTCCTTTAATAAAGCTCATTGTCATAAATTTTGAAAGACTATCAATAAAAATTCTTTATGGACATGTTGAATCCAAAATAAGTTTAAAATCAGATTTCAGCCAGGCTAGTCCTGCTGAACACTGCTGGACCCTAGAGACCCAATGAAGACTCCAGCAGGAGAGAGATCCAGGAGAAAATACTGTTTTTATTAGGCCTAATAAAAAGCAGTAGGTGAACACCAAGCCAGAGACAGAGCAAAGATGTCCGACCCTGAGCACATGGAAACCCCAACTTTTATTGATTTCACCCCCCCCTCCCTGAGTGGCGCCGGTTCAGGGATTGGCTGAAGGTGATTTCAAATAGTCCAATCAGAATGATCCAGGGGTTGGCCAGAGGTGGACCTCGGCGGCCCCTGGCAGGCTGGAGTCGGATGCCCATGCAGGTGTTAATGAGTCCAAGTGTTCTCTGATTGGGCCATCCGGAGGACACAATGGGAAAGGGGAAACAATGTATTGTTCTTTGGGTCTGGGTAAACTGAAGGAATCAGAAATTCAATGGAGGGTTGGAGAGGATTATTGTCAAAGTCAATGTGAGGTAGGAAAACCGGTGGGGTTATCCAAAGGTGTTTGGGCAGTCTTTTGTGAGTGCAGGAAGGTGATAATGGAATGTTTCCCTAGGCGGTGATAACATCTGGGTCTGCGTGACAAGGATGCTGATACTCCAGGAAGCAACTGTGGGTGTACGTGCTGAGGACTCTGGAAATGATGGAGTCTTCTGGATGATTCTGCCAGCCTCGCAAAGTCGCCATGATGAATGATCTTCTTTCCTTGTGCCATCATTCCCATAGCCTCAGATGGTAGAGTGTAGAAATCAGAGAGTAGGACAGGCACATGTTCTTAGCACATCCAGGGTAGAGGGGATGGGAAGGGAAGAGAGGGAGAGAGAGAGGGAGAGAGAAAAAAGGAAAGGGGGGAGCCCCCTTTGGGCCAGGGACTTGGGTCTAGGTTTAGGCAGGGATAGCAGGATCAGGCATCAGAAAAATCAGCCTGAATTGTGCCTCAGTGAAATGGAGAGACGGGTAGGAAAGGGTTAACTATGACTTTGGCCCCGGCTGGGTAATTATCAATTCAATATGGCTGGAGAGTCAACAGAAGGGTCCCAAGTTGTCAGACCAGTTTGCCAGGGTAGGTTGAAAAGAAACAATGGGAGGTCTCCTGACAATCTCCTGGCTGAGATTAATCCTATTGTTCATGAGGAAGTTCTTGCCTGCCCTGGAATCTCCTTGATGGGGTTGATTACTTGCTTCTGGAAGATGCAGTCTTTGTTTTTGCCCTGCCATGTGCTCATGGGACAAGGAGGAGAGGGGGAAGGAGAAAGAGAGAGAGAGGGAGAGAAGGGGGGAACTAAGGACTAAGGCTAGCTAGGATCAGAGGCTATGGCCATGGTGTGAACAGCAAGAGAAAAGGGCATCCCTAGGGTCTGAGGATGACTGTTTCAAGTCATTATCTCATGAGCCATGAGCATGATGGCAATAAATCATCAACCCAGGGAGAGCTCCCTGAGTTGCATCCCTGGCTGGCTTTAAGGGGGTTAAAGGATAGTGCCCAATTCTATAATTCTATGTTTTTCATTTCCATTGTGACTCATCAGACAGTCCCCAAATGGCTAGGAAATATATGAGGTTTTGTCGTCTTTTAACTTTATCACTGGTTATTGGCATTACATTACCTGCTAAACTGTAATGACCTTGGTCTAATTAAATTAAAGATCAACTTATGATGCATTTGTCAGGTCAATCTGACAAGAGTCCTACAGAAATTTATAGTGAAATCCAAAGTTCATCACAGTTAGCATTTATCCCAAAAGGATTACAGTGTTCCCCCACCCTTTCGTGGTTCATATACTGCAGTCCTGCTATATTGCAGGACCGCAGTATATGAAAGGCAAGCCCCCCTGGGGTAAGCTGGATGGGCCTGTTTCAGGCCTCCTGTACTTACCCCAGGTCTGGTGCTGCCCCAAACAGGTCTCTGATGGCCTTTTTGGGCCTGCTGGAGGCCCCAAAAGTGCTTTCCTGTGAACTGGAAGTGACTTCTGGATTGCTGAAAACCACTTCTGAGGCCTCCAATGGCCTTCCCAGTCCTGTCAGAGGCCCTGGAAGTGCTTCCCAGTGAACTGGAAGTCACATCCGGAAAAGCAGAACTGACTTCCGGATTGCCCGAAAGCACTTCTGGGGCCTCCGGCAGGCCCGCGGAAGCCATCTGAGCTTCGTTCGGGGCAGCACTAGGCCTCAGGTAAGTGTAGGGAACCTGGGACAGCCCCCCCCCCACCTGACCTAGCATCCGCATATTGTGGATATTCAATTATTGCTGGTCAGGTGCGGTCAGGTCCCTAACCCCCACAATAGGTGTGGGGGGTGGGGTTACTGTATTTCCTATATGGCCCAGCAGAATATTTTGCATATTGTACAATTTTTCTCCCTTCTTTCAAATGGAATATCCCAGAAAATCTCTACTTCATGAGTAGCTTAAGGGCTATTTTCCATGAAGAAGACAATAATTTTAGACATCAAGTGGGCATAAGAAAGGCCATGCATGCTTACTACTGCTCATGTGAGGAAAAGCAGAATAGGAATTTGATGGATGGATGAATGGACGGATGGGTGAATGGACAAACAATTCCAAGGACCTTCCCAAAACTAAAATTTCTCCAGTCTGTATCATTCTCCATTTCAATAATTGGATCTGTAGTACAGTTTGGTCCTCTTAGACTGTGAACATAATGATCTCACCCTCTCATTTTTATACAGTAACAGATTGCTCTCTTCGAAATGCAGAACACAATTTGGCAGTCCCCTGCTTTGTTAGGTAGCCTTCTGCTCATTCTGTGGACGGACAGCAGGACCTCAGCCACAAAAATCCACCCTGGAATGTGCCACTAGAAACATACACTTTATAAATACATTGCATCTGTATGGGAAAGTGGTCGGTCTCTGAGTGGATACCCATCTTGAAGTTGACAACATTGCACATGATAGATGCAGCATGCAACTAATTGCCCCTTCCTTTGCTCAACTGTAACTCACATGGAGAGGAAAAAATATTTTTAGGAAGAATCATTTGTTAACAGTGCCATCTGGTGACCCTGGGTGTAATACATGGCTTCTTTCTAGGAAGAGGTTATGCAAAATGAGGACTGATTTATTGCTGCCATCTGTAAGCCTTCTGCACTTTGTTTAAGATGAATTCCTCTCTCTTTCTATTAAAAGCATTTAGTATTTATGTGCAATGCCTTCATTCATATCCGGCATATTTCATACAGGTTGCCACCTATCTTCTTGCCAATAAGAAGATGGAAAATGAAGACAGGGGAGAGGGGAAGTGGGGCAAATTGTGGTTAGGGTACCTGTGTGCTTGTTGCCCACTCTCCTATCCAGGCACAAAGTCTTCACAAACAACTATAAGGCCCTTCCTGTTACGCTTCTTGAGGCTTACATCAAATTTGACGTGGACAGCCTTTTAGAGGTTTTCAGATAAAGGACAGTTTGCTGGCGGCTTTTTAAATCAAAGATATTGTAGCGTGGGGTTAGTGATTCATCAGTGATTTCAGCTCAGAGACAAAGCAGGCTGGAGACAGCTTCCAGTGAACAGCTCTTTAATCAGGGAGAGACAAGACTGGGGACTGGGGAGAGGAGGTTACATTTATAGGGGCCAGGACTGGCTAGGACAGGGGTCTGCAACCCGCGGCTCCGGAGCCGCATGCGGCTCTTTGGAACCTTTGCCGCGGCTCCGGGAGGTGACTGTGACAGGTTCGCTGCTCCGCTCCACACTGCCCGCCCGGTGATGTCGCAATGGTTTTGCGGCTCCCAGTTTTTTTTCCCCGTCGGAAACGGGTCCAAGTGGCTCTTTATGTCTTAAAGGTTGCAGACCCCTGGGCTAGGAAAAGATACATTTTGGAGGGAACAATTACAACCAATCACAAGGCTGCCTTTTGGCGGGAAACAATAGGATTGAAGATCCAAATGCAGCAACTATAATCAACCAATAGGCCTGTTCCCTTTTGAACAGGGAGGCAGTTACTTCAACCAGCAATTACAGATCAATACACAACAGAAGATTGCCCTTGGTCAAGTTGGAAGCATGGACCTTAGGAAAGTTACTTGGGGCTAGAGGCTACATATCCCCAGAATCCCCTAGCCAAAACTGCTATTCCCAGCCATTTTGGCTGGGGAATTCTGGGAGATGTATTTTCCAAGCTCTTTGGGCAATGGCCACTCCAGGACAAGCTGGGGGACTTTACCCTATTTTTTTTAATCTTACAAAGAGATTTCTCTAAAGCAAAAGAGTTTCATTTTTGCAGCTGCAACAGCCTAGAAGCTGCTCAACACACTGTTGGCAAGTCTTTCTCAGTTTTGTTTCACCAACAGATGTTTGCACTATATCAAGACAGGCGGTGGGGTGTGAGGGTTAGTTATCTTTCCGGGAAACAGAACTGTGTATAAAAGAACTCGCTCGTAAACATCAAATTTACTGAATGACCTAACATTCAGAGTTTTGTTTAATGGTCTTTCTTTTCTTGAACTTCCATTCTGTTCCACAGGTGAATGACAAATGGCACTTGGTCCACACCCAGCTGGCTTCTCCCAAAGCAAACATCCCTAAACTTTGCTTAGAGACAGTGTTGCTTCAACACAAGGAAGTGACAAGGTGTAATCAAGGATGCAAATCCGTTATTATGTGCCCACATCTAGAATTCTTTACACTGCTTTATTCCAAGTTTTCAGGGTGAGTGGGGGAAATGCCAGATAGGTTTAGCCTTCATTCAGGAACCTTGTAAAGTAAGAATCAACCTCTGGCATTTGGGATCCCAAATCAACCTCTCCCCATCCTCAGTCAAAACACAGGGATGTTCACCCGAAATGAACCCAAAAGGTGGACTCCACTCTGACTCCTTAAAGGGGGTGGGGGATATGCTTACCTAGGAATATGCCAAAGAAACCTAATGAGCTTTTGCTATTGAATGGATTCAATTGGATTGGACTCGTCAAAATTATGTAACTTTGGAAAGAACTGTACTGTCGAGCTACTGTTTGCACATGATGGTAGCATTAATGCCCGGGTTTCATTTTACCTAATCTACTCTGTCAGTGACATACTATGACGGGAGCAGGGTGACTAGCAGCATTACACTATGGCAGGCCTTCCCAACAGGTAGACCGGGGGCTACCAGTAGCCCCTGAATGGTTCAAAAGTAGCCCCCTCAGCCATCAATAAAAAATGTGAGGGGATAAGTCAGGGGTGCCCAAACTTTTTGTAAGGAGGGCCAGATTTGGTGGCTGAGAATGTGTCAGGGGCTGGTTGCTCCCCAACCCTGCCACCCCACTGCAAGCCCCACCCACTTTCTTTAAAAAACATGGGATGAAGGAGGGGGAGGGAGGGGCAGGCCAGCCAGCCACGGGCCACTCAGAATTGCCTGACGGGCTGGATTTGGCCCCCGGGCCAGACTTTGGGCAGGCCTGGGATAAGTTCTCCACTTCTACCTCCCCCACCCCAAGGACCACCACTGCCCCAGCAAAGCTCTGGGTCTGCCAGCCCACTGTCTCAGCTGAGTGGGGCAGTTCAAGGGCCGTGGCACAGTCCCCTGCTCTCCCTACCGGCCAGATGATTGGCGTGCCACTGTTTCGTGACCAATTGAGTTGTTGGTGCAGAGCGGAGGAAGGGGAGTGGAGGGGACAGCGAGGGGCAGGGTCATGGGCGTGCCCACCTCCTTTGCGTGCATGGTCAGCCTTACCATAGGAATGCATTGAAATCTGTTCCCTCCAGAAAGAATTAATGGATTTTCAATGCGTTCCTATGGGAAACCGTTGCTCTACTTACAATTTTTTTTACTTATGAGCATATGCTCGTAACAGATAAAATTCATAAGTAGAGGTTTTAGTGTATTAGCCCTCAGGCATTTTCATCCGGAAAAAGTAGACCTCGGCCTGTTCAAAGTTGGACAGCCCTGCACTATGGTATTTACTAGGTGTGGAAGTTAAGGTACAAGAAGGATGCACCAGTGTGTTCATGTCCTGGATGAGGGTAGGGAGTTGACCTGCATTTTCTTATTTAAAGAAAATAATATTCAGTATATATGGCTGCAGCCATATATTCTGGGTTTAGAACCACACTTTCCCCCTTTTCTTTTGGGTGTCATGTTTCTAGTCATCTACTTTCTTGGCATGCAAGGCAAAATGTAGATTTCTACAAACCCTACAGCATTCCTCTTTATATATTTAAACTGACTTTTCTTCCTTTCTTTTTTTAATGCAATGCTTGGGTTTTGAAACAGTTGTTCCTTCTCTCTGCAGAATCTTCAGCACTCTATTTTCTCCCCCATTACCGATATGATTTCTTTTCCCAAAGGATACAGCCTGGTTTAGCATTGCGTAATATGTTTGTCATTGCGGATTTATTGCAATTGTTTATGCATCCTGTAGAGTCCACAAGTTGGACTCTACAGGATTTATTCTGTGCCCTAGTGTGTTATGTCGTTACAGTCGTGACCGACTCTTCGTGACTCCATGTCCATGGAGTTTTCTTGGCAGGAATACTGGAGTGGCTTACCAGTTCCTACTCCAGGTGCCTACAGCACCTGGTCTCCCATCCAAGTACTAACCAGGGCCGACCCTGCTTAGCTTCCAAAATCAGGCGAGATCAGATGTGCTTAGGGCATTTAGGCAGCTTCTGTGCCCTTAGGCAGAGTGTAACCAATCACATAACCAATCACATTTTGCTACAGTACATGATGATGTCACAAAGGCATTTTAGAGTGAAGGCATTGCTTCCTGTTCTTAGGCCCTTTGTACACGACCCCTAAACTCCGCCGCAAATGGCTCCCAGCTCCGGAGCTTAAAATTGTTTCCCCACCAGCTCCGGAGTTTACAGATAATTAAGTGCGACCATGCCCACCTAAGCTTGTCCCAGCGCACTTTTCAGGTACCTGCTCTCTGGAGGTGAAAATTCCTGATGCGGATGTAACGTAGTGACTGCCCGGCTCTCCTTGCTTCTGTTTGTTCTTTTTTTGCCCCCCGCCCCTTTAAGAGATCTGAATGCAGTGCCGGGATGGCAGAACAGAGGTGAGCGGCATTCTTTTCTTCCTTTTTCTCTCCCTCCCCTCACGCAGCCAGCAGCCAGGAGTGCGGAGGGGGTGGGAACGCAGGAACAGCGACAAACCCCTAAGATCTCTGGTCCGAATTTAAGTGGCCAGCGGATCTTAGGGGTCGTGTGAAAAGGCCCTTACTCTGATTCAGAAAATGCTTTCAATCCTGTTGCTGCCCTGGGAATCAAACAGAGGAGGTGCTTTTAACAGGAAATGGAAGTGTTCCACAGGTTGGCTCACCCTTCCACAATTTCTGCCTTGTTTCTTTGTGAAATCTATAGACGGAAGAAGGGAAGAGAGAGGATATATAGGCACAGTCTTTCTCAGACATGATCTGACCTTTCCCAAAGCACAAGCCACCAGTACCCCTATTTTTCATGTTCTAATCTATGCTGAACACTTTATGGGCTACCCCTTTATCAAACTTGGTAAAATCTGCAAAATTCTGTTTTATTGCTGCAGAGTCTTGAAGAACCAGAATGTTCACTGAGGTTTGCTAACCAATGAATGAATGAATGAATGAATGAATGAATGAATGAATGAATGAATGTGTACATATATGCACTAGTATCTGCATGATACTTGGGAGGGTGGAGTCCCATGATTCTGGAGTGGAACCTGAAACAGGTCTGCGACTGAATCCAAGGTGCAACCAAAGAGATCCCAAACCAGGGAGCAGCACAAAACTTAGCTATTAATCCCCAGTGTCATATTTTAAAAACAAAACTGTCTGCAGAAGGTAATGCCACCTCCTCCATTTGGTGTCCTGGCAACCAGACAGAAAGACAAAACAAAAGACATCAAGTGGCAACAGCTTTGCTTCTTAGCTGAAGTCCATACCTTCATCTTCTCCCTCTGCACTCTCCTGGGCTGTGTTTGCAGAGAAACTGTACAGAGGTTTCTCATTGCTGTTAATTCCATGGGAAGTGTGTGTGTGGGGGGGTGTTAGCAGCTGCTATTCTGATAAAGGTTGTTATGGAAACTCTAATTCTACATTTAATTAGCCCATGGATGGAGGAGTAGGAACTAACAGGAGAGAGAGGAAGAAGAACAAAGGAAGCACAATGAGACACTTTTTTTCATTTGCTTCTCTCTCGGGTCCTTTTATCCTGCCTTTATCTCCTCTTCACTTAAAAAAAAAGTTAAAAGGTTGGTGTTACCTTCACTTCTCTTCTATCTTTATGAACATTCAGGGTTATTGTGTTGGGGAAATAAAGACATTGTTAGGGGGTCTGTATTGGAGATTATCGGAAAGAACCAGCCCCTGACAGAAGTCAAAAGGAGAAAACCATCCCATCCAGCTGGCGCAAGAAGGTGGAGGGGAAGGGCAAGTGACATGGGCAACCATCACCTGTTTCTGCTGACGTTTGCAGGTATTTCTGTCTCTTGGAGGACAAACTGTGCACCAAGGGCATCCAACAGGAATTTGACTGAGGTGAAGGGCCAAGCTGCAGATCTAGCACACAGTGCACTGCTGCAATAGGATGTATCCCTCTGTTGTCCCCCAAAAAAAAAAAACTCATGGTGACCCTATGAAGCAGTGATGTCCAAAATGTCCTCAGGTCCTCAGCTGCCTTGCTTGGCGCTTGAAAACGTAAGCCTATGGGTGGGGTGCCTTTAAGGAGCCAGCCCATCTCATCTTTGGCCTTCCTCTTTTCCCGCTGCCCTCCACCTTTCCCAGAATGAAATGTCTTTACCAGATAATCCTACTCTCTGTCTACGTTAGGATGATGAGTTTGGGATTCTGGCTAGGGACAAGCAGAGCCCTGCACCCACCCACCCCCTGCCATCCATGCTGTACATGACAACATCTCTCCTTTTCCCTTTCCGCTCGGCTACTTCCCATGTGTGTGTGGTAGCAAGGATGCTGTTCTCTGGCCCATGGTGCCATTTGATTCAACTGCCCATCCATTGCACAAAGGAGGAGGGACGCTACTGAGCCTTTGACCTGGGCAGCAAAATTTCTCGAGCCAGCCTTCATGGAGAGACACCATCATCTTGAATGAACGAATGCCTATGGACTGGCCAAATCATGGCCAGACAGAAGCGCACTCCAGTCCCCACAGAGATAACATGTATTCCTTCTTGGTTCATAGCAAATCATTTTCCATTGGGGTGTCCTGCTTCCCTTTCCCCCTCACCAACTGCCTTCATCTTCCCTGCTCCTTCTCCTTTCTAGGAAGGAAATATCATCATCACCACCACCACCACCACCACCACGAACACCACCACTGAACTGCTGAGCTGGAAAATAACCCTATGGATCAAGGAGGCACACTGGGGAACTGAACTCTTAACCTCTGCCTCTGAAGCCAAATTCGTAAAACACTGAGCTATCTTCTAGGCAGAGCCCTTACTTGGGAGGAGTTACTGAGTTTAACCCAAGGTATACTGAGCTCTTTAATGTCCAAAGGGTTACTGCTGGAAAGGTATGATCCTGCCCACTCCAAATATATACTATCTAGTACGACTCCTTTCCTCAGGGCACAAAACAGGCTGGCTCACCACAAACCAATATAGCAAGCACACCCTCAGACTCAGGAATTCCTCACAATTCCTCAATCCTTTTCCTGTGAAGGCATCTCTCATATGACCCAAGCTGAGCAAATAGGGCATCAAACCTCTGGACACACACACACACACACACACACACACACACACACACACACACACACACACACACACACACACACACACACACACACACACACACACACACACACACACACGGTTAGTTGAGGTTCTGTTTCTAGGCCAGGTTATTTGAGGGAAAGAAAAATGTGGCACTCCTCTAATCAGTGGAGCCTGTGTAATTCATCTCTAGAAGGATCAGCATCATAAACATCCAGACACCCTATGCCACTGGGTAGGAAGAAAGCATTATCCAACATGGGGTCTTTCAAACCAGTATTTTCTACATTTTGTTCTTCAGTGGGTCGTTGCCTTATCGTATGAAATTGTTCCATGGGTTAAGCTAAGCTAGTGGTATGATGGCCAAAGTCAATCAAGCCTGCTTAGACTTTCAGATTTTCCAAGGAAAGCCTTATTATGGTTCCATCGCTCCTGGAGAAGTAAGTGTTTGGTGGGAAGGTAGAAGGCGGCTGTCTCCCTGACTATGGAACTTCCTCCTCCTTGTCCTTCTGCAGGCAGGCAAGGAGCAGGAGCTCTGTTTATTCTTGCATGAGTTTAGTAAGTGATCTGACCTGTTGCAGAAAGGATGTTTAAGCCTGTGGATGGGCAAGCTGGTCTTCTGAAGTTAAAAAACAAGTGATACTTGGGTATTCATTTGGGTGCAGAGGAGAAACTGGGCAAATACAAACATCAATGGAGAGATCTGGGAAAGGTCTGAAGGGTCGCATGCCAAGGATTAAAAGCAAAGTGGGCATGGCTAAAGACAAAACCAGCAGATCCTCTTTCCGGGCCTCATCCAGTCAAACCACAATTAACAGTCCCTCGTCTTCAGCCATCTCTCCTTCCCCATCCTCCTTTGGCCACTGACATCCATTAGTGTGATGATCAACCTTCTGTGTCATTGTCACAGGGTGTGAAATAGTGGATGGGCCTACTTGTTGTGTCACCCTTCTGGTGTTGGCTGGTCAAGTGAGGAGAAGTACTGGGACTGTAGCTAAAGTGAAGAGGCACCCAGCCTACACTTGAGTAAGGACCTTGGTAGCGCTGGCACAGACGGAAAATGTTGGGCTGAAGGTTTGGGAGAGCCTTCCATTTTCCCTGCCTTGCTCATCAGCTGGAGCTCTACGGTAGCTGTGTTGTCTGGGCGGGGGGGACTATGGGATGGACAATCCCCCTCCCCACTTCCTCACTTTTTTTCTCGCAGCTATCATTCTACCAGCTGCAGTGGCTTTCCTTTTTGTTGTGGTGGTTAAATAAAGTAAGGGGCATATTGAAAGAGCAATGTGCCCACCTAATGTGGCATGAGAATTATTCTGCATCAGTCTGGGATTCATAGAGGGAGGGTTGTTTTTTCCCCCATACTCCATTTCATTGCCACAATCAATCTACAGTGGTGCCTCGGTTGAAGAAAAACTTGGTTTAAGAAAAGAAATGATTGGAATTGGGTATACCTTGGTTTAAGAAAAATTTTCAATTGAATGCCCCGGGTTAAATATTTTCTGTCAGGCATTAAAAGTTGATGTGTAATGTTCGCATGATGAAATAATAGGAATGCCTTGGTTTAAGAAAATTTTAAATGGAATGCCCTGGTTTGCCTCCCCCCCCCATCATCTCTGGAAACAATTAATTGGTTTTCATTGCATTCCTATGGGAAACCGTAGGAGAATTTTTTCTCAATACAAAACAGCCTGAAAAACCAATTACTTACTTAAACTGAGGTGCCACTGTATTACATCTCAGGGCTGTCATCTCTGATAATTCCACCCGTGGCTCTACTTGGGTGCAAACTAAACATCCATACAGCCTACACAACAAGACAATTGGGATCACGCTGACTCATACCAAAAAGAATACACGCCCTAGCAATGTGCCAGAAATTTGTGTGATAGCTCTTTAAGACTTAAAGGATCAGGATGGATCAATCTAAGCAGAAACCTGCATGGCCCTCACTGGGTTAATAAAAAAAAAGGGGGGGGGACAAGCCAGTGCCTGCAGCAATCCATAGACCAGACTATATGCCAATCTAGACAGGCCCAGAGAATCCTGATAAGGTTTATCTTATCCTATCATACTCCACCCACCCATCTCCTGATGTCTCTAAAAGAACCGGACCCCAAGCCACCTCCTCCCCACTTTCTCTTACAAATAACTAAATCCCCACTCACGCAGACATGGTCCTTGTATTACAAAGGGCTGATAAAACTGCTGGATAGCTCAGTGGCTTAGGTCTCTGGCTCTGAGCCAGAGACTGGGAGTTCAATTCCCCACTGTGCCTCCTTTTGGATGGGGGTGGGGGTGAGGTGGTGGACCCGATGACCCACAGGATCCCTTCAGGGCTCTGTAGTTCTAACCTTTGTTATTATTTGCTTCAAGGCGTTAAAGTGGGTCAGCAAATTCCAAGGGAGAATTTCAGCCATCCACGCCCATCAAGGAAGAAGGAAGAAAAGCAGAAATCCAAACAAGAAAAACCTGTGTTCCCAGGTCTGTCCAACTAAAGCGCCAGCCCGTGACATGCTTGCTGACCCCATTAACCAAACATGCACTTTCTCCATCTTGGCCTAACGCAAAGAGATTTAGATCTGACGACAGAACAAGTCAAAAAAATTTCTCGGGTCTTGACTGGTTCAGAGCTGGAGTAGAGAATTCTCCTCATTTTTCCCCTGTCACAGATCACGAGACGGTCACATTCGAAGAGCCCTTGGCATGAGGAGGGGAGGGGAGGGTTCCTTCTCCTTTTCTTCCTTGTTCTTTGTCTCTCTCTCTCTCTGGACTTTGAGCAAATGGTAATAGAAAAACACCACTTTTCCAAGACAAGCCATCTGCTGCTTCTCTGGTATTGCCCTGCTCTGAACTCCCATAATAAAATGTCAGGCAGGCTACGGTGACAACAACTCCAAAGCCAAAGATGAGCCAGGATACTTAGTTGATGGACAGGGACAGAGGGCCCCTCCGCATTGGGCCTTTTGTGGGGTAGTGGTGACCTAAGTTGGCTCTTCTGAGAGGCCCAGTGGAGACCTGGAGTCCCAACCTCTGCCTCTGCAGCCAGAGACTTAACTGGCGGTGGTCTCCAGCTGCTTACCGAATAGCCATTTGAAAACCTGCAGGGCTCTAAAACCAAGGCTACCTGTTTCAAACTCTGGAGAGTGGTCAAAAAGTGTGACTAGATAGGTAAGGCAATCATGCAGGCATCATGAGACCTCTGGCAAAGCCCATGGGGGAAATGACAAGATGGAGGGAAGAGTAATGCCTCCCCACCACCACCTGCTCGCTTTGATGATAGACTGGAGCCAGAGCAGCTGAGATTGTATCTGAGGTTATAGCTGCCTTGGATCATTTTAAAGAGAAAGGCCAGGCAAATAAATAAATACCTTCAAAAATGATTTTCCTGCACCACTAGGATTTGTAGAAATACGTACATATATGAACCTTTGGATTTGTAGAAATATGTACATATATGTACCTTTAGAAACATTTATTAGTTAGCATAAATACTGAATTAAACATGGATCCTCACAAACCTTGTTCAGGTTGATTTAAAACCAGTCTGTTGGCAATGCATTAGGGCAGTGCTCCCCAACCTTTTTATCACCGTGGACTGGTAAATGTTTGATAATTTTTCCCTGGCCCGCTTGCGGGGGTCGCGGCGGCGGGGAGCGATGGCGGGGCGGGGGCGATGGCGGGGTCGCGGCGGCGCGCGCGGTGCGGGGTCGCGATGTGTGTTTCGGGCGCGATAATAAATATCTTTGGGCGGGGCGGGCGCGATGGTGGGGGTCGCAGCGGCGGCGGTGGTGTGATTGCGGGGGGTCGCGGCGGCGGCGCGATGGTGGAACGGGGCGATTGGGGGTTGCAGTGGCGGCGAAAGACCCGGGCCGCCCTGCTGCCCACCTCAACACAGGCGCAGCGGCGGCGAAAAGACCCGGGCCGCCCTGCGCCGCCCCCGCCCACCTCAACACAGGCGCAGCGGCGGCGAAAAGACCCGGGCCGCCCTGCGCCCCCGCCCACCTCAACACAGGCGCAGCGGCGGCGAAAAGACCCGGGCAGCCCTGCGCCTCCCCCGCCCCACCTCAACACAGGCAAGACCCGGGCCGCCCTGCGCCGCCCCGCCCACCTCAACACAGGCGCAGCGGCACCCGGGCCGCCCTCGCCGCCCCCGCCCACCTCAACACAGGCGCAGCGGCGGCGAAAAGACCCGGGCCGCCCTGCGCCGCCCCCCCGCCCCCTCCGCTCACCTCAGCACAGGTCGAGCTCGCGGCCGGACATTAACGCCTGTCCGAGAGCCGGGCCGCCGCCACAGGGAAATGATTTGAAGTTCCTTGGGCGGCGGCCCGGTGTGGAGGACCACTGCATTAGGGTATATGTGTGTTTCTATAATAAACATCTTTGGGCTAGCTTATGTCTGTGGACTACAGAACTGCCTGACTGTGAAGCCAGGAGGTGGGAGTCAGAATCTCTGATGTATCTCCTGGAGGAAGGTGTGAGCGGTGGTGCCTGCAGGGGAAGACACCCCGTTCTATGCAAGGGCATTATCTCAGCACACCACCAGATGGAGGGACTGAGAAATTACTTATTTATTTATTTTTTTATTTATATAGCTTGTATGCCGCCCACTACCCAAAGGTCTCTGGGCGGCTCACAATCAAAATGGACAATTAAAACATCAAAATACAATAAAATTAGAATAATAAAAACATGTAAATGCAATAAATACGATACATTAAAAACACCACTAAAATTGCCATCAGGACCCACAGTCATTAGTTTAAAAACTTTTGGAACAGGAAGGTTTTTACCTGGCGCCGAAATGTTAGCAACATCGGCGCCAGGCGAGTCTCATTTGGGAGGGCATTCCATAGTCTGGGGGCAGTTGCTGAAAAGGCCCTTTTCCTGCAAGCCATCCCTTTCACCTCCTTAAGGGATGGCTCTTTCAGGAGAGCTCCCTGACTAGATCTTAATTGCCGGGTAGGTTCATATGGAAGGAGGCGGTCCTTCAGGTATCTAGGTCCTAAGCCGTTTAGGGCTTTATATGTCAAAACAAGCACTTTGAATTGGGCTCGGGCAGCAACTGGTAACCAATGAAGGTTATACAGAATCGGCGTGATTTGTTCCTTGGTGGCCCTACCACTCACCAGCCGTGCAGCACGATTCTGAACCAGTTGCAATTGCCGAACCGTCTTCAAAGGCAGCCCCACGTAAAGCGCATTGCAGTAATCAATACGGGATGTTACCAGTGCATGCGTAACTGTCATAAGGCTCCGTTCATCCAGGTAGGGGCGCAGCTGATATATATTCCGCAGCTGGAGAAAGGCGCCCCTGGCCACCGAGTCCACCTGGGCTTCCACAGTTAGACCGGGGTCCAGGAGCACCCCCAAGCTACGGACCCTGTCCCTTAGGGGGAGTGCAACCCCATCCAGGACAGGGAAGTGGCCTTCTAGCCTGGCTGACGAAGCACCCACTAATAGCACTTCCGTCTTGTCTGGATTGAGTTTCAATTTATTAATCCTCATCCAGTCCATTATCTGGTCCAGACAGATGTTCGGAACAGAAACCGCTTCACTTCTGTGCATTTTATCCCTAAAAACTCTGGGATGGCCACCTATGTTGGAATTGACTTAATGGCACAAAGTTATGTACAAATAAAAGCTATAGGTTCAAGATATTCTTTAACATACCTGTCCTTTGTTGATCAGCAGGGAATGGCGATTGACACCTTCCGCAGACTGCAAACGAAGGTTAGCTTGAGTAACACTGCCACGGCCTCCTCCAGAAGTGTCACCCTTAGGTACCTCTGCTACCCACTAGCTACCACCTCCATTAGTATTTGAGCTATCCATTCTTATCTGTGGATGCAGCCATTGCTATTGAAGAAGGTGGATGCATGTTAGTCCTGGATCTCAGCTGTGACCATTCTGTCCTGGGTAACTGTACTTGGATTCCAGGCTTGTGATGGAGCATTCGCAGCATTGCTCTTGGTTTCACTTACACATGTAAATGCTTTCATCACATGCAAATGCGTACATATACAAGAAAAAACTCATTGGCCCTGTCTTGGAAATATACCATTATTAGGGCTGCCAGCTGATTAAAATAAGATTAATCAACAATAGGGGCATTTTGTTGTTTTTTGTTGTTGTTTTTCTTTTTTATTGGTTTGATGAGTTTGATAGCTGTTTATTATTATTATTGCTGTTCACTGCCTGGAGTTCCTTTGGGAAGACAGGTAGTATAGAAATAAATAAATAAATAAATAAATAAATAAATAAATAAATAAATAAATAAATAAATATTAGTGCATTACATCTATGTACCTCTGGAGGAAGCTGAAGGATCTGGGAGGACAGGTGGTAATTTCATCTCTCCTCCCTGTAGAAGAATGTGGTCTTTGAAGGGAAAGAATAATAGCAGAAGTAAACAACTGGCTATGCAGATGGTGCCAACAGGTACAATTTGGCTTCTTGGACCATCGTTTGATATTTCATTCAGATGAGCTTTTGGGTGAGGATGTGGTGCACCTCACCACTAATGGTAGGAATATTTTTGACAAAAGGATTGAAAATTTGATAAGAAGAGCTTTAAACTGAGTTCTCAGTGGTGAGGGAGAAAATCTTCTTAAGGGTAGGAAACCAGAAGGGGTGGTGGGGAATAGCCCAAATGATGCAGTAGGAACAGGAGAAGGAATATTACAGTCCAACATTGCAAGGAAAAATAGGTTAAGCAAAGGGCTTGGAGGAAGGACACACAGTCTTAAATATCTCTACACCAATGTGCAGAGCATGGGGGGGGGGAACAGGAGCAGCTGGAACTACTAATGCAACAAAATAAATATGATATAATTGGCATTACTGAAATCTGGTGGGATGAGACTTATGACTGGAATGTAGTTATTGGAGGGTATAACCTGTTTCAGATGAACAGGACTAGTAAAAAAGGAGGAGGGGGTCTTATATATTAAGGACGTTTATGCTGCTGAAGAAATCCAGGATACACAACTGGGAAGTTAGGTTGAGAGTATTTGGGTGAGAATTAAGGGGGAGAATAATGGGAGATATGTCACTGTGGGGGTATATTATAGACCCCCCCCCAAACCAGCCGGAGGAGTTGGACACAGTCAAAAGGAAGGGATGTAGTACTAATGGGAAATTTTAACTATCCCAATATATGTTGGCAGTCTAACTCAGCTAAGAACACAAGGTCCAAAAAATTCCTTAATGGCCTTGCAGACAATTTCATGGCCCAGAAAGTAGAGAAGGCAACAAGAGGAACAGCTATTTCAGATATAATCTTAACCAATAGGGAGGACCTCGTAAATGGGGTCAAAATGGTGGGATCTTTAGGTAGAAGTGACCATGCTCTTTTGGAATTTGTTATATAGTGGGAAGGGGAAGCTAAATATATCCAAACAAGCATCCTGGAGTTTAAGAAGGCCAATTTTTGTAAACTTAGGGAATTATTGGCTGTAATTCCAGGGAGGACCGAGGCACTGAAAGAGGAGGGAGTCCAAGATGGATGGGAATTCCTTAAAAATAAGATATTAAAGGCACAATCTAAAATGGTTCCAAAAAAGGAGGGGGAGATGTCTAAGGAAACCGCAATGGTTGACCAAAGAACTTTCAAGTCAGCTAAATATTAAAAAAACATGTACAGGAAATGGAAATATGGGGTATGCACTAAAGAGAAATATAAGCAAATAGCCAGTATATGCAGGGGGATGGTAAGAAAAGCTAAAGCACAGAATGAGCTTAGACTTGCCAGAGAGATTAAAGATAGTAAAAAGGCCTTTTTAAGTTATGTCTGCAGCAAAAAGTAAAATATGGAAATGATAGGGTCTCTGCATGGCAGTGATAACCAATTACTAACAGGAGACAGGGACAAGACAGAACTACTCAACACCTTCTTTGCCTCCATTTTCTCCAGAAAGGAAAAAAGAACTGAATCAGGTCAAAGAGTAAATGAGGTAGGGTGGAAATTGCAGCACAGAATAGGTAGGAAAGTAGTACAGGAATACCTGGAAACTCTAAATGAATGTAAGCCTCCAGGGCGAGATGAATTACACCCAAGGATATTAAAAGAACTGGCAGAAGTAATTTCAGAACCATTGGCAATAATCTTTGAGAAGTCCTGGAGAACAGGGAAATCCCCATAGATAGGAGGAGAGCAAATGTGCCCATCTTCAAAAGGGGGGGAAAAGAGGACCCAAATAGTTACCACCCAGTCATCTTGACTTCTATTCCTAGAAAGATTCTAGAACAGATTATTAAGAAGATAGTCTGTAATTATTTAACAAGCAATACTGTCATTACTAGAAGTCAGCACAGGTTTCTCAAAAACAAGTCATGCCAGTCTAATTTGATCTCTTTCTTTGATAAAGTTACAGGCTTGGCGGATGAGGCGAATGCTGTGGATGTTTATCTTGATTTCAGTAAGGCCTTTGATAAGGTTCCCCATGGTATACTTGCAAAGAAGTTAGTAGAATGTGGGACAGATAGTGCTGATTTGTAAATTTGCAAATGATTGTAAATGGCTTCTCCTCAACATGGAGAGGGGTGACCAGCATGGTGCCTCAGGGTTCTGTTCTGGGTCCGGTGCTATTCAACATCTTTATTAATGATTAGAGAGAGCCATTAGAGACTGATTAAATTTGCAGATGGTACCAAATTGGGAGGGGTGACTAATTCCCTAGAGGATAGGATAAAAATCCAAAATGACCTTAACAGATTAGAGTGTAGGGCCAAAACAAATAGAATTGGAATTGGAATTGGAATTGGAATTGGAATGCAATTTATTGTCATTGTATAAATACAACGAGATTAAAAGTGCCATCCAGTCAGTCATTCACACAACCCAGCATAAAAATCCAAGACGTAAGATCTACAATTTAAGAACAAACCATCTATACACATACTCCAACATTCACATGCCGAACATCACTTACACTCATTTAAAACTGACATAAAAACCAAACATACACACACAGCCCTACACTCTTTCACCTGGCAACATTCATACCCAATCCATAAAAACTACAATTTAAAAAACAACAGCCATACACAATCCCCCATACAATATTTATTTATTTATTTATTTATTTATTTATTTATTTATTTATTTAACTTATATGCCGCCCACTACCCAAAGGTCTCTGGGCGGCTTACAATCCAAAAAATAAAACAATTTAAAATAGTTAAGAGTAAAATATCAATAAATCATCAATAAAAACCTTACACTAAAATCATTATTCTAAAATTGTCATCAGCGGACTCACAATCTATATTATATCAATTAAAAACCTTCTGGAACAAGAAGGTTTTTACCTGGCGCCGGAATGTAATCAGTGTTGGCGCCAGGCGGATCTCGATCGGGAGGGCATTCCATAGCTTGGGAGCAGCTGCCGAGAAGGCCCTGTGTCTGCAGGCCATCCCTCTCACCTCCTTGAGGGATGGCTCTTTCAAAAGGGCCCCCTGGCTAGATCTTAATTGCCGGGTAGGTTCGTATGGAAGGAGGCGATCCTTCAGGTATCTAGGTCCTAAGTCGTTTAGGGCTTTGTATGTCAGAACAAGCACTTTGAATTCAGCTCGGGCAGCAACTGGTAACCAATGAAGGTTACGCAGAATCGGCGTGATGTGATCCCTGGCGGCCCCACCACTTACCAGCCGTGCCGCACGATTCTGAACCAGTTGCAATCGCCGGACCGTCTTCAAAGGGAGCCCCACGTAAAGCGCATTGCAGTAATCAATACGGGATGTTACCAGTGCATGCGTAACTGTCATGAGGCTGTGCTCGTCTAGGTAGGGGCGAAGCTGGTATATTTTCCGCAGCTGAAGGAAGGCACCCCTGGCCACCGAATCCACCTGGGCCTCCAGAGTTAGACCCGGGGTCCAGAAGCACCCCCAAGCTGCGGACCCTGTCCCTTAGGGGAGTGCAACCCCGTCCAAGACAGGGAAGTGGCCCTCTAAGCTGTCCGGCAAAGCACCCACTAACAGCACTTCCGTCTTGTCTGGATTGAGTTTCAATTTATTAACCCTCATCCAGTCCATTATCTGGCTCAGACACGAGTTCAGGACAGAAACCGCCTCACCTGGATTGGTGGAAAACGAGAGGTAGAGCTGAGTATCGTCAGCATATTGCTGACTCCTCAGCCCAAACCTCCTGATGACCTCTCCCAGCGGTTCCATGTAGATGTTGAACAGCATGGGAGACAGTATGGAGCCCTGGGGAACCCCGTGACGTAAACGCCACGGGGTAGAGCAACTGTCCCCCAGCACCACCTTCTGTACACGGTCAGCCAGGAAGGATTGGAACCACTGCAGAGCAGTGCCTCCAACCCCCAACCTGGCCAGCCTATCCAGAAGGACACCATGGTCGATGGTGTCGAAAGCCGCTGAGAGGTCCAGGAGTATCAACAGGGTCGCACTCCCCCTGTCTCTCTCCCGGCAGAGGTCATCATACAGGGCGACCAAGGCGGTCTCCGTACCAAAACCCGGCCTGAAGCCAGATTGAAATGGATCCAGAAAATCAGTTTCATCCAGCAGTGCCTGGAGTTGTCCGGCCACCACTCGCTCCAACACCTTGCCCAAATAAGGGAGGTTCGCTACTGGTCGGTAGTTAACCATCAGCCCTGGGTCCAGGTTTGGTTTTTTTAGGAGTGGTCTAATCACCACCTCTTTCAAGGTGGTGGGGACCCTCCCTCTCTTAAGGAGGCGTTAACAACCTCCTGGACCCAGGTGCGAACCCCCTGGCAGATCTTTCAATTAGCCAAGAAGGGCAAGGATCGAGTGGTGTAGTGGTAGCACGGACAGATCCAAGCACCCTGTCCACATCCTCAGGTCTCAATAATTGAAACTCATCCAATAAAACTGGACCTAAGCACGGCACACTGGATACATCCCTTGAATCTGCATCAATAGTGGAGTCCAATTCCCTGCGAATCTGAGCGATTTTCCCCTCAAAGTGAGCGGCAAACTGGTCACAACAGGCTGATGAGTTGTCCAGAACCTCTACCATATTTCTTGGTTGAAGAAGGTCCTGGACCACCCGAAACAGCTCTGCTGGACGGCACTCTGAGGAAGCAATACGGTTTTGCGAAATAATGCCTTTTCGCCAACCGTATCGCCACCGATAATGGGCTCTAAGCCGTGTTCGATCGGACTCACAGTGATATTTTCTCCACTTGCGCTCCAGCCGTCTCCCCTCCTGCTTCATTGCCCGCAGCTCAGATGTATACCAAGGAGCTGTCTGGGCTCTGCTTAAGGGGAGAGGGCGCTTAGGTGCGATCGTGTCAACCGCCCGGGACATTTCCCTATTCCACAGGGTGACCTGAGCTTCGACAGGAGCGCCCGACCATATCAGACGGATAATCCCCAGAGCTTTCAGGAAACCATCTGGATCCATTAGTCTCCGGGCGGATCATCTTAATAGATCCCCCACCCCTGCAGAGGGTCGGAGTAGCCAATAGCCTAAACTTGACCAGAAAGTGGTCTGACCATGACAATGGAGTCAGAACCAACCCCTCCACATCCAAACCACCATCCCCCAGTCCCGTTGAGAATACTAGGTCCAGCGTATGGCCCTTCTCATGTGTTGTAACACATTCAACACTAATATTACCTGTCAAGTTAATTTTTAACAGAATATAACATGGTTACTGCTATTGGGTAAAAACTATTTCTGAATCTTTCTGTCCTTGTTCTAACAGATCTATACCTTCTGCCTGATGGTAATGGTACAAACAGAGAGTGTCCAGGATGAGAAATATCTCCTACAATATTCTGAGCTTTCTTAAGAGAGCAGGAGCTGTGTAATTCCTCCAATGTGAGGAGTGGGCATCCGATGATCTTCTGTGCCATATCGATAACCCTCTGGAGCGATTTCCTCTGAGCCACCGTGCAACTGGCATACCACACACATATGCAGTATGTCAGTACACTTTCTACTACACAATGATAAAAAGACACCAATAGTCTCTGAGTGATGTTATTCTTTCTGAGCACTCTCAGAAAGTACAGTCTCTGTTGGGCCTTTTTCAGCAGCTCAGAGGTGTTTACACTCCAGGTTAAATTCTCCTCAATATTGACTCCCAACAAACGGAAGTCGGTCACCTTTTTTCTACACAGTCCCCACTGATGAATAGTGGTTGAAGATCTGTTTTCTTCTTCCTGAAGAATGAGTTTCAACAGAAAGAACTGTAGGGTCCTGCATCTAGGCAGAAAAAATGAGTTGTATAGATATAGGATGGGAGACACCTGGCTGGAGAATAGTATCTGTGAAAGGGATTTGGGAGTCTGGGTGGACGGACCCCAGATTGAAGATGAGTCAGCAGTGTGATGCAACAGCCAAGTAAGCCAATGTAATTCTTGGCTGCATCAATAGAAGCATAGTTTCTAGAGCAAGGGAGGTGATAGTACCACTCTATTTTGCTCTGGTCAAACCCCACCTGGAGTACTGTGTACATTCCTGCGCTCCTCAATCTAAAAAGGATGTTGACAGCCTCAAGCAGGTCCAGAGGAGGGTGAGCAGGATTGGTTAAAGATCTGGAAGAACATATGTCTCACGAGGAATGACTTAGAGAGTTGGGAATGTTTAGCCTTACAAAAAGAAGGTTAAAAGGGGATATGGCAGCCATGTTTAAATATTTGAAAAGATGTCATATCTAAGATGGGGCTGGCTTGTTTTCCATGGTTTCAGAGACTAGGACTCGGAGCAGTGGTTTCAAACTACAGGAAAATAATTCCATTTGAACATTAGGAAGAACTTCATGACAGTTAGAGCTGTTCAGCAGTGGAATATGCTGTCACAGAGGGTAGTGGAGGTTTTTAAGCAGAGGCTGGGTGGCCATTTGTTGGGGGTACTTGGATGGGGGTTCCTGCATGGCAGGGGTTTGGACTGAATGGCCCTTGAGGTCTCTTCCAACTCTAGGATTCACAAAGAATTCAAGATATTGAGCGCCAATGAGATATAACACAATCTCCTTTGTTTAGGTGCCCTATGGAGACCAGATATGTTATGAGAAGAATGGCCAACTATCTCTCACAGCTTGAAGTTCCTGCTTATTGGAAAGCTTTTACTTTAGCCTGCTATTCAGTTATCCCTTCAATGGTTTTGGAAGGGAGATACTGTATAAGAAAATTTCCTATGAAGATAGACGTTGCACATGCTCCCAAAGGCAGGTAGAATCGATGGTACATATGTTTTTTCATTGTCCTCTTCATCACCGTTATAGAGGGAGATTTATTCATCCATGTTTAGATAGACTAACAGTAGATGCAAATGAGGTGCGTTTGGAAAGACTTTTAAATGATGGAAACTCTTTTATTACTAAACAAACAGCTAAATTCTTTTTGGACTTGATTTGATTCCATACAATGAAGACAGGTTAGTTTTTAACTAGAAAATTCTCATTTTTTTATTGGTTCTGTTTCCTTTTTCTTTTCAATATCTTTATGTATATTATGGATTATTACATCTGCACTATTTTTGTAATCGTACAATTCTGCAATTATGTTGGCCTTTTTTATGACTTTTATAGTTTTATACCACAATAAAAACCTGACTGACTATGATTCTATGATTCTATACAAATTAAAATACTGCACAGCAACACTGTGGGAAAGGGGACTTTCTCTGTGTAGATGTGGTACACATGTATGTCACTGTACACACTAGCTGGTCATTTCCTACATGGCTGGAGTGTCTGGGAAGCTTAAAAATATTTTTGGCAAATACCACATCCCTGTTTATTTCAAACCCACAAACACAATAAGGCAGAGACTTGTCCATCCAAAGGACCCAATACCAAAACACAAAAGGAGCAATATAGTATATGTGGTCCAATGCAGTGAGGGGTGCGCAGACCTCTACATTGGAGAAACTAAACAGCCATTAAACAGGAGGATGGCCCAACATAGGAGGGGCAACAGCTCAGGACCAGAATCAGCAGTACATCTCCACTTGAAGGACAAAGGGCGCTCATTCAAAGATGAGGGTGTACACATATTAGACAGAAAAGATAGGTGGTTTGAGAGAGGGGTCAGGAAAGCCATTCATGTGAGCACTGAAAATCCCTCTCTCAACAGAGGTGGGGGCCTCAGGCACAGTCTATCTGCCACTTATCAGGTTGTGATTTCAACAATACCCAGACAAATAAAAAATACTTCACGCCTTCACAATCAAGGCCATAGCTAGCAACCCATACTTTTATAGGTTTCAGCACCTTAGGCCATTGTTCACCTTAAGACTATTGAGACTGTTGTCTACCTAACAAACCTCTTCAGGCTACTGGGCATCTTATGAGCCTATTTCAGACCAGGACGACAAGAGGTCAAAGTGAACTATAAAATGGAGGACTCGCAACTTGCTTTCTTCAGACTGATGAAGCTGTTTGGATGCCCACTGAAATGTTTCAATCTCTCAAGAAAAAGAAGTCCAGTTGCCATGATTCAACTTCCAGATAAACTCACCTGGATGACTAAGAATCTTCACAAACATATAGCTGAAATGTCATTGTACAATTCTATGTGACCCACAAGTACTACCATCTGCTGTGGCCAGTCACCACTGATGAATTAGTTCCTTTAGTGATTTTGTTCCTTTGGTGATTTTGGGGTGCCTGTGACTTCATTGCATTGTGTGCAAGCAGTGTGAACTCCAAAAACTGCTTTTAATCAGTAGGCGGCTGCTGGTGTCATTTTTCTTTCACCCACCAACCTGAACTGGATGTCTGCCATTATTTTGTGTATGTGTGTGTTTGTCTGTCTGTCTGTCCATACTACTTGATTAATTGGAGATTCATTTTAATTCTTCAGTGTAATCACTTAACTCCCAAAAGTGGCAGCCAATGGTAACTAATGGGATTCTGCTGCCCAAAGATAATTTTAACAAGGTCACCTGCCCAGAGAGACCATGTACAGTGCATCAAATGTTTCAAGATCTGCTACTTAAGCCCTACTTCAAGTGCCTATTATATAATATTATATTATTAAGGAAAAGAGGGATTTATCAGGGGTGGCTATGGCATTCATTCCCTAAAATAGTATGCTTGGCATCTGCTTATCATTCTTCTCAACAATCAGGTAAAAAACATCCAGACATGGTTGGAAGGGGCCCCGTGGGTCATCAATCAAGCAGGCTCAGTGGGGAGTCAAACCCCCAACCTTTGGCCTCACAGCCAGATATCTAACCCACTTATTTTAGCCCTTAAATGTCCCAAAGCTTCGCAAACCGCAAGGACACAAAACTCCAGGAATCCCATGTTCTTTGGTTCCTCCCGACTCCAGATGAACACTTTGACTTTAGTGAATTGGTTCATCTCCTGCTGCAGAGCTTCTAATGGGAAGGAGACGGTTCTAGTTCTAATCTTAATGTGATTACTGCAGTACTATATTCTGCTTCTTCTCTTCAAGCGACTCCTGGTGTTTTGCCAAGGCATGGTAATTTGATTAAGGAAGACGAGAGCTGTCGTTCAATGCATTTTGAAGTCATGGGGTTTGGGATTTTTTTATTCACTGTCTCTTATTGCTGCGAATCACTAGTTATACTGTTACATCATATTGCATTTCAAATTATGCATCATCAACCTTGTTACTCGGCTTTGGAACCCAAATGAATGAACCACAGAATCAAAGAACTAGAAGGAGCCTACAAGACCACCGAGTCCAACCCCTTACTCAGTGCAGGAGTCCCAGTCAAAGCACATCTGGCAGGTGGTTGTCTAATTTTCAATTCAATGCCTCCAATGATGGAGCACTCACCACCCCCTGGGGGAGACGGTTCCATTGCCATACTGCTCTAACATTTAAGAATTCTTTTCTGATATTCAGCCTAAATTGAGGTTCCCTTAACTTCAGCCCATTATTACAGGCCCCACATTCTGGAATGACTGAGGACAGATCCTTCCCCCTCCTCTGTATGACTGTCTTTCAAGTATTTGAACAGTGCTATCAGTTTTCTTTTCTCTAGGCTAAGCATGACCAGTTCCTTGGTGTCCAGTCCCCTGATCATCTTCACTGCCCTCCTCCGAACTTGTTCCAGTTTGCTGGCATTCTTCTTAAAGTGTGACACTCAGAGCTGGACACAACATTAAAGACAAAGCCAGACCAATGTCAAATAGAAAGGGACTAGTATCCCATAAGACCTGGAAAGTGCACCTCTGTTAATACAGCCTAAAATAGCATTGGCCTTTTTTGAAGCTACATCACGCTGCAGGCTCAAATTCAGCTTGTGATCTACAACAATTTCAAGAGCCTTCTTGCTTGTTGTGTTACTGAGCTAAGTATACCCCTTCTTGTAACTGTGCATTTGGTCCCCACCCCTCAGATGCACCATTTTGCATTTATCCTTGTTAAATGCCACTTTGTTGTTTTTAGCCCAGTGCTCCAGCCTATCAAGATCCATTTGAATGTTTTTTTCTGTCTTCTAGGGCGGTGGTCCCCAACCCCCGGGCCGCAGACCGGTGCCAGTCCGTGGACCGGTCGGCACCAGGCTGCCTGGGGAGGCCGGGGAGGCTCCTCCCCTTTTCCTCCGCCGCCCTCCTCCTCCTCCTCTTCTCTCCCGTGGGCGGCCGGTGGAGGAGGAAGGCTGGAGGAGCGCAGGAGGAGCCGCTGCCTTTCCTTTGCCTTTGCCTTTTCCTCCTTCCTCTGCCCGCCGGCCGGCGGCGGCGGCGCATCCTCCTCCTCCTCCGCCCTCCTCCTCCTCGCCCTCCACCACCACCACCAGCAGCAGCAGCCACGGCGGCGGCGGCGGCGCGTCCTCCTCCTCCTCTGCCGCCCTCCTCCTCCTCCTCTTCTCTCCCACTTGCAGCCAATGAAAGAAGAAGGCTGGAGGGTGCGTGGGGGCCGGCGGGGAGGAGGGGGCGCATGGGGGAGGCGCGAGGAATGGGGGAGGGACGAGGGAAGCCCCCGCCAGGCCCCGCTGGAGGAGAGGAGAGGAGAGGAGAGGCCGGGGTGGGGGGCTGGGAGCCGGAACACCGCCACCGCCACCACCGCTCCGCTGGGAGAGGGAGAAGGAAGGAAGGAGCGGCCGCTCCCGTCCCCCCCCACAGAGAGAGAGAGAGGCCGGGGGCCCCGAGCCCCCCCCAACCGGAGTGTGCGTGCGCTGGCCGTCCGGCCGGCCAGCACAGAGACGCCACCCCCCCACCGGCCTCCCTCCCCTCGACCTCCCACTCGCCTGCCCGAAGGCCGCAGCCGGAGGCAAGGCGACGCGGCGGCGGCTCCGGCCCGAGGGCGCCACTGGGACCGCGAGCCGCTGCTGGTGCCGCCGCTGGCGGCGGCGCGCGCAGAGCGCCCCACCAAGGCAGGCGGCGGCGGCGGCGGCCGAACCCGGGCAGGTGCCGTGGCCACCGCGGCCGCCGACAGGAGGAGGAGGCGGGGCCCGCCCGCCCAGGAGCCCCGGCTCCCCCACCCCGCCCGTGCACGCGGGAGCGGCACGCCCGACGCCCCCCCAGCCGGCGGCGCCGCCGCCGCCACTCCCGTGGCCCCCCGTAATGCACACACGACAAGCCCCCCACTCCCCCCACCCCACCCCCACACCCTCCCCTGCCCCCGCCCAACCCCCCGCACCCCCCATCTCCCCCTCCCCCTCCCCACCCCCAGCCCCAGCCCGGGACACGGTAAATCATCAAACATTTACCGGTCCGTGGGGACAAAAAGGTTGGGGAGCACTGTTCTAGGGTATTCTCTGCACTTCCTCATCCAAGTCATTAATCAAAATAATGCAGTGTTCTGGGCCCATGACAGAGCCTTGGGATACTCCACTTGTTAATTCCTTCCAGTTTGAGAAGGAGCCATTGATAAGCACTCTCTAAGTACAACTTTGTAGTCAACTGTGTATCCATCAGACAATTGTTCTATCCAGCGCACATCTACTGAGCTTGCTAATCAGAACATCAAGGAGCACTTTGTGAAAGGCTTTGCTGAAATCAAGATATATTGCATCTACAGCATTCCCATCATCTATCATGGAAGATACCTGATCAAAAATGAGATAAGATTAGTCTGGCAAGATTTGTTCCTAGGAAATCCATGTAGAGGTCCAGTTATTACTGAATTATTTTAAAGGTGCTTGCAGAGTGATCGTTTTATAACTTGCTTCATAATTTTCCCTGGGACTGATGTCAGGCTGACTGGTCTGTAGTTTCCTGGAACTGTATGTTCTTTTTGCCATTTTTGAAGATAGGGACAATGTTAGCCCTTCTCCAATCATCTGGCACTTCACCCATCCTCCATGATTTAACAAAAATAACCGACAGTGGTTCTGAGATCTCTTCAGCCAGTTCCTTCAATATCTTTGGATGCAGTTCACTGGTGCAGAGGGTTTGAACTCGTTCAAAATCCCGAGATACTCAATTTCAGCCTGCCAACCTATCTCTTCCTCTTGTGCTTCTAATTGCCTGATGGGTCATTAATTGTACAGTATTTTGAAAGAAGAATGAGCTGAAGTAGGAGTGGAGCACTTCTGCCTTTTTTTCTTTTTGATCTTCTGTTATCATTCTCCCATCCCCACTGAACAGCTGGGCCACTGTTTATTTATTTATTTATTTATTTATTTATTTATTTATTTATTTATTGCATTTATACCCCGCCCATCTTCCCATAGGAACTCTGGGCGGCTTACAGTAATGAATAGGAACAACACAATAATTTCCTCTTTTGCTACAAACATACCTGATCTTTGTCAGCCTTGCTAACCTCAGCTCATTCTCAGTGTCTGCCTTCCTAAGATGATTAGAGGAATGTCTTGAAAAAGCATATACACAAGAAACAAATAGTCAAATACTCATTTGAAAGGAACCTGCTACAGCTTCCATGGATCCTGCTTGCTTGACAACAGCTCTCACCTATCAAGGGGAAAAGATTTACAAGCCTGATAGACACCTAGCATGTTACTGGGTTGTTGGTTGTTTTGCATAGTTATGTGTACAAATAGGCATACAATCCTACATATACAACACAAATGAACAGTGAAGCAGCTACGATTGTTACACCTTGTAATCACTTACCTGGGACCACAGTTTTTAAAAAGTTACTTTTAAAGACCACTGGCTGAGGGGTAATGGGAATTGTTGATATCTATTAGGGACTCAAGGAACTTATTTAATTCAATCAAACACATTTTGCTGCCCGTGGCAGAATCCTGAATAGTAAAGTCCACAGTGGACTTGTAAGGCTGATCTGTCCCAAGGCATTTTGCCTTAGATTTACACAAACACACACACACACACACACACACACACACACACACACACACACACACACACACACACACAGAGAGAGAGAGAGAGAGAGAGAGAGAGAGAGAGAGAGAGAGACTAGGTGGCTGCAGTCCACAAAATTATGCAATTGATAGATAGATAGGTGGGTTGTCGTCATCATCATCAGCAGCAGCAGCAGCATCACCATCATCATCTCAGAACTGCATTGCAGGAAGGGATCCTATGGATCCTTGACTTTAGCCTCTGTCCAGGAGTCACAGTGGGGAACTGAACTCCCAAACCTGATGCCTAAACCACTGAGCTATCCAGCAGTAGCAGCAATAATGACAACAGCTGTAGTACCACAGGAGTTACTTGGGTTTTTTTCACATGGATTAATGGTGAGATGATTGGGCTGAGGTTTTCTTGGAGATCCATCTTTCACTCCTGAGGTAACAATGGACAGGTCACTCGGGTTAGCCAGGCCTTCCTCACCGGGTTGTTGTTAGGAGGATGGAAGAGAGGAAAGTTCCTTAAATCTCTTTAATCCTACTGGAGAAAAGAGGGATATAAATCTAGATAAACGCATCATAAGAAGGGTAGTAAAGAGCTTTCAGACTCCTGAGCTGTGAGTTGAAAACGAGTGAGCGTTCATTAGGCCTAAAAGAATGGAGCGGTTTGTCTGAATGCATGTTTTTGGATGTAGAAAAGTAATAATCTGCAGTAGGAAAGTAATAATCCTGCATTTTCACCTGGTGAAAATCTGGCATCCTGGATGCTGAAATCCAGATTCTTTTCTTTCTTTTCTTTTCTTTCTTTCTTTCTTTCTTTCTTTCTTTCTTTCTTTCTTTCTTTCTTTCTTTCTTTCTTTCTTTCTTTCTTTCTCCCTCCAGCCCCTCCTTTTGCCAAATGTCTTTCGAATCAAAAGGGGCCGGGCTTAACGTGGAGAATGGCATTCAGGTGCCCATCAAAGCTTCTGGAGCGGCCGGATTCCGCCTTGCTGCTCTTTTCAGGCGGCTGGAAGAGGAAGCAGGACCGGGGCGGCGGGATAGGATGGGGAGCAGCGCGCATCTTCGCTGGCCGCCGCCGAACCCGCGTGGTCCTCACGTAAGCCGGATGGCAACCCGGAGAGCGAACGAGCGGGCGGGCGGGAGGGAGGGCGCCTTTTGTTCCCCAAAAACTGTCCGCCGGTGGGGCTGTCCGCCGGGCGTGGCGGGGAGGCTGCCTGGCGGAGGACCCTCCGAAAACCCAGAGCGCCTGGGAGCCCACGCGTTTTGCGGGCGGTGGGAAGGCTGGAAAGAAGAGGGAAGCGGTTGCCAAGGCGCCGCTCGCTTGCCGGCCTCCCTTGCTCGTTGTGCCGCGACCGTCCATCTCTTCCCCCCCGCCCCCCCCCCTCAACACACACACACGCACACGCACGCACACACTTCTTTGCGAAGATCGCGAGAGTCGTGGCAGGATCCTTGCTTTTATATAGCTAGCAATAAAAGGTGCTCCTCTCTCTCTCTCTCTCTCTCTCTCTCTCTCTCTCTCTCTCTCACACACACACACACACACACACACACACACACACACACACACACACACACACACACACACACACACACACACACACACACACACACACACACACACACACCGGAAGGTCCTGACTCGTCGCGTTTCCAGACATTAAATGCTATAACTGGGGGGGGGGGCTCGGGCGGGGGCGATTTTCCGCGCGCAGTTGCAGACACGAGAGACGCCGCCCGTCTGGAAACCTCCATACGACCCCCCCCCACACACACACACATATCTCCCCTCCAGCCCTTTGCCGCCGCCACCACTCCTGCCCTCCAGCTTTCCACTCCAGGGAGAGCCTGGGTGGCAATTCCGCCAGCAGTGACGGAAATGCACTTTGCACTTGCTCAGGAGCCGTCTCAAAAGGCGGAGATCAGAGGACAGGGGCGTCCAGCACAAAGGCGCCACGTTCCCTTAAATGGCGGCCTACTTCCCCCCCTCTTGGGCGACCCGGAGGGGCTTGAAGCGACTTCTGTTCCAGGTTGACACGTGTTTTATTGTCGAACCCCAACTGATCCAGGGATATTCCTGGGTAGCCCCAGTCGACCCTCTTTCTCTGACTACCTCTGTTCGGAACTGGGAAGGGGAGCTGGAAAAGTGCGTCTTGTCCGCCCACAAAATGCTGAAGACTTGATTCCCACTCTTTTGGGAAGGCAGCCCTTGCATCTCTTTTTCTGTGTATCCTGGCTGTAGAGATGTGCGTGTTGAAGCCCCTCTCTGTCACGTGGGAATGGGCCTTAGGTCACTTATTGTAAAAGGCGACAGGCCAGCTTTGGTAGGTTTGGAGGTGGGGGCTCTACTCCTTTTGCTGAACAGAGACTGCTGCCCCCAAGCTCTGTCCCAATGACAGGGCTGCAACGTGTGTGTGTGTGTGTGTGTGTGTGTGTGTGTGTGTGTGTGTGTGTGTGTGTGTGTGTGTGTGTGTGTGTGTGTGTGTGTGTGTGTGTGCGTTTGTGCGCCCGCCCAAGGTGCCATGCTTGGAGGGGTTACCAAACATGGGAAAAAATAGTATTGGTACCATTCCCCCCCCATGACTTGGGGGCATTGGGAAGCCGTGTTTGCCCCTGGTGGCACCAACCCTTGTGCCACTGCCACGCAGACATGTAGCATAGAGGACTCTCTGATGGGGACCTGAATTTTCTGTGACACTTATTTAGCACTTATTTATCTGACTGCAACTTTGGTGGGAACGGCTGTCAATTTATTACAAAAAAGTTTCCACCAAAAGGGTTCTGCCCTGGCTTGGAAATAATGAATATGTCATAGTTAGAGGTGTCCTGCCGTAATGTCTACTGACTCAGAAGGCAGCTGCTTTTGCTTGGACCCAAGCAGTGGATTGGAGACAGGAGTCAGCATCTGAGTTGGTCCCTCTCAGATCTTGTGGTCTTTGGCTCTCGGGATGCTTTATCCTTGGCCCTGCTTGCTGCAGCCAAAAGGATCTGTAAGTCAGAAGGACCAAAGATTCCCTTTCAGACATGCTCTCTCTTTTTTTAAAAAAAAAATGATGCAAATGTGGCATTGGAGGCATATCCGTGCACTCAGGCCCTGCTCCCGGCCCTGACAGGCTCACCGAGACAAGAGAAAAGTGCTGGGGCATGTGCATGTGAGGTCCCATCCAAACACTAAAATACTGTTTATTTGAAACGAACCCATATCATTAGGAAGGATGGGATGTTGTGGGGGCAGTTACAAAGAATCCCTTGGCATACATTCCTCTGCAACTCTTGCAGGGTTGTCCAAACTTTTTGCAAGGAAGGCCTGATTTGGTGAGGTGAAAATATATGAGGGCCGACCGTTCAGCCGCATTAGGACAGGCAAGGAGGCGGAGAGGATGCTACAGCAATGGAACGGGGGGGGGGCAGGTAGGCTGGGCAGGTGGCTGGGGGAATGGACAGAGGCAGGGAGGGCAAGCAAACCATAAAACTGCAAGCTGACGTCTCCATCAAAGGTGGGGGGGCCAGCTGCCAGGGATGCCTGACAGGCTGAGTCTGCAGGGATAAAAGGCTGTAGGTCACTCAAAATTTGAAAATGGGCTGCATTTGGCTCCCGGGCTTGACTTTGGATATGCCTGCTTTAAGGAGTCGGGGGCAGGGGGTTGCTCAAAAGGCAAAACCTACAAAATCAGAAACACACACCCAACACACAGTCACAAACATAGACTGACAGGCAGGCAGAGACAGGCAGGCAGGCAAAACCACAGAAATCTGAGGTTTCCCAGTCCTCACTTTCAGAACTACTATGCCTTTCAAAGAACCACATTCAGTTTATGGAAGGCCTGCCCTGTGAATGGCAGCTGGTCTCTCTCTCCCCACCCCACCCTTCCTCTTCTTCAGCTATTGAAGATCAGGGTACTCTGGCAAGCTTTTGTGTGTGAGGTGGTCAACCTTTCAGTTGGAAACCCCAAGCCTGCATGGTTTTATCTGGTTGATATTTTGTTAAAATGTAGTGTTGGAATATTTTGTGAGCCCTCCCGAGCAGCCCTTTTTCATCCGAAGGGTAAGTGGATTTTTTTTTAAAATGACAAATTAAATAAGCAACCGTGATTAAATCAAGCCCTGCACCTCTCTGTTACTGTCAGGATATAATGCTGGGTTACTTGTCTCCAGACTACCATCAGACATTCTGCATTTCCATGTGTGACTGCAACAAGGCTGACTTTGGAACACACACACACACACACACACACACACACACACACACACACAAGGATGCAATGGGATGAAGACAGCTTCTTCAGGGGGTCTTTGCAATTACCTTTTCTTTATAAAGCCACTCACACAGAGAGGCTCCATAGGATGGCAGTGTTGCTCAATTAAAGCCTCTGGGCTACTAAGAATTAAAGATGTAAAATTTCCAGAAATTTTGAAACTCTGAAAAAAAAACCCACAATTTTTTTTCTGCAATGAGCCGCTTGGGTGGTTTAGTGGTGTACGGTTTCCTGTCACACTGGGCTGTGATGGTCTGCCAGTTATGGGGTGTGGTGGGCTGTGACAATGTTTCCCTTGCTTAAATTCCTAGTGCCGTTATTATCTGGGTCAGGGTACACCCTCTATCCTTATTTCAACTGTTGCTCTTCCTGGCTGTTTCTTCTGTTTTGCCATCATAACCTTGCTTTCATTGCACCTTGGCTGAAACCTGCTTAAATCTGTGTAGGCTTGTAACGGCCAGTACAAATCGACTCTCTCTCTCTCTCTCTCTCTCTCTCTCTCTCTCTCTCTCTCTCTTTGTGGCATTAGCTGCACATGCATGAAAACCACATCCAACTGGGAATCTATGGCTTGAGAGTCCAAGGGTGGGTTCTGCTACAGTGATATATTTGATGCATTTAACTCGTCATGTGCCTTCCTTAAGACTATCGTCATATGGAAGCATGACGGAAAGGGGACGTGCTGTTGCCGTGAATGATTACAAACTCTGCATCCCAGAATTGGCCAGCATGGACAGTCTCAGGCATGTGGCTGTGGCAGGCGTGGCTCCATCTGCTGATTCCCATCACATGCCCACAGGGGAGTGGCCGGCTTCGAAGCAAGAAAGAGATCAAGTCATAAGAGCAAAAAGGGGAAGAGAGGGAGAGGGGGTGCAAGGAAGAGTAACTGTAGTGTGGAAGGAACAGGCACCAAGTGGCACTAGAAACGGCAAGGGAAAGAAAACCACATGTGACTGGAGGTGGCCGTGATCAGGCCTGGTCTCTGTATTCCCATGGAAGTAGTAGCTCTCCCTTTCATCATCCCCTCCTGGGTGATCCCTATCAGAGAAGGATGACTGAGGTATTTATACCACTTTATGAGACACCATGAGCGTAAACCATTGGTGACCTTTCCTGTGGAAAAGCAAGTTTTCTGTCCCAATCATGGTGGTTACTTCACGTTCTTCCTTGTTCCAAGATTACGTTCATTTCATGGTAACATCGTTCGCGGTCACGTGGTCTTGTCCCAGTTCTGTCCCTGTTTCTGTTTACCCATGGGCGTGATTGATGGTCTCGTGATTACTGTTACTACACGTCCTTGGTTCGTGATAACATATGTACTTCTCTGCCTTCGTTTCCCCTTTTTTGGTCCAACCTTCCGTTTTTCGATATTTCAGTTCTTTGTAACTTTGCCTTTCATGCGTTAAGCAGCAACGTTTGAGGTTTTATGCCTTCTTCCCTCTCTGCGATGCACTGTTTGCACCATAGGGATTGTACTGGAGAATGTAACTTCGCACTCCTGCCACTAGATGGAGAATGTGTACGTTGTGTGGACGAGCCTTACTTCACGGGCACTTGTCTCGAAACAGGAAACGAGACAAGAGAATTCCCAAGGTCAGGGAGAGGTATGGCTCATCATGCTTAAATGCCAGTTCAGGGGGCGTGGTCGGGACGAGATTCCGCCATCATGCAATGGACGTGGAGTAACATTTTCTCGTACCGGTCCCAAGCGGGACCGCAAACCGCAATGAGAAGGACGTGAAGTAACTGTCTAGTCCTCTTCAGGACACGGATGATGGAATGCAAGGGAACTGACAGTTTTTACAGGCAGATACCTTTATCCCTCTGAGGAACGGAAGTACAGAATTATCCAAAGATTCTTTGATAAGCCCGACTCCTGAAATTCAGCGTTTTAGGTGCCCTCTGACGGAGAGGTGCTATATATCTCTGTTTATTAAAACAAGAGACATAACATATATCCCAGGATAAATAAGATATTTTGAGGGATAAATAAAATATCTTGAGTTTATCTGGAAAGTGGAGGTGTAGGGTGTTATAAAAATTGGGAAAATAATCTGCATACACATCTCACTGGTGAAAAAAATAACAAGAATATGTTTATACCAGAGGGCAGTATTCCCAGAAGTCAGCATGGGGGAATGAAACATTGCCAGAAGGATAGTTGGTTGCTGTTTCAGGCTTAGATTTATGGAAGAAGGCACATTCAAGTAGCCATGAACATGCTTGCTTGTATCCTTTAGTATGTCCATTTGATTTATATCAGTCTCTTACCACATGATCAAAGAATAAATAGAGTCAGATACTTGTGTTTTGCAGGGACCTTTAGTTACAGCTCAACCACCCATAATGAGACTTTCTTCTTTAAAAAAATTCTTAAAATCATGTCATACATCCCCCATAAGAACGTGCTTTGCTGGCCACTTTTGCATATTGGAATTTAAGCCTACCAAGAAGTCATGCTCTATATGTTCCAAAATTATAGTTGCCTAAAAGTTTTCAATAGTTGAGGAAAAGTGACACTCTGCACATGTTTTGAGATCCACTAAAGCTGGATTGAGGCTCACACCCTTTCTCTTTCCCTTGCAAATATCTGCCCCCAAACTGTCAAAAACAATTTTTGTTTGCCGTATCTCCCATACCTGACAAAAGGGCAAATCAGAATTACAAACCATGTTGAAACATAAATTCATAATCTGGGTCTCGCTGAAATGACAGGATATGGTGGACTTCAAATGAAGAACTGGTAATTATTTCTAAGTTTAAAGGATATGGTAGGAGGAAGCAGTGTGTGATCCTAAGACTCACTGCTGCCCATTTTTAAAAATACCACACTACCTTGGTTTTGGTGGTTTAGGTCTGAATAAACAATGGCTAAATTGGCAGGTCACGATAAACGCTGACTTTTCATTTGCAGACGTGATACTAATGCATGATAACAGTTGCTTCTGCTATAGGCCGAACAAACCACCGGCCTTCCATCACGTCTGCAACATTGCTAGGCAACATTGAAACCATAAACAGAAACTCTTTGGGGCAATAGGAAGTCCCAGTCCAGAATGGTGGCCTAGAAAGATACCAGGTTAAAGGCATTGAAAGCCACTGAGATGCCCAGCAGAAGTAACAGGGGCACTCAGTCTTCTCTTGTTCCTGGTGTAGTTCATCCACAAAGGCAGTGAAAGTGTTACATCCCATAATAAGCCTGATTACAAGAACCTAGATCAGTGTTGGCGAACCTATGGCACAGGTGCCAAAGGTGACACTCGGAGCCCTTTCTGTGGGCACCCGACATTGCCCCCTTCACAGCCACCTGTATTCAGGTTAAATGGCTGTATTGGCAATTTGCAAAGAATTACTGGGTTTTGAATCGCAGTTTGGGCACTCGGTCTCTAAAAGGTTTCCCTATCTCCGAAATTTTTTATGTTGTACAAATTTTATATTATACAAACTGTTTGTTATACAAGGGACCACTGTACCCATATATGCATTGCTGAGAAGAAACAAAAAGTAACTTTTGAACACACACACACACACACAGATCCCTGTAGCTGTGCTACCATCACTTTCAGTCTACCAATGATTCGTTGTCAGATTGCAATCAGTGGGCAGAATCTAACTGTAGCTAAGAATACACACAGCAGTTGTGTTCAGCGTGTTCCTTCATCTGGGTGTATGTACTTTATTTAATTTATGGCTGACCTTTTGACTGTGTCAATTGCATAATTTGCCAAGTTGCTCTCCTACACACATGCTGAGTTAATATTTACCAAGACATTTCCCTTTTTAAAAATCTGGAGAGTCAACCCTGCTAGGAGCTCACCGTAACACTCTCCTTTATCTTAAGCTACAGCATTTCATTGTGTACTACACCAAACCCAAGTATTATGCTCCGTAAAGTCATGTGATATAAGCTTTCTTAGATTTACTGGGTTAAATGCTCTTGTGTAGCTGTGTGACACTTCACAAGCCATTGCAGAATTTGCACCAAGGCAGAATCCAGTTGTCCGGCTAATTGCATGGTTAGTTGTGTGGTTAATTTTGTAAATACCTTGTTGTACAACCAGACAAACAGGCTTTCTGGGTAGTACAGTGCCTTCAGGGAACTTCTGCAGGCATAATTATACTACGCCACAGGCAATAGGATTTAAGCCGTTATCACAAGTTCACAGGTAGATCAACATATTTGTTGAGCTTTTTTAAAACAAACCCAAACCCAACAATATCTAAGCTCTTCTTTTAAAATATACCTATTTCACATGTGCACAGTAAGGTCCTTTTTTTTTTTTTGCTTCTGTCCTGCTATGAACTGGCATGTGTAAAATCTCTTCTACAGTCAGAATGCCTTAAGCCCCATGGGGTCCACAGTGTTTGTAGTTGGGGAAGGCGTGAGAAAATTGTCATTGAAAGGAGAAATCTTGATTAAACAAGGAAGTTTCTCAACTTGCAAGTGCCCTATTTGTGTCGAGGAATTTATACTTCCTGTAAGCATATCTGCACAGGATATCCAAAGAGGACTGTGAGCAAACCCTGTCTTTCAGTTATCCGAAAAGAAGTACATTCCCTTCCTGCAAATCACTAGTCTTTTGTTCCGCCCTGTTACTTTCCCCTGCAAACACACCCGAGCCACCTGGAGTGATTGTATTCCATTACACCTGCCAAGAAAAGAAGTAAAGTCTTCATTTGGAAGGAAATAACACTGAGAAAAATATGCATCTACAGTCACTACACAGGCCACTCCTACGCAGGAGTTCATTCCGTGACTACACAGGTGTGACTTTGGACACGTACACGCACAAGACAGTTAGCAACAAAGGGCTTGTCTTAGCTGCCTTTTGGAGCCGGTTGGTACAGGCTAAATCGGTCAGTTAGAAGTGCAAATACACCATTGGGTGCAGTCCTCAAATCCCAATGGCATATCCAGAGCTCAAGTGATCCTATTTGGTCCAGCTCAACATTCCCTATAAGGTGCATGTGCAGGGTTTTTCCTCTCGTGCACCTGCAGCAACTGGTTTTGGTTTTAATAGTTATTGTGAGTGTTTTGGGCTGTTTGGCCGTGTTCTGGAAGTTTTTCTTCCTGACGTTTCACCAGACTCTGTGGCTGGCATCTTCAAAAGGCAAGGAGCTCAGGGAACTAGGAGTTCTCTCTGTGCTCTGGGGTATAGCATGAGTGAGACTGTATTGGCAAGTTGTAGGAAACAGGGCAACTTTAAAATCCCACAGTCTCACTCACTCTATACCCCAGAGCACAGAGAGAACTCCTAGCTCCCTGAGCTCCTTGCCCTCTGAAGATGTCAGCCACAGATTCTAGCGAAATGTCAGGAAGAAAAACGTCCAGAACATGGCCAAACAGCCCAAAAAACTCACATCTGTGAAAGCTGGCTGTGAAAGCCTTTGAGAATACATTGGTTTTAGTTTTGGTTGTAATAGAACCTGCATGTGTGGGGTGAGTGGGGGATAGGTACATGTAGGGACAGAGCCCCCAACAGCAGGGCCAAAATTAGAGGGCACGTTGGTCTGGCTGTTTCTGGTTGGACTTTCCAATATGGAGGCAAAGGGATAGGGGAAGTAAAAAAGAAAAAAGAAACCAGACAATAGTAGACCATTGCTGATTCACTTCATCACTTGGGGAAAAAAATTGCCTTGTCTTAAAGGACAAGACAAATCAGGATGGATCCATGTTTTTTTTTTTAAAAAATATCAAATTAATTTAAATCCTGATTTAAATTTTTTTAACAATCAATTTTTTATATTTGAATAGGCAAAAACCCACTCCTAATTTTCAAAATTTAAATCTTGCTTTAAATCATATCTACCTTGAGGCAAATACAATATTTTTAAAGATTCAATTTTGGTCTTTTCCAGAGATCACACGTACTGGAAACAGACCAAACCAGACCAAACGTATCTGCACCAAAAATGGAGAAGCCCCTCCAAAATGTACAAGTACGATTGCTCTGGGGACAATTTTGTTTGCTCAAGAAATTAAATCATTTAATAAATGAAGAAAAAGATGTGAACCAACCCACCCACCTCTAGCTGACCAACAAACAGGCTAAATGCCCATCTGATTGCACTGTACGTCAGCACCACTGAAATTAACAGGACATGCTTCCAAATCAGTGTGATCCAAAGCATGCCGCTACCTCAGCAGACTTCAGCTGCAAATAAGTAAGCACAGAGAATCTTTAAGCCTCCGGCGAGAGAGTCCAATTTTATGCTTCCATGCCCCAGGACACACCCAACCTTATTTCATATGGAAGCAAAACAGAAATGGGATTTCAGCCATTGTCTGAAGTCCACCATCTTTACAGAGCTTTATAAACAACAACTTAGCGCTTTTTAAAAAATGCCTGTTTTCCATGTCCAGAATAGTCTGGTTAGTATTCAGATGGGACACTATCAGGCAGTCCTCAGGGATAGCCTAGATGGGGCTAGAAAGAAATACTTTGAAACAAATGTTTTATTAGTGGAAACTTAAAAACAAAGAAACACAACAGCTGAGAAGGAAATACAACAAAACTATGAAACATAATACTCTAGTTTCCAAACAAAAAAAGAAAAAAACATGTAGGCACAAGCTCCTGCAAAAGGTTTCCACCAATTTAGAAAAATCTCCATAGCCATACATCATTGTTGTTTATATTTCATATAGTCATATGTCAATCTACAGTCCTATATCTTCTGAATTAACAGAGGCATTTATCTTTCCATAGGTGTAGTAAGGGCAACAGTAAGGGCATGGTGAGTCCCTGTATTCTGACTGGTGGTAAATATCCAGGAAGCAGGCAGATGATTTAGGGGAGTACATAAGCCTTGATGAAGATCAAAAAGTGATCCAATTTACAAAATTAATATGCACAATAACGTCTTCTCAAAATGAACCTAGGACTGAACATGGGCATCGCATGTGTTTGCAAAATGCACCAGGGGAACTGCAGCTTCCGCGCTTAAGATGATTTGCTCAGAACTTTCCTAAGAAGGCACTGTGAGGTTCTGCATATCCTAAACATGATTTTGTTTTCTTGCATAAGTGGTATCTTGAAATTTGCAGATACATTAGATATACCTGTACTGGCAAACGCTGTCTTCCACTGGTTAAGGAAGAGAGCCCTGGAGACCTTCTGCTGGTCCAAGTCCTGGCCTAGAGGAACCAAGAGTCGAAGTTGGAGTAAGGCAGCTTCTTTTGCTCCCACTTGTTTCTATTGCTCTTCTCCCTTCTCAAGGGTTTAGCTTGCAGTCTTAAATGCATGGGTGGGAGTAGCCCCCACTGTACTCAATGAAAATCAGCCGACTGTGCTGTTCAAGACGTGTGAAGCAATAGCCTCAAAAGAAAGTAAGGATGCCAAGTTAGCTCCAAATAAACCCACTCTTCCTTTTCCTCCTCTAATACATTTGGGAACCTACCAAAAACTATTGACTTAAGAAACAGCTTTTTACAACTGCCCTGCTTGCCTCCAACAAGAATCTTGTCCTGCTGGCTACAACATCTAGCCATGGATTTTAAGAACATCATCTAAATAAGGACTTTAAAAGTAATCTCCTGGTGAAGAACATCTTTCACCATGTTTGAACTTCTAGGACCTGCTTTGAAGAAGGGACTGCATTCGAAAGCTTGCAATGTTCCTTTTTTAATTTTTAATAGTGGCCATGAAGGTATCACCTGTAACTTATTTTTGTCATTGGGCTTAAAGTGACTGTTATAGGATTTTTAAGGTACTCGAGAGATTTAACGACTGGTTTTGATGCTACCACTCCCCCATGGCTTAGACGGAATATAAATCCAGGCCTCCTAAATCCTCATTATTCCATCCGCCAGACCACACTGGCTCCCAATACAATCACCCTGTCATCTGTGCAATCCCCCACAAACCAGTTTTTCTGGAATTGGCCACCCTCCGCATTATAAACTTGCCTTGGGCATACATACCATACAAAGGGTGTGTGTGTATGTCAAAATATTTATCCACTATCCCATGGAAACCATTCCTTGATTGATTGATTGATTGATTGATTGATTGATTGATTGATTGATTGATTGATTGATTGATTGATTGATTGAATTTTTGTCCCTTCCATCTGGCCAAAAGTAAATGCTATTTTCTATTAGGAAAAGTTGTCAGTAATTCCCTACATAAATGGACTGAACAGATTTCATATGACCATGCGGATTCTAGAATTGTGGATTTCAGCTTAGAAACTATATTGTGTACATTTCTGGGGCTGGGTTGCCTACACCTGCCCACCTATTTCTCATATGTGGCCAAGTGCAGAAGCACAGTGATGATGATGATGATGATGATGATGATGATGATGATGATGATGATGACGACGACGATGACGATGATGATGATGATGATGATGATGATGATGATGACTGATGATAATCCAAAAATACTAGGTATGATCATTCAACACTATAAAAACATTGGCGCGTATTATATAATAGATGCACATTTTAACAAAAAACAAAGTCTCTGTTAAATATTGGCACAGTATATATGCCGTTCCCAATATTGCCATTTCCAAATGTTTTGTAGCTCCGACTGTGTGACAGTATTTCTGATATCTGCAACTGCTTCTAATAATGTAGTGTGAAATTTCTTGACATTGTTCCCAAGCGGGGACCACTGACGCGCGTTTGATCCACAAGCGAGATGTTTCGATGGCGGGGGGTCTTTGCATTCTGTTCCTTTTCCCAAATCTTTGTTTTCTTTAGAATCCCCTTGTTCTTGGCCCAGGGGCACGATGAGGCCACCTGGGCTTGGGACTTCCAAACCGGAGAGGCTACCCAAGGGCCACCCAAGGACGACTCTCTCTCTCTCTCTCTCAAGCTGCGGTCTCGGCCTGGAGAGCGCGCAACGCGGGAGCGAGCCGATGCCTCTTCTCCAGGGCGAAGCTCTTTGGAGAGGCTGGGGCCTGAAAGTGGGGCCGGGGGTGGGGCTGACTGGAAGGGTGGCTCTCCCTCTTCACACTTCCATTACGGAGGAGGAGGAGGAGGAAGAGGTGGTGTAAGAGAAAACGGCAGCAACACCAGCGGCGGCCGTGCGCAACGAGCCGGGCTCTTCTTGCGCGCCTACGTCGCTCGCCGCAGAGCCTCCCCCTGCGGCCTACGGAGGGTGGCGTTTCCCCCGCGCCGGCCCCGGCTGCCTCCGCGGCGGGGGTTTCCTGCCGGCTGAGCAGGCTGGGACGGATGCCTCCCATGCCGGGAGGAAGGCGACTAAAAGCAAGGTACAGCGACCGGGGCTTGGTCGGCGACCCCAGAAGCTTCGGGGAGGAGGCCGGGATGGTGGTGGTGGTGGTGGTGGTGGTGGAGCGGATCGCAAGGGCAGTGCCAGCGCTTGCCCCCCCACCCCGGGTCTTCCCATCCTCTATGGTAGGAGAGAGAGACCCGTTGCAGGGAGGATGGGGGGGGCGAGGCATCCCCGGCCGGCGGGTGTCTTTTGGGGCGGGGCTGGTTGTAATCTTGCCCTCCGGCCTCGTCGGGGTGGAAAAGATAAGGCAAGGGCTGGTATTTCTGGTGTTTTGCATCCTCTGATGCTTTCTTTGCCTTCACGGAACGGGAACGAAGATTTCTCCTCCGCCGCCTCCTCGACATCCTAGAATTGCAGACTTGGAAGGGATCCCTCACACACGCATGCACACACACACACAACTACCTCAAATCCCCCCCTCCCCCGGCCTCATGCCCTCAGAGGTGTTGGTCTGCAGCTCCCATCATCCCCGGCCAGCAGGTCGGGGAAGATGGGCCTTGTATGCTTCGGCACCTGCCTTTGCCTTCTGAATGACTCGCCTCCTGTGCCTGCCGTAGGATGGGTGACTTCTTGGCGACGTCTAGGCTTGACCTGGTTTCTGAAATGCCACAACTGCCTTTCCATTTTTTCCGCTCTTTTTAAACTAAAGAACTCTTGGCTTTTAATATTATGCTGATGGATGTAATTAGAAGGATTATAATATATTGTATATATAGATAATGGGCTTTCCTGATTTCCCAAACATCTAGTAGACACTATTCTTCATTTTATTGCTTATATTCTCCTCTCCCCCTCCCCCGTTTTTCTTTAGCAATCTCCTGGCTATTTTTACTTTCATTTTAGCTTTACTTTAGTGTATTGCTGTTGATTTATGCATATTTTACTTCTATTATGTTGTTTGTATTTTGGTTTGTTAAATGTGTTACTTTGTTATATTGTTACGCTATTCTATGTTGTAAATCACCCAGAGTAGCCCTTGGGCTAGATGGGCAGTATAAAAGTTAAATAAATAAATAAATAAATAAATAAATAAATAAATAAATAAATAAATAAATAAATAAATGCTGAACTGAAGCCTTCCAACAACATGTGCTGTCTAGGCAGGTTGCCTGAAGGAAGTAGCCCTGTGGCACTTTGTGGCCACGTTGTGATAGAGGCCACATTGACTAAAGCAGAGATCTAGATCTCATCATTAGAGAAAGTGCCTGTCAGCTTTTTTAAAGAGCTGTTTTTGATGCCCTGATGAAGTGGGCTGCAGATGAAGGAAGCTTATGCTAAATAAAACTTGACTATTATGGTGCACAGGATTTTTGTTCTCTTGCTCACTTTCTCTGAAGTGAAACAGTATTCTAATCTGAAGTTAACTACTAAAGCACAATATGTATGTCCATCTACTATAACCCCAGTTACTCAGGGTTTAACAGGGTGCAAACCAATTCTGAATTTCCTGACACAATGATTGTATTCACCCGTCTACAAGAACTAATTTCTTTGGGAGGCTGTTTATTTTAAGTGGCTCTACATCTCACTGCTTTTTCATTTGTTTTTCTTTGTGGTGAATGGTTGTGTCATTAAATGTTGTGTGCAGATGCTATCTCTTTGCTGACATGTTGGTGATGTGTTTGAGGTGGTGCATGATGTTGACCCATTGGCAAACTGTGCCTTCTGTGTGCAGTGTTTCCATTTTAATATTTTTTAAAAATAAACCATCCATTTTAGTACTACATCACAGGTGCTAGAGTCCTGCTGGCTTGTTATTGACATGTGGTTTGCTTTCCATCTTGTGACTTGAGGTTCTCCATACAAGAACTTTGCCAGCTCTTTTCTTTCCCTTTTTTACCTCTTACCTTTTTGTGGGGGAGGGGTCTGGTATTTTTTTATTTCTTATCTTTCTTGTTGCATTTGCAAGCTTTGCCAACCTGATCTATAGTTAATAGTAAATTGGCATAGGGGTGAGAGGGAAGTTTCAACTGCAGAAAAATGCACTATCTGCCAACATTTGCCATGCCACTTTGAATATAAAAGAGAAAAAATACTTGCAAATCCGAAGGAACAACAACAAAAAAACAACCCAGCTCCCACTGCAAATGTTTGGAACAAGCTGCATCCTGGATGAGACCATTTTAGAGAAGGATGGAATGAATGCAGAGTCAAGACAGAACCATAGGCAGATCAAAGAGCCAACACAGGTCTATTTAAGGCAATTTAAAGAGTGGGTTGGTCCCCTGAATCAAATCAGTCTGATTCAGTTGAGGCTGTCCACGAGAACAGGAACAGTGAGACAAAGAGCACATGGCAGGAATTGATACAAGAATACCCTAACACAACTCTGGGATTTTTTTTAAGACAGTCTAGTAGCACTGTGAATTGTACATACCACCAATGCAAGCTTTGATGTACAATATCCTAGGCAGTGTAGGAGGAAGGTGGCATAGATAGATAGATAGATAGATAGATAGATAGATAGATAGATAGATAGATAGATAGATAGATAGATAGATAGATAGATAGATAGATAGATAATCCCACAAAGCATTGAAATGTACTCCAGCCCAATCCTGAACCATGCACAAGATGGACCTTTTGGTTCTATCTGTAGGGTCCCTATGTTTGGGGACTGGGCTGGAGTGATTCCCTGTTAAAGCAACCCTTTCTGGTGCAATCCGGTGCACACATTTTGCACCCACTGGAACACACCTTAACTTTTCTAAGCCAGTGTCTATCTGGATACATAAGGACACTGTGACCAGTCCAAGAAGAAGAAGAAGAAGTGCAAGAAGAAGAATCAAGTCCAGTTTCCACCATTTATTTCTGCTAGAGACATAGCATAGAAGCTAGCGGTAGTACTGTATAGGATAGTTATAGCCACTGCTCCACATGGCAAACTGATTCTTTTTGTTTGCTTGATTGCTCTTACCCAACCATGTAATGTAGTGAGTTTCTGATCACTGTACTGTAGGGGGAGGGGGGAATCTAAATAGCGCTTCATTCACCAAGAATCTGGATCCTGACCAGAATGCAGTCAGTCATGAACATTTCTAGATAAACATGTGACTGAGAAAACTAAGATAAACATACCATTGTTTAGTTAGGCCCAAACCATTGTTTAGTTAGGGCATTTCAGGCTCTCCCATCACTGGTAACACACAATATTTATAATATTTGGATTACAAAATCAGCACAGGTGCATGTGTGTTAGGATGATAGTTCTTAATATGCTCAAGACAGAATTATCAGAAAAATGGCATATCAATGGGGTGGAGAGGTTACTTTTTGTTACATAGCAAACACAGTTCCATAGTCAACAATAGAGTGAGAAAAGCAGTGCTGGGATACAACCTAAAAAATGATAGAATGATCTCGGTACGATTCCAAGGCAGCCCTTTGAACATCACAGTCATCCAAGTTTATGCACCAACTACCGGTGCTGAAGAGTCTGAGATCGACCAATTTTACGAAGACTTACAAGAACTTCTAGAACTGACACCAAAGAAAGATGTTCTTCTCATCATAGGGGATTGGAATGCTAAAGTAGGGAGTCAAGTGATAAAAGGAATAACTGGCAAGTTTGGCCTTGGAGTTCCAAATGAAGCAGGGCAAAGGCTAATTGAGTTTTGTCAAGAGAACAAGCTGGTCATTGCAAACACTCTTTTCCAACAACACAAAAGGCGACTCTACACATGGACATCACCAGATGGACAACACCGGAATCAGATTGACTATGTTCTCTGCAGCCAAAGATGGAGGAGCTCTACACAGTCAGCAAAAACAAGACCTGGTGCTGACTGTGGCTCAGATCATCAGCTTCTTATTTCAAAATTCAAACTTAAACTGAAGAAAGTAGGGAAGATCACTGGGCCAGTTAGGTATAACCTAAGTCAAATCCCATATGAATACACAGTGGAAGTGAAGAATAGATTCAAGGAATTAGATTTGGTGGACAGAACACCTGAAGAATTATGGATGGAGGCTTGTAACATTGTACAGGAGGCTGCAATGAAAAATATTCCAAAGAAAAGAAAATGCAAGAAAGCAAAGTGGTTGTCCAACGAGGCCCTACAAATAGCGGAGGAGAGAAGGGATGCAAAATGCAAGGGAGAAAGGGAAAGATACAGAAAATTGAATGCAGACTTCCAAAGAATAGCAAGGAGAGACAGGGTGGCCTTCTTGAATGAACAGTGCAAAGAAATAGAGGAAAACAACAGAAAAGGAAAACCAGAGATCTGTTCAAGAAAATTGGAGATATTAAAGGGGTATTTCAAAGATGGATATGATAAAGGACAAAAATGGTAGGGACCTAACTGAAGCAGAAGAGATCAAGAAGAGATGGCAAGAATATACAGAAGAATTATATCGAAAGATCTGGATGTCCCTGATAACCAAGATAGCGTAATTGCTGACTTGGAGCCAGACATCCTGGAAAGTGAAGTCAAGTGGGCCTTAGAAAGCATTGCAAATAACAAGGCCAGTGGAGGTGACGGCATTCCAATTGAACTCTTTAAAATCTTAAAAGAGGATGCTGTAAAGGTGCTGCATAAGATATGCCAGCAAATTTGGAAAACCCAGCAGTGGCCAGAGGACTGGAAAAGATCGGTCTACATCCCAATCCCAAAGAAAGGAAATGCCAAAGAATGCTCCAACTATCGCACAATTGCACTCATTTCACATGCTAGCAAGGTTATGCTCAAAATTCTACAAGGCAGGCTTCAGCAGTATGTGGAAAGAGAACTTCCAGAACTACAAGCTGGATTTCGAAGGGGCAGAGGAACTAGAGATCAAATCGCCAACATGCGCTGGATTATGGAGAAAGCCAGAGAGTTCCAGAAAAACATCTACTTCTGCTTCATTGACTATGCCAAAGCCTTCGACTGTGTAGACCACAACAAACTATGGCAAGTCCTTAAAGGAATGGGAGTGCCTGACCACCTTATCTGTCTCCTAAGAAATCTATATGTGGGACAAGCAGCAACTGTCAGAACTGGATATGGAACAACTGACTGGTTTAGAATTGGGAAAGGAGTACGACAAGGCTGTATACTGTCACCTTGCCTATTTAACTTATATGCAGAGTACATCATGAGAAAGGCCGGTCTGGATGAATCACAAGCCGGAATTAAGATTGCCGGACGAAATATCAACAACCTCAGATACGCAGATGATACTACTCTAATAGCAGAGAGTGAGGAAGAATTAAAGAACCTCTTAATGAGGGTGAAAGAGGAGAGTGAAAAAAATGGGCTGAAGCTCAACATCAAAAAAACTAAGATCATGGCCACTGGTCCCATCACCTCCTGGCAAATAGAAGGGGAAGAAATGGAGGCAATGACAGAGTTTATTTTCTTGGGCTCCTTGATCACTTCAGATGGCGACTGCAGCAATGAAATAAAAAGACGCCTGCTTCTTGGGAGGAAAGCAATGGCAAACCTAGATAGCATACTAAAGAGCAGAGACATCAGTTTGCCAACTAAGGTCAGGATGGTTAAAGCTATGGTTTTTCCAGTAGTGATGTATGGAAGTGAGAGCTGGACTATAAAGAAGGCTGATCGCCGCAGAATTGATGCTTTTGAGCTGTGGTGCTGGAGGAGAGTCTTGAGAGTCCCCTGGACTGCAAAGAGATCAAACCTATCCATTCTGAAAGAAATCAACCCCGAATGTTCACTGGAAGGACAGATTTTGAAGCTGAGGCTCCAGTACTTTGGCCACCTCATGAGAAGAGAGGACTCCCTGGAAAAGTCCCTGATGCTGGGAAAAATCGAAGGCAAAAGGAAAAGAGGGCGACAGAGAATGAGATGGTTGGACAGTGTCATCGATGCAACCAAAATGAATTTGACAAAACTCCGGGAGGCAGTGGAGGATAGGAAGGCCTGGCGAGCTCTGGTCCATGGGGTCACGAAGAGTCGGACACGACTGAACGACTGAACAACAACAACAAACACAGTTCCACCGTGATGTGCCTTGGAATTCCATTGCGACACAGTGAAACTTAGCATTCCTGATCTGATTTAATGAGATCTGGAGATGTGCATGGGAGCCTGAGGGTAGGAGGGAGTCCACTCTTCAGCTCCTGAAATGATACTTTGCCCGGTCAACCGTGTTTTCATGGCGCAAGCCTGACAATTTGCATGTCATGAGTGATAGTTTCCGGCCATCTCTCTTTTGGTTGCCCACATGGCTACCTGCCATCGATTTTCAGTTGACAAATAGTTTTGGCAGTGGTGGAAGGTGCCACCCTGATGATACATCCAGACCAGTGAAGCTGGCTTTCTCTCACCTCTGTAACCAGTATCACACCTAGTTGCTGTCGGAGAGTATCAACTGTGATGTGGTTAAGTAGAGAGATACCCAGTATCTAACAGATCGTACACATTCCCATGGTACGGAAACAGCTCTCTGTGGCCAGCACATTGTGCTGTACAGTGCAGCTGGGTGGACAGTAGTATCATAAATCTTAGATTTGAGACATTGGCATTTGGAGATGGGAGCCAAAAACACAATGTTGAGTTCTCACCAACACAAACAATGATGCACTCGCTCTTGCTCACATATCACCTCTGTTGCCACCATCACCTTGGAGATGGGAGCCAAGATACTGGAAGATGCCTACTTTGGGTTTTGTCCATTTATTTTGATTGCTCCATGGGTGGTAACAGTTTATCTTGGTGTTTTGGTGGAGTCCAGAGTGGTTGGGGTGGTCATTCCATGTGTGAACGTGCCACTGCAGTGATAGTAACAAGCATGACGTCATCAGCTGAGAGTAGGGGTAGTGTACACTTGAAATTAAATAATGTAGACCATTAGCTAAGTGCTGTATTTATAATCCTATGTCTCATATTGGTTGACTCACGAGGAAGCAGATTCAAATGTTTGAGAAATGGCAAGATTGCCAACATTGTAATGGGGGTAAAAACCTTGTCAAAGGCCATGGATCAAGGATATCAAGTGTCTTTCCAAAGTTTAATCTGACTTGTGTAGTATATACCCATATTTTTCCATTTGTAAGACACCCCCATGTACAAGACAACATCCACTTTTCCAACCCAAAATTACAGTTTTACAACTCCTCAGCTTACTTCCATGTATAAGACTATATTTTTAGTCTATCTTTTAAAGACAAAAATATAGTCTTATACATGGAAAAATATTGGACCTCCATGGCAATGTTGAATAAATGGAAGCCACTTGTCATGTTTTTGTTATTACTTGTTTCATCTGCCTCATACCTATGGCCAATTAGGTATTGCATTAATTCAAAAGATCAGGTGCCAATCCCAGGTAAAGATCACCTTGTTTCCATATGAAACTGAAAGAAAGATGCCCCTTTGCAGAAGAGAGTGGATTACTTCGTTGGTGGTTCTTTCTCTCTTTTGAAAACCCACTTCCAAAAGGGAAAAAAGGCACAATTGAGGACAATCCGACTACATATGTAAAGAGTTCCAACTACAGTGGACCCTCATATAACAAACAGTTTGTATAACATAAAATCTGTACAACATAAAAAATTCCAGGGATAGGGGAAATTTACTTAACAGAATCGCCTTATGGAGCAAATTTGTACAACATAAAATGGTCGCGATTAGGGGTTACTCTGTTTTCAATGCATTCCTATGGGAAATTTGTATAAAGGAAAATTTGCCTAACGGAGTTTCATTTGGAACGAATTAATTCCTTTATACAAGGTACCACTGTAGTATTCCAACCCCTCCAGCACTCTGAGTTCAGATCTTTATTCATGGAGCTTAGTTTTGGGAGGAGTATAATACCACATATAAATTACTTTGACAGTGTGCCACCAGACATTAGTTGAAACACACCTGACAGGTGGCTTTCCCATTTCTGCATCTCCATAGTAATAGGGTTTGCTAAATCTCTTTCCTAAATCTCTTTTGTACCAAGGAACTTTCTGTGTAAAATATTCATAAATAGTTTATACTATATTCTCTAAAAGCAATTCCCTCCCAAATATATCTGGATGTGTCCATCGTTTGCACCAGTGATTGTATTATTAAAGTTGTTGGAACATTGTTTGTGCCCTAGATGCAAAATACATTATGTGTGACAGCTGAAACTTGGAACGTTGCCTCTGCCCAGTTTCGTCTGTGGCTGAACCAAAAGTTTGGGTGTGGGCTTGAGGCAAAAATAAAATAAAATAAAATCCTTCTTCCGTTTCTAAATTTTAACCATTTATGCACATCGAAGAAGAAGAAGAAGAAGAAGAAGAAGAAGAAGAAGAAGAAGAAGAAGAAGAAGAAGAAGAAGAAGAAGAAGAAGAAGAAGAAGAGTGATTAAAAAAAAGAATTGAGATGGAAATGATGAAAGCCTCCTTTTTCCACCAATAATCAAACCCACCAATAATCAAAAGAAATTTTTTTAATAGAAGGATTCTCAAATTGATCTGAGCCTTGACTCTGGTATTTCTTCAAGAAGGGTAAATGATGCATTTTCTCTACCACCTTGGACTGACTTCCAAAACAATGTCCAGTGTGATATTCCGAAGAATAGGGGAATGAGATTAATGTGCAAGGTTTTAAAAAGTCCAGTTGCCTATGCAAACAGTTTGAGCTGCACTGCAACATAATGATTAGAATGATCAGAAATATATTGCTGGGTAACAAATTAGGAAATATGCCTTAATGTCATCAATGGTCCATCCGTCCTTTCTTATTTTCCTCCTTTTATATTCTGTTTATGTCCAGTGAGCTCAAGGCAGCATGCATACAGAAACTGTCTTTCCCAGCCCTTCCACTATCAGCACAACGGTTGTATACATTAGATCAGGTGTGGTGTTGACTGGCCACAATCCTGGCAGGACTAATTTCTGACATGCAACAATAATACATCGCGTCCCTCACGTAATAGTGGTTCGCGATACCATTCCAACCACTCCGATATGAGTTAAACCTCAAATGTAGAAGTTCCTATTGCAGCCACTGTGACCAGAGCTGTAATATTGGAGTGGTTTGCATCACCAGTTGCAACAGAGAGACCATGGTGGGTTTGGGGGGAGAGAGGAGAGCAGAGGTTGGAAAGGGGCGCCCAGCAAGAAAGAAGATGTGAGATTTGAGGGCACACAGAAAAGACGATGGAAGTTGGAGGGGAGCACCAGCAGCAAAGCTACAGAACTGAGTGGGTGGGAGAAGTGAGGAGACAGACCAGGCCAGAGGGGAGCACTCAGCAAGCAAGCAAGAGGTGGCCAGAGGGAGGAAGACAGCTGAGCTTCCATTTTGTAAGACAAGAAAAGGCTCCAGGAACCAACCCCCTATCTTAACACGGAGCTTAGGGAGGAAATGGGGCTTAATTTATAAACTCTGGCTTGCTTCTGTAACCATCACGAGGCAACAAACTAGACTAACTGAACATGTCTTCTGTAATTACCGGCAGCTGGGCTCAGGAAGGCATCTTATTTTCACATTTCACTTCTGCTGTTTCTCAGTTCTGTCGAGACTTGAGATTCCTCACTATTTGAAGTTCCATTTTTGTATTTCTTGGCTGTTTCAACCTGACCAAACTCTCTGCTCTCATATTCTACTTAGAAGATGGTGGCTCTCATATTCTACTTAGAAGATGTTTCATCATTTTGCATGTTTGTTTCAGGATGAGAAACTAGGGTGCTTAGTTGCTGGGGTAATTTATGAGTTAAATATGTCTCATTGATTGGTGTCGTGGAAGGGGAGGTGGAGTGAATCTTATGCAAGTATCAGTAAAAGCTAATATTTAATCTGTTACTGTGGTGTACAAGGAGGAAGGAGGTAAGGTTTCGTTCTGCCGAAGTGAAAGAAAATGGTTGAGGATGTTTGTAAAATGGTATTACATGCCAATAGAAAGCTATTTTATTGGGTTAACTTTTCGCTAGATTCTTAAGTTGCTTTACGGTAAAGGAGAGCTTCAATCAAAGTAAGGTGACAGTACATAATGGAACTTGTAACCTATGACCAATTCTGTGAACAAACCTGGGGAATCTAGGTTTTTGAGTTTTAATGGGCTTTATGTTAAAAGAAAATGAATACATTAGTTGTGTAACTAGATTGGCTCAGTGTGACCTGCTTAAATTGGAAGAGAAATTATTTTCCAAATCTTTGTAGTCAGCTGTATGAATGTTTCCATCTCCCTTCAGGGAAAAAATAATTCTATGGCAACTGTATGACATGATGTCTAGTACAAGCAGCTCACATCATAAATGTGTGTGTTGTGTCGTTATAGTCGTGACCGACTCTTCGTGACTCCATGTCCGTGGAGTTTTCTTGGCAGGAATACTGGAGTGGCTTGCCAGTTCCTACTCCAGGCGCCTACAGCACCTGGTATTCCCTGGTGGTCTCCCATCCAAGTACTAACCAGAGCCGACCCTGCTTAGCTTCCGAAATCAGGAGAGATCGGATGTGCTTAGGGTAATTTCAACTAAATTCCAGAGAATTCCTGTCAAAACTAATCACCCGCTGAGGTAGACCCGAATGATGGTTTCTTAAGGACAGCTTCCTCCCACCTCACTTCTCCCCCACCCCCGAATAGTACATCATAAATATGGGGCGGTTAATCCAGCCATTTTGGAATGCGATCATTTTTTATTATAGTGGAGAGACTGGAAAAAATGAAAGGATGTAGATATGATGGGTAAAAAAAATCATCTTCCCTGGATGCTTGTCACTGGGCAGTTAAAAGTCAGAATTCTGTCCTATTAAGCTTTTTGATTCGTGAAACATGTTTATTCCGTGAAATGCTCTAGAAGTATCCTTCATGGGGAGTTCAAGTTGTATGGGTACCTCCCTATCTAGTGTACTGAAGTTAAACAGAAGACTTCACATTTGGAACTTCTTTTTTTAAACAGTTTAGATTGTAAATGATTAATTAGTATAGAAGGGTGGAGGTTAATTAATAGGTTTTACTTTGATGTAAAGTGCAGTTAATTGAAATGTTTGGAGACTGGAGAGAGACCTTCTGCATAAATCTGTGATGATGTTTTTTGCTACTGTTAACTATAAAACATATGGTCATCCAGTTGGGAATTATTGTTTCACAAATTATTTTGAGAAGGGATTTTTTTGGGGGAGGGTTTGGGATATCAGTATGTTTAAACTTGAGAACGGAACAGGCTGTGTTGAAGCCATTGTAGACAACTTGCATTTAATGAACGTCCAGACCTAACAGCTATGAATCAGTGGTGGTGGTGGGGTGTCAAAACATAAAACTCATATGATATAGCTCCAAAGCATGAGTGAAACGGAAATGGTCCACTTTCCCCACACCAAGAGACAATGACATAAAAGACATGAGGATTTTTCGCTGCATTCATAATGCATTTCTGTCCTTGTTCATTCGTTTAAAAAGAAACATATGCCATTTGTGCACATAGCAGGTAGAGCAGGCATGTCCAAACTTCGGCCCCCTGCTGTTTTGGACCACAACTGCCAGAATTCCAAGCCTGTATTCCCAATGGCAAAGGACTGTGGGAGTTGCAGTCCAAAACATCTGGAGGGCTGAAGTTTGGACATGCCTGAAGTAGAGGGTCACAGCTTGGAGAATTAATATGAGGTTGAGAGGAATATTCCTCTCGCCAGGTTAAAACAAGTGTCAAGGCCAAACTTTTCAGTTGCCACTTCATTTTGGTCACGTTTTTATCAATAATGCCCTGCTACAAGCACAATGCTATTTCAGATGTCTGAGATGTCTCTGGAATGTGCAAAAGAATCTTTTGGAGGAAGTTGGTGAATTCCCCCAAAAACCAGTTATGGTTTTTCTCTCAACCCTCACGCCCTCAATAGAATGATATATTTGAATGAAATAAGGTTGTTTTTTGAAAGTTACACAAGTATTTTTGCCTAGAATTTGGCGGTTGATATTAATTCGCTTAAACTTTTAACTTTTATAAACTTTTATAATTGATACTGCTGGAGACAAACTTCTGGTCAGCTGCTGCGGGAGAAACTGCGTTTTGGTCCCTAACTGAAGTGTCCTAAGATGGTCATAATCTTAGATGGTAAAATGGTCACAGCTGTCTTCTGGTAGCCAGCTCTTGTTTTGGCTATGTTGTTAATACATTGTAAACTAGACAGAAAACAACCTTGTAGTGAAAAGATGAAGCAGCAGCAAGGATAGCAACAGTTGGATTTGTTTTGGACTCTAACTCCCAGAATGCTTCAGGAATTCCCCAGGAACTTCCCAGGCAGAATTCAGGGGGATTCACCCCAAAAAACCTAAGGCCTGCAGACCATCTCTTTCTTACCTCCATGGTGCCTCCTTTAGCCTGGTTCTCCATTCATACTGCCCTGGTGCTTCCTGGGAGGGTAGCTCCACTGCCGACTGGGCTCTCAAGAGGGCTTCTCCCAAATAACTACCTCTCCCAGGAAGCTGCGCAGCTCCCAGGAAGTGATATATTATCATGGAGAAGTGATATATTGTTGTTTATATCATGAAAATGCTGAGTTATTGACTTGGTCATGATGTGCTTTGCAAAAGATCTGCCATTGCTCTTAGCAATTGTTCTTCAGGAGAGCTCAGAGGTCCTACACAACCTTCTGTATACCACACAGTTTCCCATAGTGCTAATGGTTGTATAATCACTGACCATATTCATGCCCACTGTGCATTCATATTTATTCTTTGAATGATTGATTTGTTCATTTTGGTTTTATTACCAGTATAGATTTATGTGTGTCTGTGTGCGTGCGTGCGTGCGTGTCTGTCTGTCTGTCTGTCTGTCTGTCTATACCAGGGGTCCTCAAAGTTTTCAAACAGCGGGCCGGTCCACTACGCCCCAGACACCACTGGGGGCCAGACCACAGTCCCCCCCCAAAAAAAAAAAAAAAGGCTGACATAGAAAAAGGGGGGAGGGAGGGACAAGTGGGCGGCGCCCCCCACGATTGGCCATGATCATTGGCTTGCTCGCAAAGTAGGGGGTAGGTGGGGGTTGCAATTGGTCCCGGGGGCCGGATTCAGGACCTGGGGGGGCCGCATCCGGCCCCGGGGCCTTAGGTTGAGGACCCCTGGTCTATACAGTACTGTATTTCTTTTTTTTTAGCGTTTGTCCCACTTGGTGGTGGGGGCCACTAGACAAATCAATTGTTTTGATGCGACTTTATTTGGGAAGTTCAGCCAGCCTGTCGCAGGGCCTGTCGCCTAGCCTACAAACCCTGTTATTTCCAGGCAGTCACCCATCCAAGTACTAACCAGGAAGATCTGATGAGACTCGGCTTCATGGTGATGTGCCTGCTGTGGCACACATGCATGCATGTATACAGCGTCGTCTTGTGTCGTCTTGTGCACACACACACACACACACACACACACACACACACACACACACACACACACACATTATTGATGAACATATGTTAAGAGTTAAAACACAATAAATTTACAAAATAATAAAGCACAAGTTTAAACAATTTAAAAAAACTTTTTTAAAAAAAGTAAAAGATATTACATCCCCCATTTTAAAATGCTTCTTTGCAAGCCAGTTACTCTTTTGTAAAAAAAAAAAAACACTGCAATGTGCCTCTCTGTGATTGTTTCAGGAACTATATTTCAAGAACCTTTCTAAACAGAAACAAAAGCAAGTGATGGAGAAGAATGGGAACAACCGGAAACTTCGTGTTTGCGTGGCTACTTGCAACCGAGCGGATTATTCCAAATTGGCTCCAATCATGTTTGGCATTAAAGCAGAACCACAGTTCTTTGAGCTTGATGTGGTGGTTCTGGGATCCCACCTGATTGATGATTACGGGTAAGTTCTAAAATGTTTCTCATGTCACCAAGCTGGAAAAGTAGAAAAATTAGACAAAAGCATTCTCAAATAATTCTTTATCCCAGATAAATTGATCCAGAATTAGCAGCATTTCTTTTTGTTGCTGTTGATACAACTCCTTTGGTATAGTCTGTTATGTACACAATGCCAGCATTAATGCAGTAACATTAATAAGTATAAGTCGACCCGAGTATAAGTCAAGGCCCCTAATTTAACACTCCCAAAACTGGGGAAACATATTGACTCAAGTATAAGTCTAGGGTGGGAAATGCAGCAGGGCCTGGCAGCTCCTCCTTTCTAAGCTGGGGGAGTGGTCTGTGATGTTTAAAAGGACTTTTAGCCACTGACCCAAGCACTTGCCAGGCCCTGCTGCGTTTCCCACGCTAGACTGCCCTGTGGTGCAGAGTGGGGTCATAAGAAGTGGCACACAATGTTTAAAATGACTTTTAGCCACCGACCCAAGCACTTGCCTCAGTGGTTAAAAGTATTGACCCGCATATAAGTCGAGGGCCCCTTTTTCAGCCCAAAAATAGGGCTGAAAAACTAGGCTTATATTCGAGTATATACAGTAAATCACAGTAGTGAAGTGCTGTTAGTTAAGAAGCCATTGCTTTGATTCTTTGTAGCATGGCAGCCACTTAATTTACATAGGATATAAGAATACAGTTTTGTTTCTTTATATAGTAGCCTCTTAGTCTTCCTTGATCGTGTCAACACAGTGCACATAGAGCTTGCTGTGACCTTCCATCTGTTTCTCCCGATCATGGTGACGTAGATCTGACAATAATACTAACACAGTAGAAACAAATGCGAGTTGTGCAGGAAAACCGTTGCTACTTGAAAGGCAGCCATCCAGATGCTGCTGGACAACAACTCCCATCAGCCATAGCCATTGCTGAAGAATGCTGGGAGTTGGAGTCCAGCATTTGGAGGACTGCTCTTTATTCATCCCTGCTCTAAAGGACAAAGTAGGAATTACTGTGAAACACCGAAATGCAAGGTCCAGAGGTGACTTTTAAAATAACAGGTTGCCAGAGGAAGAAATAATTTGGCTAAATGCAGAGTACAAATTGATATGTTTGAATTTCCTACTGAAAAGACAGAGATTGCAAATGCTTTGCTGTCTTTCAGTCTTTTTGGTTGAAACTTGAATTGACTGATGCAGAGGAAGCATACACTAGTTCACTCTGAAACTGGAAAAAATACTGTAATTCCTTGTTATATTGCTGAATTCTACCCTGTTTTATATATCTTCCTTTTGTTTATATTCTATTGTCAGCAAAATATTTAGCATTCCTTATAGATATTTAGCATTCCTTTTGTTGCAGCTCCCCATGGATTTATTTGGATACATGTGTGTTTTCATTTCTATGTTGTGAGGTATAGTCCACATCAGTGAACTACTTGGCTTTGTACCAGCGAAGTAGAATGGTGGCCACTGGCCCAGAATACATGTGGCTGAATGCTGATCACCTGAAAACAACCTCAGCTTGGTCCTTCATGCACCATCTCCCAGGGGAGCATTTGTTATTTCATGTGTACCCTGTGAAGGGACATGGAAAAAGAAAAGGATTTGGGAGTTTCTGGTCATCAGACACTAGGATCTGTTTTCAGTATTTTTTTGATTCCTGCCTGTGTTGGGGTCAGGGCAGTAGCTGGTATGCTGTTAATTGCCCCCTTTACTTGGGATGCAACACTACTTATCACTCCTCTTTTAGCAGATTCAGTTCTAAAATAAACCCTAGATGTTTAATCACATCTGAGTGGCCGCTTCTTTCCCTAATACATTTTAAAGGGTGTTGCATTAATCTAACTTATGTATACAAAGGTTTTCAGACATGCAGTTATATATGTGCATGTGCCTATGTAAGTTTACAGTCCTAATGGTGGTCAAGGAATCATATGCTAACAGTAATGCAATTAATATTTTGTAACGCATAGTATGGATGTTAATAGCAAACTTTTGGAAAGGGTAGATTCAGAACACCCAAGCCATAGGGAATCTAGGAGCAGCATGAGGAAGAAAACTCAATGGTCGGGCATAAAAATCATTAATACTTCCTGTAGTCCTAAACAAACACTTGGGATTACTCATGAATAACATGACTCCCATTGGCTTCAACTGGTCTGCTGTAACAGTGATTGCTGGATCCATCACCACTATAGTGGTACCTCAACTTATGAATTTAATCCGTTCCGAATGTATGCTGTTAAGTCAAACTATTCTTAAGTTGGGGTACTGTCAGCTGTGACATTGCTAATCAATAAAAAAAATGTAATCAATAAGTAAAAAAGCAATTTTCATCAGTTTTCAAAAAATAAGTTAAAAATGAAACTTAGACTATTTTTAGCCACTGAACCACAATCTCACAGTACCTATCTAAAAAATTGAAAAAAATAAGTTAAAAATGAAAAAAATGAAAAAAAAATATTTGTAAGTTGAGCAGACCATATCTAAAATTTGTAAGGCGGCAGTTAAAATGCCAACATTTTTCTGCTCTTAAGTCAAATTGCTCTTAAGTCGAGCTGCTCTTAAGTTGGGGTACCACAATATATGAAGGCTGTGACCTTGCAGTCTAAAAACGTTTCCCTCTTTTTTTTTTTCTAGTAACACTTACCGTATGATCGAGCAGGACGATTTCGACATTCATACCAGACTGCACACGATAGTGAGAGGAGAAGACGAGGCTGCCATGGTCGAGTCGGTAGGCCTTGCGTTAGTCAAGCTCCCGGATGTCCTAAACCGCCTGAAGCCGGACATCATGATCGTCCACGGGGACAGGTTCGATGCCCTAGCCCTCGCTACGTCCGCGGCCTTAATGAACATTCGGATCCTTCACATTGAAGGAGGGGAAGTGAGTGGGACCATAGATGACTCCATCAGGCACGCCATAACTAAGCTGGCTCATTACCACGTCTGTTGCACGAGAAGCGCAGAGCAGCACTTGATATCTATGTGTGAAGACCATGACCGCATTCTGCTGGCAGGCTGCCCGTCCTATGATAAGTTGCTCTCGGCCAAAAATAAGGACTACATGAGTGTCATCCGTATGTGGTTAGGTAAGCGCCCTGTATGTCTGCCAGCAGCACAGCTTGTGACCTGCGAGGCAACATTATCGATAAACGTCTTTTTTTTTTCCTGCAGCAGACACAGAGCAAAGAGAGGTTTATTGGGCACCTCTTGAGGCTGCCCTGTGGCTTGGGGGGGAGCCTGTGCTTTGCTTGGGCAAGCTAAACTCTGTACAGCTGTGTTTCAGAATAACAACTGTTCTGTGCAGGTTAAATAAGTAGACACGGAGGGGCAAAAACTGTCCAATTTCCATGGATTATTGTAATATTTTACATTCAAGAATGTGGATCCATGCCTTCCCATCCCCAGCCCCCATGCAATAAAAGGTAGCAGCACATACTGTATTTTAGAGAGCCTTCGAGTTTATTGTAATTCTCAAAATGAAACAGTTTACTTCTTCGGTATATGGCACAAAGTGCTTAAGTTTTATATCTACCCATCTATCGCAGCAGCAAACTGTTCAGTAGTATTCTATTTCATATTTTTTTAATTCTTAAGGATGAACTAAGGCAAGCCTCCCCACTTTTTCAAAAAAAAATTATCCTCTCATTGTAAAGGGTATAAAGAGAAAAATAAAAATGCCAATCTTTGCAAATAAAAGCTACTTAGGAGAAATGTTGTCAGGAATCTATAAAGACATAAATATATATGTACCATACTTAAACATGATCGATGGCCCCATTAAATATTCTGTTAGAACTTAATTAGACCTTCCCTTTGTGTTGTTTGATAAAGCAGGACGGGGTCTACCTGATTAATGACTCAAGAGCAGAAAAACCTTTATTTCATGATGTAAGGAACCTTGAGTTATTTCTCTGAATAAAATGTTTTCATGGTTATCATTCTAGGATTTCTTCTCCAACTCAAAAAGTATTTTAATGTTTATTTTAAGATGCATGCATTTTTAATTTCCTTTCTCAGGTGAGGATGTAAAGCCTAAGGATTATATAGTTGCTTTACAGCACCCGGTGACTACAGATATTAAACATTCCATAAAGATGTTTGAATTGACTTTAGATGCTCTCATCTCTTTTAACAAGAGGACATTGGTTTTATTCCCAAATATTGATGCAGGTAAGAAATTTAAAACTGGAGGTGGCACCACAGCAGCTCCTTCCCAGCCATATACAGTATTTGTGTATCATGCATTATGAATACCTGTAGTTGTGTTGTGTTGAGTTGTGTTTTATTTATTTATTTATTTACAAAAAAAATAGCTCCCCCACTACCAGGTGGTCTCTGTATTGTTGTTGCTGTTGTGTCCGTCTCTTTGTGACCCCATGTCCATGGAGTTTTCTTGGTAGGAATACTGGAGTGGCTTGCCAGTTCCTATTCCAGCCACCTACAGCACCTAGTATTCCTCTGTGGTTGCCCATCCAGGTACTAACCAGGGCCGACCCTGCTTAGCTTCCGAGATCAGGCGAGATTGGATGTGCTCAGGGCATCTAGGCAGCTTGGTCTTTGTATGACATCTCCCAATTCAACAGCCAGGTTCCTGTGACTGGCTTTTTAAAAAAATCCAAGACATTTAATATGATATTTTAAAGTTGAGTTTTAAAAATCCAATTTGTTCATTTAGGAGAATGTTAAGTATGGTTTTATTCTCAAAATGAAAACAATCAGTACTTATTTATACAATTTATTTATACAATTTATACGCTGCCCACTACCCAAACGTCTCTGGGCGGCTTACAATAAAAGTGAACAATTAAAGCATTAAAATGTCAATTAAAACAATAAAAACATTTAAATACAAAACACTAAAACTGCCTAACATGGATCGGTTCCTCGGTTGTGGTATTCACATTGATGACATAAGTGTTGTATGAGCCTATAAATTAAACTGTATGGCTCAGCCTCTGTCTGTGAGACAGACGGTTTGTGCCAGCTACGTTGTTTTTCTTCAGCTGTGGAGACATTCCAAAATCAACATGGCAGACAACCCAAAAATGGTGACAGTTGAGCTCAGTGGGTTTTCTCCTCCCTCTCTTCAGAGACAGGATTACCACATACAGCTGTGGCAAAGCTCTGTCAACTGCAAACCCACAATGGATGGAGTTCAGTAATGCTGCTTGTAGTCACAGTTGCAGCACCAACATACAATGACATGCTCTCAAATGCCCGGTTGCTTCTTTTTTACCACAGGCAGCAAAGAAATGGTCCGGGTGATGAGGAAGAAAGGCGTTGAACACCACCCCAATTTCCGAGCCGTCAAACACGTTCCATTTGACCAGTTCATTCAGTTAGTGGCTCACGCGGGTTGTATGATTGGGAACAGCAGTTGCGGTGTGCGAGAAGTGGGGGCGTTTGGTACTCCGGTCATCAATCTTGGAACACGCCAGATTGGAAGAGAAACAGGTGCGGGTTTTTAAAATGTTCAGAAAACATAGGCATGGCCTGTGAGAAACCATTTTATGAAGTAGAATTCTCTTCATTCAAAATCTGAAGTGTTCTCCTCTGCTGACAGGCCTATGTGTTTGTGATTGATGTGTGCGCGCTGTGGAGTGGTTTCCCTCCGTTAATAGTTAGAAAAGTCAAGTAGAAATTCTGTTTTTAGAGTGGGATTCCCCCCCCCCCAAATAAACTAAACCAGAGCAATATATTTCGCAGTAGTTCAAAGCCATTGATGAGCCTGAAGTAAAACATTTTTTTTTTTTGCTTCCAAAAAGGTAACGATCTCAAGTCACAGTACAGTACTTGTATTTGCAGTCTGCTGGAGCTAAATCAGCTGAATGAAACACGGGGTGATCTCAAAACAATGCATACAAGAAGGAAACAATTGTTATAGAGAGCCCAGCTTTACTGCTGGAAGTATATTAGCTTTGCAAGGATGTGCTTGCCTTTCGTATTTGTGAAATCACATTTCAAAGCCATCCACACCTAAGTTTTGCCTATCAATTTCAAGGCAAAGAAACCCTTTTCCCCCTACCAGCTCTGTAAGATATGCTTCACAAATACCAACAGTTCCTGCCCAGCGTATTAGCCTCAAAGACTAGTTAGTATTCTTATCGAGAAACATCCGAACAAGAAATTGAAAAGGTATTTCCTAACCCTCTTATTCAGCCTGAGCAAATCTTCCTCAAGAGTTCTCACGCTCATCGGGACCAACCCAGCTATCAATGTCTCATTCACTTTTGTTCTCCCAGCTGCCAAAAAGGACTGTACTGAATATAGTAGGAAGACCTAGAGATAAGGAGGGGTATTCCCACCACCACTGCTGAGGTACCGACAGCAGTGACAAAAGAAATTGTGAACTTTAAGACGTACATGTCAAGATGACGGCTGCATCTTGCCTCATCATTGGCATGTTCACTGTTTAATGAATGTGAGACAAAAAGCTTGTGTGTTAGTTGTTGCTCAGCTAAATTATGTTTTTATAGATAGAAAAAGAACAGTTACTATCTTGTTTCTGATTTGTCTGTGTGCTTTACTGTTGGAAAAGTCTTTTCCTGCATGTTTCTGGGTGAGTTAAACCAAACTCTTGTTTATAATGCTGAAGCTGATATTATGTTCAAACTGAGTGGATCTGTGTGTGTACAACGGGGGCTGCTTCAGTTTTCAGGGAGAACTGTGTTAGTAGTTTTCTGTGGTTTTCACACTAGGGTCCCCCTCTACCCGCTTTTAGAAAGTTTAGCCATGACATCTAAACCTTGCCATATTGTTTACATTGCCCTAGCACAGTGAACCTTTTTGACTCCAGATGTTTTGGACCACAACTCCCAGAATTCCAAGCCTGTATTGCCAATGACAAAGGACTCTGGGAGTTGTGGTCCAGAACATCTGGAGTGCCGAAGGTTTGCCACCACTGCCCTTGCACTTGGTCTCGTAGGTTTTACCAAATGCAGTCTTGAAGCCCCAATGTTCAACCTCTGGTCATGACCCACCTCCATGATGCTAGGTATCCTTGCATCCTTTGTGCTTTTTGTGTACATTGTGGAACATTCTTCACAGGAACCCACCTTCAACAGATGCCCTATAGCTTTGCTCTCAATTACCAGCCTTACCTTGGCATTCAGTTCTCCATGATGAACCCTCCATCTGACACAAACCTCGGCAACTGACTGACTGGAGTCAGTCGCATACCATTCCGTCTTATAACAGCTTCACTGGCTGCTGGTTTGTTTATGAGCACAGTTTGTAGTAATGGTTATGACCTGTCAGGCCCTAGGCAGTTTGGTTCCAGGCTGTCCAAAAGATGGTATCTCCCTCTTTCAGACTTCCCAGCTTTTAAGATCTTTAGTCCCATCACCTGCAGAGGAGCATCCAGAGGGAGCGCAAGGGCCTTCCCTGTGGCTGCTTCCAGGTTGTGGAACACCCTCCCTCAGGAGTCCTGGAATCATAGATTTGGAAGAAACCTTGAGGGCCATCCAGTCCAACCTCCTGCCATGCAGGAATCCCCATCACAGTTCTCCCGACAGGTGGCCATCCAGCCTCTGCTTAAAAACCTCCAAAGGAGACTCCACCACCCTCAGTGGCAGCAAATTCCACTGCTGGACAACGCTTAACCGTCAGAAGTTTTTCCTAATGTTCAAATTGAATCTCTTCTCCTGTAGTTTGAAACTGTTGCCCTGAGTCCGAGTCTCTGAAGCCATGGAAAACAAACCAGTCCCCTCTTCAATATGACATCCTTTCAAATATTTAAACATGGCTATCATATCCCCTCTCAGCCTTCTTTTTTTTAAGGCTACACTTAGTGAGACCCACTTTATATGTGGGTTATTCTCCACTTTTAAAAGTAGTGTTTTATTTTGATATTACAAAGGTTCACTTTGTGTTCAGTTTTGCAATTCCCCGCCAGCAAACACAAGAGTGTGTGTGTGTGTGTGTGTGTGTGTGTGTGTGTGTGTGTGTGTGTATGTTCCAAATTGTGATGTAGTGGATAGAATGACAGGCACACAGTGACAGTTTCTTCCAAATTAAGCATTTCTTTGCTGGGAATCCATTATTGGCCATTCCAAAACAAATACTCTTCATTTCTTCACTTTCAGATTTATCTTACATCATTTTTATTGTTTTATTTTTTTAAGGGGAAAATGTCCTCCATGTCCGCGATGCTGACACTCAGGACAAAATCCTGCAAGCCTTGCACCTGCAATTTGGGAAACAGTATCCTTGGTAAGTACAGCCATGGGAATGACTGCATGTCTTATTCATTTATCTAAGGAACACTGTGGTTCCTTGTAACCTTTCCATGTTCTGATCCATAAGTATCACTAAATGGCTGCTATGAAATACTATAGGATAGGATAGCAGGGATGAGAATGAACAGACAACTGGACATTGGGCAGTTCAAACCTCTACTCAGCTATGGTGGCGTCAGATAATCACTACAATCGTTGCCCCTTCAGATGCAGATGGTTTTTCTGTGTAGTTTCTGCCCATAATGATCCACATGCAACAGAAACCAGTTTGAAAGATGAATCTGTTAACAGCAGACAGTCTCTTACCCATAATATTATAATAAAAATAAAACAAAAATCAATAGTTTTGTAGTAGAAAAATGTATAATTAATAGTATAATAAGTTTGAAATAGAGTAAGTATACAATTTTGAAAAGAATTGTAATTATTTTACAATGGAAGTAATTACAGTAGGAACTGGCAAACCACTCCAGTATTCCTGCCAAGAAAACTCCATGGACATGGGGTCACGAAGGGTCGGTCACGACTATAACAACACAACACACACACAAGATGCCAAAACAGTTAATGTTTATCAAATGTTAGTCAGAACAGGGTCGAACACACTCTGGCCAAGATAATAAACGGCAGTTGGTAAATGTCTTTTCTGTGGTGATTTGACAGTATATCCTTGTTTCAGCATTCCAAGGGTGACTGTGGGAGAAAAATGCTACCCTAAATTTCCTGGAGATACAAAGCTTCATATATATGTTCTGCTCTGAGCACTAAAGATGGACACGAAACTGAAAAATAGTGTTTTGTTTCATTTCTTAGTAATTTTGTTTCATTTGTAATGAATTTTTAAAGTAGTTTCATTACAAAACAAAATGAAATGGTATGCTCCCCTGGGTCATAAAGGACCAAAATGGCAGGGAAGCTTCCTCAAGCTCTTCCCTGTCAGCCCCCAGAATTTGGAAAGGTTTGGGGGGTCAGAGGGATGAGTTATTAAGCTCCAAGTGGGTGCCTCTAGGGAAAAAAATCTTTCTATTTGGATTCGGAACTTTGGAAGCCAAGGCATTGGTGAGCACTTAGCACAGCCACGGCTTGGCTTCCGATATCAATTTGAAAGACTTTTTCTAGGGGCAACCCATTTGGAGCTTCATAACAGCCACCTGTACCTCATATCTCTCTAAATTTTAGGGGTTTACCTGAAATCGCTTGAGGAAGCTAACCCTGCTATTTCCATGCTGAAACATGGCTGTGGTCCAGCAGAACATCTAGTTTTTACAATAAAATCAGGGGAAACAAATGTAGGTTCCATTATTTATTTATTTATTTATTTATTTATTTATTTATTTATTTATTTATTTATTTATTTATTTATTTATTGAATTTTATACTGCCCATCTGGCAGGGAGGCCAACAATTAGTCAATATAATACAATACAAAAAGCATATATAGTTCATATAATAAATTAAAATAAACATAAAAATACACTAAACATAATGAAAAAAAATTAAAATAACATACAATTTTGAGTGTTAATACTTAACCCAGTTAATATAATGATTAGTTCACCTGTTCCCATGTTGTATGCATTGTGATGCACATTTTGGTACCCTGGTTGTGATTTCACTTGAGGAGTCAGAGAGTAGGAGAGGAATAAGAAATTTGTTCAGTCTACCTGGATCATGTTTTAAAATAAGGGGAAATGAATAGACTGTGGAAATCCTTTTGGTCAATATAAAAGAATGTGTTACAGAGTTTCTGCTGTGCCAGGGGCAAACATATTGCCCGTAAGGGATATATAAACATCTTCCCTTTTAAAAGGCTGATGGTACGGCATTCAGATAGGCCAGGGCAAAAGCTCTCTGATGTTTAATGGGTTCTAAATTCCAAATATAATCTTCTGGGGTAAAGACCTTGTTGTGATCCTCCAACCCCCACACGGTTGAGTTGGAGGACCATTTCCCAGAACTGTTTCCTAAAACAGTACACACACACACCGCCATTTCGCGGTTCAGGTACTGCAGTCCCACTATATTGCGGGATCACAGTACCTGCCTGGGCTCCAGCTGATTAGCGCTGGGGTGGGGGAGAAAAACCTTTATTTCCCCACCCCAGTGCCAATGAGCTGGAGCCCAAAGTGTGGGGAAGGGGGGGGAAGGTTTAAAAGCCCAGGCTTTTAAAACCTCCCCCCCCCTTCCTCAAGCCCCGGATCCGTTCCCCCATCGCTGCCAGCCCGCGCTCCTCCGAGAAACCTCAGGGCCGCGCGGGCGGGCAGTGGGGGGCAATCGCCGCCCGCCCGTGCGGCCCAAGGCTAGGCTTCTCGGAGGAGCGCAGGCCAGTGGCTTTGGGTGTTGCCCTGCAATCTCCATTGAAATGTATTGGCTCAATGCATTTCAATGGAGAAAATTTCCCCATTGGAATGCATTGAGCCAATGCATTTCAATGGAGACAGCGTGCCACCCCAAGACTTCTTGGACAGGTGCGTGCCGGCGGCGGCAGGGGGATCTATCACCCACCACCCCCAGGCCCCACCCGACCCGCATCCACATATCACGGATTTTCAGTCATTGTGGGTCAGGTGGGTCCCTAACCCCTGCGATAGGTGGGGGGTTACTGTAGTCTCTTCAGCTTCCTGAAATCACAAATATTGTAGGGCTGGAGGAGGAAACTGTTAAAACACAGGAAAACTCCACCCTCCACAGTAATAAAAAGGTACAGTTTCCCTCCACACACGTGTCCAACTCTAGGGGTGGTGTTCATCTCTGTTTCTAAGCCGAAGAGCCAGTGTTGTGCAAGTCAGTGGCCATGCATTTCTGCGCACTGATTACATTCCTGCTTTTTACGGCGGTACCTATTTATCTACTTGCATTTATATGCTTTCAAGCTTCTCGGTTGGCAGGAGCTGGGGTTAACAGCGTTAACTTGCTCTGCTGTGTGGCACCCGGGATTCGAACCGCCAAGCTGCCAGCTTTGCAGCTGACAGTTTCAGTGCTCTAACCCGCTGGGCCACCATGCCTCTTCCACAGTAATAAAGTAGATTACTTATTCTGCAGTGCAGATTCACCCATTCATCTAGACTTGACCTCTGATCCGAACATTTCAAGATGATTGATCAGGAGAATGCGTGGGAAGATTTTGTGTGACTTCATTCCAAAGCTTGCTTTGCTAGCTGATAGAGCTCGAGGTTTCCCAGGAAGGGCTTGCAGCCACGGCAGCTGATGGTATCTGTGACACTGGACCATATGCTTGTATAATTATATAGGGTCAAAATTGTAGCAACCATTGGTGTTAAAATGTTGATGCAGAGCCTCTGAGTTTGATCAGTTGTATCAACAACATCCATGGGGAATAAAATATCCTAAAGTTGGATATCCTGAATTACTTTCCTGAACATTTTAGAGAAGTAATAATGTGTTGCAATGTGACTTTTGCAGAAAAAAAGGGGAAATGCAGGATAAATATGTGATATTGTCCATCAGCTAAATGAATTAACTTCTTGCCGTTAATATAGGAGACCTGAAGGAAGCCACTTTGTCTTGTTTGCAATATGAGATGCTATACTTTTTAATATGTTTTTAGGATTACTGAAATAGCATACTTTATATATGTTGAATTTTTGAATGCTTTGACTTTTCGAATGCTCTGTGTAAATATACTGCTGTTCAGGGTGACAATTAATGTGAGTTATTTCATTAACACATCTAACTCGGAAACACGACTGATTCTTATGCAGGAGTTTTTAAAGTCCTGACAATCTGCTGAGGGAGTTTGAGCTTTTGATGGCATAGAGAGATATCATGTGCACAGAGTCGTTTTATGTAACTTCCATAAGATTCAGGATTTTTAAATCATTGCCCACTATTTCTCTTTATGTGGGACTCAGCATTAAGTTTTAGCATCTAGCCAGGTCTGATAGATGCCCATGTGAAAGTAGAACCCACTGAATTTAATTGAGTTAGGGTGAGTGTGTATAGAATTGTATGTATGTATGTTGTGTCATTACAGTTGTGACCGACTCTTCATGACCCCATGTCCATGGAGTTTTCTTGGCAGGAATGCTGGAGTGGTTTGCCAGTTCCTACTCCAGACACCTACAGCACCTGGTATTCCTTGGTGGTCTCCCATCCAAGTACTAACCAGGGCCAATCCTGCTTAGCTTCCGAAATCAGGCAAGATTGGATGTGCTTAGGGCATCTAGGCAGGTGTATAGAATTAGTGTCTTCCTTTGGTACCATGCCTGATTCATGTAAGCATTAGGAGATTTAAGAATAATATATTTAGGCTGGCTGGGCAGGCCAGTGAGTTAGGTATCAAGGTGGTGAGCTCAAGGATCTCTGGTGAAGACACCCAGTGGGCAAGCTGCACTGTCTCGGGAGGTCCCCAGAAGAAGGGAATGGTGACCCACTTTTGAGAACTCTGCACATAGAAAACCCTAGAAACAGTTGCCATAAATTGGAATTGACAACATATCGTTGTCACCAACTGAATGGAAAACATCCAGTGAAAAGGCAACTGCTTAGACAAGTCGTCATGCAGGCTTTTTATAGTATATAAACATAATTTAAGGTTTCTTTAAATCTTGCTGCTTCGTTAGAAATGTATGTTTAAGCAGGTTTGATTTTGACTGCATTTTATCCAAGATTCCAAATACAGTGGTACCTTGTATAAAGGAATTAATTTGTTCCAAATGAAATTATGTTAAGCAAATTTTCCTTTATACAAATTCCCATAGGAATGCATTGAAAATGGAGTAATCCCATTTTCATGCTTTACGGATTCTCCCCATAGGCGATTATGTTAAGCAACTTTCCCCTATCTCCGGAATTTTTTATGTTGTACAGATTTTATGTTATACAAACTGTTTGTTATACAAGGGTACACTGTACTCACGTTTATTGCTTGTGCAGAACATTTAGTTTTTTGAAGCCCCTAACAAAGACATAACCGTATTTTCTGGTCTAATTGTGTTTGTCCTCGTTAACCTACCTAATGGTTTTTTTATGCATCAGCTTGGATTGCAGGCCGTGCCCTTGTTGTTTTACCTATTGCTCTTGTTTCCCATCTGATATTACAGTTCAAAAATATATGGTGATGGGAATGCTGTTCCAAGAATCTTAAAATTCCTCAAGTCCATCGACCTCCAAGAACCCTTGCAGAAGAAGTTCTGCTTTCCTGCTGTCAAGGAAAACATTTCCCAAGATATTGACCATATCCTAGAAACCCAAAGTGCGCTAGCGGTGGATCTTGGTGGAACCAACCTCCGGGTAGCCATTGTCAGCATGAAGGTAAACAGAAAATGGTCACATGAGAAGTGGGCGTCTCTTGGAGGAAGGCGCAGGGGTTAGGTTTACACTACGAGATATAAATAGACAAGTGAGCCACATTTTTAAAAAACATGTGTACAGTACACCTGTTAATTCTTTTACTTTAACATATGGGAAGTCTAGAAAGAGTTTGGTGTGTTGGTACCATGTTGGAGGTTTAGGAGAATAAGAATCTTTGGTTTCACAATGCTGTAGTATTAAATTAGAACAGAGAAAATAACTTGAATAGTCCACTCCAATAAATAGCTGCTGACCCACAGTCCTCAATTCAGTGTAAAATATAGAAATAGAACAAAAATGTGACAATAAGCCAGACAAGATTATGCACTTTTTGTTTACCAGACAGTGGCTGGAATTCAGTTGCCTTGTTGTGTGTGCAGAAGGCAAACAGTGTAACTTTAAGTTTCTTTCTAGCCTGCCATTAATAAGCAGCTGCTTGGATTATTGATTGGTGTGTGGGGGGGAGTGTGCTTCCTGACATGTGCTCCAAGCATCTCAGTGGATAGATGTTGTGAACTGCCAGCCAGAAGCAACTGCATGTTATCCCTGCTGCATGCATAACAAAGCAACAGGCTGGCGTAATTTAGACATCCTGCTGAATCAGCTTGAGCTAGTGTTGAAGCATTGCTCCAGAAAAGAAGGACCTCACATTCGGTTTGTTAGGGGTATCCAAGCTGTAGTAGCAAAAAATCGAAACAGTCCAGACAATTCTTCAACAGAATAAAAGCTCCTTTGACCTGGGGTGGCAGCCAAGATTGCTATAGAACTGTGATTAGCAAAAGATTTAAAAACCATTCCTGATTCAACTTTTTTTAAAATGCTAAGTACAGTGGAACCTTGACTTACGTCATTAATCCGTTCCGGAGGTCTAGACATAAAGTCAAATATGCCTTAAGTCAAATGAACTTTTCCCATAGAAAGTAATGGGAAACTGGATTAATCTGTTCCAGATGATGAAAAAGACCCCCCAAAACAGCAATTTAACACAAATTTGACTGGGATAGGAGATTCCTTCCGGGGATGTAAATGAAATGTCTCTTCAAAGAGAGGAGGAGTCAGTGGAATTATAGTCCACAAGTTATACGCCTCCACTTTTTAATGTTCATAGCAACAATGACTAACATTTAAGTTTTACTGATTTTTAACCTGACTTTCCAAGTTCTGAACAACTTACCATTAGAGTCCCACAACTATACAGCTCCCCTGTGTAAAACAAATATGTTAATTTAAATATAAGTACTTTCAAAAAGCTGCTGATGACAGGCACGCACCATAGGAGGGTTATAGAAAAGATAGCCATGTTAGTCCATGCTGGCATATTGGACAAAATCAAGAGGAAAAAATAAAATAGAATAGAAGAAAATAAAGATGACAAAAATGTTGTAGCACTTTAAAGATTGCTGTAGTTTAATGGGAGCTTTCGTGGATAAGTCCGCTTCCTCAGACCTCTAAGGTGCCACAATGTTTTCATATTTATTTTATATTTTTCTTTTCTTTTTGGCGGATGGTTCTTCGAAGAGGCACCCCCCCCTTTTCCATGGATGGTCCTCTGAGATAGAACCTTGTGCAACTTATGCACCAACTAAAAATGAAGACAGAGGAACTGTACCGCTTCTTAGTGCGTAACCATCAATTCAGGGCTTAGGGTCACCAGTAAGGAATAGGTTTACCTTGCAAGTTTTCCGTAGTGAGATTTCTCACTCCCTATCATTTATAACTCATCTGCATTGCAGTCAGACAGCTGGGGGGGGGAGGCAGACATGAACATATGTAGTATGTATATATAATATATATTTTGTTGCGCTGTTTTAATTTGTTAGCCGCCCAGAGTTCCATCAGGAAGATGGGCGGGATGTAAATATAACAAATAAATAATAACTAAATATATAGGCAGGAGTAGGTCCATTTGCTGGAATTTCATCATCATAACTAGAACCATCTCTTTTCATGACCATTGCATATCATGCATTATCCTGTATATTCTGTCCCTGTCTCACCCTCCCTAGTGAGCACACATTTGACAGCCTGTGGAAAAGCACTTTTGATATACGAAAGGGTATTCTGGAAAGGTGCAGAAAATGTAATCCCATCCTCTCCACCCTTCCTGTTTTGTTTACATTCATAATCTCTAACAAGGAGGTCAGGGATCCTGGCAGCTGTGGCCTGCTTCGTTCAGCCTCTTGGTTACCCTCCAAAAGGAGCCAGCCCAGTATGGATTTTGGAATTTGCTGTTATGGCCAGCACAGTTGCTTCTGCTTTTAAGAGGACTTTTAACTGTTTCATACTCTCATTTAGGGCGAAATAGTTAAGAAGTACACACAGCTCAACCCCAAAACCTATGAGGACAGAATAGAACTGATCCTGAAGATGTGTGTCGAGGCTGCCTCAGAAGCAGTCAATCTGAACTGCAGAATTCTGGGTGTGGGTAAGTATCTAATAAGCATTGTTCCTCTGCCTCACTTAAACCACTAAAAGGTTCTGCATTGCTCATTGTAGTGCTCAGATGGCTTTGAAAGTGGCAGGCGATAGGAAGAAACTAAGGCCAATTGTTTGTGGTTGTAAATTGCAAAACACACTAGTGTTCTGTATAAATGTGAAGTTCTTAAAGCCAAGCCTATTAACCTTCATGCCGTGTTATACTTCAACAAGAGCACTTTGCATTTCCACATGTGGATAACAGTGGATTTTTTCCCTCAAAGCTCTTAGTCAAAAATGGCATCCTAAGTAAGCAATCATACAGTTTGGCAAGTGGAAGTTTATTTCCGAAAACAGAGGTGGTGGGGGAGGGCGGAGGAGGCAGCCTCCTCTGTACAACCTAAAATACTGGTTTGGAAGAAGGGAGGATTCCCCCCCCCCCGCCCCAGCAATTGTTGGTGTCATGAAGAGGTTAGAACATCCTAATGTAATACTACTATTTGGATTTCACCTAAGGACTGTAGTACCAAGGGTTAGAATGAAATGGAAGACACTTCCTTCAAGGGCCTTCCTGTCTCTCGCCTCCCCTTTTATTCTTCTACTTTGTTGTGTGCCTGTAAGTACTGCCTGTGTGAATCCACAGACATTGGCAGGGAGTGAAAATCCTGGAGGCATCTCCTCAGAATGCCCAAAATAAAAGCGAAATAGACATTAGCAAGCAACTCATTCCTGAGGGGAAGGGATTAAGTGATGAGTGTTGATAAAGCTACAGAAATTGTTGGAGATTGTTCTTTCTTTATGGCTAGTTGACGGTCAACATCTTACTTGAGACTTCATTGTTGTTTCTGCAGTTAAGAACTAAAACTAACACATTTGGTCTTCGTTTTTTCTTTTTCTTTTATTTTCTTGACATGCCCTTGGGGGCATAGGCATTTCGACAGGTGGACGAGTAAATCCCCGAGAAGGCATCGTGCTTCATTCCACAAAACTTATTCAGGAGTGGAACTCAGTTGATCTGCGGTCGCCGATCTCAGATGCGCTGCATTTACCCGTGTGGGTAGACAATGACGGCAACTGTGCAGCTCTAGCTGAGAGAAAATTTGGCCAAGGGAAAGGAGTGGAAAACTTTGTAACCCTCATCACTGGGACAGGTATTTTCGTCCACAGAAGGAAAATCTAATAGAAAACCAGGCCACCGAAATAATTTGTCATTTGAGGAAGAGTAGCTCAAAACAGGGCAGGATGTGGTAGAGAGTCTCTCCAAGTTCATCCTGTGTTATTACAGAAGTGAATGATATGAAGGCCACAGATTGTGTCTCCTGGTGAAAACAGTGGCTTAGTAATTTCAGTGCCTGAAAGATGCCTGGACCTGTTCGTTTGTTCTGTTTCTTCGGGAATGGAAGAAGATGCATGGATGAAAAAAAGAGCATGCTGCTCTCTCTATGTACATTAAGTACCGAATACATTGGTACCTCAACTTAAGAGCAATTTGACTTAAGAGCGGAAAATTTTAGATATGGTCTGCTCAACTTACATTTTTTTTAAAATTTTAAACTTATTTTTTCAGTTTTTAGATAGGTTACCCGACTTAAGAGTAGTTTGACTTAAGAGCATGCATTTGGAACAGATTAAATTTGTAAGTTGAGGTACTACTGTAATTCCCTTTTACATGACTTTTGATTGATAGAGTATTTGAAAGTGACTATCTTGCACACAGTATCGGGGTGCTGGCATAACGTTCCCTTTCCTGTCATTTCCAGGTATCGGTGGTGGAATCATTCATCAGAATGAGCTGATCCACGGTAGCTCTTTTTGTGCTGCTGAGCTTGGGCACATTATGGTAGCATTAGATGGACCGGAGTGCCTATGTGGGAGCCATGGATGTATAGAAGCATATGCTTCTGGAATTGCCTTACAGAGAGAAGCTAAGAAATTGCATGATGGTATGTATCGTGTGGAACCTACACCTTCGTGTTTATTGACACGAGGTGATGGTCGTGCAGGCGGTCTGGAAAAGCTCTTTCACCATAAATTTGCTTAAATCAGGAACAAAAGAACAGGGGCCTTTGAGATACTGCTGGACTGCAGCTTCCATCATTCCTCACTGCTGGCTGATTATGCTGGTGGACACTAGTGGTAGCTGTAGTCCCCATATGCCCAGTCCAGTTCTAAATAATTGCAGTGTCAATGTACCATTAAATTACTTATTTTGAAAAATGAAATTCTAAGTTTTTCAGGAGCAATCTGTTCAAATTTAATTTTGCTGCTAGTAGTTGAGGCAAAATAATTTCAAAACAGCTATTTTAAATTGGGTTCTTCAAAGATCGGATCTCACAGTAAGAACTGACTGGGTTGTTAAGGTCACCAGGAGAGGCCTTTCTCTCCATCCCACCACCCTCACAGGTACTTCTCGTGGGAACATAAGAAAGGGCCTTCTCGGCTGCTGCACCCAGACTCTGGAACACCCTCCTACTAGAGGTCAGGACTGCCCCATCTCTGATGTCTTTCAGGAAACAGGCAAAGACATTTCTCTTCGGGCAAGCCTTCCCTGAATGATGGACTTCCTCTTATGTGTCTTTTGTATGAATCTACCATATGATCACATAGACTTTGTGATTATAACCACTTCAACCCTTGTGTGATTGCACTGACACTATGTTTTCAATGTTAGTTTCCATCCATCATAACTTTACATGGAATTTTTACTCTCTTTAACTGCTCATGTTCTCTTGTAGCTTTAATGTTGTCTTTTAATGCTGTAAGATGTCCCTCAGTTTCCTGTTTTCAAACTTGAATATGTCTTAATTGTACTGGACTGTATATTGTCCCTCATTACTGTAAACTGCCTTGGGTCCTTTTTCAAGGAGGATGGTGGGGTAAAATACTCTAAATAAATAAATATTTTCAGGCAAGTGCATATGTGGGAATCAGCAGGCCTATCCATATTCATGTATGGCACTGCGCTGCATTGATATGCCACCTTTCTTTCAGAATCAGGACACAAGGCAGCTTACAGAAATGCTAAAAAAGAATAGGACATTAAAACATTATAAATATTTGAGTTGAATTAATTTCATTATGTTATTAAGAGGCAGTCCCCCACACTCAATTAAAACATTCCCAAATCACTTTATTAAAATACCTGTTTGCTTTTTAAACCGGGGGGGGCTCTTTGGCCAAAATTGGCTTATGATTTGAGGATCCTAATTGTCAAAGGAATGTGTCAGCCCATTGAGCTAACCAGGCAGCATTTCGGAAGGTAGTTCTTCTGTTTAGGAGGAAAAGAGACTGAGGATCTGAGTAACAGCCAGAGTCGTATCTGACTGGTTGGAATTCATCTGTGATACTGTGTAAGATCGCATCACATGGAAATAACTAGCTGGAAATAAAAACTAGTTGAGCCAGTTCAGCTTTTCCCCCATACCAGTGGTGGCTGAAGTTATTTCAGAAGTAAGCCAGTGGGATTTTTTTCACGCAAATAGTAACTTGAAGCAAAGGGAAACCACACAGTTGATCTCTAGGTCCATTAGAGCAGACACGGGGACTCCCTGGTCCTCTAGGCATTGTTTGACTGCAATTTCCAATATCCACCGCAGAGAGCCACCCATGATGAAACCCCTGTCCTCAGTAGACCCTCTCAGATTTTATTCCTGAAGGTGATGTTCTGATTTTAAAAAAACAAAAAAAAATATTGTTTAGGGATTTATTGCAAACAGCCAGTCTGTTCCCCCCCCCTTTTAATCATTACCACCGTCTTCCCACCCTTTTCTGTCTACGCAGCGGACTTATTGTTAGTCGGAGGGATGTCTGTAAAGAAGGAAGAGACGGTCACTGCTGCCCATCTGATTCAAGCAGCTAAACTGGGAAACCCAAAAGCTGACCATATCGTTAGAACAGGTAAGGATTAAAAAAAAAGGAAGGCAGAAATCTTTTTTGGAAGCCTGTTAATTGAAATACCATGACTTCATGTCCATCGGTGTAACAATGTCCATCTTTGCATTGGTTCAAGAGTAAGGTTAGCAAAGCAGATTGGGTTTTGTCTCCCAGAGATTATATTTTAACTTTTACTTGGAGGGAATGAACAGTGGAAAAGTCAGAGAGGACAAGGATAGTAGTCATGCGTTCCTCTCACTCCTATGCACATGAGTCCGCTACAAAACTGCTGACTGAGGCATGCTTGTCATCTGAAAAGCTGGTTTCATTTCAGAGACGTTTGACATACAGCTGGTGTAACCTGCAACTTGGGGCATGTCCCTATTGTTACCTCCTTTGTGCCTTGCACTGTCCTTGGACCGTGACTCCATCCCACAGTTTAACACTCAGAAATGAGAGAAGTACCAGCAGCTCCCACGCTCAAGTCCTGCCACCTCTGATGGTCAGCTTTGGAGGAGGATTCTCTGTATTTTTATTTATTAGATTTATACCCCACCCATTTGGCCACTCTGGGTGTAGAGCTGGAAAGAAGAAAGTATCACCTCTGTTCTATGAAGTCACAAAGCCCAGAAACTGAAATGTGAAGTCAAAGCATCCTCATTCCATGTGCATGTGCAGTCAGATCAAGGGTCAGTTCACACATACACATTATTTATCATCTGGGTGAATTAGCTACTACAATTCAGAGACCACAGGCAGAAGTTTGGTCTCAGCACCTCATGATAAATCAGATTATTTCTTCCAGGAAAGCAGTACCTAGCTGTGACAATTGCTTTGTGTTCGGGTTATACATGGTTCACCAATGAAAATCAAGTTCTCAGATTTCCATTTGCTTGGTCTCTGATTGAAGAATGGAGTGAGGACAGGAGAGGAATTCTCCTAGACCATTATGCCTAGTAATATCGATGTCACCAGTATTCAGGCTGTTCTTCCCTGTGTGAAGCTTGCCGTTATTTTTCCTGCTAGTATGGCAGGCACAACATTGCAAGGCAGTGTCAGACGGTCTCCTAGCATTTTGAATGTGAACCCCGAAGCAGCAGCCCACATTCATAAAGCAGAGTTTTGCTGAAGGATTACATTTCCTGGCTTTTAAACAACAGATGCTTAACTACACGCTATACATGGAAATTTACAGTGGAAGAAATCTTCAAGAGGTATCCACTGCGGTGCCGTATATACCAGGAAATAAGTTTGGTGGATCCCAGGGTTGCGTTTAAAAAGTAGATCCTTTAAGCTTGTCCATCCCCGCTAAACGCGTTAAAAGTATTATCTATACAAATGGAACGATGCCTAGCAGGAATTTGTCTTCTCAATCATTGTTTATCGCATGAAACAAAGCTTTCTGTAATCACAGTACTAAGTCCTGTGAGGTGCTGACTAGGCCTCTCCGAAAATAAAGCAGGCAGCAGCTTTGGAAAAGATGGGAAGGTAACTGTTGCCCACGTTCAACTGGAGTAGTGGTTCTCAACCTGTGGGTCCCCAGATGTTCCTGGACTCCAATTCCCAGAAGCCTTCATCACTAGCTGAGCTGGCCAGGAATTCTGGGAGTTGCAGTCCAGGAACATCTGGGGTCCCACAGGTTGAGAACCACTGTACTGGAGCTTCTGAGAAGCCTATTTTGTGGCATTTTGAAAACCGTGCCATGTATTTGACCTGATAGGACTGTGAGCCAAAGAGAAGTGTGGGAAGCACTGCCTTTTTCATGCATTTTTAATCTGGAAGCGAGATTCCTCTTTACTAATTAATGCCCGTGTGTTTCTCTTCCTTTTCCCTTTCTCACAGCAGGGACAGCTCTGGGCCTTGGTGTGGTGAACATCCTGCACACTATTAACCCTTCCCTTGTCATACTTTCTGGCATCTTGGCAAGTCACTACGTCAACACTGTCAAAGACGTGATCCGTCAACGGGCTTTGTTCTCCGTGCAGACCGTGGATGTGGTCGTCTCAGACCTGACCGACCCTGCCTTGCTTGGAGCTGCTAGCATGGTTTTAGATTATACAACACGCAGGATATATTAAAAATTAGGCCAAGCAGAAAAGGTTAGAAATGTGTTGTTGGTATTTTAGGTAGCTTAGCAGGCCCTTTGTACACTGTTCCTTGTTGTTGTTGTTTTTTAAAAATGTTCTGTTTGTATGCTGGAATATCACACTACACAAGAGCGGCTTACAAGAAGACAGCTGGTTATATAATGGACAAGTTCCTGATATGCCTGGCATCTACAAATAGAGATCTGCATTTTCTTCCTTGTCCTCTTCTGGATTGGGCAGGTGGTTTTGCAGGTGCAGAAGGCATTTTGATGGAGGACAGTTCAGGGACCGTCTTTTCTTACACACACATAACCGTCGTCGTCGCTGCTGGTGCTGCCAAGGATAAAATGGGCACCTATATTTTGTATTTGATGAAGGGAACTGCAGCCCTGATTCTAGAAGGTCTCATGATGTGTAGTGCTCATCCATGTATTTATTCGTTAAATTAATGTTAAAAATCCTTTTTGGGTCCGAAGCCAGTGATTTACTGTATGATCAACTTGGAATAATAGCTCTCGACACCATATACCTCACATTAAAATGAAGATCTCAATGCTTGCTTTTCTCACTTGCTTGTGGGTCTGCTTTTAAATACCACCCACTTCCTCCAATAAGGACACTTCCTGGTCTTGGGTTTCATTTCATCTTTCTCTTGCTTTTGGGAGGCCACACTGTCATTCTCACATGTCATCTGTGGCCTAGGTAGCTTGGCTTCCTTGATCCAGATTGCTAGGTTGGAAAGAGGGGTCCTGGCACACGTTTTTGTTGGCCTGCAGAGAGCTGCTTTGTGTTTACTGTCTAAACAAATCTGGCATAATGGGCAATATCCTGTTGTATCAAGTTAAACTGGATTGGACCCAGGAAATAATTGTCCTAAACGATTCATTTCAGTCAGTCTTGAGTGACAGTCCAGCATTGATTTTGTTAATATTCAGTGCTCCTCCTCCTCTCTCCTGAGGCTCCCAAATACTTTCCCAGGCCAAAGTGGAGCCTCAAAACTGGAAAGTGAGGGATACGAAGCTTTCAATTCATTTAACTTATTTATTTTGCCACAGGTTCATGCCACTGAAACTTTATGCAACAGGATTTTTTCCCCAGGAGCATCTCATGTCATACAGTTTTAGCTGCACAGTTCCATGTGCCAATGTGCAGGCTCTTCATTTTAGTCTGAATAGGTAACATTTTTGCCAGGCTGCTTTGGAGTTTCGTTTGAGCTATTGTAAGCTTCACAGTTGCACTTCCTTAAGTGTTTCTGTAGAGCATCAGGTGCACAAGGCTTTAGTTCATGTTTAAAATGCATCGATCAAGATGGGGCATAAGGGTATACAGTATGGGATCATGGGATCATGGGATGGATCATGTTAGAACTGGGTTTCCAAGGTATGTGAGATATTTTAAAGTGGGGTTTTAGCAGTTCCATCCTGCTGGGCCTCTCCCCCACCCTTCATGAGTTCCACAGCTGAGCAGGGATTCATACACAGATCTTCTGGGTACTAGTCCATCACTCTCTCCGTTGTGCCACAAGGATACCTGGTGTATTGGATACATGTCCTTGAATGCTGAAAGCGGTGCTGAAAGTGAAATTTTCCACTTAATCATGGCAGCGAGTTGTGAAATGCCAAGAAGAACTGCTGATTTTCAGCCGAATCCTATGAGGTCTCCATTTTGACAAGGTTGGGTTCTGGACATGGTGCCAATGACTGAGCTTGAGGGCCAAACGGCCATTTTTGGCAAAGGAAGTGGCTCATAATTTCAGAACGAAAGACTAAGCCCTGAAATATGAACCGACTTTGTGTTGCATCATATTCCAAGGGATTTTCCTCCAGAAAAAAATGCTGGAGAGGTCAAGCTCTATGTCTTGTTTCTCAGAATTCATTTTGGAAACAGGGTCTTGAAAATGCAGTGTAGCAAGAGTAACAATGACACATAAAAAGTACTTTGAGGAATGCTACCCAAAACACAGGAAGAATGGTGTAGCTGCTAGAGAGTAATCGTATAAAACACGAGTGTACTGGATCTTCTAACTTGAATATTTGAATTTTGTACTGACTCGGAATATTTGCTTCCTCTTCAAACAATTTACCACAAAACAGGGGAGAACAAATAGGTCTGCCTAATGCATGAATTCAAGTCAGGTTCACTACCCAAAGAGAGGCACTGTAAGGAGGACTTTAAACACAGAAATCAACTGTCATTTTATGATCTTTCATGGGTGACTTTAGACTATTTAGAAATCCCTACAAAAGCCTTATGGCAGTTTTTAAAATACTGGGTCTGGAAAGCAAGCTCTTTTAAAGAAACAGTGTAGGGAGTTTGCAGAGCTCCTTCTGCCATTTAATTCATATCTTCAGTATTTCTACTACTAAGATCGAATGTGACCGCAGCCAGAGGCATGCCTCTAACCAGCAGGAAATTATTTCTTCCCTTCCTCTTCTCAATACTTGCAGAAAAAAGACAAAAATATGCCAGGCACATACCAGCCACATAGTTCATGGCAGATCTTATGCAGCAGTACTCAAGCCATCAATAACTGGCAGGAGAGAGGATTCCCCTTGTCAGTGAGATGTGTTCCCATGTGACAAGAGTCTCATTAAGATGATGAAGGAGATGTCTCAGAGCCCACCCTCATCACAGACCTGGAGAAACTTGGAAAGGAAGAGAAAGTGAGGAAATGGTGGGTGGGCAGAGCTAGGACATGAGACGAAAGAAGAAGAGGGATAGAACTCCATAAAGGGGGGGGTGACCAGAGGGAATATCTGCTCAAGGAAGAATTAGAAAAGGAGGTGTCCGCCTGGAAGACGAGACAAGATCCCTATACTGTACTAGGGAATGTGTCAGAATTCATATTCCCAAGGGACAGAAAAGGAATGGTGACATCACCAACTCTTCACAAACCATCTAGTTGTGGGGAAAGAGAATGGAAAGAATGTTTATGGAGAGAAAGAGAGAAGACAGACTTTTACACTTCTGTAGACAATCTGAAAGAGCACATTAACTATCCTAGATGATTATTTGTTATATTATGCCTGTATAACAGCTGAGATGTACTTGCTGACTACAATACTATATTTATATTTCAAGTAACTTTTAGTAATCATGTGCCATCAAGGTAGATGAAAGCGACATTGTCCACTATGAAACAAAAGAATGTTGAGAAATAAGGCACATAGGTCATAAAGCACCCAATCAGTTACTAGGTAAGAGCAAAGGACAGGTAAAAAAACTGCACTCACTAATGACACTAGATTAATGCCAAAAGGCCATCTAGTGGCTGATGTGCACAGAAGCGAAAGAAAAGTCCAGTGCTGCACAACACATACAACTGAAACATGGAATGTCATAATTATGAAATTCCTATAATTATGGAAACCATGAAGCAAGAAGTGGATCATACAAACATTGCACTGCTTGGCATCAGTGAATTCCAAGACTGAAATGGGTTATTTTCAGTCAGAAACTACAAAGTGTTCTACTCAGGAAATGAGAAGAAATGGCTCTACTACAGAGGTCGTAAGCTTTTCTGAAAGCATCAAGGAGGAAACTGATCACACACCAGAACAAGACATAGGTAATTGTAATTACAGGTAAGTGGAAAGAGTAGGATACAAATCAGAACCAAACAAATGCCAAAAAATAGGGAAAACAAAACAATTGCCCATGGATGGGAAGTGTTCAATCCTCATTCTAATCTCCAAGAAAGGAGATGCCAAGGAGTGCAGTAACTAGAGGACCATTTGCTCCAGTTTCCCATGCAAGCAAGGAGTCACCACCTTACATGGGAGCATGAAATGCTTGAGGCTGAAGCTGGAATCTAAAAAGGAATCAATTTGAGATAATAGTGCAAATATCCACTGACTACTAAAGCACATCAAATAATTTCATCTGGCTATAATTTATAAACTACAGCAAAGCTTTTCACGGCATAGATCCTGAGAAACAATGGGCTGTTCTGAAAGAAATGAGTGTGTCACCACACTTTATAGTCCTGATATATAACCTATGTTGTGGACAAGAAACAGTTGTCTGCATGAAAAAATACCTAAGTTAGATTTCCAAATACATCTAAGGAGAATGCAGTCAAGCTTGCTTATCTAAGCATTTTGAGAAGAAAGGGTATTGGAAACAAGCTTTACAAAGGTTGACATGATGCTTCTGAAAACTAAATTAAAGGACCCCACTCCATAGGGACCACTAGGCAGATCCTATCACAACTCCTACACTTACAAGGTCCTATGAGGCATAGCTGCAGTCCTAGAACATCTGGAGACCCATGGTTGGGAACCACTCCTATAGGGGAATAGTGCCAAGGGGAATAGTCTCACCTCTACTTATATATCACTTACTGGAACTGACTAGAAAACACTCTTGGAACTAGGCAACAGGATTCTAACTTTTGCCTAGAGATGGAAATTGCTTCCTTTGCCATTTCCGCTTCCTGGATATATTAGAATAAAGCACATTTTCTTTTTTTTTTTTTTTGGCATCTTCCACAGGACAAGTAAGGCACCAGCAAAACACTCAGGCCAACAAACTGGGATGAGGAAGCATGACTTTAGAAATGAGTTTAATTAGTCACATATCAATGTTCTGTTAACCTCTTCCACTTACCACCACCACCAAAAACAGCAAAAAAATTATCTAGACAAAGGTGGCAGATGGAGACAGCGGAAGGGTGAGTGGGTGCAGTAGAACACCTAAACCATCTGCAGAGAAGATGCCTCTCACAAAAACAACCACAGGTTGGGAATAGCATATTCTGCACCTTTTGTTACAGTAGAGACATCTCTGTTGCTTCTGCATTTTACATTTCCAGATCCTGATTCTTTAAAACTAGCACCGATTTGAGTCATGCATATCACAGACCGCTCTGTCTGTACCTCCTAAAAGTGATTGAGAAGTCCTTTCGGCTGTTTTAGTTCCAGTACAAGAGTGCTGTTTAAACAGATCTTTAATATCAGTACAGCTGCGAGTGACATCTCAGTGCCTGAGAGCACAAGAGACTACAGTTCTGGAAGTGACCTCCCAGTCTGGAGGCCAAGAGGACACAAAGGAGGGGTGAACATGCAATCACAAAACAATGATCAAACTCTAAATACATCATGAGGCTTGGTCCAAATAAAACAGAAACATTGAAACATAATTAATCCAATTACTGCAAACACAGCTTCTCTGAGTAAAGTTAAAGATATTGCATTTGTAGTGTCGCGCGTGCTCTGCCCCTTCAGCGAACCAGCGGAGCCTGCTTGAGCGAAATGAGCACCGACCGCATGCGGGACACATCCTTCGCCTGCTTACTGGACTTGGGGTTAAAGTCACAGAGCCGAGCCACACGTTCCCACTCGGTGCCAGGGGAGGCTTCGTCGACATCGTTCACAAAGGCTTCTTCCGCTGCCCTAGAAGCAAGGCGACGCCATGTTTAATCTCAACCGTGTCCCTGTCCCACCCGCTCTCCCCACCAATGGCCTCCTTCCTTTCCTACCCAAGGCTGGCAGGGCAGACCCAGCAGCATCTGGAGGGCTCCCCCACAACCCAGAACAGAATCGCTGCAAGAGATGCACAGCAGTCTCATGTCAAATGTTGGAATACAGGCGTCTGCTTCGAGAGAGCAGTACAATCTCAGTCTGAATAAGGCACACAGCTAACCTCCGGGTTACTTTAAGAGCAATGTGAGCACATTTTGCAGATCCAAAGGACTATGGATAGTGAAGGGGTTTGCTTTACCCATTGAATCAAGTAAACAGATGATGTTTAGTTGGAGGTTACAGGTGCCGAGCCCTCTATAAACGCAGGGCTCTGCACAGCATGACTTCTGATGCATAGAACAGTGTTAGGATGGGTAACGAACCTCCTAGGATCCAGACAACACACACACCCAGCTTCTGCATGGGGCATAAGTTAGTTTAGCTCAGCAGAAGCTAGCTACTTTAGGTGAAAGTACTGTGCTGGGGCGAGTGTTAAATTTAATGTTTGGAAGCCTCCTCCAAGGATCATAAACCATCGTGTCAAGTCTATATTCCAAATGTCAGGGAGAAATATGGAGGAGAAGCCACAACGGGGAAAAAATAGCCATCAGGACTGCAAGTGCTCTAGATTTAATGGCATAAGCTGGAGCAGAAGAGCTCAACAAAGGGCAGTTCAAGGATAACTCTGGCTGCTTGTTTTACCCATACATTTGGATCAGCCTTGGAATTAGTGTTACCCTTTCTGCTAGATTGCTTGGATTTAGAACTCAATTTTATTCTTCCATGGATAATCAAAGCAGACAGCGAGGCCCTCAGACCCCAACATAGCAGAAGCAGAAAACAATTCTCATTATGAAGTGAGGAAGGGCAGGAGTCCCACCTATGCCAACAAACAGCCCAGGGGTGGGGAAAAAGCAATGAAGATGATTTCATGAGGTTTGGCACAGATCACAAGGATGGACTGGAGTTTACAGACACCACTAATGACAAGGGTCACTACAACACTGCTATTTCATGGGACGAGACACTCAAGGGGCAGTGAAGAGTTTACTTAACTGTTCTAGGCTGTAGCAAGGATGGTTTATGTTTGTGCTTAAAGGTGAAGAGAAACAAAAAAAGGAGAGTTTAAGTCAGATATAGAAAATGAAAATGAGCTTAATGCAGATGGTAAATAAAGCTGGCCAGGCATGCACTCAGCAGTACTGTCGACAGGAAACATGCAGCCACTTTTAGTTCGCAGTCATCACCCTGCACGTATCTTCCCACTCCTACCCCCCTCCCCAAACCTAACTATAGGGACCTGTCTTTCAGCATCAACTCCATCTGGAAATAACAAAGGCAACCACCACCTGTGCATCCAGCATATTTCACAAGTCTGAGATGATTCTAGATCATCAACGAGGCACATTTCAGAGGGCAGTCTTTAACTCCTGCCCAAGAAGAGGAGCATCCAAGAACCACCCAACTCTTTAGGAGCTACCACACACATTCCTGATAGCAAAGAGGGGCTCTGATCAAAGTACAGTAGTATAGGATTGGAGGGTCAGGGTTCCAGTCCCAATGCAACATTGATCAACAACAGCTCACTCCAGAGGGTCACCATTTGGATGGTGCCATTATGTGCAAAGTAGAACTTGAAGTGATGACCATTTCCTGTTCTTGTCATCCAAATGCAAGGGTCACTATTTGCTCCCTTTGATTTTGTGATAATGGCTATTCAGCAAGGTGATTACTCCACCCCTCCCATGATGCTATTAATGCACTTCAAGAATTTGCAAAATATTAAGTATGCTTCTATTTCCCCCTCTCTGCGATTGCTTCATATTTGTTCTGAACAAAACAAAAGCATTAGCTGGCATCAAAATTAACTGAGCACCTCAATTCTTCTGATTTCTCAATAGCGTTACTTCACCCATGAAGGGATTAGAGGGAACCTAACTCCAGTTTGTTATGTGCTGACTTGCCAGTGCACTTGAGTCAACTTCTTTCTGGATAGGGATGCTTCCTGGAGAACTCACACAGCCCAGCAGTGATGGGGCAGCAAGTAGTCCAGCATTTCAGCCACAGCAAAGAAAGTCCACTTCAACAGGCTACCCTATTATTACTTTGGCTGCCTCCCAGGTTGAGGATTAAGGACAACTTTGCTGTGCAACCCAAAACCTGCCATGCGGCTGTCAGGACTCTAAGCAACTTTGTACTGTATCTCCTTATCGATCCCTAAGTAGCATTATACTCAACCTTCAAAAGGCAGCTAGACTAGCAATTGAGGAACCTCTTAACCAACCAACCGAAACCCTGCCTAGCCACTGCCCTTTTACTTTCACTATACTTTGGATTGAATACCAATAAAGTTAGGAATCACAGACATTGCTCCATAGGCCACAGGTGCCTGACAAAATTCTAGCCAGCCATTCCACAGCTTCTACGTGACCTCCTGCTTTCAAATCACGTGCCTTCCCCACATCATGTATGAGACTCAAACTCTCTCCTAGATCCTAAACCTCAAGACATGTCTCTGCAGCAGATCATGCATCTCTGCCTGCCATGGGTTGTTTTGGGCTACTTGGACCGCAATAAGACTCAGGGATTAGAAGTATTAACTGAAACTGATGGATAATGGATCAGACAAAGAGCCAGTAGTTAGGCAACATACACATAACCAATCACGTCAGCGAAGGGTTGTTTGTAGAAAGCTTCATCTGCTACCCTAGGTGGCAAGTTGTCCGTAGAAGAGGCAAGCAGGCAAGAGAGAGAGAAAAGAAGAGTAAGCAGAAAGAAACACAGCTGAAATATTAGGTTTAATATGTTAGGCATGTAACAGATTAGTCCAACGTTGGAAATACTGGGACATTCCCAAATAAGAGGAAAGAAAAACACTTCATTTTAAGCCCTCGGCTCCATAGTCACAAAACAGTGGCTCCCCACAAAACTTAATTTCCAGGCTTCAGTAGCTAACCTCCTGAAAACAACCATCCCGATTTCTTCCAGGACTCGCACAAAGTTCTCGCATTATATGTCCACCCACCCAAAGCCAGAAGGGTCCTGCTAAACCATTAATTCCAGGGGGGTTGCAAACCCAGAGCAATCTGGGAACCCAATTTGCATTAGCTATGATTTGCATTAGTGTTTTAGTTAAAGCTGGGGGAGGGGGAGGAAGGTGTTCCAGAATGAAAATGCAACACGGAACAAAGCTGGCTCCTGCTCCACAAGCTGGGAATGGTAAAGAGGCTTTCATCTGATTTGCGCAAAAAATTCACAAGCAGAAGGTTGAGATTCCAATGTTGGAGAGAGATGCTGTTCCCAACATCTGAAAAGGGCCATTTAGTTCAATCCATGAACACTATGGGGTTTCCAGTCCATTTGGCTCAAGAACGCCAAGCGAACAGTAGTTAATAGAGATGGGCACAAAACGAGCAATTTTTCATTTTTGCTTTTTCATTTTGTTACGTAACGAAACGAAAAACGAATTTTGTCTCCAAAATGAAATGAAATGAACCGAAACAACAGAAATTTTATCGTGCGTTTTGTTTTCGTTGCAGCAAATACATTGAACTGTAATGAATGCTAACGAAACAGCAATTTTTCGTTTTCATTTTCATTTTTTCGTTTCGTTATGTAACGAAAACGAATTTTTTTGCAAAAAAATCATGAAAAACAAAAACGAACCGAAACGGACCCCCTAAATGACAAACGAAACACCATTTTTTTGAGTCGTGCCCATCTCTAGTAGTTAACCTCTTATTCCTTCCTGGGTTGTGCAGGGAAGACCTGCATTGCAATGAACTCCATCTTCCATGACAGGAAACAGCAATGCAGGAGACTGGTATACAAAGGCTGACTACAACGCTCACAGCTACAGGACTCCCAAACAAGGCCCTGGTCCTGAAACCTCCCAGCTGCTCATGCTGATGGAAATCCAGTGGCATAAATTACAGACGCCAGCTGCCCTAGTTAACCAAGCCTTTTTATCTCTTGTCCTGTGCCACAGACACAAGGCAACTTCTTCTGGCAGTTCTCACCACTGCACATATGTGGATATATAACTAACCAACCAACAGGGTCCTGCCATGATAGCTCATCCTTTTAATCCACTGTACTTGTCTGTGCACCACAGATACTGCTTCATAAATTCATCTCCCATGTCTAATAATGTTAGGTATATTAAATGATTTAACAAATGACTGACAGTAACTGACTGCACTCAGAAGTACAGTTGTGAAGACACAGGAGATAGCCTCATGTATGGAAGAATTCTAGTGAAAATGAGACATTACTCCTTCCCCTCAGTTCATATCTTCACAAAATGTGGGAAAGAACTATTTCCTTTTTCCAAATGTGAGCACTGAGATCTTAAGATGACCATTTCCTATTTAGAACTGAGGGGAAATAAAAAGGACAATACTAGAGATGAGCTCCGTGTAAGAAGGAGACATACACAGAGATGGCTTCCTGCTGATTTCATATTATCACTATCTAATGCATTTTCAGTTACAACATTTTTAACCAGCCTTTCCATTTAGCAAGTGCTTGTGGGGTCAGGCAAGTCCAATTAAATCCAACATAAAACATGAGTGGATGAAGCGTGCCCCTGAGGTTGCACATAGCGCTCCAAAGCCTTCCACCATTCTGTTCTCATTCCAACAGAGAAAGGAGAATTACAGCTCCTGGAAGATTTCAGAATGACACTTCATATTTTAAAGAGGTTGGTTTAATACACCAAAAAGTCCATTTTTCAAAATAGGAAGTATGTATTATGAAGTCTCTTCCTCTGCACTAAACCCTAGCCATATACCCCAACATGAAATTATTAACTAACCAGTGGGAATCATTAGATGGTTTATGTGTTAAGTGACATCAAGTCCATTCTGACTTATGGCAACCCTAGCAGGGTTCTCTAATTCTGTGAGACATTTAAAGAATGGCCTACCATTGCAACCTCCCAATGAGCGTCCACCACTGAGCAGGTATTTGAACCCAGGTCCCCTGAGCCTTAGTTTGACACTCTATCCACTATACTAGGCTGGCTCTGTTGACAGATAACTTAAGTCCAGTGAAAATGGCCCTAAATGTATTGTACTCTGAAGTGGACTAGAGGCTGCCTTGTAAAATTACTGCTGCTCAGGGGGTTCCATATATATATGGAAAAGACTGCTCAAAATGTTTTAAACATTGATACAATGAGCACCAAAGCCTCCAATACAACCCTGCGAACAGGGCATTCAGCAAGGCTAATTAAGATTGTGGCTCCTTGGATTCTGGTCCTCAGCTGTTTTAAGCAAAGTCTACTGAGTACACTTAGATAACCTTGATTCTGCCCACATCTCTCTCAATCTGTTTCCTATCTCTCCACATGTTATGCTAAAGTTGATGATGGAAGGCAAACAAAGTGAAAAGTTCTGCAGAGGGTTCATACTAGCCACGTGATAAGACTGGGTGAGGGTTCCAATGGCTGGCTCTCCATTTAGCTAGTTGTGATTTGCACAAACCCAGTACCATGGCAGCACTGCAAGCCAAGGAGAAAGGCAACCATACGACAGCTGATGGGCAGCCATACTTTTCTGTCTCCAAGCAGGGTAACTCCTCATCTCTGAAAACTCTTACCTATTGTTTGCTTTTGTCTTCTGTAGCTGTTCATCTTGCCTTGCATACCATTCCTCCAACTCTTTTACTGCTTTCTCTTTCCATTCCTCTTCTTGCTTTCGAGAGTTTGCATCTTTAAAAAAAAAGTATAGATACAACAACAGGGCTTATACACAAGCATTTGCTCTTAAAGGCTAAGTATACTTAGTATTACAACTGCAAGCATGCCAGGCTCTGGAAGGCACAAAGGACCTCAGGGGCAAGGAGCCACTCCTCACAGCCACAGTTCTATCAGTGTGCTGACGGAGTCAGTGACCACAAGAGGAGGAGCAAGAGAACTGTCCAGGAGTTTGATCGCGTGGAGCAGCTTTGGCAGCAGAAGCTCCATGACTAGACATTGTCATTAGTTTTCACTCGTTCCTCTAAATCTCCACATTATTCCTGGCAGGTGTCAAACTGCACAGCTAATCCAAAAGCAATTTCACAGAAGCACAGGCTGCAATGTTGGCCATGGAACTGTTTCCTGATCATTTCAGCTTTCTTATCTTTATTTCCAACTCTCTAGCCTTTATGGTTGTGAAGATGCTGAAAGAAACGTATGCCTGTTGAAATATCAGAAGCAGATCAGAATCAAGGGTTTGGATTCAGGGCACCAAATGCCCCTTCAGTGCCTTCATATCATAACAAGAAGATAGAAAATTATACTAAAACAAAAGTAATTGTGGCCATTTGCATGACTGTTCAGCTTGAGGTAGCTTGGTAAGAATTATGAATCCATGTACTATACTCTGCATTCAAAATATATGTGCCCAGAGGAATTTATACACTGGAGCCATAAGGGATCTGACCTCCTATGCAGATCTCAGGGAGCAGACCTCAGGGAACACTGCCGTTGGACGTCTGACAAAACCAGCTGTAATGGGGCCTGCCACCAGCTTGAAGGAAAGCTGTTGGCCAACTCCAGTGCCTATTTCCATGAATCCACAATTAATAATAATCATGTTAACTATTTAACTGAACTGTTGAGGAAAGAGGAGCCACACAAGCAACAGGCAAATGAAAGCCCGGTGACTGGAAGAGCATCCCAGAACTTTTCCAATCGGCCTTTCATAAGCCAGAGATTGTGAGGATGCTTAGAAAATACTTTTCATATGAAGGCAAGATTTTTGTCTCTCTGCTCCCTAGTAGGATCTATAAAGAGGCAGAGAAAACAGCTCCCATCTCGTGTAAGTGAAGATAGCAAAAAAGAAGGCAAAGCGTATTCAGGTAGCCAGAACTGCTATGGCCGCTTGGGTAATGGAAAGGTATCCCTGCCAGTGACCTCAGCACTGCTGATCCATCTCAAAGTACTCAAAGGAAAATGTAACCCTTAATTTTAGCAACTCAGGCTGCAAAGCACCCTTACCAAGTACTTCTAGACGCTCCTGTTGTTCTTCTCTCCACTTGCGGATGCTCTCTGGCTCCGTCTGCAGACGGTCCACTTGTGAAATAGCAGCATAACAGTCTGTAGGTCCATTGCTCTCCTGAGACAGGCCAAGCAAGATGGAGGCATTTTAACAACGGTTCGGTAGACAGTTCTAAGTTTTATTTTTGTCAGAGAGATTAAAAGCAAACAAAGTTATCACAAAATTAAAAACTGGACGGGTAGGCCAGGACTGAATGAGATTGCTAAAATGGAGAGGCTCCGGTAAGATCTCTGCTTTTCAACAGTCAGGGCTTAAGTAAGGGGAAAAGAAAGTGGTGTAAGTCTCATCTTGGGAAAGGAAAGGAGAGGAGGAAAGAAAAAGACCTGCCTGACAACCAGTCCGGATAATGAAATAATTGGTAAAACTAATGGAGGTATTCAGCAAACAAGATAATTTGACATCATTTACATTTAAGGAGTCCTCTGCAACAAGGTAGTGGGTTTATACCCACAAAACACAGCTTACAGAAAACTGTGACACGTTACTGCTGAGGGCTGATTCAAATTAATTATGTAACTGAGTGCTTCTGCCCCCTTCCACAATCAGCTTGTGATTATCTAGTCTGTTGCAACACAAAGTCTGGTGGTACCTTTAAAACTAGCATCCCTGTGTGACTGTCCTGTGGAAATGCTGTACAGTCCACAAAAAGCTTATGCCATATAAAACATGCTAGACTTTTAGGGGCTACGAACTTGTTTTCCATTACCACACAAACTCATTACCAACGTATTTTGTAAACATAGAAATACGCCACCAGTCATCCAGAGCTTCCAAAAATAGGACAGACATGTGGTAACCAGCTTGTGTGTCATGGCAGGGACAGGGAAACGCTATCCAAGGAGTCTATTCTGGTCTACGGGGCCTTCCCAGCTAAACCTCCATATCCTCTTTTAACTTCCGGAAATCTTTTAAGATTCCTGAAATCTTTCTTTTAATTTCCACTTTCCCCCCAGGGTGGATGAAACCAGTGATTTCTTTAAAATCAAACCGATTTCAATGATGATTTCAATCAAAATTTACTTTCAAAATTCAAATTGTGATTTAAATCAAATCCACTTTGCTTTTTTCCTCCTCAAACTAGTCACAGGCCACAAGAATCATTTGTAAGAGTTTCCTCCTTTGTGGATTTCAGCTAGTTGTTCTATGTGAAAGCTGGAATTCAAGAAAATGAGGAGGGGATGCTGAGATTCATAATGAAGGCAAATCCCCAAAGCCCTTAATACTTTCAATGAGTGGAGGGTTACAATTATGTTGCACATGACTCTTCAGCTTTAAAAATCATTTATTAGGATTGGTATGTGGTGGGGAATGGAGGGTTCCATTGTCTGACAAGACATTCAGGGGCTAGTTTAGTGGACTGTTTTAGTACAGGCTGCTTGATCTCTATTTACCTGGTAGACATCGCCATTTGTGACTCCATCCACTGAATCTGTAGAAGAATGTGTCAGAATTAGTTTCTTTCTTTAGTAAAGAAAGCATTTCTGTAGGTAACAGCTCAACATGCACAAGAGGGGAAGTGAAAACTAAGGTTTTGCAAGCTATGGGCACAGCGACCTCAGATCTGTAAGTAACCAGAAAAGAGAATGAGGCAGAGAAGGCCCGCTCGAATGCTCATCTCAACCAAACCACAAGCTGCTTAACATAAGGAAATGCCATGAAATCGGTAAAGCAGAGAAGGGGGATCTGTGGCACTCCCGATGATGCTGAACCATGACTCCAATTACTCTTTATCTATCACCAGTGGACCCAGCTAATTAGGCTGATAGAAAATGGAGCTCCTAGACATCTGGCTGGAGGGATCACTAGTTTTTCCAATCATGTTATCAAATCAGCTGTAAAAAAACAACAACCCCACAATGAATGTGGAACACTGGGAATGGTTTAACATGAATATTCACTTCAGAAGCACTAGAACAGCTCTCTTCTCTCACTTCAGTCCTGTTAAACTATACAGCAATCTCAACCATTAGGGGACAGCTATGAAAGCTATGGGGCAGCAGTTCTCAACCTTGGGTCCCCAAATATTCTTGGACTAAAACTCCCAGTAACCTTCATCACTAGCTGTAGGTGGCCAGGATTTCTGGGTGTTGCAGTCTAAGGAAATCTAGGGAGTCATGGTTGGGAACACTCCTATGGAATATAGCAAAGAAAGGAATGAATATATTACAGCATACTCCTGCTTTGGGAGAGATCAGGAAGATATGCATGTATTACAAAAGACAACAATAAATGCAGATAAATATCTTCCACGTATACAGTCTTACATTTTGTAACATCATTCTTCACTTTTAGAAAGAGCTGAAGTGCCAGATGAAGGCTATTTGTCAAGTTCAAATACTACATTCTCTGTAGAGCTTTAACATATGGTCCTAATATACAAAAATATATGCAAAATTTAGAATTGTATTAGTAAAACACAACATTAGAATATAATGCCTATCGCATGGCAAAGGTTTTGTGCTTAATTATTTAGTATTCCAAGTCTAACCGTTGCTGATCATGTTTCTAAGTTGCTACAAGAATAAAGTTGCCCCAGAAGGCATACAGCCTTGAATTTCTCCTTAGGAACAGATACAAATATAGATTTTCCTGCCCAATTCACTTTCACCATCAGAAAACAAGCACAAGCTACCAGCTGTCAGAGGAACAAATGCTTCTACCAATTGCTGATCATCTTTCATAATACCAAAGCTAAAGGCATCTAGTCTTCCTATTATGGAAAATACTATGAGAACTGAAGGTCAAGATGAAGCAAGGACACACTATAACCCAGCAAGACAATAATACTAATCATCATCTAAACCAGTGGTTCTCAACCTGTGGGTCCCCAGATGTTCCTGCAACTCCCAGAAATCCTGGCCAGCTTAGCTAGTGATGAAGATTTCTGGGAGTTGCAGTCCAGGAATATCTGGGGACCCACAGGTTGAGAACCACTGATCTAAACTCAATGATCCATAGGGCCCCTGTCAAGAAGGCACAGTGGGAACTGAACTCCCTACCTCTGGCTCTGCAGCCAGATACCTTAAACGCGGGCTACCAATTGTGTAAGAAGCATTTGGTGGTTTCAAACAGATAATTTGTGCTGCCAGGAACTGCTAAGATACGAACTGCTGGTCTCTCAGCTTGTTATGCTAGGTGTGCTGGGAAGTGGAGGCATGGCCAAGGGCTCAACCTCTGTACTGTATGTCAAGCAATAAAGATTAGCCGTTCCACACACCTGCCCCCTCTGCACATCAACTTGAAACAGATGGCCCTGGGAGGGCTAAAGAGAGCCATTATGGGAGACGGACAAGCTCAAAGCTGGCAGATAATCCGTCTCCCATCACATTAACATGGAAGAGCAGTATATCTATTTTAGAACTGTATAACACTTCAAAAACAGATGACATAAAAGCCCAGGTCCCACTTAGTTCTAGATCTGGGAGTCTCATACACTTAAAATAGTCTTACAATTACAACAGCAAACTTGGGAAATTTAATGACCAACAATTCAAAGGCCCTCTGAAAGAGAAAAGTGAGACATGAAAACTCACTTGTCTGCTACAGAAACATCTTGAATTAAGAGGATCAAGAACACCAAGTCTGTTTATATCACCCTCTGGCACTGGGTCAAACCTGAAGATTTAACTCTGTTGAAATGAGGAAGGATGTTTTGTAGGCTGTGAAATCAGCTTCAAATCCTGACTGCAGGGCCTGTTTCATTTCAACATTGGTTCAAACACAACAAATATCACTGACCAATTGTGACTTAACTTTTCAGTTAACTCGGGAAACCTTCAACTGGAAAACTGATAACAGGATAGGAAGGAGCCGTATATCGAAAATCAAGGCTCATATATGTTCTGACTTCAAATGCTATGAACAAACCTCCACACAGGATGACCTTGGTTCTTCTGTTGAGTGGGTTTCTGCATGTTTGAAGAATGGGTTATTAATGGCAACACTTTCATATCCCTGTGTCACTGGAAACTGTTGATTACAGTTTTCTTCAATAAGATTACGGGTCTCTTATCCAAAGTACTGTATGTTTAATGTAACCCTAATACTAAAAAGAATTGCCTACTCCCTTTTGAGAGAGCCAGGATGATACCATGGATGCAGAGACAAGGATTCAGGAGATATGGGTTCGTCTCATACCTCAAAAATAAAAATAAATAAAATAAAAATAACCCCCCCTCTAGCTGTTCAAATTAGTTCTAACGTCATCTAAATGGACAAAAGCCACTTAAAGTGCAGTTTAATTCATAAAAATTATTTTAATACACAATAATAAAAAGCAATATTTGTATATTCCTTTTCATTATTGTTTATTAAAATGTTTTTATCCCACCTTTCTCCTTAAAAAGAACCCAAACCTATAATATAACCTATAGCATGTAATCCTATAGATGTTGTTCCAGTGCAATTCCCATCAGCTCTGGCCAAGAGGAAAGCATGGTTAGAAGCTGCAATCCAACAAGATCTGGAGGGCTACACATTGCCCACCTCTGATTTACAATGTGCCCAGGTTGATGTCTACGGTTTATTCTAGCCAGATCAATCAGATATTCTATTGGCTTAACTAGGTTTGAAAATATAGTACTGAGCAATTTTAATTTTACCTCTTGCAGAACAAGGATGCCAACATGTCAAAAAGGACATTTGGAGATGGGACAATCTAAAACCCAATACAGTGGTACCTAGGTTTAAGTAATTGATTCATTCTCTGGGCTGTTTTGTATTGCAAAAAATTCATAAACCGAAATGCAGTTTCGTATAGGAATGTACTGAAAACCAATTAATCCATTGTGGAGGTGAGGGGGAAAAAAGGCAAACCAGGGCATTCCATTAATTTGTTTTCTTAAACTGAGGCACTCCTATTCTTAACGTCACACATCAACTTGTAATGCCTTATGAAAAAAAAACTACTGTGGCATTCCATTGGAAATTTTTCTGAAACCGACGCAATCCCATTTCCAATAATTTCTTTTCTTAAACATATTTTTCTTTTGTTGACCGTGGCATTCTTCAACCGAGGTACCACTGTATGCTGGTTTGAAAAGCCCTCCCCCCTCTTATATAAAGGCATTTATAAACATAACAACAATTCTGAGTAATCCAGCTAGGTTCCTGAGACTGAGTCATCCGACTCCTGAGGATATTCCCAGCCCTCTCGTCATAAGACTCTCATGCCTAAACCAATCATTTTTACTACAGCATTTTACTCACACTGTATTTAGCTCCAAAAGAGACATCTGGATGCCACAATTACTCCCAGAATACCCTATTTCCTTCCAGACAAGGGCAGAACGTATCACAGGGTAAACATTTCAAGAACACCAAATTGAATAAGATGGGTCAGCGAGTTAGAGTTATAAAAAGCAAATCCACAAATCCCCAGCTGCTCTCCCTTCTTAAGTGCTTAAATTAACATGGGTGCCAAAAGGCAGTTTGCCTGCATGCAGCTAGTTAGTTCTCCCTTGCATGAAGAAAGAAATTGGACAGCTCTAGATAAAGTAGTTTAATCCACAGGGCTACATTTTTACAGCATGTTAATTTCCATGTAACAAATACAAGGTAATACTGTACTATTAATATGAGAGAGGGATCTTGTCGGACAAGATGAGTTCTGGAGGCTATAGATTTAGAGTTTAACTACCTTTGCTGCACTCCCCCATCTTTGTAAAGATCAGTGTGCGTACTTGTGTAAAGGCAATTTACAGATGCAAAATTTTCAGAATGACAATTTATACTATATAATCACAGTATTCTAGTCAAACTAGAATACCCAATACAGAGGGACCTGCTACATAATGCATTTGCTTTGGGAAAAAAACACTTACAACCCACTAATCCTATCTATGTTTCCTCAGAAGAAAAACAGGGTGTATGTCCAAATGTGCCTTTAGGACAGCAGTTCTCTGGTTAGAAATGCACCTTTTCCCTGCTCAACAAACTGAACCAGCGCAAGACACAAGCCTCTTGACAAAAATCAAACTCCTTTCAGAAAATCTGGTCACATACTATATTCCCTAATCATCACTGTTACAGTGGCAGATTGATAGTGTGCACTTACATCCACCAAAATCAGATGCTAGCCCATATAAAATATTATCTCGGCATATTACAGATTACTGTTCTTATGGACATTTTCTGAGTTAAATAAACTGGATTAGAGTTAAATAAACTGCCAGGTTGATTGTGGCAGAACAGGAATGAAATAAGAAATTATACAATTTACACAACAGAAAAAAACTCAATAAGAACAGAAATATCAAGTGAGTGGGGAGATGAATCTTATTAGGTAGGGTTTTTTTCCCCATAGCCTGGAGAGCTACAATAGAGAAAAGCCAGAGAAACTATTATCTATAGTAGGTAGAGGTGGAGCAGCATCTGGGTATCCTTGGCTGATCTTAAAGTAGGCAAGGACAAATTCTGTTTGGGGTTTTCGTAGAACCACCACCATCCCAAAACCAAAGGGAAGCTGTGCTTCTGCTCTCTTTTGCAACTCTCAGACCAAAGGGAATCAATAGCACCTGTAAACAGTGTAGAGCAGAGTACCTCCTTCCCTTGCAGAAGGAAAGAGGAAAATATACTTTTGTGAGTAAGGTTCCCCAATGATCCCCTTTTACCAGTCTATAATAGAAAGTGTTTTCATATTGCATTACAGTGTGGCATGCCATCCTGACAGCCACAGACAGAAAGACATTACAGAGGGTGGTGAGTACAGCACAAAACATAATGGGCTGTTTCCTGAGTTCACTGGATGACATTGCTAGGGATCGCTGCCTTAGGAGAGCAAGGAAAATCCTCAGGGATGACTCACACCCCAGGCAACACTTCTTTACTCTCCTACCATCAGGCCGGAGATATACAGTAGAAGTAGAGTCAGCCTCACCAACAGGCTGAAGACCAGTTTCTATCCGTGGGCCGTCAGACTCTTAAACAGGAAATAATTTTATGTCAACATAGTAATACAGACTTGTGGGGCCAGTCTGTGTTGTGCAATAAGGTCATAAGGTGTAATACGATTGCATGGTTATTAGCGGGAGTTACAGTGTTGAGAGGGTGGTGAGAGGGGCTCAGCCAATTTCATTGTACACATGTAATTTGACAATAGAGATGATGATGATGAGTAGTAGTAGTAGTAGTAGTAGTAGTAGTAGTAGTAGTAGTAGTAGTAGTAGTAGTAGTAGTAGTTAGGTTTTATCTACATTCTACAAGATTTTGACTGTTTTTACCTAAATCATGAAGGCATGAGAATATGGCAAACTGTGCACAAGGGATATAAGCCAAAACACATTTTTAAAAGAACAAGAGACAAAATCACCTTTCTAAAACCCTTCCATCTGTGTCTTACTTCCCTCAACACAATTCTTTCATCAACTGGAGCACAGCATGAATGTAAGGTTGATTGGAAGGTCTTGGAGAAAACCTCAGAATCAATGATACTCACTGCTCAGGAACAATCCTTAATGCAGAACTATTGCAGTCAATTTAAATGCCGATCTATCTTACAGCAGGAGTGAAAACTTCACACAGATACACAATGACTGCATTCCTTCAGGGTTAATCTATCAGGGGCCATATGTTGACAGTAGATCTCGCTCCAGCCCCTCCTCCTTCTTCTCTTTCCCTGCCCAGACTGCTCCTGCCCAATATATAAGGATAGTAAATAGGCTCTCCTTAAAAATTCAGTGAGAAAACAGGTGGAGCAGTACATGAGGCAACGTGCCCCCTGATTTTTGTCTCCACTGACTAGAGCATTCTACTATGCATGCACGCAAACAACTCCCCGACAGATTGTCACAACTGGGAGGAAAAAGGATGCAATGGGTGTAAGAGGTGGAAACTCCCAGCTAGTGGCATTGGCAGTCACACACTCTTTAGAATGAGGCATTCTTATATGGAGGTATATAAGCAATTTGATAAATAAAATAAAAAGGCTTTGAAGGTATAATGCTTCACAGTTAACTTCTAGATCACTGTTGGCGAACCTATGGCACAGGTGTCAAAGGGGGCACTCGAAGCCCTTTCTGTGGGCACCCGACATCGCCCCTTCACAACCAGCTGTATTCAAGTTAAATTGCTGTATTGGCACTTTTTGAAAAATTAGTGGGTTTTATATTGCAGTTTGGGCACTCAGTCTCTAAAAGGTTCGCCATCACTGTTCTAGATGATCACAGCTCATAATTTAACACACCACAGTAAAGCTGTCAAAAAATACCAGTGTAATTCAGAACAGGACAGAACACAAAGCAAGGCAGACATATTGTCACGTCTATGTAAAGCACAATCCAGCCTCTCTCTACTTAAGCCGGCATTGCTTTCAAGAGGACACTTGTTTGTGTGACCTTTGTGTCCCAAGATAGTGAACAGAAAACTATTAAGATATGTGGAGCTGTTGCTCTGCAACTATTTTCAGGGAGAATGATATGAACAAAACAAATGGAAAGGCCAGATGCACTGCAGAAATAAGTTATATACATTTGTTTGTTATGTTTTTAAGAATTCTGATGGAGAAAAGAAACCTGGCTTTGCAACCGGATAATTATAACACAGAGTAACAAGGGCCTCATAGGCTGTTGAGCCAATTTATTTTAAGTCAAAGCTGGAAAGTCCTAGTTGATAGCCACAAACTTGCGATCTTGACAAGTTCCTAAAGGGCTGATATATTGTACGCAGGCCTCTCTATAGACATTATGCAGCTTGAGCCCTGCCATGCCCTCTCCTTATGTTGAAAAACACAACTATCAAAAGTTGTATCCAGGAGCACTGAGTGAGAGCCCAATGCTGCAGTAAGAAAAGGGGCCTAGGAATTTGACATGTTCTGAAGAACTGCTGCATGCAGAATGGCGGCACCTGAACAAAAAATCAGAATTTTAAATCCTCCCCAACATCAAGGACCGTCAGTACAATAGAGAGGGTGTGTGTGTGTAAGCATACACAGTGTAAAGCCCCTGTCCACCCACACATCCTGGAAGGTCCTCACCCTAAGAAAAGCCACACACACAGTTTGAGCCTTGTTTCTGCTGTACCTAGCTGAATATCAAGATGCTTCATATACTCTGATGCAGTCTAATCTGGTCGTTTTTGTGCAAGATCTGTGGAGAATGCCTGTAATCCCTTGGAACATTTAGAACACCTTGTAAAAAGGGTGCTATTGGCCAAGTGAAAATACAACTGATGTGTCCAGAGCCACTCTGCACTGAATACTAAAGTATGCCCATCGTCATGCCTGCTTGTGAAGCCTCCTGGTTGGCCAGTACTGCCCTTTCAGCATCATCCACAACAGAAATACCTATCAAGAGGAAGCACCACTCCCAAATGGATGCTGGACAGAATCAGGTTCTTATTTATTTATTTACATTTTATTTTTGAATATTTTTACCCCACATTTCTCCTTGGAAAAGGACCCAAAGGGGCTTACAATAATAAAGGACAATATACAGTCCAAAACATTTAAGGCATATTCAAATTAAGAACAGGGACTTAAATGAGGCATCTTAGAACATTAAAAGGTAACATTAGAGCTACAAAGAGCACACAAGAAAAAAAGAAAATTCCATTATGAGAGGTGAAAAGCAACATGGAAAACACTAGCGTTCTTATGAAGTCAATCATGTACGGTAGTCCATATAAAGTCACATACAGTAGTAGGTAGTCCCTCATTCAGGGAAAGGTTGCCTGAAGAGGAAGGCTTTTGCCTGCTTCCGGAAAGGCAGCAGAGATGGGACAGTCCTGGCCTCCAGCGGGAGGGAGTTCCAAAGTCTGGGAGCACCAACAGAGAAGGCCCTTTCATGTGTTCTTTTGAGGCGGGATGGAGACAAAGGCCTCTCCTGATGATCTTAGCACCCAAGCTGGTTCATACTGTGAGATTCGATATTTGAGGTAGCTTGGACCCAGGCCATTTTTTGTTTTGTAGGTTAAGGTCAGCACCATGAATTGTGCCTGGTAGGTGACTGGCAGCCAGTGGAGATCACAATACGGGTGTAATGTGATCTCTGTAACCTACCCTAGTCAGCAATCTGGCTGCTGCATTCTGGACCTGTTGGAGTTTCCTAAGACTCTTCATCGGTAGTCTCATATAGAGCGCACTAAAGTAGTCCAGCTGGGAGGACACTAGGGCATGTGTCACAGCGGCCAGAGCAGGTTGCTCAAGAAACATGTGTAAGTGCCGTGTTAGTTTTAATTTTGCAAATGCACTCCTGGCCACAGCTGTGACCTGGGCATCTGGGCTCAAGGATGAGTCCAGGAGCACCCCCAAGCTACGAACCTCTTTTCAATTTGGGTTAATTTCATCTAGTACAGGTTGCATCCCTATCCCTTGATCTCCTTTTTAACTGACCAGAAGCACTTCTGTCTTGTCTGGATTTAGTTTCAGTTTGTTCTTCCTCATCCAGTTCATTACTGAAGCTAAGCACTGATCTAAAGTCAAAATACATTCCTTGGAATCCTTTTTACATCGGCAGGCGGGCCACATAAAGAGGATTTCAACGCAGATAAGTGACAGGTAAGGTAAGGTAAGGAGGGGGCCATATGAGTCTCCTGCCTCTCTCAGTCACTGGCTGTCCTTGCTAGTCCACAAGCACCTTTGGCCTTCCTTAGCTTGGCCACCAGACAGGGCGAGGAGCACCGCTTGTGTCATTAGGAAGCTGAAAATCTATATTACTCGGCCTATTTATCGCAAAGCTTGGCTTTTCCTGACTCTCTCTCTCTCTCTCTCTGTGTGTGTGTGTGTGTGTGTGTGTGTGTGTGTGTGTGTGTGTGTGTGTGTGTGTGTGTGTGTGTGTGTGTGTGTGTGTGTGTGTGTGTGTGAGAGAGAGAGAGAGAGAGAGAGAGAGAGAGAGAGAATAATCCTTGGGTCGTCTCTGGATTGTTTCTCAAGCAGATTGTGTCTTAATTATAATGGACAGCACACTGTCTCCTTACCATAAGCCGCCTTGGGTCCTTTTCCAAGGAGCAAGACGGGGTAAAAAAAAATACTCAAAAATAAAATAAAATAATAAATAAATTAGCTCAGCCCCGCAAGGTGTTCGTTGGGGTCCGGGAAAGGAAGGAAAACTTTAACAGGAGGCTTCTCAACACCGCCTCCGAAGCCTTCGGGCGGCGCCACCGGCCTTCGACGAAGGGCTCCCGGGGCGGGGGGGGGGAGAAGACCCGCATTTTGGGGGGTGGGATGGGGGTGGAGGAGGAAAAGAAACCCTCCCGCACGGCTGCCTCGTCTCGTCCCGGGTGGCTTCGCAGGGCAGCCCGGCGGGAAACGACGCCGAGAGCTCGGGCGCGGCGTCGGGCGTGCCCGCGACAGCCCGTTCACACGTGCCCGCGGTCTTCACGTGAGGAGCATCCCCTCCTCCCTCCCCCCACCCCCCTCCCCCCGGTGTGTGGCGCCTCCTCCTCCTCCTCTTCTTCTTCCACCCCCACCGCCCGCTCCTGATTCCCCCCCCCGGGGGAAAGAGGGTCTCCCTTACCGGCCAACAGCCCCTCGGGGCCTTGCAGGCCAGCCGGCACCTCGCCGTTCTCGAGGATGTGGTAGCCTTCGTCGTCGTTCTCGATGCCCGCGATCTCGTTCTCCTGCTGGGCCAGGAAGGCGGCGGCCGGGTCCTCCTCGACGCCGCTCCCGACGCCCAGCGTCCCGTTCCCCGCCGCCGCCGGAGCAGCAGCCGCAGCCGCAGCCGCAGGGGCGCCGAAGAGGTCGAACTCGGCCATGAGCGGGTTGGGGGAGGGGGAGGAGGAGGGAGAGAAACGGGGGGGTGGGGGTGGGGGGGCAGCCAACGGAAGCAACGGCCTCGAGGGAAGGGAGGAGGAGGAGGAGGAGGAGCGCTCGAGGCAGCCTCAGCGGCGGGAACGAGCTCACCAGCGACTTCCGCCTTCCTCCGAGCGCAACTCGGCCTTGCCCCGCCCCAGGCCCCGCCTTTTACCCGGAGAAACGCGCGGAGGGACGGCGCCGAGCGGCCAACCAACGGAGAGAAAGTGAGAGGGAAAGTCGAGGTATGAACCAATCCGCGTTGCGCTTGAAGGCGGGCCTTAGGCTCCCCGCCACGTGACCCTTCCCTTGCCTCTGCCCACGTAGCGCGCCCCCGCCCCCGCGCGCCACAAGCTCCGCCCCTCGCATTCCTCCTCTTCCCCCCCACCCCCACCCCCGGCGTTCGCCTCGTGAAGGAGCGAGCGGCTTCCCCGCCGTCTCTCCGCCCAGGGGGGAGGACGACGACGAGGCCGGCCGGGTGGGCGTGGCTTGTGCCTGGAAGCGCCGGAGGTGGGGATGGAGAGGCACGGGCGGGGCGGGGCGGGGCGGGGCGGGGCGGAGTGGCGAGGAAAGCCTCTTAACGCCCTTGCCCGAATGGAGCCATTATGAACCATATTAAAGGGAGATGCTTTCCCAGCTCCGAGGGCGCCTGGGCTTGGAAGCTGCAGCTTGGAAGCTACAACCCTTCAAATGCAGCTTCTTGAAAAAGTAGGTGGTTGTTTATTAACCCATGGACCAGAGCTCGCCCAGCCTTCCTGTCTTCCACTGCCTCCTGGAGTTTGGTCAAATCCATATTGGTTGCATCAATGACACCGTCCAACCATCTCATTCTCTGCCGTCCCCTTTTCCTTTTGCCTTCAATCTTTCCCAACATCAGGGACTTTTCCAAGGAGTCCTCTCTCCTCATGAGGTGGCCAAAGTACTGGAGCCTCAGCTTCAAAATCTGTCCTTCCAGTGAACATTCAGGGTTGATTTCTTTCAGGATGGATAGGTTTGATCTCCTTGCAGTCCAAGGGATACTCAAGAGTCTCCTCCAGCACCACAGCTCAAAAGCATCAATTCTGCGGTGATCAGCCTTCTTTATAGTCCAGCTCTCACTTCCATACATCACTACTGGAAAAACCATAGCTTTAACCATCCTGACCTTAGTTGGCAAACTGATGTCTCTGCTCTTTAGGATGCTATCTAGGTTTGCCATTGCTTTCCTCCCAAGAAGCAGGCGTCTTTTTATTTCATTGCTGCAGTCGCCATCTGCAGTGATCAAGGAGTCCAAGAAAATAAACTCTGTCATTGCCTCCGTTTCTTCCCCTTCTATTTGCCAGGAGGTGATGGGACCAGTGGCCATGATCTTAGTTTTTTTGATGTTGAGCTTCAGCCCATTTTTTCCACTCTCCTCTTTCACCCTCATTAAGAGGTTCTTTAATTCTTCCTCACTCTCTGCTATTAGAGTAGTATCATCTGCGTATCTGAGGTTGTTGATATTTCGTCCGGCAATCTTAATTCCGGCTTGTGATTCATCCAGACCGGCCTTTCTCATGATGTACTCTGCATATAAGTTAAATAGGCAAGGTGACAGTATACAGCCTTGTCGTACTCCTTTCCCAATTCTAAACCAGTCAGTTGTTCCATATCCAGTTCTGACGGTTGCTGCTTGTCCCACATATAGATTTCTTAGGAGACAGATAAGGTGGTCAGGCACTCCCATTCCTTTAAGGACTTGCCATAGTTTGTTGTGGTCTACACAGTCGAAGGCTTTGGCATAGTCAATGAAGCAGAAGTAGATGTTTTTCTGGAACTCTCTGGCTTTCTCCATAATCCAGCGCATGTTGGCGATTTGATCTCTAGTTCCTCTGCCCCTTCGAAATCCAGCTTGTAGTTCTGGAAGTTCTCTTTCCACATACTGCTGAAGCCTGCCTTGTAGAATTTTGAGCATAACCTTGCTAGCATGTGAAATGAGTGCAATTGTGCGATAGTTGGAGCATTCTTTGGCATTTCCTTTCTTTGGGATTGGGATGTAGACCGATCTTTTCCAGTCCTCTGGCCACTGCTGGGTTTTCCAAATTTGCTGGCATATCTTATGCAGCACCTTTACAGCATCCTCTTTTAAGATTTTAAAAAGTTCAATTGGAATGCCGTCACCTCCACTGGCCTTGTTGTTTGCAATGCTTTCTAAGGCCCACTTGACTTCACTTTCCAGGATGTCTGGCTCCAAGTCAGCAATTACGCTATCTTGGTTATCAGGGACATCCAGATCTTTCCGATATAATTCTTCTGTATATTCTTGCCATCTCTTCTTGATCTCTTCTGCTTCAGTTAGGTCCCTACCATTTTTGCCCTTTATCATATCCATCTTTGCACGAAATACCCCTTTAATATCTCCAATTTTCTTGAACAGATCTCTGGTTTTTCCTTTTCTGTTGTTTTCCTCTATTTCTTTGCACTGTTCATTCAAGAAGGCCGCCCTGTCTCTCCTTGCTATTCTTTGGAAGTCTGCATTCAATTTTCTGTATCTTTCCCTTTCTCCCTTGCATTTTGCATCCCTTCTCTCCTCCGCTATTTGTAGGGCCTCGTTGGACAACCATTTTGCTTTCTTGCATTTTCTTTTCTTTGGAATATTTTTCATTGCAGCCTCCTGTACAATGTTACAAGCCTCCATCCATAATTCTTCAGGTGTTCTGTCCACCAAATCTAGTTCCTTGAATCTATTCTTCACTTCCACTGTGTATTCATATGGGATTTGACTTAGGTTATACCTAACTGGCCCAGTGATCTTCCCTACTTTCTTCAGTTTAAGTTTGAATTTTGAAATAAGAAGCTGATGATTTGAGCCACAGTCAACACCAGGTCTTGTTTTTGCTGACTGTATAGAGCTCCTCCATCTTTGGCTGCAGAGAACATAGTCAATCTGATTCCGGTATTGTCCATCTGGTGATGTCCATGTGTAGAGTCGCCTTTTGTGTTGTTGGAAAAGAGTGTTTGCAATGACCAGCTTGTTCTCTTGACAAAACTCAATTAGCCTTTGCCCTGCTTCATTTGGAACTCCAAGGCCAAACTTGCCAGTTATTCCTTTTATCACTTGACGCCCTACTTTAGCATTCCAATCCCCTATGATGAGAAGAACATCTTTCTTTGGTGTCAGTTCTAGAAGTTCTTGTAAGTCTTCGTAAAATTGGTCAATCTCAGACTCTTCAGCACCGGTAGTTGGTGCATAAACTTGGATTACTGTGATGTTCAAAGGGCTGCCTTGGAATCGTACCGAGATCATTCTATCATTTTTTAGGTTGTATCCCAGCACTGCTTTTCTCACTCTATTGTTGACTATGAAGGCTACTCCATTTCTTCTTTGGGATTCTTGCCCACAGTAGTAGATGTGATAGTCATCTGAACTGAATTCACCCATTCCTGTCCATTTAAGTTCACTGATACCCAGGATGTCAATGTTTATTCTTTCCATCTCACGTTTGACCACATCCAGCTTACCCTGGTTCATAGATCTCACATTCCAGGTTCCTATGCAGTATATTTCTTTGCAGCATTGGACTTTCCTTTCTCTTCCAGGCACGTCTGCAGCTGAGCATCCTTTCGGCTTTGGCCCAGCCACTTCATTAGCTCTGGAGCTACTTGTACTTGTCCTCCGCTCTTCCTCAGTAGCATGTTGGACACCTTCCGACCTGAGGGGCTCATCTTCCAGTGTCATACCTTTTAGCCTTTTGTTTCTGACCATGGGATGGGCTCTTAAGGCCCTTGCCCGAATGGAGCCATTATGAACCATATTAAACGGAGCTGCTTTCCCAGCTCCGAGGGCGCCTGGGCTTGGAAGCTGCAGCTTGGAAGCTACAACCCTTCAAATGCAGCTTCTTGAAAAAGTAGGTGGTTGTTTATTAACCCATGGACCAGAGTTCGCCCAGCCTTCCTGTCTTCCACTGCCTCCCGGAGTTTAGTCAAATCCATCTTGGTTGCATCGATGACACCGTCCAACCATCTCATTCTCTGCCGTCCCCTTTTCCTTTTGCCTTCCATCTTTCCCAACATCAGGGACTTTTCCAGGGACTCCTCTCTCCTCATGAGTTAACCAAAGTATTGGAGCCTCAGCTTCAAAATCTGTCCTTCCAGTGAACATTCACGGTTGATTTCTTTCAGGATGGATAGGTTTGATCTCCTTGCAGTCCAGGGGACTCTCAAGACCAGGGGTCCTCAACCTAAGGCCCCGGGGCTGGATGCGGCCCCCCAAGGTCCTGAATCCGGCCCCTGGGACCAATTGCACCCCCCCACCTACCCCCTGTTTTGTGAGCAAGCCAACCTCTGCAGCTGCTTTTGGACTGTGATCCGGCCCCCAGTGGTGTCTGGGTGGTGGTGGACCGGCCCGCTGTTTGAAAACGTTGAGGACCCCTGCTCAAGACTCTCCTCCAGCACCACAGCTCAAAAGCATCGATTCTGCGGCGATCAGCCTTCTTGATGGTCCAGCTCTCACCTCCATACATCACTACCGGATACTTTCCAGTAGTGAAAAAGTAGGTAGGCAGGATGAAAACTTTCCTCCGCAGACCTAGATTTAGTCTACTTCTGAGTTAGACAATGCAGGAATGGAATATATCTCTGAGATGCATGTATGGATTGCAGTGTAAATGTGCACGGCCCTTTCCAGATACCCCTGTTCCACTGACAAACGTCATGTGGAACTAAGAATCCATAAATAAAGTGAAAATAAATTGCCTTTGACGTGCCAGTGGTCTGTCTAGCCCAGTCTTGTTGCCTCTCCCTCAGGCAGCGAAGTCTCCTCACTGGTCCTTTTATGTAGACACATCACATCTTCTGTAGCCAGAGCATTGACTTTGCCTCGCAGCTGTGGCTTCTTTCCAGACCGTTGTTTGGATGATGTGCCGCAGTCGAGAAATAACGATTTCTTGAATGTGCCGCTGGTTACAACAGCCACTGACAAAATTCCTTTTTTCTAATGGTGTGATATTAAGCAGTTCTAATCCTGGGTGCCACTGAGCTCCCGCTGTTAACCCCAGCCCCCACCAACCTAGCAGTTTAAAAGCAGGTAAGTGCAAATAGATGAATAGGTACTGCCGTAAAACAAAGCGGGAAGGTAAACAAGTGTTCCATGTGCAGAAATGCATTCAGCCATGCTGGCCACATGGCCACCGACTTGCACAACACAGTCTCTTTGGCTTGGAAACAGAGATGAACACCGCCCCAAGAGTCAGACACAACGAGCACACATGTGAGGAGGGAACGTTTACCTTTTTATTAAGCACAAAATATCTTTTCTCTTCCAAGGCAGCTGAGAAAGTGGACCTTGATGTCATGATAAATCAGATGTGGTTGGAAAGGAGGAGGAACCTGCTCCATCACCCAATGGTGCTCATCAAGTGAGCGCAATCTGTATCTGGCAGATGTGGCACATCTTAAAAGATTGGGGGGGGATGGACCTGAGCAGCACCCCTGAGTCTGCTTCTCAGCTCTCTCTCTCTTCTTCTGCACCAGCCCGGAGGGCTGGAACCCTCTGGAACCAATCCCATTCCCCGCCCTTGCGGGAGGCATAATAAACCCACATAACAAGCAACATATATTTTACCCACTGCTTCTTAAAGACATCAGAAGCGATCACCTTACTCTGGGTTAATTAAACCAAATCATAATCTAGTTGAGGATTTGCAGTAACTGAAAGTGATCTTTACTAATGAAGATATAGTGGTACCTCGACTTACGAATTTAATCCGTTCCGAATGCATGCTCTTAAGTCAAACTACTCGTAAGGCAGGGTACCTATCTAAAAAATCAAAAAAGTTAAAAATATATTAAAAAAATGAAAAAATATATTTGTCAGTCAAGCAGACCATATCTAAAATTTGTAAGGCAGCAGTTAAAACACCGACAGTTTTCCACTCTTAAGTCGAATTGCTCTTAAGTCGAGCTGCTCTTAAGTCAGGGTACCACTGTACTTTAAAATCCTGTGTAAGAGAAGAGGTGAAGAGGAATATCTGTTCGCCAGAGTACCCCTTGCCCGGATAACTATAACAGTTGGGATCTGAGAAAGAACTGAGAGAAGAAGGAAGAAGAAGAGAGAAGGGAAGAAAAAGGGTCAAGTGCATGGTGGTTGATTTGTTTCCTCACCAACAAGGGGGGGGGGACAGAAAGGAGAAAGAAAGTGTTTGGGTCAGAAGAGAAGGCAGGAGACTGGAGGAATGAGGATAGGAGAGAAAAATAGTGGAGAAGTGTCAGAGGCAGCTGAAGGAGGAAATGGGGGGGGGGAGGGACACAGACCCGGATCCTACATCCAGGGTGGGAATGGGTATGGATGGAAAATCCAGACACCCAGAGGTGAGCGAAATTAATGATTCCTAAAGAAGAAGCTGAGAGAAGGGTGGCACGTCAGAGAAAGGAATGTTGTGGGTCAAGAGGGAGACCAGAGAGTAGAGAAGGAAACTCAGAGAGGAGTGCGCCAAAATAGACAGCGGAGAGAAAGAAGGTGTTCCTTTTCATGGTTTTCTAGGTAGAGAGTATTTGGAAGTGGTTTACCATTCCCTTCTGGAGGGCATTCTGGGACTGTGCAGCTGGCTCAAGGCGACATCGATAGACTCTATCGTGGGGAACTGAATTCCCAGCCTCTGGCTCCAGAACCTAGGTTACTAAACTGTCTAGCCCAGGGGTCTGCAACCTTTAAGATATAAAGAGCCACTTGGACCCGTTTCCGACGGAAAAAAAAAAACACCTGGGAACCGCAAAACCATTGCAACATTTAAAACAAATATAACACTGCATATATTGTTTCTTACCTTAATGCTAACACTCTTCTGAACCTACTGTCTTCTCTGTGGAGCCATGGCTGCTTATTTATATACAGTGGACCCTTGTATAACAAACAGTTTGTATAATATAAAATCTGTACAACATAAAATATTCTGGAGATAGGAGAAATTTGCTTAACATAATCACCTCTACAACATAAAAATGGGATCACTCTATTTTCAATGCAGTCCTATGGGAAATTTGTATAAAGGAAAATTTGCTGAACATAATTTCATTTGGAGCGAATTAATTCCTTTATACGAGGTACCACTGTATTTCTGCAGGGGGGGGCTGTCGGGAGAAGACCAGAGCACCCCCACTAAATCAAAATGTGTGTGTGTGTGTGTGTGTGTGTGTGTGTGTGTCTCTGTGTGTGTGTAAATCACCAACATTGCAATCTACAGAAACAAGTGGCTCCAGATTCCCTCGCTCTTCCTTTCTCCCTTTCCTTGCACTCAGCGTGAGGCACAGAGGAGGCCCTCTGGATCTTGGGGTAGCAGCAGCACCACTTCCATCTGCCACAGGCAAGGAGGGTGGGGTGGGAGGCTCGTGGGCTTTGTAGTCCCACCGCCCCTGGAGCCCCCCCCCCGAGCAGGACCATGAGAGTGGAGCATGGGGGCCTCTTTGTGAGTGGGTGGATGGGGGTGGGGTGTGGGCGCTGCTGCCCCCCCCGCTCCAAAGGAAGGGCCCCGCCAAGGGCGCATCTTGTGGCAGGGAGTTCCACTATTTGTAAGTCCTCACCTCGCCCCACCTGTCCTTAGTGGGTCCTTCCGGAAGTGGATGCCATGGACGTCAACATGGGCCTCCCCGCCAGCGTTCACGGCCCAGACCATGTTGTCGGCCAGGCTGGCCCCTCGGGCCACCCCGTGAGGGGGACGAGCCACCACCAGCAGCAGCGCCAGCAGGCACCAACCCAGAGCCGAGCCGCCGGAGCCGTCCAGCAGCAGCAGCAGCAGCGCTCCCGAAGCCGCCGCCGCCGCCATCTCGGGGGTTCCTTCCCGGTGCCTCGCCGCGGTCCTGCCCCGCCGCCGCCACCGCTGCTGTTCCTCTTGCTGCTACTGGTGCGGCGGCTGCTCTTCTTGCTCGCCCGGGACCTCCGGGGGCACCGTCTGCGGCTGCTGCTGCTGCTGGTGCCGCCGCGCTCCCGTCCTCCCTTCCAGGAGGGACGGCGATGGCGTCGGCTTCTCCCGCTCCCACGCCCTCGGTGGGCAGACGCACTCGGCGGGCGGCAGCAGCAGCTCCTCGGTGGAGCCCATCGCGGCCGCTCCGCCGGCCACGGCCCACGGGTGGGTGGGGGTGGGGTGGGCGCCGGGGGTTCCTTCCCGGTGCCTCAGTTCGGCCGCGCTCTTGCCCCGCCCCCGCTGCTGCCGCCGCTCCTGAGGCACATCCCGCCCGCCCGCCAGCCTCCGCTCTCTCAGGCCGACGCCTCAGCCGCAAGGGGGCACCCGAACCCACTCACTTTGCCGGCTCCCCGCCTCACCGGCCAATCGCCGCGCCGCTCCCAGGCCCCACGCCTCCCCGTTGGCTGCCCCGGGGCCGCTATTTGCATGCCGGCCAGCCGGCCAGCCCGCCACCTCCCGGAGCCGCGACAAAGGTTCCAAAGAGCCGCATGCAGCTCCGGAGCCGCAGGTTGCCGGACCCCCCCCCCCCGTCTAGCCAGCTAATCTCCTATTGTGTGCTAATACTTTAAGATTCCAATCAGTGTCACTTTAAACAATGACATGCATGTCAATTTCAGCGCAAGAATTTCAGTACTGTAGAAGCTTGTGGACCCAACATGGCCACAGGGGAAAAAAATAAAATTTCAATGTGAAATAAAATTTACACATAAAGGATCTATATACTCTCTCTCTGTCTCTCTCTCTCTCTCTCTCTCTCTCACACACACACACACACACACACACAGAGAGAGAGAGAGAGAGAGAGAGAGAGAGAGAGTATAGTATATCTGTAATTCTGCACACGCTTGAAGGAATTCCCATTAAACAAAGGGCAGTTTAAATTTGCATAGGGTGGTGCTATCCATAATTTACCTTCTGCTGTGTCACTAAACATGCCTTGCGGGCAATCCTTTGAAGTTTAACTCGTAAGACTTTAAACTAACCCTTATTAAATCTCTGTTTGTTTACAGCCTATGGGCTTGTTCTAAATAAACATAGGGTTCCACTGATAAAACTAAATCTGAAATGCCTTTACTTGCAAGCAATTCCCACTGAGTTATGTGCTGACTACCACAGCATGCTGTGTTTTTCATGAGTAGCATGAACTTTCTGAAATCACCTGTGCAACATTTAGTTGGTCTTGAACAGGATCAGATCCTTATTGTATAAAGTATCTGTATGCAGTCTTGTTCTGATATATTTCCTCAAAATGAAATAGAGTAGAGCAGCTGTCATTGCATATCAACATGTATGAGATTACATTATTTGCAGACCAGTCCTATGTATATATGATAAGCATGTTCTGTCACATCAGTTCTCATTTATAGTGGCTCTTTTCAGTGTTTCCCAGGTAAAGAATACTCAGAAGTACATAGTTGCCATTAAATTATACTTCATTTAGGAGGATAATAGATAAATTGTATTTCAACTAGTGATGGGATTCTAGTCCTCACATTTTCCCAGTCCCCCCAGATCCCCACACATGCACTTTCAAAATCTAGCTATTTTATATGTTGTCTGAAGGTAAAGTCCTATGGCTCCAGCAGACATTCTCGGAATTGCTTTATTTAGTGGAGGGCTTGCAGTGCTGTTTACAATCACTCGGCCTGTAGGTATTCCAACAGAGAGAGTGCATTTTGCCATAGAAAGACATTATTTTCTTACTAATCTGCAGCCTAAAAAAGGAGCCACAACCATGGGACAGCTTTGGTTGGTTCACCCACCCACACCCCCAACATTTTTAATATTGTTTTAATATTGTTAGCTCCCTTGGGTCTCCTTGTTTTTTTTTTTAAAGGGGGTATACATATTTGAGCATTGCCATTGATTCACTGAGGCATTTCTTTGCTTATCAGGGCTGCTGTGGAAAGCACAGGAGCTGAACCCGAGAAAGAGGGCACGCCTCCATTTGCTGGAGCATTGTCAGCAAAAGAGATTTGCACAGAGCCAGGAAGAATGACTCCTTGGCCACTTTCGGTGCCAGCTTTTCTTGTCTCACTTCCCCCTCTATTCTGAAGAGGTGCTGGCTCAGCTGTCTGCGATATTTCTCTGGAAATAACAGTCAGAGAGTCACAAGATCTTCAGCAGCTGGATTTCCTGAGCTTTTATGGGCGGCTATCATCATCTCCGTGCACAGCTGGCTTTCCTGAGAAGGAAGAATTAGTCGGCCAAGGCTGCAGAGCCCACCCCAACCCTTGTAGCATGAGAATTACTGTAAATAGCAACCGAGCTGAAATTAAATTCAGAATTAAATAGCAACCGGGCTGAAACATGAAATAACCCAATCAAGAGGAGAAAGAATGTCCTCCATAAGCACTGCAGCAATTGGTGGAACATTTTTCCAGCAGGGATGTCATTTTAAATGTAACCTGCTGCCTCCTTATTTTTAACAGAAGCGTGATGCCAAATAATGTGTGATCTCTGATGGCATCTCTTGTAAAACAGCAACAGTAAATCAGCAGCAAAACCGTGCCAACTGGACGGGCCACATGATCTAGCTCTTTCCACCTACCACGACTGCCTGGATAAGAATTGTGCACACATCTCTCCCCAAAGCTGCTGTTTGCCTTGGAAACAACAAATGCTGCTGGCAGTGGTAGCGTGCAAATAGCATGGTCCAAGTACTGAACCAGAATGAGGCTGTGATTTGATACAGCTGTTTTTCATCTAGCTCCAGAGGCAATGTCTACATCGGGGGTCCTCAAAGTTTTCAAACAGCGGGCCAGTCCAGCACCACCCAGACACCACTGGGGGCTGGATCACAGTCCAAAAGCAGCTGCGGAGGTTGGCTTGTAGCCTCCCTGATGTTGCTGGACTGCTGTTCCCAGCCAACAAAGCCAATGGAGAGGCCTTGGAGTTACAGCCTAACAACACCCGGAGGCCACAAAGAGACGGTAAAAGAGGCTGCAAGGGAAGACTTTTGTAAGCTTTGGGTATGTAATTTTATTGATCTCTCTGGGAACAAAGATGGAATTCAAAGCCAGGCTTATTATTTCCCCAATAAACACAGTAGGGTACAGTAATTTCAAGTCCAAATTTATCATGGAGTCACAGGTTCAGAGAACCAACCACTCTATGAGTGAAAGATTCCCACGCCCCCAGCTGAATTTAATACCATGTCAAGTGCTTTAGGAAGGAAGCACAGGGGCCTAAATCCACCTGTTAGTTCCAACTTGAGTAGGGGCAGTAAATGAATGGAGCTGCTTAAGACAACACTTATATGTGGATTCAGTAGATCTGTTCTAGTTGGAATGAACTATTGGATGTAGCCCAATGTCTACTCTTAGATGCAGGTTAAGGAGATAGGAGTGTGAGCCTGGTCACATCCAGAGTCTGGGACACTTTGGTTCCCAGAGCAATCTCAGTCTTAAGCAAAGCAAATGTAGGTGCAAGTCAGTGATTTGCCCCCACACCCCCACCCTGAAAACAAACACCACAGCATGTAGGTGTGGTACACAAGCCGTTGCTGCAATACCAAGGTGTCACAGCTTAGATCAGTGTTTTTCAACCTTTTTTGGGCAAAGGCACACTTGTTTCATGAAAAAAATCACGAGGCACACCACCATTAGAAAATGTTAAAAAATTTAACTCTGTGACTTTTGGTGACAGTAATGCTGCGCACACTGTGCTCGGGCGGGAAGGAAGTCGAAAGATGATTTCCTACTGTGATAGGTCCAGGCTGGAGTCTTGACCAATCACAGCCCGGACATCAGAATAGTGTCCCCCTGAGGAGCGCCAATCAGCGCCCCTGCTGGCCGAGGGTGGGGTCAAAAACCCCACTCCTTCATACCCAGGACACAGTCCGGCACCCGCCTAGTGGGTGAAAATTCGACATTTTTTTTAAAATCTTTCGAATTTTTCAATTTTTCCAACAGCACACCAGGCAACATCTCGCTAAAAACACTGGCTTAGATAAATACAGTAATAGCTTGGTTTACACAAGCATAATCCATTCTGGAAACATGCTTTTAAACCAAAACACTCTTATCTCAAAACAAATTTCCCCATAAGAAATAATGGAAACTCAGATGATACGTTCTGGGGCCCCATAGACCACATATTGTACACAATTTTTAGCCATATATGTTCATACTTGACTGCCTGCCCCATGACTAGAAATTGATTGAAAAAGAAGAAAGGATGTTGAAAACAACTTAAAGAAAAATATAAGGAAAAACAAACCCCTAACCCTGCACTTCCCTTTGAAAATGTTCCTGGCTGGTGCAAGGGAGACTTCTGTTCCTCTTTCCTCCCTCTGCTTTGGAGGCTTGCCTGAAATGGAACATTCCAGACAATCACCCATAATCCAGCAGTGGGAGAGGGAGAGAGCCACCACTGGCAGACATGTGATCAGTACTATGAATTCAGCAGTTCTCAAGGAGGCACATTGAGGAATTGAATGCTCAACCCAATGAACATTTCTTCTTAGGACTTGTTGAGAAAACCCCCTGCTGGCTGCTGCCATTCAACATAACAGATCTCTGATCCCGCTCCCTCCCTCCACTGTTGTGCTTAACTGGTTTGATGTACAGTGATGCCTTGAATTACGAATGCCTTGAGCTGCAAAAATTTGAATGATGAAGGGAAATCCGCCATGCTGCGGAGCTGTCAAAATCACCTGGCTGTCAGGTCTGCCAACAGCCACATGATTTTGGCAGCTCCGCAGCCCAGCAGATTTCCCTTCGTCATTCACATTTTTCACACCTATAAAGCAGGAGGGCAGTGGGGGGGCCGTGCCTTTGGATACCCATTACCCGCCTGCCAATCCTGGCTGCCCCAACCGCTGAGGTTGAAGCGGCAAGGATCTGATTTTAAAACAACCATGTGTGCCATGCAAAGAGCAAGCTGTGTGTATGGGTGTTTTAAAAACAATCAAAATTTGTTCATTTTCAGAACAGTCTAGCACACAGCCTCCTCTTTGCATGGTGCATGTGGGTGAGCAGCAAGGATCTGCTTTTAAGATACCTGTGTGCGCCATGCAAAGAGCAGGCTGTGTGCAGAGGTATTTTAAAAACAACTAAATTTTGCTGGAGTCAGAGCAGCAAAGATCGACTTTTAAAAGACCTGCTTGTGCCATGCAAAAAGCACTCTGGCGGTGGAGCTGTCAAAATCACCAGGAGTCAACCAAGTGATTTTTTGCAGCTCCGCTGCCAGTTGATTAAGATCCCCCAAACCCAGCAAAGAGAGAAGGCCTCCCCTGCTTTGCTGGGTTGGGGCAGGCTTTCCATAGGAATGCATTGAAAACCAATTAATCCGTTCCCACCTCTTTTTTGCCTTTTTCTGACCTCTGGAACAGATTAATTGATTTTCAATGCATTCCTATGGGAAACCGCATTTTGAACTACAAAAATTGAATTATGAAAAATCTGTTGGAATCATATTAATTTCGTAATTCAAGGCATCACTGTACTTCAACAGGCCTCAGCCTCAGGACCAAATGAGAAACTATGCCCATGATCCTTTGCCCATAGGGCCTCAACACCCTCCCCCATTCACATGGTACCTTATAATGTCTGCTTCCTTTCCATTAGGAATGAGGAGGCGGGGTGGGGGGTGGGGGAAGGTTTGTATGGCAATGCTGATACCACTGGTACCATTCTTTGGTGCCCTAAGTATCAGATATAGGAATCGGAGGCAGTAATACAGTAGTTGCAAAAAAAGAGCAGGACAGGTACATGTTGCCCACCTCAATGTTCCATTTCAAAAATATGCATATCTATATATGTAATATACATTACATAAACAATCATTCAACTGCCAATATACTGTATGGTCTAAGGTCCATGGTAAAGGGACAAAGGAAAGCCATCTTGTTTTCACCTGCAGTGATCTGCAATCTAGCCATTCTTTATTGTTAGAAATTCTGGTTTTCTTGTGGTAAATGGGCTAATTACAGGTTTTTTGGAGAACCCTGCATGGCAACTGAGCTGTACAGCAAGCAGGACAATCCAGCGCTTCCGGAGGTTGAGCTAACACCCTCCATTCTCCGGTGTTCTGATCTAACATGTATGCTTGCCGACTGATAGAATACTCCTCAGGACGCTTGTCCCCTGGGCAAATGAGGCCACCACACACAAAAACTTTGTTATTCCCAACAGAGCACACTGCGTGTGACAGATCCAGGCTACAGTTACTCGGCAGAAGAGGCACGAGTTTGGTCGATTTGTTCATTTTAACCTTCTGCAGGTTTATTTCCAGACTCTCTTTGTGACTCTGTACATTCAAAATGTTCTCCTGAGGAAAAGAGAGCAAGGGTTTGTGATTGAACTGAATGGGAAATGTGATATATTGCACCACGTTCCGGCTTTGAGTGTCAAAAGAATCCAGGACACCGACCCGGGAGAAGCGCCCATTCACCAGGCATCTCCCGGTCACAATATAAATAATTTTGTCTCCCTTGGTGATCACGGCAGTTGCATCCATAGGAATGCTCATCTTCCCAGCAGGAACCCACTTCTCTTTCCCTTCATCATACTTGAAGATACTTGAAATGTATTTCCTTGGAGCTGTGCTCCCTCCAACAGAATATACTGCTCCACCACAAGTCACCATGGTGTGGAAGACCAAACCAATGGGCAGATCTGGCAACTTAAGCCAGGAGTTTGTGTCCATGTCATACTTCCAGGCGGTCTTCAAGCCAGAGATCTGCTCTGTCGTTCCTCCAGAGACATAAATGTATTTCCCAAGTGAAGTTGCACTGAGAGCAGCAGCTTTGTAAGGCATCTCTGTCAACTTCAGCCAGATGTTCTCCCCAAGGATGTAAGCAAAGACCCCGCTATTGAACTTACCCTGTTCTTTCTGCCCTCCTAAGATCACCACAGAGTCCACCAGTGCCCCTTTCCTTTGGTAAAGCATCAGGCTTTGAGGGTTGCCCTGCTTCCGGTCACTCAGAACGCTCTCTATCCGGGACAGGGAGGTCGTGTGGTTGGCAAAGAGCAACACTTCACGGCAGGTGGCCAGCAAGGTCTTGGTGGAGACAGCATGCAGATGTATGTAGGCAAATAACTTCTTGAAGAGCTTCTCTCTTTCAGCTTTTTTGTACTTCACCCACTGAAGGAGAGCCAGCAGAGCCTGGTCCTCGTTTTCAACGTGAAGATTTTCATCTTTCAGGAGCCTGGAGAAGACGTTAGAAGGACAATTCATGAAGTCTGTTATGCCCTTTGGGCCTACCCAGTAGTGGAAGTTGTCCCGTAGACTATCGTAGGCAGAATTTGCCACCTCTTTCAAGTCATAGGTATTGGCCAAGAGAATGTAGTAGAGGCAGTTGTCTTTCTTGAGGGACCTGAGGAGAAAGTCTGAACAGTGACTCCTGAGGGTCTGGGAGTTGAAGTACTTTGCTCCCTTGAGCAGGTCCTCCACGTTCTTCTCTGAAATCATAATTTTCCCCGTATAGAAGTAGTTGAGCATCTCCTCCACCAAGTCAGCACTGAGGAACTTGCCATCAATGTGGATGTAGAGCTCATCATCCACTTTCATGTCATTGCTGGATATCAGAGTCCTTATATGGGAGGAGACAGCAGCTAGGATGTTGAGGTGGGCATAGAAAACATTCTGGTCCACACTGAGGGCCACGTCACAAAACTCCTTGTTCTTCCTCTGCTTGTTGAGGGCCTGCATCATAAAGCTGTTGTGATTCTTTTCCGTGAATTGCATCCTCATCTTTGGAACGAAGCTGGTCTGGAATGAGAGGAGATGGTATAAACCTAGAGAAGGTTTTGCCCAGCTATGGAAAAGCCACTCTGGGTAAAGAGAAGTGATGTCATTTGATGTAGTTCCCAGGTCACAATTGCTTGTGACATTTCTTGAAAACAAGCCTTTTCAGATTACTGGTCTTGTCCTGAGGGAGACAAGCTGTAGTAGCTAGACACAGTACAGTACAACAAGAAGGAAATCCATCAATCAGAGGAAAGGTAGTGTCTACTATTTAGAGGGTGTTTGCCAGAAACAATGCATACTATTCAGGAAATGCTAGAATTAAGGAAGGCTATGGACGTAGCAATGTGTGCTCATGATTACAACGTAGAAATATGTTGTTTCTTTAGGGTCCACTAAGAATGCCCAGCCAAGAGCACCCCATTATCCGATTTTGAGGCCAGAAGCAGAGACTTAGGGGCATGTTCTTTGATGCCCTAGTGTGCCCTTCTGATGTCACACAGGCTAGATTTCTCAGTAACAATCACAGAATTGTATGTGTGTCAGAAATATGCACCTGGAGACAAAGTGATGAGTATGAGGGCCAACAAATTACTACTGCCAGAGGTCTCTTCCTTGGAGTTTGTTGGGAGAGAGCTGGAGAAGGCTATGGTGGACAACAGGAAGGAAAGGCATTAAAAAGAAAAGGAATAGTTCCTCAAATGAAAGGTAGGGCAAATGTACTTAGAGATGTGGAAGAACTTGATGTGAGCTGCCTTATGGCACAATGAGCACCAACAAAAGATTATGGCTGACAGATCTGCAGTACCCCATTCTCTGAGATTTCATGTCCATATTCTGTTCTTGTGCTCTTTATGTCCTGCCTAGTTGCCTCTCACATATGGCAACCACACCAAATGAGAGATCTCCAAAATGTCTTGTCTTCAACAGTCCTGATCAACTCTTGCAGCCTCAGGTCTGTGGCTCAGACTGGACCCAGATCTCCGGAGTCCTAATCCAAGCCTCTGTCCACTATACCGTACTGACTCCCTGAAAAGCAGTTTAAGAATTGCTCAAAATCATTCCACTTCCCCACCTCCACTATTTATTATTGAAACAACTACAGTACTGTAGTCTCTTTAGGTTGAATCCACAGAACAGCTTTCTGAATTAAGTCAGGTCACGATAGTGGCTGGCCCAAAGCCACCTTGGGGCCTTTGTGATTAAATGGACCTTGACCTTATTATAGGTAAATGATGGTGATAAAGGATGATTCTTAGCTATAAATTTTATTAGCCCCATACCAACTAGTATATTGTCCCTCGTTACTGTAAGCCAGCTTGAGTCCTTTTTCAAGGAGAAAGGTGAGGTAAAAATACTCTACCATAAATAAAGAAACAAATGATAAATTTCACCGGCGGATCCTAAGGTAAAGGTAAAGGTAAAGGTAAAGGTCCCCCCCCCCGCCGCACATGCATGCTAGTCATGTCCAACTCTAGGGGCAGTGCTCATCTCTGTATTGAAACCGAAGGGTCAGTGTTATGCAAGTCCATGGTTGCAAAGAAACACTGTCCGATCCTAGGGATGAAGTATAATGAAAAACAGTATCTCTACCTCTTGTTTTCTCTTTCATGCTTGATAAACACTTATTGACCCTAATCCTGTGATGTAAGCTACACCTGCATAACTTGAAACTGTGGAGACACCTGAAAAATGCATACTAAGGCAGCAGTGATTTCCAGCAGGCCGTTCAGCAGTTACAATTGCACATCTAGTTGCACAGTCAGACCATACTCTCTTGTGTAACTCTCTGCAGACCTCCAGTAATTTAAACAATGGGATTTCAGCCTTAACATCCTCTCATCCTGTTGTCTTTTGCTACACTGATTGACCTTTCTGCTTTAAACTTTTCTGGCACATAATTGCTCCAAGCCCAGTTACATGTTTGCATATGGAATACTACAGTCCAATCTCTTACTTCTTAGAAGACACATTTTCCTATTTAGAATAGAACTGAGTCCTCCTAATATATATATATCCCTAATGCTTCTTCTCCTTCTCAGTTGGCTTGATTTCATTCTCCACTTGCTATATTAATTCATTCTGCATCTGCTCCTTTATCTTTGTGGGCTAAACTAACATGTGTAGGAGGAAGGCTGACAGCTCTTGGGGCTAACTCACCCTCCAGATGTTCTCATTTTATAGCCACATTAGTGTAATTTTTACCCTCAGCAGTAGGACAATTAGTAGCAGAGTTTGATATTTGCATTAAAGAGACAGGAACTACCAGTCTAAGATGAAAACATGACAGTTTGGAATATGGATATCTCAGAAATGTTATCTTCCTCTCCCAGTAGGAGTTTGTAGCATCATTGTCTTCTTCTGGTATCTCAGATGTTAGGCTTCCAGATTTTCTGCTTTTAATCTGCTTCTGACCATGTTTCTCTCTGTGGTTCCCAAGTTAAGTACAATAAGTAAAAGGAACTAGTACATCCACCAAAGCTATAAGGCAAAAATGGACTGTGCCTGGTTGTAAACACTGTATTACATGAAATAAAATGGAAAAGTATGTAGAACATAGTTTTTTTCCCCTAGGGACAAAATTTTAAGCATTTTCAAAGTTAAATTATCATCCTGTACAACCTCTAGTCAAATACATATATCTGCATAAATATAATTTGTAATTTAAACAATTCTATAAGCACAGCACTTTCAATATTAAATATACCTTCTTTACATGTTATGAGGAAATCAAAATACATACAGTAACATGAATAGTGTACTTTTGTTAACTAGTGTATATTTAAAGGCCTTTTTATTAGGTTGGAGTCCAGCTGCTTTAAAATGAGTAATGTCACATGGCAAGAGAAGAATATTTTTATGCACAGATAATTGCACAGCTGTGTTACAAGGCAAGGCTGGTGTACAAGAAAATGCTGAAAAACTAACTCCCAAGGGCACCAGGGCTATGAGAGATTGATTTTTTTTATTTTTACATACGGAGACCAGAGTCTCTTCTTGCTTTACATTTCCCAAAGTAAGTCCTCTTCCCCCAGCATACAAACATAATTTTTTAAAAAGATAACAAGCAATATAAAGGTTGGGGAAATGAAACGACCTATCAGAAGTAAGGACTTCATAAATGTATCAGAATGAAGAATGTTAGAATTAGGCCTTTCAGAGAGGGTAGCCGTGTTAGTCCTTTCAAAAATTGCAGGCAATTCCTGCAACTGTGACAGGTGTGCACGTTTAGTTTGATTTGATAAAGCAAAATGCAATACTTTTAATTTAATCCTCTTGACCTCTTGATCTTTTCTGTCCCCAATATCTGTCAAAATGAAACCCAGGTTACCATAATCACAAGCTCACAGGGCTGCCAAATGACCAAAAATATAGAACGGCCTGCCACTCTGTGCAGAATGGCAGTTTGATGTATATCAGCCTGTAAGTGAAACTTTTCATAGCACGGAGGTAAAACTTCATCACTTGACAACATGTGCAGATCAGGATGTTGCTAAGGATGTGGAAACAAAGAATCAGGAACAAGTTGGCAACCCTTTTATTCCCAAAGGTAAGCAGAAGAGTCAATGTAAACCTTGTGATTTTAAAAATCACAAAGCAATCTCCCTCCATGTGCTTTAGGCTAAGCATCTGAAACGGGCTTAGGTTATATTGTGCAATATGTACAGTGATGGCAAAAATAAGCAACAATAATTAATGAAGGACTGCAGTGCATTCATTTTTCCTAGATGGAATAAAGACATTTACCTATCTAAGAGGCATATAAACTGCAAGTAAGGAATCTCAAGATCAATTGTTTCATGTACTGTAAATGTAATTCAATGTCAGTTTAAAATACAGACCCCTGGATTTTGTTACATTTTCTTTTACATATAAATATTACTTCCATGGGTCTCAAGCCCCTTTGAGAATTAAATTGCAGTTAACCATCTGGCCAAATACTGTCACACTTCTGCAGCTCATGCAGGTGATCTGCCACCCAGTATTCAACTCGAGTTGACACAGCTGTTTGTTCGTTGTTCTTGATTCTAAAACCTATTCTTAATTGGTATTTGTTCTCACACCCTCAACTGCAACAGCTATTTTGCTCTGTTGACAAGTATGCTTAATCAGGTATAGGTGGCAAGCAGTTCAACGTGACTCATAAAAGACACAATGGAATTTCAGATGCCTGAAAACCTGTTCCTTAGCATATTGAGTCACACTGTCACAGAATAATTGGATTGGAAGGAGACTCTTAAGGCTGTGGAGTCCAACCCCCTGCTCAATCCAGGAATTCAAAGCAGAGCGGATATGCTAGAAGGTTGTTCAGTCTTGTCTTGAATGCCTCCACTGTTGGAGTGCTTGTCACCTCCCAAGCTAATTGATTATTCCCAAAGAACAAATGGGATTGGCACATATGCCCTGTCTGGATGAGCTTTTTTATACTTCTGCTTGAAACCATCATTAGAGATGTGAAGGCCCAGAAAAAAACAACAGAATTTTTTTTTGGGGGACCCTGTTTTTTCCTGTTTTTCCCCCAAAGCCTTTTTGTTTTTTTCCAAAAAAAATTGAAAAAAGAAAAAGAATAAATGATTATGGAATTTTTTTTAACATGATGAATAAAATATTTTAAGATAGGGTGGTCAAATAGTTTCCAAATCATTTATAAAAATATGCATAGTATCAGATTATTCTAATTTCTGTGCACTGAGGACAAGCAAGTCCTAGGTTACAAACTGAACTCTCCAGTGCGAGAACAAGATACATTTCTTCCTTTAGGAGGTGCTGCTATTTTCACAAGAAAAATAAAAAGGTTTCCCTTTTGTTTTTGTATGTGCCTGGGTATGTTTGTTCTATTGTCCTCTTCACTTGCCCTCAAACCACTGGAAGAAAATAGAGCAACAACAAAATATTCTAATTAAATGCCCATTCATTGAAAGTTAGTCTCACTCCCTTCTATACATTTCCCCCTCACCAATTCTTTTTACCAGAACGAGATTTTTATTTTATTTTTATTTACCATAATAGTATGGAGAGGAAATATGAATGGTTAATTCTGGATTTTTAAACATTGTTTTGTAGATTTTTTTAATTCCACATAAACTAGTAAAAAATTCAGGAGGGTGTTATTCCATTTGTTACTTACAATTACAAATAAATATTATTTTAAAAGTAATTTCTATTTTGTAAGAATTGTTTGGGTACACTATATTTTAATATGCTAGTTGTGATAATTTTATGCCAAGTCAAATTGTACATAGTCATATTTTATGTTCCTAAAGCAAAAACAGCAAAAGTAACAGAATGACTTTCAAGCTGTAAAAGGAGGTGGGGAGTGCTAATGTATCATTTTTTCAAAAAAATTCAAAATTTCATATTTTTTTCTGGAAAAAATTCTAGAAATTTTACATCTCAAACCATCATAGGAATTTGCACATTATTCTCAAGGCAGGATACAGATCTTCTGAGCTGCAGCCAGACATGCATTTTTAGAGATGGGGACACTCCATTTCCTGCCCCCAGTGGCTCCACATCTAGAAAACAGTTGAATAGCTTGCTTGAGTACCAGGTTCCTTGTACATTTATTTATTATTTTAGAGTAATTTTGCCCTGACTTTCTCCTTGGAAAAGGACCCAAGATGGCTTACAATAATGAGGGATAATATACAATCCAATACAATTAAGACATGTTCAAGTATTGAGAACAAGGAATTGAGGGACATCTTGCAGCATTAATAGACATTACATGAAAGCTACAAGGCTATAAGTAGTTATAAGCACAATATGTGAACCTATATAGATTCATATAAAAGACACATAATGGTAGTTGCGATATTTGCATGTGAAATGCTTGCAGACATGTTTTTTTTTAGTATTTTCAAGTTAACATGCAAAGGAACGGCCTTTTTGTCCACGACCCTACACACATTTCCCTCAAAAATAAAGCTCCCTGTCAAAATTAGTAAATGCGATTCGCGACCGAAGGGCGCACTGTAGGAAGCAGAAACGTCTTTTGCAGTTTTATTTGTCCTCCATTTATTTCCCCTGAGCGAGCTGTGGCTTCCTTCACGGCTTAAAAAGAAGAAAAAATAAACCCGGGAAAGGGAAATGCCCTGCCACGCCACGCCACGCCACGTCGCTTAAAAAAACATTGGATATTTGGCCACCGTAAAGGAAAGACTTTGCAGAACATTTTTTTTTTTTTTAAAAGTCCCCTCAGGGCGTGTCAACCCGGACCGTTCCGGGAATAATGAATGACACACGTAACCCAGGCACCAGAGACTGGAAACAGCAGAGGCAAGGCTGCCACTTCCACTCCCTTCGGCCTCCGGCCCAAGACTGGAGCGCGAACGCCACCGCTCGGCTTCTTCCCGAAGCGGAGCAGGAGCGCGCGCGCGGGGGGGGGGCTCTACACAAAACGCGCTGATTGGCTTACAGGTCTCCGCCTTGGCTCTCCGTGATTGGGTGAGGCGCGTCATCGGTGGATAGCCGAAGCTCGGTGGCTCCCGGCACTGGGCGCATGCGCACGGGGCGTCACGGGGCGCGCTCGCTCTCTCTCTCTTTTGGCGAGGGAGGCGTGGCCGGAGGTCGCCAGCTCGCCTGGCGGGGAATCGCTCGAGCCCGTGTCCCTCCTCCTCCTCCTCCTCCTCCTCCGCGATGCCGCTGGAGTTCGAGCTGTGCCCCGGAAGGCCGATCGGCCGGGACCACCCTTGCTTTATTATCGCCGAGATCGGGCAGAACCACCAGGGCGACCTCGAGATCGCCAAGCAGATGATCCGCGTGGCCAAGGTGGGAGTGGGCGCGGGGGGGGTGTCGGTCGGCGTGGCCAGCGAGGGGTTGAGGGGGAGGGAGGGAGGGAGCGAGCGAGCGAGCGAGCAAGGAAGGGCGACACGGGTGTTCGCGTTCAGACAGCAGGTCTTTTTCTTTATGCCGGTGTTGCAGCGCTTCGGATGGAAAGGGGCACGGGAGCAGAAGGGGGCGGTTTTGGAGAAGGGAGCCGTGTTAGTCTGTGCAAGGATTCCAGGCCAAAATCATCATCATCATCATCATCATCATCATCATCATCATCATCATCATCATCATCATCAAAACAATAATAATAATAACAATAACAACAACAACAACAACAATAATAATAATAATAATAATAATAATAATAATAATAATAATAATAATAATCAAAGAAAAACAAAACAAAAGACATAAAACATGCGGCGCCTTAAAGACTAGCTTTCCTATTTTAATGTATCGTTTCGTGGACACATCCTCTTCTTCAGACATATAGCAGCAGAATGAGGTGTGCAATATAATATATATATGGATTATATGTTTCTTAGCAAATATTCATTGGCTGTTGTGTGTAAGTATATTTGAATGTAAGCTGTGTTGTAAAAATTCCTAAAGAGAGAAAACAGACACCAGATCTATGTAAGGGTGGGTAGGGAAGGAGGAAGAGGTAGGAGGGGGGGGTGTCATTTATGGTTATAGGAGTGGGAAAGTAGCATAGATATGGTTGGTGTAGTTTTAGGGCCCTGTAGTCTTTGGAGAAGACTCTTGAGAGTCCCCTGGACTCTGAACGACTGAACAGCAACAATAACAACAAGTAAAAATTCCTCAGATGTTGAAACCGAGGCTGTGCATGGGAAAGGTGGAAGGCCGCAGGGAAAGAGGAAGACCAAATGTGATATTTAGGGAACCAATATGTTGTAGTAGCCAGAGTGGCATATTAGGGTTCTTAGGGCCTTTTTACACGACCCCTAAGATCCGCTGGCCACTTAAAATTCGGACCAGAGATCTTAGGGGTTCGTTGCTCTTCCTGCTTCCCCACCCCTCCGCACTTCCTGGCTGCTGGCTGCCTGAGGGGAGGGAGATAAAAGGAAGAAAAGATTCACCTCCTTTCTGGCTCTCCTTCTGGCTCTTGCCGGCAAGATTCCTGTCTCTGTAAAAGTAGCTCTTAAAGGGGCGGGAGCAAAAAAAAAAAAACGACAAACAGAAGGGAGGAGAGCCCCGCACTCACTATCTTTACACCGCATCAAGGAATTTTCAGGACGGAAGAGCAGGTACTGGAAAGGTGTGCTGGGTCACGCTAAAGTGGGCGTGGTCGCACCTAATCTCCTGTAAACTCCGGAGCTGGTGGGGAAACATTTTAAAGCTCCGGAGCTGGGAGCCATTTGCCCCGGAGTTTAGGGGTCGTGTATAAACACCCTTAGTTCAAATCCCCACTCAGCCAGGGGAACACACTGGTGAAGGGCATTGGTAAACCCATTCACATTGAAAACCTCGGGAGGGTTGCCAGAAGTTCAGTGAAAGTTGATGGCACAGAACAACATCCCTTTTGTGGTGATCATAGGGTAATGACAATGAAACATACACTGTATCACATCCATGTACATCAGCTAAGTTCCTTGAAACCAACTTTTCCTGAATGTGGAAGTGAAGGGAGGTTGGGCCTGGTTAGTGCTTGGATGTGGGCACTGCCAGGACTCTAAGGAAGGAGTGGGAAAAGTCTTGTTTGAACAATCAAAGTTGATAATCCATGGATTGACTCAGTAAAAGGCAGCTTCCTGCACTTGACTCCACAAATGAATTAAGATGGAGTACTTGGATTTTAGCACCGGAAGCATACTTCTCTGATGATTGTACAGGTTACATTTTCGTCTTGTCCTGCTCTAGGAAGCTTATGGTTGAGTGCCTGTGTTGTGAATGACAACTCATTGAGGATGGTCTGGTGGAATAAATCAAACCTGTGTGACAGTGAAGAGGAAATGTTGATAAATATGTCACTGATCAATTTACCCACTGCTGTTGGCTGCACCAGCTTGGCTTAAAAAGAAACTGACTGCGATGAGGCCCAGAATTCAAAAATCTATTGGTTGTGATTCATTGTTACTGTCATGTTCTCTCAAGTTCCTTCCAATTGATTATTTTAAATGTCACATTTGTCTTCATGGCCAGTTCCTTTCTATAAAGTGAAGGATCTAATTCTAGACTTTCATTTTGAAGCATTATTGATGAATTTCTGTTCCACCCAATTAGTGTAAAACACTGCACCTGGCAATGTACAGTATTTGTCTGTCTATAAGACGCCCTTAGTATAAGACGACCCCCACTTCTCCAACCCAAAATTACAGTTTTGCCACCACACGGATCTCTCTTTGGCTTACCTCCAGGTATTTCAGATGACACTCCAATTTTTAGTCTAACAATTTTAGACAAAAATTTAGACTTATACATGGAAAAGTACCATACATAATAAAATGACAAAACCCTGTCTTTCCTCTACCACTCCAACTACAATTTATTGGTAATAGCAAAAATAATCATAACAACAATAGAATAAACATATCCAGAAAAAGGAAAAGGATTGAAATGCAAAGTATTAACAAGTTGCTAAGTCTCAGCCTATGGTAACGTTCTTTATATGTTCTTTAAAGCCAATTTAAAGAATTCTGCTTTTATTAATTTTCTCAAAACTTGGAAAGGTCCTGGCCCACCTCCAGTGGAAGTTTATTCCACTGAGCCATAACTGAGAAGGTCTAATGCCTCATTGGCATCCTTCTCACCTCTTGGTCTGACCAACCTCAGAAAAGAGGCCTGGGAGGAACAAGTACAACAGGTAGTTGGTTTTTGAGGAGACAAGTGTCTTCTTCGTAGCATTTTTCCACAGGCGCATGGCCCACTTTTTGGATCTTGTAATACCACTTACGCCCAAGCAACCATGTCCCCATGCACATATAGTGCTCAATGTCTTGGGCAACCTTCTTTCATGCTTTGACCAACCGATAAATGTCTTTCTCCCCTTCTTGCATTTCCAGGCCATTGTATAGATCTTGCTTGTATATAGATCCTGGCTTTGGCAATGGCCCTCTTGGTTGCTCCTTTGGCAACCACATAGTTTTGGCAATTTTCATTGATCCTGTCTGCTTGCCATTTCTGAAAGACTTTGTTCTTCTCTTGCACTTTCTCCTGCGCTTGTTTGGTCCACAACCATGCCTGTTGGTCAGTTGAATGGCAGCCCAGTTTCACAATACCAAGGATTTCCCTGGTGGTGATGGTGATACCCAAGCCAGAAAATGGTGTCCAGGTTATGTCACTTGAGGCAGTAATGATGACTGGGAATGTGATTGTTCTGGTTCATAACTTCTTTGTGGTTCTGTAACTTCCACTGTTTGATCTTCTCTGGATCACTGGTGCCACCCATCCACTTCTGGCCTTTTAATTTTAGGTCTGTAATGACTGGCCTGTGTTGTAGGGCGAGGAGGTTATTGGGGATAACCTTTGTGTTGGATACAATAGGAAAATTGTGCCTTCTAAAAAGGATAAAATCAGTCTGGCTGCTATTATTGTAAGCCACCTTGGGTCCTTTTCCAAGGTGAAAGGTGGGGTAAAATATTCAAAATAAATAAATTTCTACCACTTTTGTAAGTTTATATGTTTTTTGAAAAACAGTTCACAGTTGCAGCTCGCGAGATCATTTGCTTCTGCAAAGTCAAGGATCTATAATCCAGCTTCATTGCAGTTTCCATAACCTTGGTTCCTGTGGCTCTGGTATCCATCCTAGGTACTTCCCACATGGCCATTCAAGTTGGAAAGGAAACAAGTATCTAGATCTCAAGGTGTTCAGGGCCATGTAGGTAAAAACTTGCTCCTTGAATTGGCCGCAGAAACTCACAGGTGGTCCCGATAAATCCCACTAAACTATTTGGGGTTAATTTATTCATACAGTGGTACCTCGATTTACGGTTGCTTTGACAACTGAATATTTTGTCAAAGTCAGCTGTTGTGCAGAGCGGAGAGCAGTGTTCGCTGTCCATCACCACCACCTCCTCCTCCTTCTTTGTTGCTTTGATCTCTGCAAAAGAGATCGAAGCAACCAAGGAGGAGGAGGAGGAGGACGCCGAGGCCATCGCACCTCCCTTCCAAACTGCCTGGGTTGGCCGAAGTTGCATCACTCCCAGGGAATGATGCCACTTTGGCCGTTACTTCACGAACCGCTCGCTTCGCGGCAAGCCCTCATTTCTGTGCGAATCGATCGTTTCAGTCCGCACGCTCCTCCTTTTTGGCTGCGAACCCCGACCACGCCCCCTTTACCGTGCCCACGGGGTGAGTGGTTCCCCTGCCAGCGGCCGGGAATCTTTTTTTCGCCGCATCTCGCCGCTCCCAACATGACGTGTGGTCTCGGTTTTTGGCTTTTATTTCAAGTTTTTTTAAAAAATATTCAAACAGGGATATCGATGCATCGCTATATCGTTTCATCGCTTTGCGCTGTTACTTCCTCGCTCAAGTAGCGGCGGCGGGAGCAAGAGGAGCCGCTGCCGCCTCGCCCGGCCAGAGCAGGGCATCCGGGGCAGGCAGCGTGCAAGCGGCGGAGGGCGGGCGGCTGTGCCATGTGGGGCTTCCCCCGAGTAGTGGCGGCGGCGGCGGCGGGGCTGCCAATGATGCCAGGAAACAGTTGAAATCAGTAGAGCCATTGCAACTGACAGTCCAGCATCAGTGCATCGATACTAGGTATTTTTTTAAAGGACGGATGGGAAATAAGGAACGTTGAAAAGTGGCATGCGAATGTGAAGGAGCACGCTCCGGTCCTAAAACTGCAGCTCGTGAGTACTGAGAAACAGGGGCGGGAGCGAAGCGAGAACACGTGACCGCCTCCGAATTCACAGCGAAGGCAAGGTCGGTTCGAAGCAAGGCACTTCATGAAGTAATGGCCTTTGAGCAGCCCAGGTGCCTTGCAAGGGAAGCGCTTACCTTTGCTGACCTGCAGGGACTGATGGATCTTCGCCCAGCCCAGGAGGCTAGCAAGGCAGGCGTCGGCAGTGGATCACCACCTCTGCTTTCCTTGCAAGCCTCCCGGGCTGGGCAAAGATCATTGGGTCCATGCTCTGCCCACCAGTTTGGTGAGCAGAGCATTGACCCATTGATCTTCGTGCAACCCGGGAGGCTTTCAAGGGAAGCAGTGGTGGGAATCCACCACCACCACTTGCCTTGCAAACCAACCAGGCTGCTCAAAGATGCATCTGTCCCAGGGATCTTCTGGAACGGATGCATCTTCATGCAGCCCAGGTGGTTTGGAAGGCATTCAGAATGAATCAGTGTCGTAAGTCGAGGTACTACTGTAGTGTATGGCTGTAGGAGAGTTTTTCTATATACTGTACATTTTGGCTCAAGTCAGTTTCTAATGAACGTACTGGTAGCTTGCTTTTTTATGTGCTGCTGAGTTAGTGACTACCCAGAAGCCCTCTCATTAAGTGCCCTACCCAAATCTTGCAAATTTCAGGTTTCAGCTTCATTCAGTGTAATCATTGCTAGATTTTGGCTGCAAGTGCCACAGAATTGCAGTGGATCCCAGAGTAGTGTTTCATTCAATATGAGTGGGGGGGAGGAGCCAAGGATGTGATCTTCATGGCCTCTGTATCGACTTCCTGCCCTCTCTGCCTCCTAAAAAGCTTACCTAGAGCAATGTGAGAATTGGTGAAGATCCGTCTTGCATACTTTCCTTCTAGCAGAGGGCCTCTGCTGGATCCCAGTGTCCTTCTGTGAACAGAAGGGTTTTCCTGGAATGACCACTTTGGACCTGTGTTTAGAAATTTGTCTGTCTATAAGCTTGTACCACATTTCCAACTTTAATTCAGTTTTGCCAGAGATCTACTTTGGCAGCCCAGGTATTTCAGGTTTAGGGATTTACTTTAATTCAGAGAGAGACTACTTGCAGCCCCTTCAGGTAGGGATGGGGTCCTCGTGATGTTCAACTCCAGTTCCCATCACTTCCTATTACTGTCTGTGTTCGCTGGGTGTGATGAAAGTCTTAATCCAACAACCTTTGGAGTGGCACAGATTGACCCCTTTTCAACTGATTGATCAGTTGGGTTGTTGGTCTACAACAACTGCCGTGTGACTGACGACGCACAAGTACAAATAGCGTGCGGGGAGAATGGGCTGTGTTATATAGACTTGCGGAATAAGTGTTTACGTGTTTGTCCTTGTAGGAATGTGGTGCAGATTGTGCCAAGTTCCAGAAAAGCGAACTAGAACACAAGTTCAATAAGAAAGCCTTGGAGAGGCCCTACACGTCCCAACACTCTTGGGGGAAAACCTATGGAGAGCACAAGCGCCACCTGGAGTTCAGTCATGACCAGTACCGAGAGCTGCAGCGATACGCAAAGGAGATTGGCATTTTCTTTACTGCATCAGGCATGGATGAGGTTTGTTGAAGGCAACCAAAAACACTGAACCAAACATAATCATCAGTGTCTGATACTTCGGCATTACTGTTCCTTGACATTCCCCCACCCTACCCAAGTATGTCTACAAATATCTGCCTCTCAAGTCAGACCTCATGAATCTGATAGCAAATGAAAATAATGTGTAATTTAAAATGCTACTGGCGAGATCTTCTTAAAATTTATTGGGATGTGTGTGTGGCTAAACAAAAGTGAATTTATTTTTATTTCTCTGAGAAGCTTTTTAAACCAGATTAGCTAAAATGTCCCACCTAATTTTTTTTTAAAAAACAACATTTTTCTGTTTTGACAATTGATTCTTCAAGAGTTAATTGTCAAAACAGTTGACAGTTGAGACCTTTGATGGGTAGTGATTCTTTGGTTCTAAGAATAATGAGCCCGGGGCAGATGAAAACCTGAGGAGGAGGTAGATTAGTTTGATAAGCATAATTTACCAAAGGCTGCCTGTGCTGCAGGTAAAACTGTGCTCACAACCTGGGGTTCAATCCCAGGTAGCAGGCTCATGATTGATTCCGCCTTCCATCCTTCCAAGGTCAGTAAAATAAGTACCCAGCTTGCGGGGAGGGGGAAAATGTGTAGCCTGCACAATTAAATTGGAAACCGCTTAAATTGTAAGCACTATGGGGCGGTATATATGCAGAACACTTCGCTTGGCTTTTTTTTAGATTAGTGGCTTTTAAGGTGAGTAGCCACATTTGTTGTTGGACTGTAGTAGGGGTACCTAGCAATTGAAGTTCAGTGACATTGGAGACAAAGGTTTAGAAGCCACTGGCTTAGAATGTTTCTGGTGACTTGTTTGTTACATCCAAAAAAGCCACTGTCAGGTGGAGGAATGAATCATACTAAGTAGTGGCAGGAAGGTCTGTAAATTGAAGGTCAGAAACCTTATAAAGTTTCATAAAAATGGACTCTGTTCCTCTATAGCAGTGGTTCTCAACCTTTGGGTCCCTAGATCTTCCTGGACTGCAACTCCCAGAAACCCTTCCCAGCACATCGAGTGGTAGAAGCTTCTGGGAGTTGCAGTCCAGGAACATCTGGGGACCCACAGGTTGAGAACCACTGCTCTATAGCTACCAAACCAGGACTCTTACAGCTATGACTTGTATTTCTTAAGGCTGGGCAATATACAGTATAGGCGGTTTGCACACACCTGGGCCCTTGATGTACACCTTTGGCCTCCAAAAACAAGTTTTTTCATCAAAGGAAAAGCAAATTGTATTCCCCATTCCAAATGTTTCTGGGCATGTGCAGTTTGCCTTTTGAATGTGTTTTTAGAAACAAAAAGTGACTGGTCAGCCAAGCTTTGAGGAGGCTAAAAATGATTCATGTAGCTTCAGAAGTGGCGCATCCTTAGGGTGCATTATAGGTGAAAACCCTCAGAACAGAGGGTGTTGGTTCTAGGTTGGTTCTGAACCCACTTGCTAATATCAACTTGGCATTTGCTGATATTGCTAAGCCGTTGCATGGAGATTTGCCTCCATCTTGGTTGCTGACACTGCTTTGTGTGCTTGTGAAAGTATGGTGAATTTCACTTCCACTGGCACTTCTTGGGTAAGACTATCGTTGCTGATTGTTCTGCAGCTTGTTTGGAGGGAAGGAGACCTTGTCCAATTTTGGGTGGGAAGTTCTTGTTGGATGGAATGTTCGTTCAGGATAATTTTTTTTAATTCTCTCTTTTTATAGATGGCGGTAGAATTTCTGCACGAACTGGGTGTTCCATTTTTTAAAGTAGGATCCGGAGACACTAACAATTTCCCATACTTAGAAAAAACAGCCAAAAAAGGTAATTTTCAGGAACGGCATTAATCCTTGCCGAGGTGTTACCTGCCTCTGCTTTCATGAACACAGATAAACAATCTAGTACCAGAAGGCTGATGCACAAATCATAGAATCATCCTAGGGTTGGAAGGGACCTTAGAGGTCTTCTAGTCTAACCCCCTGGCCAAGGTAGGAGACCTGATACCATCCCGGACAAACAGTTTTCCAATCTTTTCTTGAAAACCTCCAGCACTGGGGCACCCAAAACATCAGGAGGCAAGCTGTTCCATGGTTTAATGGCTCTCGCCATCAGGAAATTTCTCCTGATTTCCAGGTTGACCCGCCCTCTGATGGGTTTCCACCCATTGGTTCTTGCCATACCTTCCGGTGCCAATGAGAATAAATCAATGCCCTCTTCCCTGTGGCAACCCTTCAGTTATTGGAAGACTGCTATCACGTCTCCCTTCATGTCTTCCCACAAATGACTGTGCTGAGTGGAGAAACGTGAAATCAAGTCCCCACTTAATGTGTCAGAACCGCTGCTCCTCTCCTGCAAATGGAGTGCGTGCAGCCTTCCTCCAGAACCTAAGAGGAATACTGTACTTGGAGCTTATTGAAAGGGTAGCGTGTGAACTGACCTTTGTTGCTTACGTTGGGTTGCTTCTTATGTCTCACCCTTGGGCATGCATTGACACAGTCATTGGAAAGAGAAAGGCACTGATGATGACTGTGATATCTTGGAGGCATTGCATTGGGCAACCTCTGGTGTCCTGCAAGATTGTGGAACAGGGCCGTGGGTCTTTCCGGCTAGTGTGCCCCCCTAACACTACTTTCTGGGGGGTGGGGCCGAAACCTTCAGAGCACATTTAGAGCCTCCTGACCCGCCATCCTTTTACAGGACTATTCTAAGTTGTTTAAAATACTAATTGCAACCACGCCAGATTTCCATAGACTTCATGGGGCTGCTGGTTGATAATGGGTCCCCTTGTGAAAAGTAAAATATTTTTAGCCACAGTGAAGGTTACAAAGCCAGGAGGAAACATTCCTAAATGCCATGACTTTAATGCATTCTACAAAAGCTACGCTAGGATTTAATTAGATAGGAAACCCCAGCCCTAAGCTTACTATGTACCCATCCTTTTTCTTTCTTTTCCTCAGTCAAAGGGGAATCTTGGGGGATTGAGAAAAGCAATATATATACAGTGGTGCCTTGTATAAAGGAATTAATTCATTCCAAATGAAATTATGTTAAGCAAATTTTCCTTTATACAAATTCCCATAGGAATGCATTGAAAATGGAGTAATCCCATTTTTATGTTGTATGGATTTTCCCCATAGGTGATTATGTTAAGCAAATTTCCCCTATCTCTGGAATTTTTTGTGTTGTAGAAATTTTATGTTATACAAGCTGTTTGTTATACGAGAGGCCACCGTATATACATTTATATATACATTTCCTAAATCAGCGGTGGCAACTCGTCGGCACTCCAGATGATTTGGACCACCACTCCCACAGTCCTTTATGACTGGCAATACAGGCTTGGAATTCTGGGAGTTGTGCCCCAAAACATCTGGAGTGTTGAAGGGTTGCCACCACTATCCTAAATGATACATGACCTAGGCCAGAGCTGGGAAATGCTGAGCCCATCCAGATGTCATTGGCTCACAATGGCGGTCAGTTTTGGCCAAAAGTCCCTGATGCGAGATGGGGAGAATTTTGACCCTACATCCTCTAGAGCAGTGGTGGCGAACCTTTGGCACTCCAGATGTTTTGAACAACTCCCACAGTCCTTTCTCAACTGGCAACGCTGGAGAGATGACGTGAGCTGTGTTTGTCTGTGGGAAAGGTTCATCAGCAAAGCAATCCACCAGGTTGCATAATGCAGGTGTATAAAGCTTTACTGCGAACATCTCCAGAGACATTGTTAGCGCTCTTCTCTTCTAGGTCGCCCAATGGTGATTTCTAGTGGGATGCAATCGATGAGCACAATGCGGCAAGTGTACCAACTGGTGAAGCCCCTCAACCCCAACTTCTGCTTCCTCCAGTGCACCAGCGCTTACCCTCTTCAGCCTGAAGATGTCAACCTCCGTGTCATAACGGTCAGTCTTCCGTGGAAAGGGGCTGAGTGAGACCAAGGCAGTCTAGGGGTTGTCTGGAGGAGCCATCCTCTGATTCTAACAACTTTATGGAAAATAACTTAGAATGGCTAGCTGGACAACTCTGAATCCTCAGACCAGCCTGCTAAAGAGCCTTGTGGCGCAGTGGTTAAACGCCTGTACTGCAGGTGAAACTGTGCTCATAACCTGGGGTTCAATCCCAGGTAGCAGGCTCAAGGTTCACTCAGCCTTCCATCCTTCCGAGGTCAGTAAAATGAGTACCCAGCTTGCTGGGGGGGGCAATGTGTAGCCTGCACACTGTAATTAAAATTGTAAACCGCCCAGAGACTACTTAAAGTGGTATGGGGCGGTATATAAGCAGAACACTTTGCTTTTGCTTTTAAAGCCTTTTGTCACCACGCAGTGGGCTTAACTCGGGAGGGAGGGAGGGGAATCTGCGTTGCCAACCCAACAGAATACTTTCTTGCCATGTTGTAACTGCTGTGGAGGAACTGGTGTCCTCTGAACCTTTAAAGGGTGTCCTTCTTTGTAATTTCCGTGATCTCTTTTGCCCATCTAGGAATATCAGTCAGCTTTCCCAGATATCCCGATTGGCTATTCCGGCCACGAGACTGGAATAGCCATTTCGATTGCAGCTGTGGCGATGGGGGCTAAAGTGGTGGAACGCCACATGACCTTGGACAAGACCTGGAAAGGAAGCGATCACCAGGCCTCCCTGGAGCCCAAAGAGTTAGCGGAGCTGGTGAGAAGCATCCGGATAGTGGAGAAAGCCATGGGCTCCCCAGTCAAGCGGCTTTTGCCCTGTGAAGTGGCTTGCAATGAAAAGGTAATGGTATTCTTAAGTATGGCAGGAGTACTTTGTTTGTGTTTTAGTTATAACGGCAGGAGCGTCTGCAGCACAGGGAGATTGCCTTCTACCACCTTTCTGTCACTTGGAGTAATATTATTGGGGTTCCTAGTTTTAATTGGCACATCAATCCTCCAAGCCTTTGGGAGCTGTTTTGAAGGCATGGTCTGGAGGGAAGTAAACAATGCCTCTTTGCTACAATTCTGTTGTGTACAATTCTGTTGTGTACAATTCTGGTCACCGCATCTCAAGAAAGACATAGTGGAACTGGAAAAGGTGCAGAAGAGAGCGACCAAAATGATTACTGGGCTGGGGCACCTCCCTTATGAGGAAAGGCTAAAACATTTGGGGCTCTTTAGTCTGGAAAAAAGGCGCCTGAGGGGGGATATGATTGAGACGTACAAAATAATGCAGGGCATGAGTAAAGTGGACAGAGGGAAGGTTTTCTCCCTCTCACAAAATACCAGAACTAGGGGACATACACTCAAACTGAGGGCTGGGAGAGTAAGAACAGACAAAAGAAAATATTTTTTCACCCAGCGCGTTGTTAGTCTGTGGAACTCCCTGCCACAGGATGTGATGATGGCATCTGGCCTGGATGCCTTCAAAAGGGGATTGGACAGATTCCTGGAGGAAAAGTCCATCACAGGTTACAAACCATGATGGAGATGTGTAATCTCCAGGCTTAAAACTGGGGTACTTCAAGGGCCAGATGCAGGGGAGTGGTATCAGGAGACAGATATCTAGTCTCATGTGCTCCCAAACGCATCTGGTGGGGCCACTGTGAGATACAGGAAGCTGGACTAGATGGGCCTTTGGCCTGATCCAGCATGGCTCTTCTTATGTTCTTATGTTAAAGCGAAATAGCTGTGAATCTAGTCAGCCATTGGCTCTTAAGTTTTAGTTGTCACTTGTGACTTGCATAACACCACGCTATACCCTTAACCTCTTTTGCTTTCTTGTCCTATAGCTGGGAAAGTCAGTTGTTGCCAAAGTCCGGATCCCCGCAGGCACTACGCTCACTCTGGACATGCTCGCCGTCAAGGTGGCAGAACCCAAAGGATGCCACCCGGAAGACATATTTGACTTGGTTGGCAAGAAAGTCAAGGTCAACATTGATGAGGACGAAACCATTGTCGAAGATGCTGTTGAAAACCATGTGAAGAAAGTGAAATGCTAAAGGTGGTTCCTGGGAAAGGGATTCCTCCTGTGAGGCTGGATGACGAGACTCTGAAATCATTGAGTTTTTTATGTTTGATTTGGAGAAGGGAACCCAATGAGATGTTGCTTTCTGGTAGGCAATGGTGTTAAGGCAGCCCCTCTGGCATTCTGAAGAAGGGGGTCTTGTGGAAATAGGGCAGAGGGGAACTTCTAGAAGGCTCTCTGGATTTTCCTTATTGCTGAAAATCCCAAGGCCCGACATGGTAACCTTTCAGGGTGAATATTTTTTGAGAAGATAATGTGGGCTTTTGGAAAAGATGCTTCTGATGGATCAGGATTGAGTGCTGTGAAGGCCTCCAAATGGAGCATTATGTGCTCCCGGCGGTGCCCTTCAGTTTTATTCAGTTTGCCAATGTTGGCAATTTGTGACAAGAGCCAGAGGCTGCTGTCTTAGCTAGGAACAGGTCAGGGCCTGTGCTTCATTTGAGGGGGTCTTCTGTAGCCTTATCATCCTCTTTCCGCATTTCTATTAAAATTTGGCAGGAAGGAATAGAGGAAAACGGACCTGAGCTGTACCTCAGGCTATGAAAGGGCTAATTGTCCCCTCACCTGAGGTAAATAAATAATGCTTCAGAGCCTGCACATGGGAGCTTGCTTTCAAAAGGCAGTTGATTAAAATTCTAGTTCTGATACCTTAAAAAGAAGTTAGTTGCTGTTTTTAAAAAGTAACACTTCACCCCATTTTGATAGTGAGTGATTATGTCTAGCTACTAACACTCATTGAAATATTAAAAGCTGCGGACCTGCTGGACCAAGTGCTTTTTCTTCCTATTCCCTGTCATTTCTTCAGTAGCACCAACAAAAATGAAGCATCATAATGAGAACACATTCAAACCATGTGATTTCTCTCAACCATTTCCTGGGGCGAGGAAGGAAACCGGAAAGTCACTTCCATCCTTCCGAGGTCGGTAAAATGAGTACCCAGCTTACTTGGGGGGCAATGTGTAGCCTGCACACTATAATTAAAATTGTAAACTGCCCAGAGACTACTTGTAGTGGTATGGGGCGGTATATAAGCAGAACACTTTGCTTTTTGCTTTATTACACCACAGAAGAATGAAATCATTCGTTGTCAAGTTGCAGTCCAAATGTAATGTAGATACATTTTGTTAGGAAAAGGAATTCTAGGCCATTGATTGCATCCCAGTTGTGTTCGAAACCATCTCCTATTTTTGCTGTCCCAATGTTTGAGACATAGTTATGAAAGCAATTTAAAATTTTGGTCCATAAAAATAATAATGATGATAAAGAAAGCAGGTTTTGGAAGAAGATCTTTTTTATTATTATAAATAAAAAGGAAACCTTATATGAAAAATCACATCATTACCAATCTTGGTACCAAATCTAGATATAAATTCAATCTACTATGGGTCAAAGTCTATTAGCGGCTTCTTTCTCACAGAAAACAGAGAGAGGAGGATCTTTAGGAAAACACTACAACTGAAAGCAGGCACCTAATGCTTGAAGGCTCCAGGTTCGTCTGTGAAGGCTTCTGCCCAGTTTGTTCCAGCTAGAGCAGACCTACTGAGTCAGTAGGATTTGCATGTGTTTATGTACCATTCAGCCTAAGAGGCAGCAGTTCTGCACTGGATGGCACTGGAAACTGAATGTAGGGTTAAGTCAGTCAACATAAAATTATTTATTTGGGTGGCAGTCCTTATGTAATTTGACTGAGTAAATATGCTTAATGTTGGGCTGTAAAAGGTCCAGTTTCAGCATACCATCTGTTTTAGCTATATATGCTGTGCAACAAATCATCACCATCCAGATCCACTGCAGTGTATATAGAATGTTTCTATTGTTTTAATAGTGCTTAGTTACTCCTGCCCCGCCTTGATAAATCTGAGCAATGAATGTGCTGACATATGAAAGAAACAGTGATCAAGAGCTTGATTTCACCTAGAGATGTAAAATTTTCAGAAATTTTGAAGCTCGACCCCCCCCCCATTTTTTCCAGCCCCCCCCCCCCGGGAAAATGGAAATTTTTGAAAAAATTCAAAAAATGCTACCTTAGCACACACACCCTTTTATAGCTTGATAGTCATTCTGTGACTTTAGGAACATTAAATGTGACTATGGACAATTTGTCTTGACATAAAATTATCACAACTAGCGTATTAAAATATAGTGTATCCAAACAATTATTACAAACAGAATTTACTTCTCATAAACTAATGTAGCTAAATGATTCAATTTTCTGGAATCAGATAAATGTAAACTATTTCCTTTTTAAATTAAGTTAATTAAATTAAAGTAAGTATATACTACCAGGTTCTTTTTGTTGTTCTGTATTTTCTCCCAGTGCTTTGAGGCCTAGTGAAGAGCACAGAACAGAACCAAACATACCCACCCACATGCAAAAACAAAAGTGAAACCTTTTCTTGCAGCACCTCCTAAAGGAAGAAATGTACAGTAACCACCCGCCATTTCGCGGTTCAGGTACTGCAGTCTTGCTATATTGTGGGACCAGAGTACATGCTGGGGCTCCAGCTGATAAGTGCTGGGGAATTTCCCCACCCCAGCACCAACCAGCTGGAGCACTCTGCAGCCCGTGCAAAGGCACCACTGCCCTTGCTGCAAGCGTCATTCCTCCCCCAGCCAGTGCCAATCAGCACAATCTTCATTGAAATGTATTGGCTCAATGCATTCCAATGGGGAAAATTTTCCCCATTGAAATGCATTGAGCCAATGCATTCCAATGGGGAAAATTTTTCTCCATTGAAATGCATTGAGCCAATGCATTTCAATGGAGATCGCCCCCCGCCCCCCAGGCCCCACCCAACCCACATCCGCATAGCACGGATTTTCAACCATCGATATCGATAGGCAGGGGGTTAGTTACTGCATCTTGTTCTTGCATTGGAGAGTTCAATTTGTAACCTAGGACTTGCTTGTCCTCAGTGCACAGAAATTAGAATAATTTGATACCATGTATATTTTTTTAGGAATGATTTGGAAAACCTTTGAACACCCTGTTTTAAAACATTTTATTCATCATGTTAAAACAAAACATTCCATAATCCTTTATTCTTTTTTCTTTTTGCATTTTTTCCAATGTTTCAGAAAAAACCCAAAAAGGCTTCAGGAAAAAAAAACAAGAAAAATTGTTGTTTTCCCCTTAATTTTTCAGCCCCCCCCCCCTCGGGCCTTCACATCTCTAATTTCACCCACAAGCCATTTCAGCACAAGACCTGTTAGGTGCCAAAATTCTGCCAGTTTGTCTCTGCCATTCCAGGACCTCTGTGGGGTCCGTACACTGCATTGTGTTTGCCTATGCTTCTGCCTGTACTGAATGTACAATTTATTCATCACACAACCCAGGAAAAGGTTGTGGTGGAACCGGCGGGCTTTGGGCTCAGTGCAGGCAGTTGGCTTTGCAGATGTGCAGTCCCAGGGTCTGGGTTATCACAAGAGCAGGCACGCAGCGGATTCACAGAGTCTTGGTCCTTCCGTTGTGTGTTTTGGGATAAATGCCTTTGCAAGCCTCCTTGAGCCACAAGTGTCCCATTCTGCTAATTGCTTGCCTCAAGAACCTTTCAGAAGAATGCCTAGGGGGATTTTTTTAAAAAAAACATTGAAAACACAATAAAACACTGTCACAATAACTTGCTCTTCTCTCAGTTCATTTTCACAGGGTGGGAGTGGGGTGGGGGTTGTTTCTGCTTCTGTTTCTTCTCGAAGCTGCAAGGGTAGGGAATAGAGTAGACAGTCCTGACAGACTGCCCCTTGGTCACCCTCCTAAATGGTGGGAAAGTAGGCTGGGCTACCTGTTGGCCACAGTTGCCCAAACTAACACAGAGAAGTCCCCTTAGCTCTTCTGCCACAATGGCAAGGCTCTTCTCATAAACAGGGTTTGTCAAAGATGGTGGGCTAGCTACTTGGGATACAGAAACAAGAACCACACCCTTTATGCCTGCACAGTGATTCCCAACCTCGGTTAACCCAGGTGCCCTTGGACTAAAAACTCCCAGAAGTCCTTCCTGGCCAGCTGTGCTGGCTAGGATGTCTGGGAATTGCAGTCTAAGAACATTTGGGCTACCCAAAGATGGGAACCACTGCCTTAACAGGTTTAGGGTTTTCCTTCAAGATGCAGGATCGTGGTGGATGTTATATGAACAAACAGCAGCCTTATACTCAAAAGGCAGTAGATGGGGATGCAAGAGTTTAACTTGTACTTTGGGGGACTAATACCCTTCCTAAGAAAAACCTGTTCATTAGGAAAGGGAGTAGGATTAAAACTGAGCATGGGTTGGGTACTCCATAAGGCAGTGTTGGCGAACCAATGGCACGGGTGCCAAAGGTAGCACTCGAAGCCCTGTCTGTGGGCATCTGACATCGCCCTTTCACAGCCACCTGGATTCAGGTTAAACTGCTTTATTGACACTTTGCGAAAAATTAATGGGTTTTGAATCACAGTTTGGGCCCTCGGTCTTTAAAAAGTTCGCCATTACTGCCATAAGGTATACCCTAAGAAGAAGCAAAAGAGGGCTTGAGCTGTGTGGCCCTGGCAATACGCAATTGCAAAAATAGGTCACAGGCAATACCTTTATAGGCCCCTTTTACCATGTCTAAACTTCCGGGGACCTGCTTTGAAGAAAAGTGATTTACACTCGAAAGCTTGCAGTGTTCTTTGTTTTTTATTCTTATTAGTAGCCTATAAAGGTATCGCCTGTAACCTATTTTTCCTAAAAAGAAAAAGGGAGAACCGGGAGGCAATGGTCTGATTCTCTTTAGCTTCCTCCCCTCCGTGTTCCTCAAGCGATTTCTGACTCCTTGCATGCTTTGTTTTCCTAGGGCGGGATAGGCATTTGCCATGGTTTTTGTTTGCAAGCAGCCTTGGTGGCCCATTGCAGGGACAGAACAAAGGCTGGGTCGTTCGGAGTCAAGTATCAGCTGAAAGAGATTCCCAAAGCCAACAGGACAACTTGATCGTATTTGCCATTTATTTGGGGTTGTGGTCCATTACAATCCCAGTTCAGGACTTTGCACAGACTAAACGTGCCCTCTGAAGGTCATTAGACATGTCTTCCCTCCATTTAGTACCAACAAGAAGAGAGATCATGCATGTCCTACCAAAGTAATTCCTCTCTTCAACTAACTGCAACAATCATGTGCTGTCAAGTGAATTCTTTAAAAAGGTGACCTTTTTAGGGGTTTTATTTGTTTATATAAAAATATTTTTACTCCACCTTTCTCCTTAAAAAGGACCTGAGGGGGCTTACAACTATTAAAAGACAACATTTAAAAGCTACAAACTGTGCCTAGACACATATTTTAAAAATATTAAATATTATATGAAAATCTGTTTTCCAGGTAGAGAGTACTCAGAAAGTAGTTTGCTGTTCCCTTCTTCTTGGAGCGCCTTGGGAACTGTGCAGTTTGCCCAAGGCCTCACAGGCTCACTTTTTCTCATAGAAGGCACAGTGGGGAACTGAAGTCACAACCTCTGGCTCCGCATCCTGGGTCTCCTTGCAATCACCCTCTCCGGGAGGTGGTCACTGGCACTTTTGAGTGGGGGATGAGGTACAAGCAGAAGCTAGACCAATGCCTTGAGGCCACAGCAAAGCTTGTGGGAACGTGAACTGCTTCCTATCTTAGGCCTGTCTTCAGGAACTTGGCAGCTGTAAGGAAACCTAAAAACTTTGGCTATAAATTTTAAACAATATGCCCTCTAATTTTTGACCCCAGTGCACAAGGCTCTTCCTGGGTGTGCACACATGTGTGACTCCCCAGCATGGGTTCTGTTGACACCAAAACAAAATAAAAGTCACTTTGGGTGTGCAGGGAAGGAAAAGCCCTTTGCAAAGGGGGCCGGAGGCGTGCAAGCCATAGAGGGAACCTTGGTTTCAGTAGTAAATTGCCTTGCTTGTTCATGTCATTTTCCAAATATGTACCTATCTGCCTGCGCATGGTGTTAAAATGACCCTTTTTCTCTAATTTGGCACAAAACGGCAACAGACTGAGCAGTGTAAATTCACCAACAATCCTAGGACTTGGTGAGGGAGATCCCATGAGGTCAGCTGTCTGCATGAACAAATCATAGAAGCACTGTAAACACAATCCTTTGTAAAAGATGCATAGATTTTCACACTGAGCACAGAGAGATCTGCATGACTTCAAGAGACAGGGGTCGGGGCTCATGTGTGCACCCCTACCCCTACTCCCTTTCAGCCCCACATGCTTTCAGACCAAATACCCAATTAAGACCTACTGCCATTCATATCATGATGTTCCTGGAGATCTCACTGGTCACAGTGCAGAAAAGGATGGGAAATCCCCGCTTAGGGCTATTATTTATGGAGAATACAGCTCCATAAAGTATATAGCGAGAAGCAGATCGAAGTCTACATGTGGCTTTTTATTTTTCAATTGCACCACTTCATATTTTGCATAACATTTGTGCTTCTGAAGGTCAAGGAGCAAAGGGGAAATGCACTTGATACTACACAGAGGCCCATTTCTTGATTCCCTGGAAATACAACCACCTCTGGGATGTCGCCTGACACCATGTGAGTGTGCATCAGCAACCGTGAAGAAATTGTTTTTATAAAATGTGCTCCTTGTAACAAATTCTGAGGTTGTGTACAATTGCCGCAAGGACAGTCACCCGCATACACATATTCCTGTGTGATGAGTTCCCATCAAGGAAGTCATTAAGGACTACAAAGGATCAGGTCGAAAGGGATGAAGTGTTACACAGCACCATCATTTTCCTTGTTGAAATCTGAAATGCTTCTTGGAGCAGCTCACACAACTCACGCAGCTCACACACCGTGACGACAATCCCAGGTCTGTTCCATCTTCTTGTGTGATCGGGCCTTATGTTATCTTCAGGATGGTCACTGTCCCTTCCCACAACCTCAGTGCTGGGTAAATGGGCTCCACGAAACGGGATTGAAACGTGTGCAGGTGCTTCATCCCATCGGTTACATTATAGAAGGATAAGATCCCGGCTTCGTAATCCAGGAAGACCCCAATGCGCTCAGGGTCTTCCTCGGTCTGAATCAGGATTCTTTCCCCGTTGTGAAAGGCCCAGTATTCAAAGTCAAACCTCTTGATACACCACGAGGCCCGGTTCCATCCCAAACGGGACAACTCCGAGTCTCCTTTCCTCTTCAGAGAAGGGTAGGCGGCCCCAATCCACCATCCTTGCCCAGCTTGTAGCACGTCCACCTCCCAGTAGTGGCTCCCAGCAAAGAAGGAATCTCGGCTCAAAACCTGCCACAGCTTGTCAAATCTCTGCAGGCTTGAGGGATAAAGCCTTCTCCTCCAGTAGCAACTTACTGAGAGTTGGTCCTCCGACATGGTCAACCTAGGGTGCAAACTGTCAATGTCCAAGGTGGGGGATCTTGCATCTGTAAGCAAATGTTGGTAAACAAGGCATTACACTTCCAGCATCCCAAAAGCCCTGCCAAGCAGCAGCTGATTGGGAAGGGATGAGACACAAGGAACCATAGTTGTGTCACCTACAGGGAAACTCTAGCTGGGATGTCATATTATAACACTGGGCTTTTTCCTCCATCTCTGCCACCAGCTGCCATGACCTGGAAGGAGGAAGAGGAAGCTCACAATGTGATGACATCCTTTCTAAAGACATTCACCGTGAGGAGACAAAAGCAGTCAGATGACAACATGAGGTGTCATGTCCGCCTTCTGTGATACCACAGGAGGCAGCAGGGTAGGGGCAAAATCCCCCTGCCGTTTCACCTTTAACACAGTGAGCATCTTAGAGAAAAATGTCATTTCAAAATGGGAGAGTGGCCCTGGTGCTCTCCAGTGGGTCATGTTTTTTAAAAATATATATTTTAAAATATTTTGGAGGGCTACTGTGAGCCCCTCCCTTGCAGAAGATACAAGAGACTGCATGAGCAACATGCTGTCCCCACAAACATTTAAGCTTTTAATTTTCAGAGGGTGTTGGGGAGGCTGGTGGCCTCAGAATCATAAGGACGGCCTTGGGAGGTGCATTAAGCCCACCTCAGCCCTATACAGTAGTTACTCAGCTGTCGAGTCACTCTCCTGCAGCTGCCTGTGGTTGCTGGGCCTCCATGTTTCAGTGACAAAGCAGACCCTATGAATATGAATTCTGCCCATCCCTCTTCTAAAACCTCACCTGCTGAGCATTTACAGTTCTGGAGCTTTTAACCATGTTTGGGAACTTAGAGAAAGGGTAAAGGGATGCCACATCAGAGCATACATACGTTTTAAGAAGAGGGACCGATCTCCACAGGAACGCACTTTCAACAAGGCCCCTGGCTCCTTCTTCGAGGTGCTGTCAAGGCTACTGAAAATGTCTGGGCAAAAACAAAACAAAGAAGTTGCTTAGCCTTTCAGGAAATGGGCTTTTTGAACCAGGAAAATAGCTCTTCTTGTTACTTTATATTTCTGCCATGGCCCGAAACCAGAGCAGACCTAGTCTGAATTCTTACATGTTCGTTGTTGTTTTTTAAAACCCTCTCCATTACACAGGAAAAGCAGACATATCAGAGCAAAAGATCCGATTCCTCTGTCCTCATTAAAGCCAGGGTTGGCCATATTATTAAGACAGCACAACCGCTGGCAAGCTTTGGGGCAATTAAAACAAGTGGCCTTGGCAGGTGGTAGGTTTGTTTTCTTGGAGGTTTTAAACAGGGGTTGGCTGGCCAGGTGTGAGGGATGATGCCGGAGATGGTTTCTTGTTTAGGCAAGGAATTGGACTAGATGGCCTTTGATGAATCTCCATGATGCTCCATATGATTCATACTTGCAAACTGAGCTTGCTCTCATGCACTAGGAAGCACAGGCACTGCACCTATTCAAAGGGAGCAGGTAGAGTAGTGGTTCTCAACCTGTGGGTCCCCAGACGTTCCTGGACTGCAACTCCCAGAAATCCTGGCCAGCTCAGCTAGTGATGAAGACTTCTAGGAGCTGCAGTCCAGGAACATCTGGGGACCCACAGGTTGAGAACCACTGAGGTAGACTAATGATGGAACCCAAGACTGGCCAACTTGCCCCTTCCCCATCTGTTACCTTCCTTGAGCCGAGCTTTGAGCGGCTTCTGCAGAATGGACTGAATCATCTCCACAAAGTGCTTGAAGTGGTTTGTGATGGGATCAAACGTCACAGGCACTGGAACCAATGTCTCTGCCGGGATCCGCTGCTTCACCATGTCCTTCTCTATTGCACTGTAACCCTTGAGAGCGAGAAATGGACTGTTAGAGTTCCGTATGGCCAATGCCTGCCATTTCCAAACATCCAACTGTGAGCGTCCAAGTTACAACTACCCCATATGAACCTATCCCATTGCAGATGTGCTTCACTGAGACGTCTGCTTTGGACTAAAACCCAGAGGAGCATAACCACTCCATGGATGGCAAAACCACAAGCCTGTATGTGACCAAATCAGGTAAGTTCTTCCTCTGAAAATGTTGCCTGGTCGGGTTCAGAAGCAATGAAGACTGGCCTTGCCTATGGATGCTGAGCCAAGAGAACATGAAGAGTTAGAACAATGATCCCTCTAGCTCAACATGGTATACTCAACATTAACAACAGCTGTCTATGGTTCATAAGAACATAAGAACATAAGAAGAGCCATGCTGGATCAGGCCAAAGGCCCATCTAGTCCAGTTTCCTGTATCTCACAGCGGCCCCACCAGATGCGTTTGGGAGCGCATGAGACTAGATATCTGTCTCCTGATACCACTCCCCTGCATCTGGCCCTTGAAGTACCCTGGTTTAAAGCCTAGAGATTACACATCTCCATCATGGTTTGTAACCCGTGATGGACTTTTCCTCTAGGAATCTGTCCAATCCCCTTTTGAAGGCATCCAGGCCAGATGCCATCACCACATCCTGTGGCAGGGAGTTCCATAGACTTACAACGCGCTGGGTGAAAAAATATTTTCTTTTGTCAGTTCAAATGTGGTTCTTTCTTGCCCTTCCTGGATACCCCAGATACTGAAGCCAGGATTCTCTACATGCCAATCATGTGTTCTGCTATTAAGTGATGGCCCCTGTTCAGACACTAGTATAGGTTGAACCCATTGCTCACGGACTATCAAGACATTGCCACATCCTATGAATGGCAGCAGCTGCCTAGATGCCCTAAGACATCTGATCTTGCCTGATTTCGGAAGCTAAGCAGGGTCGGCCCTGGTTAGTAGTACTTGGATGGGAGACCACCAGGGAATACCAGGTGCTGTAGGCGCCTGGAGTAGGAACTGGCAAACCACTCCAGTATTCCTGCCAAGAAAACTCCATGGACATGGGGTCACACACACATGAATGGCTCCTTTTATATATATAGGGTCAAGGAGCCTTTGGCCTTCCCGATCTTTTGAACACAGGCCCCATAATCCCTTGCCACTGCCCATGTTGGCTGGGGTTTCTGGGCATGAGCTATGGTTCAAAATACACAGAAGGTCAAATGTTCTTCATCCATGATATCTACAGATGGGCACATGAATGGCAACCGAAATGAACGACTCATCTGGGTTTTCAAAAAATGTGAGATTATATCAAACCAAGCCTTGTGACATCATTTTCCACTTGGGCACTGTCCAGATGAGATGGATTACAAAACCCACCTTCCCCTCCCACCATAGAGAAGACCATCTAAAGACCAATATTCCAGTTGCTGTTTTCTAAACTCGAGCACCATTCAGAGACCTTATTTTTGTTGTTTTTTAATTGCTGCTTTTGTTTTGCCACCAGTGAGCAGGTTCCCTAGATTTCAAAAAACCTCCAAAACCTAGGCAGCAGCACAGGAACAGAATGTGTGTCTACACTAATGGGAAGCACTGGTTATGTACAACCTTCCATTTGTTTTTAAAACTTCTAATGGTTCGCACATTTCCTTTCCTCTTCCAAACCAGTTCAGCAAGTGGTTACAATCATCTACTGAATAATGGTTGCTAGCATGACACCTATTAAAAGGACCAGCATCAAGAGCTGTAGCCAGTTTCTGTGTTCGTTGATATCCTTTAATAGAGGAGGGATGGATCCTGTACGTATCATTTCAAAAACAGCTTTTTCCAATAGGGTATAGAGTCCAGGAAAACAACAATTAGAAGTTGGGCCTTCTTGGTGGTGGTCCCCAACTTTGGGAATAGACTCCTAGTCAAGCTGTATCTGGCTCCCTCTTTTCCTTTAAGAGACGGTGCTCTTTAGGGATGCATTTGAGAGCAGCCCCATACGATTTCCCCTGCCGCCATGGCCCACCCACCAGTATGAAATGCTGCGCTTTCTGGTTTTGCTTTTGATAAGTTTATTTTGTCTTTTGATTGTTTGAGTTATTTTGTGTGTCTCTGTTATTGTTCCTTCCTTAGTTATTAAACACCTGGAAGAGTGCATGGCATTAATTGGGAGGGATGTAAATAAATATTGTACATACATAACATACCCACCCAAGAATGGCTTTATTAGAGCAATAGAGTTATTCTACAGGAGGATTTGACCTGGAGTGCCAACACTGAAGCACTGGTTAAGAAGGCCCAACAGAGATTATATCTTCTGAGACTTCTCAGGTTGGCTGGGGTGTCTAAGAAATTGTTGGTAACCTTCTACCGTTCAAAAATAGAAAGCACCATCAAACTGCCTCTGTGTCTGGTTTTCCAGTTGCACAGTGGCAGATAGATGGGCACTCCAGAGGGTCATAAACACTGCTGAGAGGATAGTGGGCTGTCCTCTTCCTTTGGAAGAATTATACAACTCCAGATGCTCAAGGAAGACATCTAAATTTTGAGAGACCCTTGTCCTGGCTATCAATTTTCCACTGTTGCCACTGTCCAGAGATACAGACTGGTCATTACAAATAGACTAAAGAACAGTTTTTATCACAGAGAAGTATCCAAGCTAAATGACCATCTTAATCAGTTTTAAGTAGTGTTTTAAATTTTGTAAGCAATTTTTCAGAGTTTTTAATATTTTGTATGTTTTTATATGTTTTATGTTTTGTTTTTAGTTTTGGAACAGCACTCTAATTTCGTTGTGCATATTTTGCATATGCATAATGACAATAAAACTCTATTCTATTCTATTCTAGATGCAAGCCTTTTTCTTTTTACCTTACAGAATGCTTCCTGAGTGGTTGTTCCTAATTCATAACTGTAAGTTCACCTTACTAGCCTAAAGCACTCCAGTCACTTAATTGCTGAATATGCTAACACTCTTGCCAGTACCAAAGCTAATTAGCTTTTAAAGGTCTTGGTCAGTTCTCTATGTATTTGGAGTAGGACAGGCATCTCTTGGAGTTTGTCTTTACAACTCTGCATACTGCCTATTGAAGTGGTGGTTGGGAGGGAGTTTTCTGGCCTGAGGTGACTGTCAGTCTAGCCAGAAGTAACCAATCATTCCTCCTGCCTTGGAATCCAATTTCCTCTCTGCTTTGGAGCTTTCCCCCCTCTCTTGAGTCTGTTGCTGAAAGCAGACATGTTTGCCAGTTTTCTGTTGATCTGTAAGCAGTGAAACATTTGAATATTTCTGATAATGTCTCAGGGTGTTATTGAGACTGTAAGTATCAGTTAATGAGAAAAGTGGTGGTCCACTCCGGGGAGGGGGTGCAGAATCGAAGCTATTATCCACTGTGAATCCCAGTACATCTGCTATGCAGCCAAATTTTCCCCCGCCATCTGCTGTTAGCTAGCTCAACCAATATGACCTTTTACTGAGCTACATTCGTCTCGATCAGGGTGCACGTTTTAATTCATTGTTGTTTATGTTTATGTTTTGAATCTGTGTTTTATTTTGCTGACTTGTCTCTTTTATTGTTTCCTTCAGCGTTTTTCAACCATTAAACACCTGTGAAGATGTGCCTGGCATTAATTGGGAAAAATTGAAAAATTCCAAAGAAATTCAACCCACCCACCCCACAGAATGGCTTTAAATAGCGTCAAGGGATGCAAGGCTTTTCCCCCCGAGGCCCGCAGAATGCTTCACTTCCTGGTCCCGCTCATTCTCTTTAGTGTTTGCCCTGTAAGTTCACCTTACTAGCCTAAAGCACTCCAGTCCCCCTCCTTTTTGAATATGGACCACCACCTCCCCTTTCCTGGGAGCTACCAATGGACTGAGCCGCCCGACAGCCTGCCCGCCGACACGGTCTTGGCCCCAGCCCTCAAACCACCAGGTGAGGGGAGGGGAGGAGGCATCTCTTGGAGTTTGTCTTTAGGAAGGGGATGGAGGAGGCCTCCGCTGCCTGGGCTGAGGAGGCGGGTGGGCAGGGGGCTACTGGCATGGCTGGAGGTGACCGGCCGGCTTTAGGGTCCGGGATGGGAAGAGCCGTCTCTGAGCCAGAAGTAACCAATCATTCCTCCTGCCTGGGTTCCTCATCTCTGTGGGGCTGGCGCTGACAAGCTTCCTCTTCCTCCTCATAGATTGGGGGAACGTCTGTTGGGGTCCTCCTTGAAGTCTTGCCCCTTTCTTTCTGTCTTGGGTCCCCTTTCTCTCTCTCTGTCTTTTCTTTCTCCCCCATTTGAATATTTCTGATAATTTCCCCACTTCAGAAACGTGCTCATTTCTAGCCTGCATATGTGTATCTGTAATTAAAAAAGTAAACCGTCCAGAGACTCCTTGAAGTGGTATGGGGGGTATACAAGCAGAACACTTCCTGCCTTCTTTCCTTCCTGCCTTCCTTCATCCTCCTCCATCTGCTGGACTTGCTGAAGGCATCTGCACTTTTTGGCAATACAGCAATTTAACCTGAATACAGGTGGCTGTGAAGGGATGATGTCAGGTGCCCACAGAAAGGGCTCCGATGCCAGCTTTAGCACCCATGCTATAGGTTCACCTACAGTGCCCTACTGTTAATGTTTTTTAGCCAGTTAATGTTTTGAATCTGTACACTGTTTTCTAATGGTGGTGTGCCTCGTGATTTTTTTCATGAAACAAGTGTGCCTTTGCCCAAAAAAGGTTGAAAAACACTGCCTTAGGGAAGATGGGCGGGGTATAAATCCAATAAATAAATAAATAAATAAATAAATAAATAAATAAATAAATAAATAAATAAATAAATAAATAACTTGTAGCCAAAATATGCCAAACTGCACCCCCATCTTGGCATCCCTAGGAATCAAGTTGTAGAGAGGACAGACTTGGCTTATTCCTCCTGCGTATGCTACACCTCCCCATTTCAACTCATTTGGTTGATAACCTTGAACTCCTCCGGCACTGCTATGAGAGGGGAAGGTAGGGGGAGACGGGGAGGGACACAGGCCTACCTTGAGCAAATGCAGAGGGTCTGGCTGGAGCTGGATTTGCCTGACCTTCTCTGAGAAACTGTGCATGACACTGATTTCCCCTTCACACACTTCCAGTTGCTCTTCATAGGCCCTGAGGGTTTGCTCCACCTTCTCATCGACATATCTTTTGGTCAAGGTTTCCTCCTCATCCAGAAGGAGCCGGAGCTCGGTAAACTTCTGGGTCACCCAGGTTTTACTGGCCAGTGCATGCGCCTGTAGGGGCAAAGGAGGAAAGAAGCCTTAACGTCACATAAGGAGTGTACAGCCGTGCCGGTGCTCCACAGGCTGGTGATGGGCTGGCAAAGCACTGCTGTGGTAGTACATGGCACCCCACGGGCCCCTCTTTTTTGTGGGGGTGGGGTGGAGATCTGCTGAAGGGGGCGAAATGCAGCTACCGGAAGGGTCTTGGAGTGGCAAATTCATTTTTCAGTACCACACACACACCAACACACACCCATCATTTTGCAAACCTGGAACTAGACTTCTAGCCATTTCTGGATTCATTTTATGATGGGTGATGTTAAAAAACATACATTAGGACCCCCATATCCACGATTCCAATTATCCGTGGTCTGAAAATATTATACAGTACATAGCATGGTATCTGGCACCCTCAGCAGCCAGTTCTGGTAATGCATGTTAAAATCTGTTTTCTTGCCCCCCTCCCCACAATTTACTATACAGTACTACATATTTAGGGCTTGCTGTTATCCACAGATTTTCAGTATCTACGAGGGATAGGGGTGGGATGGAAAAATCCCCCATAAAAGCAAAGTGTGCTGCTTATATATGGTCCCATAGTTCAAAGCACTCTCTGGGTGGTTTACAATTGTTTTATGCAGGCTCCACCCCTGGAATTATAGTACAGTGGTCCCCCGCCCTTTCGCAGTTCACATACTGCAGTCCCGCTATATCGCGGGACCGCAGTACCCGGAAAGGCCTTGAGGGAGGGGGGAAGGTTTGGGAGCTTTTTAAACCTTCCCCCCTTTCCCCAAGCTCCGGGCTCCAGCTGGTTGGTGCTGTGGTGGTGGTGGGGGGGGGAGGTTTTCCTCCCCCACCTCAGCGCCAATCAGCTGGAGCCCGGGGGCTTGCCTCTGGAGGTATTGCACGCCATTTCTCCCCACCCCCTGGGGTGCTGGCAAGCAGCGTGGAATACCAAAAAGGGCTTTTGGCCGCAGAGCCGAGCACTCGGCTCCGCAGCTGAGAGCCCTCTTTCAAGATCTCTCACCACCCACCTGCACCTCCCCTGGGGTGCGGGCGAGCGGTGCACAATGTTGTGCCCCCCCCACCCAACCTGCATCCGCATATCACGGATTTTCAATGATCACGGGTCGGGTGGATCCCTAACCCCTGCGATAGGCAGGGGGTAACTGTAGAAAGTAAAACATGTTTAGAAAGGAGGAAAGTGACCGTTATAAAACTGGTTGGTGAAAGGATCCAGTACTGTCTAGATACAGAGCTCTTTGTTTACCTCTAAGCATATGGCCATATATGCACAGGTAAAGGGCAGGGTGGATAAAAATCAATGATTTTAAAAAAATGGATATAAACCACAGTTTGTATGTTTAAAAATCATTTTTTCATTTAAATCATCAAATATTTTTATAATCCATGTGATATAAATCAAATCCAACCTGGAATGCAGGAGTCTCCCTTTCCCTCTCAATACACACAGAGAGAGGGGGGGGGGAGAGAGAGAGAGAGGAAGAGGAGGGCTAGCATAAGTGATAGAGGGAGGGGCTAGTAAGCTTCCTCCCTTGTTCTTCCCTTCACAAAGATTCTTGCAAAAAAGGAAGTTACTTACATGTAACTCTAGATTTTTGAGGGCACACCTGTGAATTCACACATAGGGTCTTAGCATCTGCACAGAGGACATACGGTCTGGTCTTTCCAAGCTTGTAGGGTAGTGAGGGACCTCCTCCTAGCCTGCAAGCTCCTCCTTTCCCACCTACAGGCTCAGTTCCCAGGTTGTCCACCACTGAAGAAAGGAAACAGAAGAAACGTGGCGGACAGAGGGGAAAGTAGGGCAGGAAGTGTGAATTCATAGATGCAACCTCAAAGAAGTAGAGTTACAGGTAGGTAACCTCCTTTTCTTCTTCATGGCATCTGTGAATTCACACATAGGATGATTAGCAAGCTGATTTACCAGAGGTGGGCCATCATGGTAGAACTGCAGCTAGAACAGCCCTGCCAAAGGCGAAGTCAGCTCTCGCTCTGACGTCCAACTTGTAGTGGTTGAGAAACATGGATGGGTTGGACCAGATCGGCACTTTACAGATGTCAGTGACTTCGATGCCTCTTAGGAAAGTCGTGGAACAGGCAAAGGACCTGGTGGAGAGACCTTTGGGAGCATCTGTTAAAGGAAGTCCTGTAGAGTCTTAAGTGTACTTGGTGTCAGTAGATATCCAGTTAGAGATAGTTTGTGGTGAGACTAGATTGCCTTTAGAGAGGTCAGCAGTCCACACGAAGAGCCATTTAGTGCGGTGAAAGGGAGCCATACGGGATAGGCAGAAGAGGAGTGCACAGTGTAAATCCAACATATGAAGTATCAGAAGATGGGGATGGAAAAAAGGTAGGTAGTATGAGTGGTTGTTTCAGGTGGAAATCAGAGACCACTTTAGGGAGAAAGGAGATGTCTGGATAAAGGGTGACTTTGTTGGGGTGGAATTGCAAGAAGGGAGGTTCTCTACGAAGTGTGGAGAGCTCCGATGGCCTTCAAGCTGATTGCAATTAGGACTCGACTGTTGTTCTGAGACAGCAGATCTGGCCTGTTGGGCAGCCTCAGATAGTCGGCAACCATTGTTGAGAGTGCTACAAACCATGGCTGGTGCGGCCACCGTGGATCAATGAGGATGGCTGTGGCCGCATGATGATAAATTTTCACTATGGTCCACTGGAGGAGAGGAAGTGGGGTGAAAAGCATAAAGTAGGGTAGGAGGCCACTGAAGCACGAATGCATCTCCCCAAGCGCGCAATTTCCCAAAGTGCTGATTTAATGTGGTTTTGTGAGGTTTTTATACTCTGAGCACTGGGAGGGCTGATGTTGTTCTCCCAGGCTGTAAAGACAGAGATTGTGGCCGTTGGAGAGGATGATCTTATTAGGACAGGCCACACACTCTTTGAAAAGCCCCTCCAGGGCCATAAAATGGTGTGGTAAGAAAAGAAAGTTGTTTAAAGTAGGAGGAGGAGGAGGCAACTAGGGCAGAGTAAATAAAGAAGATAATAAAAAGGTAATACTCTAACAGAGTAATAAAAGTAGAATACTTTGGTTTTTGCAGGAGCTAGAAAAGACATGGCCATTTTCTGCAGTGGCAAAAAAAGAACTGAGGCTTCCGGCAGGAAGGGAGGAGTATGCGCACTAGAAGGAATAGGTCCCTCACTGCTCTACAAGCTTGGATAGGCCAGATGGCCTCTGCGCAGGAGCAAAAACCCTGTGTGTGAATTCACAGATGCCATGAAGAAGAACCTATCTTTGTCAGAAAGGAGACTGAATCCCCATATGCTTTTTTACCTGTGAGGAGAAAACCAGTCTGAAGAAGACGGTGGTTTTGAGGATTCAACTGATGGAAGACTAAAATGTTTATATTTCCTCAGAATTTATCCACCAAATTGATCGGCCACCAGGGGCTGCTTTTGTTTTCAAATATGAGGGAAGACTGAAGCCATGTTTCACATGCCTGGGCATACACTCCTGACCACCTCTTCCACCTCTGCCCTGATTTTTTCGCCTTGAGCACACCTATATTGGCTCTTGACACATCTTCCTCCATCACCATCGCCACTACCATCACCCATGGTCACGGGGTGTTCTGTTCTGCCACAACTCAGCTGAACCCCTAAACAACAACAACAACAACAACAACAACAACAGGAAGTGGAAGCTGGCAACACTCCACTTATCTACCTTATCGTTTGCCAAAGGGTAGCCTGGAAATGCTCCAAAGGGTGTTAACTCATCCCCAAGGAGATGTGGGCTTGGCCAGTATGTGGTAAGAAGAACACTGTGGCCTCATGTGGCCTGCTCAGTGCTTTCTGAAGGCTCAGAGGGGCAGGCAAATGTTGGAAGCATCAAAAAAGCAGAGAGCTGGTCTAAAGTTGGGCAGCCTTCCTGAGCCAAGTGCCTTGCAGAAGGTTTAAACCACATCTCCCAGTGACCTACCTACAGGGCCGGGCAAATTAGCTTTCAGAGCATCTGCAGGATAAAATCACTCAGATACGGTAGGAGCTGGACTCCAACAATGAGGCATGGTCTGAGGAGATACCGAGGGCATCTCCTCAGTTATCTGGGAGTTATCTGGGAGTTATCTGGGAGCAGTTTGAGCCTCTTGGACCTGAAGAAGTGGACAGGATCCTCCGGTCTGTTAGTGGCACCACCTGTTATTTAGATCCATGCCGTGCCTGCTGGTCAAGGCTAGTCGGGAGGTGACTTGTGGGTTGGTCCAGGCGATGGGGGAAACATCCTTGAGAGAGGGAGTGTTCCCAACTGCTTTCACGGAGGTGCTGGTGCACCCCTTCCTCAAGAAGCCATCGCTGGACCCCACCATTCTGGACAATTTCTTTCTATGGGGAAGTTGGTTGAGAAGATGGTGGGGCTGCAATTCCAGAGGATCTTGGAGGAAATGGATTATTGTATCTTGCCCCCTTTCAGTCAGGTTTCAGGCCCAGATTTGGGACAGAAACGGCATTGGTCGCACTTGTGGATGAGGTCTAGCGGGAGCAGGATGGTAGAAGTGCATCCATCCTTGCTCTTCTTGACCGCTCAGTGGCTTTCAATACCATTAACCATGGTATCCTTTTGGGATGGCTCAGGGAGTTGGGAATCGGTGCAGTCTTGTGCTAGTTCACTTTCTTCCTCCAGGACCAGTCCCAATCAGTGTCGAAAGGGAGCAAGATATCTGACCCATGGCCAATCTGTTGGGGGGCGGGGGCACCACACCGTTCAGTACTCTTTCTGCTCCTGTTCCAAGATCGACATGAAACCGCTGGGTGAGATTACCCGTCACCATGGGGTGAAGTATCATCCGTATGCTGATGATACGCAAGTATTCATCTCCATCCCTGGTGAAATAAGTGATGTGGTGCCTGTGCTACCTCAATGCCTGGGGGCTGTAGGGGCCTGGACAGGGAACAACAGGCTTCGGTAAGACAGATGGTTGGCTCCTCTGTCTCTGGGACTTTGTCATCTTAAGTTTTGGATGGGGTTGAACCTGGGGCTTCTCCTGGACTCACAGCTCCTGATTGAAGAACAGGTGGCACCTGTGGCCAGGAAGGCCTTTGCATAACTGTGTGGTGCACCAGTTGTGCCCTTTCCTGGAAGGAGAAGACCTCCAAACAGTCACTTAGGCCCTTGTTATCTCCCTCATAGATTATTGCAACACAGTCTACATGGGGCTACCCTTGAATGGTATTCGGAAGCTGCAGGTGGCCCAGGCCAGAACACAGCAATGCGGGTTATTCTTGGTGCCCCGAGATCGGCACACATTGCATCTTTGCTTCGCAAGCTGCACTGGTTGACAGGATGCTTCCGGATCTAATTTAAAGCCCTACATGGCATGGGACCAGGTTACCTGAGGGGCTGCCTCATCCCTATTAAATCAGCCTGTCCCACCCGATTGTGCAGGGTGGGAATACTACAGACCCTGTCAACAAGAGAATTTCACTTAGAAACGAGCCTTCTCTGCAGTAGTCCCAGCCCTCTGGAACAGCAATGCCCCCGGAGGTGAGATGGGCCCCCTCGCTCCTGGCCTTCCGGAAGAGTCTGAAGACTTGTCTCTGCCAGCTTTCCTGGGGTGGAACAAGTAGCCATCAGTCGTGGAGATGGCTAACATCAAACAGTTAATCTCTTTTAAAGCCCCACCGCTTACCCCAATAATTATTTATAGGTATACTGTCAGTTTTAGATATATATTTTTAGAATGTTTAATATTTATTGTTTTGTTGTATTTTATATTGTAAATCGCCCAGAGTCCCCTCTGGGGAAATGGGTGGTGACGAATCTAAATAGACAAATAAATAAATAAAATCTCCAAGTGGATGTGTTGCCTGAGGGATGATGGAGGTCATGGTCTCAAACACCAGAAGGGCAGCAGGTGGAGGAATGCTGAAATAAAGGGTGAGGGACAGCGAACTCTGAGGGGAGACCCCAAAGAAGGCCTTTTTCGGGTGAAGGAGATAACAGCTTGATGTGGTGTGATTTGTTTTTTAAATGCATGGGCACACCAGAGGTTGGGGAAAGGTTGCCATCCCCCTGCACACAAGACTCATCTCCTGGCACTGCGTATTATACAGAAAGTCAGTGGAAACGGGAAACTGGGACTCCACCCATCCCTTTGGCCCTGGGTCCAGAAGGATATGATCCCTATCCTAAGAAACCTGAAACCACCTGACAGTAAGGGCATTCTGCCAAGATCTGTTGTGCCATATGGTAGGCTCTGATTACAGAGTTGTTTGCCTACAGCTTCCCCTGCCCTTTGGCACCCATAAAAAGGAGCGGCACACCTGGGCACAGATCATTGTTTTCCACCAACCTGTTTTGCCCAATGCAACAGCCATTTTTAGCAACAGCATTTACAGGGGATGGATTTTAAAAAAAACAAACCAAAGTGTTCTGCTTATATACCGCCCCATACCACTTCAAGTAGTCTCTGGGCAGTTTACAATTTAATTATGCAGAGGCTACACATTGCCCCCACCCCCCCAGCAAGCTGGGTACTCAATTTACCAACCTCGGAAGGATGGAAGGCTGAGTCGACCATGAGCCAGCCGGCTGCCAGGGATTGAACCCCAGGTCGTGAGCACAGTTTTGCCTGCAGTACAGGCATTAGATCAAATTGCACACACCCCATATGTTTCAACACAAAGCCACAAAGAAGAATGCATTAGATGACGGGCACCCTCCTTTCTACAAAGACAGGGAAAGGCCAGTCATCATGGGGCTGACTTGAAGCTTCAAGCTGATCCGGCCAAGTTGCCGTCTCCACCTTGGGACGCTCAGGTCCTGGCCATGAGGATTTGGAGGCTTTTCTATTTTCAGTCCCCCAGTCCTACAATGGCCAGTTGATGAAGTATCATCACCATCATCTCAGAACAGCAGAGCTGGAAGGAAGCCTATGGATTACAAACCCCTGCCAATGAGTCATCCTCACCCAGCAGTTTCTGGATGATCCACATCACACCAAATATCACATCTCTAACCCAATCAACCCTATTTAACTTACACTAGCCTGCTCCAAAAGGATCCACGTAGACAAGCCCTAACATTAGAATTAACCTAGTATACAAAACACATATAGTTTTGTCTAGTCAAGTTTTAATGTTTTGTTAGATCTTGGCATCTTGTATCAATTGCTTAAGAAGATAATCAGAACGTACAGGCACAGCATAGTTGTGGGCAGTTTCTCAATTGTCCTTCCGACCGCAAACAAAATATATTGTATTTTTAATATTTTTATAAATGATGCAACGCAACAGCTATGGTCCAGTACAGTCCAAAAATATTTCAGTTCCTATGTCTCTCTGCCAAGGAGCAGAATATGTGTTCAATTTGCCAATATTTTGAAGTGCCTTGTTTATTAAGCCACTTCAGGATCCTGAAAATTCAAACTGGACAGACAGAAGAAACACTTTTGGTCCATTTCCAGTGATCAAGTGCTCTGGAAACAAAAGAAACCAGAGTGATCCTAGCCCCTTTTAAAAAGTAGCAGCCTCAGAAAGTTGTAGGTAGGAAGGTTCTTGGGACAATTTTGTTCACATATGTCACATTCTCACCTGGAAAAGAAGCAAACTAAACCACCCCCAAAATGGACCACACATTGGGTAAAATGGTCAACTGATTGCATTCTTCACCCTACCTATAGGAGAATTGGATGAGACTCAGTTGTCACAAGTAATGGGTTTAATGGTTTACATGCAACTACTAGTCCCAGATAGAACAGATTCACTAAACTAATTGTCAGATGGTGACTAAATACCTGGTCCATGGTCCATGTGAGCCTACCAACAGGATCCTGGCTAATGAATCTACTGTAGAGTTCAGATCAATATTTATCTAGGCCTACCTCAAAATCCCATCTGTTTGTTGACGGCCGAGAAGCAAAGATCTAAATTGCATGCCGCCCACAAGTTCAAAGGGCAGTTTATAATCTAATGCCCATTTCACAATTCACTGAAAAAGTGTATGTTGTACAAATCAAGCCCCAACTGAACTGCTTGTGTGACCAAATGACAGGAGACTTCTGTGCCACTGCAGCTTGTAACATCTACAAGACAAGGGCTGATCTTATCTGTCTCATGGCTACTTGTACAACAGGCTCTATGTTCAGCTCTGGGAAAAAGTATGACTATCACTGTCACATACAGTTCAAGCAAGGAGGACGCTTTGGAAATGTCAGGGATGTTTTGAGATGCACCTTTTGGATGAAAGCTGCCCCACTACAACAAGCTTCTTTGTCTTTTACCTTTAATGTAGCCATTGCTTCTTCGATATGCTGCATATTGTTTGCCTTCTGCTGCCTCTTTAATGCCAACTGTTTCAAGAAGATTGCTATTACTTCCTGTTCCAACAAAGAAAAAGGACGTGTTGACCAGGAGGAAGAAAGCACAAGCTAAATTCTACAGTTCCATCAAACTGTCCATTTGGCTAGATGGTTAAAAACATACACACACACAAAACACACACACACACACACACACACACACACACACACACACACACACACACACACACACACACACAAAAAGCCACGGACATCCCAAATCAGGTTGTATTATTATTACTTGCACAAACTCTCTTACTTCTGTCCCCATCTTGAGACTGAGCTTAACCTCATATTTGGATGGCTTAAAACACCAAGCCATGGGAGGGAGGGGGAGATTCTGAAGGAATTCTAGACAAAATTTTAAGTGTCACCTTTAGAAAGCCGGTGCGAGTTAAAGTGAGAGATAAGTCCAAAGAATTCTTTGGCAGACAATTTGTGTGCACACACTCATTTTACGTTGTAGAATCTGGAAAGGAGAGAGGGATTCTGATGCTGGAGGCAGATTAAAGACACACTACTTGATGTCCTTTCAAATTAGCTTTTCTGCCCCAGTTTGTTGTTCGGACACACTCCTGCAGAAAGTGTTCTGCTTACATACCACCCCATACCACTTCAAGTAGTCTCTGGGCAGTTTACAGTTTTTTAATTACAGTATACAGGCTACACATCCCCCCCGCCCCGCGCAAGCTGGGTACTCATTTCGGAAGAATGGAAGTAAACCATGAGCCTGCTACCTGGGATTGAACCTCAGGTCCTGAGCACAGTTTTACCTGCAGGACAGGCATTTAACCACTGCACCACGGGGCAAAGGCCTTCCTTCTTCACCAGGATGTTGCAATAAAATACAATAAAATAAAATAAAACCAGAGCATATGATCCCTTTCTCTGACAACAGCTCTTACCCAATGGGAGTCCCAAGAAGTTAGCCTGCTGTTGAAAAGCTACAGTCAGAGGCAGCAACAGGCTAGGAGGGGTGAGATGAATTGACCTAGGCAGCTTTTAGGGGTGGTGGTGGGTGGTGCTGGTCCAATTAAGATTGCCAAATGGTCAGAAACAGGAGCATGCTCCTGTGTTCTTAACTGCTACCTCAGGAAAACCAAGCACAAAGGTAATTCATGGGAGAAATGCGCCTTTAGGCCAGATAGGCAGGATACAAATGTAATACAGTAATATGAATAAATTTGGCTACACAACATCTGAAGCTAAAAGCTCAGAAAGGGAGGCACGCCTTCTTCTGGAGGTCAACGGAGCCCTAGTCCCGTCTGCTGGGGAAAGGGCGATTATCTGAGGAGGAAGCACCCAGGATTTAGGGGCCAAGACGGGGACCCTCATGGCACTTCCTCGGATTCCCACACGGGCCGTGGTGGCCTCGACTTCCTTGAAGTCGCGCGAGTCCACCGTCTTCCCGAACCGACGCCCCCGACGGACTGTGGATCGCTCCTGGCGTCCGGGGTCCCTCTCCCTCTCCCCCCTCCCCACCGCCGCCCCCCAAACTCCGGCCACGGGGAGCCGCCGCCGGTGGGTGCCTGGCCTTCCTGCCCGCCTACCCGCTTGCTGTGCGCCGCCTGGGCGGCGAGGTCGACCGCGTGGCCCCGGTGGGCTCCCAGCAGCGGGCAGAGGGCGCAGATGCAGAGGGCGCACGGCTCGCAGAAGAGCTCCAAGGGGCGGTCGCGGTGGTCGGCGCACCAGTGCTCCAGCTCCCGCAAGGCGCGCAAGTCCTGCGCCGCTTCGCCGGCGGGGCAGAGGCGGTGGCCCCGGAAAGGGCTGCCGCCGGCGCCGGGCTCCCCGTCCCCGGCCAAATGGGGCCGGGCGTGAAGCGGGCAGAAAGAACTCAGGCAGGAGAAGCAGCTCCACGCCGCCGGCGTTCTGCAGAGGTCGCAGCTGGCGCCGACGATCGCCTCCGGGCCGTTGCCTTGCGCCATGAGCTCCCGCGGTGCAAAGCTCGACTGGCAAGGAGGGGCCGGGTGGAGCCCTCCGGCCCCGGAAAGCGCTGCCGCCCCCTTTTTTCCCGGCCAGCCAGTGGAGTTTCGGGGAGAGCCAAGCAGGCCGGCGGCACGGGGTGAAGGGTGAGGCCGGCGGGCAAAAGGAGGAAAAAGCAGGGCTTGGTTGGGTCCGCTCTGGCAGCGGGGCTCGAACCCGCAAGGAGCTGGAGGAGCAGAACGTTAGGACGGCTTCTCAGAGCCTTCAATGAAGCAGCACGCTGACAGCAGAAACGTCTTCCATCAGGTCACCTCTTAGGCGCTTTCAAGAGTGAGCAGCCCTTGCAACCTCAGATGGTAAGAAAGGTGTTTCAGTCCCCAAATCATTCTGATTGCCCTCCTCTGCACTTTTTCCATTTCCACAATATCCTTCTGGAGGACCAGAGCTGTACACAGTATCCCAGATGGGGCCTCACCATAGATTTATAAAGACGCAAAATGACACTTGCTGACTTGTTTTCTATATACCCTTCCTAATGATCCCTAGCATCGAGTTTGCTTTTTTCACTGCTGTGGTACACTGGGTTGACACCTTCATTGAACTGTCCACCAGGACACCAAGGTCCCTTTCCTGGTTTGTTAGTCTTATCAGTTTGACTTGATGGTCCCACAATCTTTTTGTCTTTTAAAATTTTATTTTGTATTGCTTTGTTTCTGCCCAACAGGAGAGATAAATTGACTTTTAAAAAAGGAAAACCTTGGATTGCTAGGGCTGGACTGGAGCTCTCGCACAGTATCTGTTCAGGTAGAGTGGGTGCTAGCACAAAACGGGCAGCAAACTGTGCCTCTGAACAGAGACTGAGCACACTGGGTGGTGGTTGGTTTGTTTTGTTGTACAAGCAATGGTATTACAGCATTTGGGAACAGATAAACCATCAGCTGAGGCCACTGACTTCTCTTCCAAGGCCTCACAACTTAGGCCGGCCCTGATGGACTCTCAATGAATGGTTCACATGGCATGCCAGGATCAGAGGTGTGTGTGTGTGTGGGGGGTCCTGTTCTCCTATCTGGGTGGCAGCTCCTCTCCCGGGAGCTTCTTGCTTGCAAACCCTGCCTGGTTCCATCCTTCTTGGTCCCAGGGAAATGTCCAGGATATACAAGGGCTGCTCCCTGGGATGGAGGAGGGAAAACAGCCCCCCCCCAATCATCATAAGCAGTAAGTGCCTTATTTGTGACATGAACTTTTCTCAGATACCTTTCTCCAGATGCTTTAAAGAATCGGCCAGAATTTTCAGACGATACGCACTATTCCTGGATTAGGATAAAGCTGTCCACCATCGAGGTTCCAGGGAAATGAAATGTGTGAAGTACGGATTGACAGTTCCTTTGTTAACATTGATCTGTCACCCAACTGTTCCTTGTAATATCAACATCTGTACACTTAGTAAGTTAATTAAAACATGCTGTGGGTGATGTTTCCAAAGACATCCACATTAAGCCCTCTCTGGTGTCACTAGGGGGCTTGGAACTGAAATTTCAGCGCCGCAGCCACCCTTTGACATTTCTTAGCTCTGCCTACCATCTGAGGCAGAAAGTCCCTGGCTTTTTAAATATGAAGCTTTCTGATATCAAATTTGTGCCCATTGAGCTACAGCATCAAGATTGCTGTTTGTCCTATGCAGAGAAGCGCTGCTGAGATGACAGTAATAAACCCCTGATGACAGCTCTGCCCCCATCATTACAGGACCTACTCATGTCCCTCATATCAGGGGATGCTTTCACTTGCTTAGGACCATCATTCCATTTCAGAGCCCATCCTTGTTCTCTATGGGACCTTTTATAGCATCATTTGTTCAGATCCAGGAATGTCTGTTTGATAAATTAAAGCCCTTCTTCAGGTCACAAGATTCGGGCCCACTCTTTTTAACAGCTGCAACCGCTCAATGCATTCTAAGCATATTAAAAAGGTTGAGCGTTCTCAATCTAGAAAAACCTGAAATGGTTAAGTCAGAACTGACTTAACAGCACACAATGATTCCTGTATTGGCAATAGACTGTTATACCATTGAGAACCGCATCCATCCGATTGTGCTTTTCTAGTGTCCTATACTTGGAAATGCATCCTTAGAAAGACACACTCAATGATTCCCCATTTAAAATTTTGTATAATAGAGGTTTGCCAGCATAAAAAACGTACAAAGAACACAAATGTTAACGTCCTGTGGCAATAGAAAGCAAATCAGATTAGAAAAGCAACTGGAAATAAAGCCGCCAAGTATAATGCCTTTATTCAGTACCTTGTTTCCATACAGGCAAAGTAAACTCTAGTTAAGGATTTCAAGTTATGTAGGGCTCAGTAAATAAGTGGAATGTCCAATTGTTTTATGACTGGTTAGAAAAGAAGGAAGGGAAACAAATTGTAGAACAGTAAACAAAGTCAGTTTTCTGATTTTTCCGTGGGTAGGGCCTCTGAAACTTGACAGATGTTAGGACCCACCACTGCAGGTCTTAAAAGAGCTCCCTACATGAAGGAAGAGTTGGGTATTGCGTGTCCCTCCATCATGCGTGGATGCAGCTCTCATCCCTTCAGCTACCAATTGACAAAATCGAAATCACTAGAGATGGGGCAGTTGCCCATCAGTTTCATTTGTATTGCCCATTCTTGCTCTAAAGTATCCCAGATGGACATCTGTTCACCTGCCATCATTAAAACAAGTTTCACAAGACTGAGGCACGGAATCCCTGGAGGTGAGAAGATGAACTGGGATGGCAGAAAGGCACAAGAGTCTCTGAAGTGATCTTGGCAAGTGGGCTGTGGAGAAAGCATCAAAGGGAAATGACTGAAAAGGAAGACCACAGGGCTCTGAAAGGGTTGCAAGTATCGATGGACTTCAGATTTTTCTGCTGCTCCTTTTATCTGATTTGTTACTTAAGTTTTCAGCCTGTATACCAGAGAACTTTAGTTACTGGACTGTTGAACATTTTCATAAACAAAACAACAAACACTGACAAGTAAAATTGTCTCTTGTAAAATTTTCTCAGAAGGACTTTTAAATTTTGAAAGGTGCCATGTAAGTACTTGTCAACAAAGCTCTAGAACAGGTGGTTTTAATATACTGTATAATTTGGACTGCCACATTTTAAAGAGAATGTTAAAAATGATAGGAAAAAATGTAACCAGGAACAAAACGATAAAGGACTTTCTATAGCACTATTGGGAATTTCTATACTTAAAATATGCTGCATTTCCAGTAATATTTAAAAGCCATATTGTCAGAAGAAGAAGAAGAAGAAGAAGAAGAAGAAGAAGAAGAAGAAGAAGAAGAAGAAGAAGAAGAAGAAGAAGAAGAAGAAGAAGAAGAAGAAGAAGAAGAAGAAGAAGAAGAAGAAGAAAGTGTTCTGTTTATATACTGTCACCTAGTGCTTAAAGCACTCGCTGGGCGGTTTACAATTTAATGATGCGGGCTATACAATCCCCCACCCCCGTGAGCTGGATACTGATTTTAGGATAGGATAGAATTACATGGATAGACTACATAGTTGATCTATTAATTATACTATTTCAGTTAGAATGACAATATTCTGGGCTTAATAGAATATGATCAGTAGTTATGGAAAGTTGTGGGTTTTTAAAATGTCTAATAGCTGGAACAAAACAAAACACTATTATTCATCTAAAATAAAAATATTTCATATTGAGCAGGTAATAACCCCACACCAATACTGGTTAGAATATTTTTTTCACAAGAAGACAACATGAACTTGGTTAAATCAGTTGAGAAATGTGAGAAAAAGCAACACAACATTGTGTAAGTGTACATTATACATTTATTACTGAACAACCCTCTCAACTCCAAAATTGGGCACAGGGATTAAAAATAAAAATTCATTGCACTACTTAGTAAAGCATTACTAGTAACTCTCATAAAAAATGTACAAATTTTGTTAAAAATTTATCAAGCCTTCAAATGATTTGGTTACAGATATTTATAATACATTTAAAACTACATGTTAAATGATAAAATGGAGTATGATTTTAAAGAAAACACTTGACAAATAAGATTCTAACAAAACCCATAAGCTTTCAAAATCATTAGCAAGTTTGCAACACAAAATAGCAAAATGAGGTAACTGAAGGTACCAAAGGAGGGTGGGGGTGGGGGTGGGGGGGTCTTGCAAGGTAAGAGAAGCACAGCTTTCTTAGATAGGCCTACCAGTTTGCTATGAGTTTTTGGCAAGCAAAATAAAACAGCTGTTAAATGTAAAATATTATAAGAAGTGGAAATGTTAACAGTTGCAACAAATATCACATTCTGGAGACTGTACAAAAACTTTATACAAAAGAAATTGCTTTGCACAAAATAATCTGTAAAGAAAGCCACAAAGTGAGACCTTAAAGATATTCAAAAGGCCTTTATACCCATTTTTTTTTAAAAAGCCAGGAGAAATTAAGTTGACAATTCATGCAAATAAAACCCTAACAGTGCCAACATGATAAAGCCAACTTTTTTTCATCCTTCAGCGGGAGAGGTAGGGACCAGGGCGAGCAGGCTGTCCAACATAATCTGGTGCAAGGGAAATCAGATGTACAAATGTGCATACGGCACACGGTAATTAAGAGCTGAGCACAAATCCCCCCTCCTTTTTACAAGCAATAGGCCAGGAGCTCCATTGCAGCCAGACCAAGCTGGTGCAGAACACATGAATGTGCGTCTCTTCCACACTTATCACCACCACAGGGAACCGATCTGCGTACATCTGTCCCGTACAAGCAAAAGCCGTTCACAGGAGAGATGAGTCACAGGAGTGCAACGCTAAGCTTCGGGACACCAAAGTAGGACCCACTGCACTGTAGCCCTTCCAGCCTCTATCCTTCCACCAATGGCCGACTTGGCTGAACCGAAGCTGGGAACCCCAGGACAGGCGCTGCCCTGCACGACAGATCCAGAGTCAAGGCGGAGGTGCTGCTTTTCACAATTAGGTTATTATGTGCCTTGTCTCTCTGTTAGAGAAAGTGCCTCATACCTATGCTTTGACGGTAGACACTGAGTGGGGTAGTATAAGGATTAGATTTCTAAAGGTAAAAATTTCTTTTTGTCCAGCAATATAAAAAAGACCCAAAATACTGTAAAACACGTGTGGCTTCCCCTGCCCCACTCCCCAACCCATGATTTTTGTCTGTTTAAAAAAATAAAGTTTACTATGTGCAATTTCACCTTTCTGACATGCTGGAAAAATTCCTTATATAGCCCACAAAAGGGAAAAGGTGTGACATCTGAAAATCTGTCACACAAGAGTATGTTAGGACTGTTGTACTAACGTGAAATTCTCAGCCCTATGGACAAACTAAGGCGTCAAGCTACTCAACAGAGGCAAACAGTATCTGAAATGGGGGGCGAGGTGGCGGATGGGAATTGTGCTTTTAAATTTTTGCAGAACCACTAGCCGCGACTGTTCAGCAGAGCCTTCTGGAAGGATGACTCACAACCAGCACGGCTTTAAAGGAATAAACAACCTTAACACATAGCAGCATATAAAAAGCATTTAGAAAAGGACACAGAGGGAACTTAAAGCTGACTGACAACAGGCTGCAGCAATACTCGCCGAGCTTGTGCTGTTGCAACCAAAAGTTAAGTAGTTTTGGTGCTTAAAACACCCGGCCCCGGGGTTGGGAGGGGGTCCAAAAAGAATTACACATCTCTTAAAAACCACGAAGTTCGCGAACTTTGTGTAGACAGTTGTATACTGAAAAAAAAATTAGAAACATCAAGTCTGAAATGTCGAACTATGCCAATTCCCCACCCCACCCCAATTACATTATTATTCAGAAGGCAGTTGAAAGGAGGTCAACTCCAGATTCACAGCATTTATTTCCACCCCCCCCCATGATTCTGTATTACCAGCTCATTCTTGTACATGAATATTCTTCATACTACTCATACGACACTGAGGATGTCTCAACATTACCAAAACGAAAAGAAGAAGGGGAAAAAAGGGGGGAAGGGACCAGCCAGCTATATCATGTACAACAAGCTGGAAACTGGATCCTGTGACCCTTTTGCTAAGCAGTGAAGTATTAACATGGTACCATGGCTAGGTAGGGTTGGTGAGTGGAGGGCATATGTTCTGCCTCTAAGAAAGTGCTAAGAATTCAGTTTTATTCACGAGGCTGAAGGCTTTTAAAAAAGAAGAAAGATGGTCTCTCTTAGAGCCATTTCAGTTCAACGTGCGGACTTGCTGTTAGGCAAGGAATGTGAGTTAGACTCAGTGGTTATAAGCTAAATGAAACAGATCTATTGGCAAGGTTACAAGTAGAGATGGGCACGAAATGAACATTTTTTCGTTTCCGTTACCGTTTGTCGTTTCGGTTAAGTAACGAAACGACAAATGAAAATTGTGATGAAAATGAAAAGAAACGAACAGAGCCACGAAAATTGTGGTCGTTACGTTTCGTTTCCGTTAATGGCAACGCGCAATGAAATGAGCTGTTTTAAAGGTTAAAAAACGCCCTGGACATCCGTAAAAACGCAGCGATATTTTTCTTTTCCCTTTAAAATGGATGTCACACCAGCCACAAAATGGAGGAAAGCCATGTGCTGGGATCATGTTCAACCAATAGCATGCCCAGGTTGCAGACTGGGCGGGCAGGTCTGGTAGCCACGGAGGGCATAAAAAGCTCTGGCGGCCCCCGTCCTCCTTGCAGTCTCTAGTGGGAGTTAGGGTGGGATTGCTGTCTGTGCGACTCTAGCTTCATCCTGAAGCCTCCCTGTGTGCGTGTGTGCTGCGTACCTCTCAGTGAGTACCCTCCCTTGTCCCCCAGTGCAGTCACTCTGCGGCTGCCTTGCACCCTGGGCAACGCCCGCCGCTGCCTTTGCAGCCTCCCTGCATACCTAGTCTATACTGTGTCTCTGCCAGCATCCATTTTTTTAGTGTTTTCCCTCTGGTCTGGGGCGTTGGGGCATGCCTGCGCACGGAAATGCTTTAAAAATCGTGCAAAAAGCGGGTAGAAACGACAAACGAAAAAACGGTAACGAAATTTTTCAAAAAATTCACGACAAACGGAAATGAACCGAAACAGACCTCTCAACGACAAACGAAAAACCGAAACACCATTTTTTTTGTTTCGTGCCCATCTCTAGTTACAAGAAGCACTTGCTCAAGACTCTCCAAGGTCCTCTCCATTTTTTATGGACAAAACAGAACCAAATAAAACAACTTCCTTTGCCGCTCAAATCAAAATCCAGTTTCAATGTTCAACAGAAAAAAATAGCAATATGGGCTGGAAGAATTTTAAAAGGAAGAGAGGACAACATCAAAGCATCAGTGATCAATTGAGAGTTTTTAATATTGCTACCTGACTGTGGAATGTTGCAGGCTTCTCATAAAGTCAGCCACGAACTGAAATGTGTATTTAAAATCATGGAAATTTCAGCCGCCTGAAAGCAAAACTAAGTACATATTTGTGATAACTGAGGCATCAAGATGCTCTACAATGAAAAACATCACATCTCCAATGAATGGGGAAGCATAACAGTTGCCTGAATAAAAGCAAAGAGGCCTTTTTATACTATTAAATACGTGTTTGGGGGGGGAGGGAGGGAGAGATGAAATAGCAAATGTCTATAACTGCTGCACCCTTAGCATTCAGTGTGCAACTGCAAACTCAAAGAAAGAAACCAGTGTACAGTACTAGTACTGTTTAAATAACACACAAGATTATACATTGCAGCATAATTAATACTACACACATACATCCTCAATACATGCTGGTATATAAGTCCTCTCACGCGCTACAGTCCAAACACTTGCTCACTCCCATACACACAGACACCCTGCGATCAACGCACCCACCCGCACCATTTACTCCCACTCACAGTATCTGAAGGCTCTATATAAGGTAGATTGCTATATTGTTTGGAGCTACCACTTTTTAATATAAAAGCACATGCTAGAAGATCACGTTCCACTGTAATCTCGCAGCAACACTCGGAATGATCACACAAAAACCAGGGAATGTTAGTGCACACACGAAATTAAGCTAAAAGAAAAAAAAATCTTTGGAGTTCCAATCACACAGTTAGTATAACAATCCCATAATTCTGAAGACTAATTATAAGCTTTATAGTTGATTAAATCACACAGTGCAAAGAAAGGTCCTTTGACCCTTTTGTATAAGGGAAGGCTGGAAGCCACACGGTTTAAGTTCAATGGAGAGTTCATATATATATATACACATGTGACTAGGAACACCCAAAGTAGAATTGTGCTCTTAGACTGGTCATTCGGAATCACGATGCACTTCTGAAGCATCAGCTCTGCAGATAGGGCAGGTACGATTAGCCTGCAAAATAAAAAAAACAGGTTGTACAGAATTGACACGAGACAATTACACAGTATCACATCCAAACTTATACAGAAAAGTATAAAGTTTCAATAAGGGCTCACTAAAACTAACCCCCATCGTCTTTAAAGATTGCCAAGATTAGTCCCTATTACTAAAAATAGTCCACACATGGGAAGGGGTGTATGATACATTTCTCACCCCCCCAAAAAAAACCAAACTAAGGTTACAACTTTAAAAAGAAAATGCTCAATTTTCTTTAAAATGGCACAAAACACTCAGTGGATTTCAAAATATTCCAGGTGATATATTTAGAGTAAAATTTATTTTAAATTCTATCACGAACCTGAGATTCTGACACCCCACAACTTTTCAAATTTGAACATTATGTGTTGCTGCCATGTTTTAATCAGATCCTACATTGTATGCAAATACAATCTAACACACTATGCCAATGAGCCAATGAAATTATGTTACCATGTTAGATATCGGTTTGGGGTATTCTCTCTGACATGGTTACAGTGAAACTTTCAATGTGAAAAAATGCCATTCATTGTTGTGGCTCAACCTCTTGCCACAGCTACCCAAGAAGGAAGGGAAAATGGTCATTAATAAATAAAAATAACAAGGAACACCTCCATCTCCAAATTCCTTGGAGTGGCAGGACACCTTTTCACTTGCAAAGTGTACTTTGGCTTTCAGTTCATGTACAAAATGGACTTGGGAATAATTCTACAACCCTGGTTTATTTGGGAATGCTTTTCTCATCTTTGTAGAAAGAAATGGGGGCATCTAGTGGGAATGTCTGTGAACTGCAGCAAAGCATGATAAGTATATGACTTTATAGTGCATGCATCCAAGGTTACAAATAAGCAGCTAGGGTCCCGCAATGGTTTTCTGCTGATGGAATAATGTCTAAGTTCTAGAGATGACCACGGTTTATGTACATATAGACGTATGTATATACGGATGTATGTATCCCACCCATCTGGCCCAAAGGCCACTCTGGGCAGCCAGCAATCAAACTTAAAACAGTAAAGCAAACCACAACATATTTCATGTCCCTTCCTCATAATACCGTGCATTCCTTTTCCCTACGCCACTCACCAGACAGTGTATGCTGCTCTGCCCCTGTCAAGCAATTCACCAGTCCAGGACTTCCCTTCTCCATCTCCTCCAGCAGAGGAGCTCCTCCTGTAGCCCTGGCTTTCGAGTGGCCAGATGCTGGGGGAAGCAGAGAAAGGAAGTCTGGGCTCCTGGTCAGACGGGAGAATCATGTGACGTGGAAGGATGGAGTTGTGTGGTGCCAGCTGGTGAGTGGGGCTGCTAGGTGAAGGGGGCAAGGAAAAGGAACTGGCAAGCAGTTGTGCTACGGTACAGACAAATTATGGCAAAGGGGCATGGAGCACTTTGTGCCCTTCTCTACTTAGAACCTAACGGAGAAGGTTGGGGAATTCTCTAGTCCTGTTTTTAAAGGGCTGTGGCCAAGATGGAGGAGAGGAGGTATGGAAAAGTCTAGTTGTGTTGTTTGGACAATATTTGCAATGTTAGATTTAAGGCCAGTTATCAGACCTCTTCAGTGTGAACGTTTTAGGATTTGCCATCGTAGTGATATAATGGAATTCAGTATAGTCTCTAAAATTTAAAATTATTCTGCAACTTTAAATACACTTCCACAATTTGGATCTTGTTTACACTGCTGCTCTGTTACCATACTACTACTTCCTGTTGGCTCCTTCTAAACCTTAAAGCAAAGGAGGGTATTTTTATACTCAGTAAAACTCTTCAACACTCTTCAAGGAGAAACGTTTACTGTCAGAGCCCATGAAGACTGTCTTTTCTGTTTCACAACAGAGAATCCCATCTTAAATACTGTTAAGTGTACCCTGTACATTCACAATGTCCCTCCATTCCTTTTAAAATATGACTACACTCACAAATACAGCCAGAGAAATGAAACATGCTCACTCGACATACTTGAATAATATGACCCCAAGCAATGCAAGTATGAATCGAGATGCAGTACTTTCTTTCCAAAAATTGAGCATTACCTTAAGCCATTTATCAACACACTTGGCATGAAACTCGTGGTTACACGGTAAAACTCTAAGTAGTTGTCTCGACTCAAAGTCACACATGCACACTACACACCTAGAAGAGAGATTATGAAATATCTTATTTAACAAGAAGAACGACAAACTTTTTTAAAAACAAGAGTGGGCTCACATAGTTTTGCTTGCTGACTAACAATGTAATAACATCAGGTAGCTTTAAAAATAAAAGAGCAAATAAAACTTCAGGATTTCCTTTCTCAGGTGGTATCTTATTTTTCAGTAAAATTTCCTATGATTCATTGCTTTAGTGCTGCCTTCACTGTGTCACCATCTTCATAATGGCTGCCTTTCAAATTGTTTCACGTGTGAGATCAGAGCCTTAGTTAGATAGGATTCAGGTTAGGGCTGTGCAGCAATGCAGGTCTGGATCCCATAATGGTTGCTTTGAAACATGTCCTTCACAAGTGTTTCATCAGCATACTTGTTGCCATGAACAGCCTTCCTTTGCCAGTAAGGGTCAACAGGAACTACATGACCTGTAGTTAAAACTAACAGGCCATGGATTCATATGTATTAACACATCTTCCAAAACAGTGCTCAGTGTAATGTTTGTCAACTGAACCTGTGCTATGATCTCAAGCCATGGTGTCATTCCACACATAGGGCAGATCTAGGAACATGAATAATGAAGCATCTACTCTTCAGTCACATTACAGGCAAAACTTTTCAGGCATCATGCTGTATCTGATTAAAATTGCAAGTGCTTATCTATGCAGGTAGTTCAGTATGAAATCAATGATGTTTAAATACTGTACGGCCAAAATCAGCAAAACAAGTCATTCAGGATATTAATCACTAATAAAATATATTTTAAATGACTATACTTATTTAATAGCGTCCTGCATGTTCAAAGCATTTCAGTATGTTACCTCAGCAAACCTTACTGCCCTGCTGATTTGTCACCTAATAATTCATACTCATAGCATCTATACCTGATTCACCAGCAAGGAAATTTCTTGTTGCTTCTCTCCAAGCCAAAAATTACAAACTGTTTAGGATTATAAAAATGAAAATAAAAGCATCACAAATCTTTCTAGACAACTAGCTGGCTTCAGAAAGGAAGATGAGGTGAGGGAGACCCTGTAGCTACGGAGGAATCAGGGAGCGCTATTTTTTTGTTGTTGTTGTTAGCCAAGGCACCATTCTCTTATCACAAATGGTAATTTCAAAAGACTGAGAGGAGATGAATCAATTCTCTGACAGAGCGTTGTTTGAACATACAGGACACTGCAGGTGATACGAGGTGGTACCACATCAGTCATGCACTGCAGGCTGTAGCTCAGTGTTGGTGGTAAAAGTGAGCCACACCAGATGGGCGATATATAATCTAATAAATGAATAATTGAATAAATGAATGAATAAATAAATAAATAAATAAATTTACCAAGTGAAAACTAAGGTATATATGTGCTGATTTCCTTTCCAATTCAGAATTCCAGACAGTAAAATAGAAAAAAACACTTACTGGTATTCTGCATATCACTTTCTACTATTTATTATTCTTATCCCCCCCAAATACAGATGGGACATTACTTTTGACAAAGCCACCGTTAGCACAATTCAAACCAAAGAAGTTCCTTATTCCTATAAGGATTTTTCCCCCAACAGGCACCCTCCTATGCCAATAGATTTTGCAACTTCCTTATTTCAGAGGTCCACAATAACCTAGAATCCAGAAGGAATGGTTCTTATTCTAAAGGCATGGCATAGCTCTTGCACCCAATTGACTGCTTTTCCAAGCAACTCCAATAACAGATGAAAGTAACAAAATGTGAGCAACTATGCCATCTCTATTTAATGTCCAAAATAACCCTTAAAAGGAGTGCAGCTCAGTATATGGAAAATAGGGTTCATGTGAGTAAAAGCACAAAAAAAACACCCAGGAGCTCTGTATTTAAGATTTCAGTTTGATTATTATCTCTAAAATTGACTGATTTATTTTAAAAAGCACCCATTCTCCAGTTAACTGACATCTAAATTGCAAAGTCATTTTAAGAAGGCCATCATAGCAACTGCATTTTACAGCTTCTTGCTGTGTAGGACTTCAGTCTATCAGGGTGAAGTGACAACGAGTGCCTAGGAAAGGCCTGATGAGGGAACCAGCTACTTACAAAGTCTGTTCTGACTGATGGTTATTTGGGTTGAATCTATAAGAAGGCAGCTGCTCAATATCTGCTTTTGTCAGTCCTCTTGGTTTGGCCTCTCCCAATCTTTCTGCCAAGTTCAGCAATGCCTGCAAAAGAAATCGGCCTTGATCTCTTCTTCATCCAAGCACATTAAAAAACCATCACATCAGGGATAAACTAGTAAGCCAGAATTATGCAGATTCAAAGATGATGAAACTCTACCTAATTTATAACAATTATCTGCACAGAGGAAGATATAACATTAAGAGTGATAATAAATAAATGTTTAGCCCTCAGCACAAAAATACAGTGGTACCTTCTATAAAGGAATTAATCCATTCTAAATGAAATTATGTTAAGCAAAATTTCCTTTGTACACATTTCCCATAGGAATGCATTGAAAACAGAGTAATCCCTAATCACAACCATTTTTATGTTGTATGGATTCACCCCATAGGCGATTCTGTTAAGCAAATTTCCGCTAATCTCTGGAATGTTTCATGTTGTACAGATTTTATGTTATACAAACCGTATGTTATACAAGGGTCCACTGAAACTATGTGCCACCAGGTTGCTTCTGAGTTATGATGATTCTCTTTCTAGGTATGAAGGATTCAGAAGTACTGTAGTTTATCAGTCCTTTCTTCTGGTACTGCTCTGAGACCACCCAGCTCGCTTAAGGCCACCCAGCTCGCAGGGCACAGAATCCCATCCAGCCTGCTTCTTGCAGTGGACCCAGTACTGTTGTGCACTCCTGGCCCAGGTGCTTCAACCCAATGCGTTATGCCAGCACTACCTTCTCATAAAAAGCAGACTAATGGAAGCAATCTTGATTTTTTTTAAAAAATTCCAGAAATGTAAGCACTGGTTCGTAATTCAAGCAGTGTTGACAGACTCTGCTCTGAGCTCCTATGTACTGCTAAAATGCTTCTCCAGAGTTCAGATGGGCATCTTGAACAGTGGGGTCTACTCTGCCTGGCCCTGCAAGGGAGGGAGGAAGAAACTGTCCCAGATCACCAGCTCTCTCTCTCTCTCTAACCCATTTCCAATCTTTTGCCAGGCAGTCATACAACACTGCTTGAACAGTAACCCCCCGCCTATCGCAGGGGTTAGGGACCCACCCCACCCGCGATCAATGAAAATCCATGATATGCGGAAGCGGGGGGGGGGCGTGCGATCGTGCGCCTGTCTGAGAAGTCTTGGGGTGGCGCACACTGCCAGCAGCAGGGGGATCTGACATCCTGCCGCCGCCCGACTGTGCCGCCTGAGACTTCTTGTCCGGGGCTGTCTCCATTGAAATGCATTGCCAATGCATTTCAAAGGAGAAAAATTTCCCCATTGAAAAACATTGGCTCAATGCTTTCCAATGGGGAAAATTTCTCCATTGAGATCCATTGACTCAATGCATTTCAATGGAGATTGCAGCAGCCCCCACCCCCTGGCGCCCCCTGCGTGGCTCCGAGGCTTCTCGGAGGGGGCGGGGGGTGGCGGGGAGAGATGGAATTGCCCCCCTGCCCGGCTCCAAGGCTTCTCAGAGGTGGGGGGCGGGCGGCGCAGAGCGACCCACCGCCCGCCCCCGCGGTGCAGGTGCTGCGATCCCACGATGCAGTGGGACTGCAGTACCTGAACCGTGAAATGGCGGGTGGTGGTGGACTGTAACCTTTTGGAAAGCATTTCCAAAAAGTGTAAGGGGCACAGGGGAAAAAGACCAGTCACACAAAGTGACCTTATTGTCTCCCTAACGAGCCTATTCAGGCCATTGTTCATTTTATGAGAATAATTCAGATTAGGGTGACAAGAGGTCAAAGCAGACTGACTATAAGATGGAGGACTCACACTAGCTGTATTCAGACTGATGAAGCTGTTTGGATGAGCAGCGAAACGTTTCTATCTCTCAAAAAAGAAGTCCAGCAGCCATGACTCAACTTCCAGATAAACTCACCTGGATGACTGAGAATCTTCACAGACATGTTACCAAAATTTAAAAAACAACAAAAAACCTTAAATCAAAGATTATTCTTTTTCATACATCTCTGTAACATTAACCAACCTCATAGTTTTCAACTTCGCCATCTTCTACATCCAGCTCAAAACTGAAGGCTGGTCCCACTGCAGGTGGCACTGGAAGCATTGATCTATTTTGTTTTTTAAAAAAGGTACAATCAGGATTTGATACCAGCCAAACAAAAATTGAGATTTTGGATCTCTACCTATAGATTTTTAAAACTGAAAAAAACCAACAATCTCAAATGCCATTCTAATACAACAGTAAATAATACAATTCAGTAGTTTACAAATATAAAACAAAACTACATCCCCTTCGATTTTAAAGGCTTAGGCTTTCATATACACACACATTGGATTAAAATATTATGTGCCCTTTAAGGTACCATTATCCCCATTTACTTTATCTAAAATCATTTAATCCATCAACAAGGCCCAGACATATAAGATACTTTGTAGATGGTAAATGACACCACAAAAATTAGCTAAAATGTATGGAAATGTATCGAATAGATGCTGGAAATGTAAATGTAAAGAAGGGACCTTTTATCATATGTGGTGGACATGTGAAGAGGCAAAGTAATATTGGAGAATGGTGATATTCCAAAAAAAAAAAATGCAGTGTCATATCATTCCATTTAAACCTGAAATATTTTTATTAAATGTTATGCCAGAAATCTAAGGCGTTAATGTGAAACACTTGTTAATGCATATGAGAACTATAGCAATAATTTTATTTGCTAAATATTGGAAATCAGCTGAAAAACCAAATCAACGGCAACGTTTGGAAAATGCTTTTTGAAACACACAGAGAGGGGTATAACATCGAAACTGCTGAAGGATAAAGACTTAGAGAAAGCAAAAGGTAGCTAGAAACCACTCTATAATTTTTATGAAAAAGAAATCTGGAACAAAGTTACTCCAACAGTATAACTGAAATTGTAGCCATTAGTGTCAAAATAAGGGAAACATTGTAAATATGCCATTTGAGCTCTCCATTAAAAAAAAAAGGCTTAGAGTCCCTACCTGCTACCCATTCCCTCAAGGTATCTCTTTATGTATGAAAAATATTAAAAACAAACAAAAAACCAAGGTCCAGCGATCAAAGCACTGGTGACTTACAGCACATATGGCAATAGGCTAGGGTGGTACGGAGGTGGCGGTATTGGCTGTTGGGACCGATATCGGCTGCGTCCTGTAAGTCTCCGAGGCATAAAGGGTGGATAAGGCTAAAAAAGCAGGAAAAGAAGTGTCTTAGTAGTCTAGCAGCTGTAAGGAAGTCTAGTGAGCCGTCCAACATGTTACTGAAAAAATAAAGATTTTTTTAACTTCAAACAGCTTCCAGCACAAGGCATGTTTCCTTGATCTACAACTCCAATTTCTGACTTTTAAATCCTGATTACTTAAGATGTGTGAAAATATTATTTTCCTTGTTCTATGAAACAGAAGGTTGCTAGTTTCTTTTCCATTTTTAATAGTTACACATTTTAACTCATTTGAATAATCTCAGAAGTTGAGTGGAACCTTACTACATAAATATACTAAGATGCTGGTGCTGTTTTTCTTGTCACATCTCAAGTTCTTTGGTGACAAGGAAGACCAGTCTTGACTTCTGAACCGGCAGCAATTTATCTCTTTAACATGACATTGAAGTTATAATGAACAGGGGTCTAGCCATTGATTTTCAAAAGGAGAAAAAAAAGCCAGAATGCATACTAGAAGAAGAATTTACAGAAACACACTGCACAATACATCAAGTCAAATGCATAACACTTCAACTTACTACTCCAAATGACACCTCCTGATGTAAAGGATCATGTGCTAAGAACTGGAGAGGGGTTGAAGGTGCCAGCGTTGGTGGATGGGCTGAAGGCGGATAGGTAAAACCACCCACAGGAAGATGGTCTCCAAGCAATTCTACTTCGTTTTCTATCCTTTGAAGAGGCTAAGGACAACATACCAAAATGCCAAACTATTTTTAGTATCTGAAAGACTTAATTTGACAAAATATTAGGCTAAAAACAAAAAACAAAAACCTTTATATGATGCAACATGTTTTGATATCGAGCCACCAAGAATGTTTATGTTTTCCCTTTTCTGTATGTTTAAGCAATGATGCTCTGATATTTGGCTACTTAAAAACTGTATGGCATTTCCTATTCCCATTTTGTGAGAGGACTTTTTTTACATGTCTACATCAGGATCTACTTTTAAACCAGGGGCCAATAAACTATTTCTCATGATATATTCAATACACTCAAAAAAGTTGCTTTAGCTGGTCTGTTTCATTACTTATTAGATTTGTAATGAATATGTTCGCATCAAACAGGGGATTCTAGAAACCCCTCTCATAAATTAAAGGTATATATGCAATCCATCAACCCTAGTTGTTAGTTGGCTAACTGCAGTAATTAAAATATGGCAACTATTTTTTCAATGATAAGAAAAGAACAATGCCTTCTTCTTCCAAAGGATAGACAGGGAGACCTTACCACCCCTTCTAATTCATTTTACCATGCCAACATAGCCTTCAAATCATTTTTCAGACACTGAGCAAAAACAGAGTAAGACCACTGGAGACAATGAGAATTTTTCAGGGATCGCCACATATTTGTGGTATCTTCAAGATCTGTAAAAACCTTAATTTAAATATTTTTAAGAAATACTCAAGAGCATGTCACTTAGAAAGATGACTGGAAAAAACATCTGAGCCTGTCAAATTTAGGACATGCTTTGTTGTGTGATATCAGAAATAAAACTCAAAATCTGATAGAAGTGGAATAGCCACTGCTGGAAGAAATTCTGACAAGAGTAATACCACCACATCAGCACAACAGGTACTGTTCTATTAATCATTACTAGAGATGGGCACGAAACAAATTTTTAATTCGTTTTGTTATTTGTTATTTGTTTCATTCCCTAACAAAATAAATAATGCACCCCACTCTGGAAAAGAAAGGAAATGAAACAAAACAGAAATTTCGTTTCTCCATAGGAATGCATTAGCAATACTTTCCTATGGGGAGAACCTGTTTCCCCATGCCCCAGCGATCAGCTGTAGTGGGGAGAACCTGTTTCCTCCCATTAAGCCCCAGCCCCAATCAGCTGTAGTGCGAGCCCCCTGCTGGGCAGTGCAGGATATTTTTTTAAAAAAGTGCCAAGCAGGGGGCCATACTAGAGCTGGTTGGAGCTTTTTTTAAAAAAGCCCTGATCAGCTGTAGTGCGGGCCCCTGCTGGGCTTGCAGGAAAAAAAATATTTTTTTTAAAAAACCGCCAAGCACAGGGTGTGCTAGAGCTGGTCAGGGCTTTGTTTTTAAAGGCCTGATCAGCTGTAGTGCGGGGGCCCCCTGCTAGGCTTGCAGAGAGAAAAAAATAAAATAATTAAAAAAAAGTACTGAGCACAGAGGCGCTAGAGCTGGTTGAGGCTTTTTTTAAAAAGCCCCGATCAGTGGTAGTGCGGGGGCCCTGCTGGGCTTGCAGAAAAAAAAAAGGGGGAGTGGGAGAAAAAAACAGAAAAAAAAACCCCACTGACCTGCCCTGGGAGGCACATGGTTGGCAACAGAAAAATAAAAGAAAAAAGAAGAGGGGAAAAAAACAATGTTGAAACAGCCAGGAGTGCAAGAAAAAATATAAAATAATTAAAAATAAAAATAATAAAAAATTAAAATAAAAAACCATGCCCACCCAGCCCATTGGTGGGCACATGCATAATTTTTTTTTTAAAAACCTGGCCGACCCTACTGGGGACGCCAGGGATACGAGAAAAAAAATTAAAAATAAAATAAAATAAATAAAAATAAAAACATTGTCAGTGCTGGGGCTGAGTTGCTGGGCTGGCCCCAAGCCAGCACCTCTCAGCTGCTTGGTGCTGGCCTCAAGCCAGTGCCTCTGAACTGTTAAAAAAAAAAAAGCCCCACATCGGGGACTTTTAAAAATAATAATAAAATAAAAATAATAATAATAAACCACCAACCACGCTAAAAATGAAATTAAGAAGTTAAAAAAAGAAACAAACAAACGAACTATGAAATGATTTTTTTAAAAAAATCATTTTGTATTAAACAAAATTGAGGCAGGGGTAATTTAAATTGCAATCACATCAAACCACACTGGCTTGGTTAGCAAGTAGTGTATTTATTATATTGCTTCAAGTAGCTTCACTTCCAGCAGTACAACAAATACTTCAGGAATTATGAAAAGGCTTATAAGAGCTGATCTGACAACAGTTTAACCACTGCAGTTAAATGGTAGAGGGAGAAGAGATTTGGGTTTAAAGAGCACATCCAAACTCATAAGAATCTAGAATAGCTTGACTATATTTAAATAAAAACTTTTTAAAAAAACCCTGTAATTTGTATCTCGGATAAAAACTTTTTGATGTGTGTTTGGGTTTGTTACATTTATATTTTTATTGCACTGATCGTCATAATATCAGAACACTGTAATTTTTTTTTAAAAGGATATACATCTTTTTGTGGTTTGGACACCATTTTCTCCTGGCAGCTGGACAGGTACATGTCAGAACGCATGTTCTTGTTTGTACTGCACTATCTTACTGAATGCCAAACTGATCTCAGTGGAGATCAGTGGGAAAATATCCATCTAGGATTAATTCCCATCTCAGGGATTTCCTAAAAACCTGTTTCACAACTAAGCAGCCCCTTTAGAGATTATTCTTCTACACATGTACAAGAGCTTTTTAAAAAGCATGAAAAGCAAGGAGTCACTGTTATTTGGTAACCCAATGTTCCCTCCCTGTAAGGAATGTATAATGTCCACAATGTTTGAGAAACATTTAAGTTCATCTCTATCCTGACTTGCATTTTAGCTTGTGTACTCTTGGGGGGGGGACCCTCTTCTTTTCCCAAACTTCCTTAGTCAGCATTTTGAAGACTTAGTAAACAGAGAGAAGCAGCTGTAGGGATTCAATTCACCAGTTCCAGGTTTTCCTCCCCCCCCCTTCTGAACATGTCACAGGCTCATAGTTAATCCCAATGCAATGAGATGCCTTTCCAGCTGCACTACAATTACTTCTTGAGGCCAACTGGAAAAATTGAGGCTGTGAGAAAATACTTATATTGGCCCAAATCCTGTTGCTTAGTTTGGTAAACTGCTCTGGAGTAGGTTTATTGACTCAGTGGGGATCTGGTGAATCAAGTCCTCTCCAAATTCCATTGATTCAAATGGGCTTACTGTGAGGGTGACTTTCTATACTAAAGTAAGTTGTTCAGCCTTCACACTGCCACCTAGTGCTAGCACACTCTGGGTGGGTAATCATTCAAGGAACACTATAGGACAGCGTTTTTCAACCACTGTTCCGCGGCACACTAGTGTGCCGCGAGATGTTGCCTGGTGTGCCGTGGGAAAAATTGAAAAATTCTAAAGAAATTCAACCCAGGGCCGGCGGGCGGCCCACAGCTGGGAGGCGCTATAAATAGCGTCCAAGGGCCAGCTTGGCTCCTCCCCCCCAAGGCCCGCAGCGCTGGCGTCACTTCCTCCCCAGCCGGACCTGGCCCCGCTCATTCTCTTAGTGTTTGCTCTGTGCCTGCCGCCGCCGCCGCAACTCACTTGCTTCCCTCCCCCCCTCCTTTTTTTACCCTGGACCACCACCACCCCTTTCCTGGGAGCTACCAATGGACTGAGCCGCCCGACACCCCGCCCGCCAACACGAGCTGGCCCGGGAGCCCCAGCCCAGAACAAACCACCAGGTGAGGGGAAGGGGAGGAGGGGCGCCCGGCTGCCCCACCTGCACCACGGCAGGGCTGCGAGGAGGAGGATGGAGGAGGCCTCCTGGGCTGAGAAGGCGGGCGGGCAGGGGGCTACTGGCACGGCTGGATGGCCGGCCGGCCGGCCTTTAGGGTCCGGGAGGGGAAGAGCTGTCTCTGAGGGGCCCCGCGATGGGTTCCTTGAAGTCTTGCCCCTTTCTTTCTGTCTTGGGTTGCCCTCTTCTCTCTCTCTGTCTTTTCTTTCTCCCCCCCACCTCTCTCTTTCCATTCGTACCCTTTCCCCTCTTCATAGAAACGTGCTCATTTCTAGCCTGCATATGTGTATGTCTAGCAGCCTGCCTATTGTAATTAAAACTGTAAACCGCCCAGAGACTCCTTGAAGTGGTATGGGGCGGTATACAAGCAGAACACTTTCTGCCTTCTTTCCTTCCTGCCTTCCTTCATCCTCCTCCCCTCCTGTCGCTGGACTTGCTGAAGGCATCTGCCTTGGCCACAGTGTGGAGAGCAAGATGGGCTTTTGGGTCTTATTTGTGTTCCTGGAGAGTCAGTGCCCCTTCTCAGGTCTCCACTGGACACAGAAGTCCATGCAGGGCAAAATGTCTTTAAATTAAAAAAAACCACACAGGTAAGTGGGAACTGGGTGCTAGAGAGCGGGCTGCCTCAATCTGTGGCCCCTCTGTCCTGCTTCTCCCTACACCAGCAATGGCGAACCTTTTAGAGACTGATATAGGCATAGAGTTAAATTTTTTAACATTTTCTAATGGTGGTGTGCCTCGTGATTTTTTTCATGAAACAAGTGTGCCTTTGCCCAAAAAAGGTTGAAAAACACTGCTATAGGAAGTGTGATTAGGGTTATTATCTCCCACTTCCTCTATCACTTTCCAGCTAATAATGACCTGCAGATATGCAATATCACCTTTCAAAAACCTCTTTGTTCACAAATGTATTTAAGGCTGAAAATGGTTTCAAAATGGCCAATCAAGGGTGTTAAAAATCAGCCTTTTTTTAAGCAGTGAAAGCTACCCTGGATTTTGTAAGCCACAGACCCCTTATACAGAAGAATCCACTGCAAACAGTAAACAACCCCCCTCACCCAAGATTGTCAGCTGAAGTGTGCCTTCTTAAAATGTCAGGGCCTAGTGACAGAGGAAACTCAAGTGTGTGTGTGTGTTTTTTTAAGATTATTTTCAAGATACTCACCGACCGTGATTGTTGTGTTTGAAAAGGAACAAATTGACCTGGAGGTGGGAGGTGTGGAGCATGATGCGGAGAGAGGTGCGGAGGATGCAAAAGAAATGGATCACTAGAAATAAGGGGAGGGAAAGCTGCATATGGAACGGGCAAGTGTTGAACAGAACACGCCTGAAGCATCTGCAAAAACAAACAATTAAAGAGATAGAGGAGAAATGTTTGTAAAATTATGTAATACACAGAATTTGGATGCTCTTAAGATTCATAAGAGACCACTTAACATTCATAGGGAGCATCACCATAAACAAAACATGATCCATGTACATATACTACAAGAATTATTATCACAAGAGACAGTTCCTCCCCCCCCACCTCCTGACCAACAGAGGCAGAATACACAGTGCCAATGAAAAGACAAAACATTCAAATTTGAACGTGAAAGTCTGCAAAATCCATCTGCCCTTAAAAGAGAATGTGGGTTCCATGAGATTACAATTTTGGTTTTATTTCTTTTTAAAAGTACATTATACAATCTCATCTTAGATGTACAGTTTCCCCCCACAGCTTTAGTGTTGCACAGTTTCAGCCTGCAGGTAATCTGTGCCATTTTCTCTTCACATATATGGCAAATCTTCACACCCAAAAGCTTGGAAGAAGAAGGGTTGATTGCCTGCTGGCTGCTAGGTGCAATAGTGAAATCGCCTTCTGTAATATTTCTTACGCCTGGGATGTTAAATTACTTACGCCAGGCATGTCCAAACTTTGGCCATCCTGATGTTTTGGACCACAACTCCCAGTCCTTTGTCACTGGCAATCTAAGCTTAGAATCTGGGAGTTGTGGTCCAAAACATCAGGAAGGTCAAAGTTTGGACATGCCTGCCTTACTTTTGTTCTATTCAGCAGTCCCTTTAAAAAAAACCATTATCAAAATGCTGTATTACTAAATTAGATTCAGTGACAAAATACAGAAACATTTTTTTATTCCACTTGATTGTTCATCTTATGATAATGCATACAATGATTAGGCTTCCACCACAGTCAAGCTAACATTATGAAAGAGCCAAAAATCAGATGAAGCTATTAAGAAGGGTTTAGGTCAGAGGCAGGTGATTTCTGGAGCTAGGGAGATATCACTAGTGCTCACTTTGCACCCTACCCCAGTGCTTCACTTGCAATAAATTAAAATACGAAAAGAACCAGGCATATGTAGACCACACTTTTTTTAAAAGGAAGAACATGCTCCTGGAATTACAGGAAATGTAAATTCTTACTAAAAACAAGGTTGGAATTGCAAATCTTTATATAAATTTGCCGGTGCCAAATCTGTAGTGGCAAAAATCATTACCGTTAAGGCATAAAACAGAGCATGTAGAGCATAGACACCTGGTTTCTCAGGAGAATTGTGCTTTCTGGGGCTTCCAGGATTGCAACTCTCCTTATAAGGAAGGTATATGACACTCATGTGTCAGCAGACTTGCCACAGCAGCAGCAACTGTGGCAAAAGAGGTGATGGAAACTAAGTTATGACAGGGGGATAAAGGCTGGGAGTGCCCCTGCATGTTGCCTCGACAGTTCCTTCTCTGACCAGCCAGGTAGGCATGGATTATAGGACTACTGAGATTGCTGATTTCATCTTCAGCTCCTATTTCAGCTTCATCTGCAGCTAAACCATTAGCAGAAACCCTCCATGGGGCCCAAGAATGCCTCCCCCCCCATGAAAGAGTGGGGCCACATGAATATACTGTACAAGCAACAAGTGCCCTACTGAGTCAATGGCCTCTGCTCTTTTCCTTCCAGGGAGCAGTTCACAGCCCTCCTTCGCACTTAGCTCAAAGGCAACTGCTCTGCCGTGCCCAATAAGAACATGACATCCAAAAGGAAAAGACACAACTTAGCTTGTTCTGCAATCAAGTACTCCTGGATGATTCCAAGTGGGGGTGGAATGGTGGACTGGGACTTTGGAGAAGTGAGTTCCAATCCCCACGTGGCCAGGGAAACTCAATGAGGATGAGAAAGCCACTCTTTTAATATCTCACTTACTTTACAAGCCCTAGGAATGTTGCTATCAGGTGGTTCCAACTTGATGGTGCGCAACTTATACACACAAACCTTGGGCTGAGTCTAAATAGAATAGGTTAGGCTTACTGGGCTGCGGAATTCAATACATATTATTTTTATTATTTTGCCCAATTTGTTCGTCAAAGGGCGACTCTGTAAAAGCACATAACTTTATAGCACATTTCAAAGATGCTAAGAATGGGCCATGTGGTTTGACCTAGATTGTTATCACGGAGGCCTTGAAATGCCACAGAAGGGACTGCAGCAGGCAGCAAGCCACTTAAGCAGGGTCAACCTGGAGGCCCTCTGCACCCTCATTTTGTGGTGGAAGGAAATGAAGAGGCACTCTAATAAAAAGATGCCATGCTTTTTACAAGTAGATTTGGAACATTAAATATGTACCACACACTCTCTTAATGGCAGGAAGGGCCTAGGCCAGTAGTGGCGAACTTTTGGCACTCCAGATGTTTTGGACCACAACTCCCAGTCATTTGTCAATGGCAATACAAGCTTGGAATTCTGGGAGTTGTGGTCCAAAACTTCCGGAGTGCCAAAGGTTCGCCCCCACTGGCCTAGGACAAAAGGAAGGAAGGAAGGTATCATTATGCTTTGCGCTCTGCAGAATAAGGACTTCATCTTTGGGATGAAGAGAGGCCCTTGATGAAGAGTGACGGTGTCATTTGGAGATGAGCTCTGCTTTCTTCTAGTTAAGTAGGATGGCTTCTCATTAAATGAAACTTGCCACTGCATTTTTAAACATTATTTTGAGTTTTAAAAGTCAGAGAGAAATAACATTTAAATGGCCAATCATACAGGCTTTTTCTTGCCGGTGTGTGTGTGTGTGTGTGAATGATCTGGGAGCTGTGGTCCAAGATGTTTTCAACATCTGTCACTGGCAATAGAGGCTTTGAATTCTGGGAGCTGTGGTCCAAAACATCTGGAGTGCCGAAGGGATACAAAATAGCTTAGGGCTGCATCAATATGTTTGCCTCATTTCCCTCTTACTGAACTGAGAGGCCCCATTCTGTCATTCCCTTGCATCTTCTGCCCATCCCCAATGCTACCATCAGAAAGAAAAGGAAAACAGATGTATACGAAATTAATGTTTCCTTTGGTACGGTTTGTAAACTGGAAACACACAGGGGTGCAATGCATCCTGGGAAAGGAAGCCCTTTGAAAATAACTGTAAACTGAGTTTTTTCAGGGGGAAAACCTTCGTAAATGGAGACATTATTTTTATTGGATTTCCCTTCGTGAAGGGAAAATTTGTTAACCAAGGCATTTTTAAACCGGGCACCACTGTACAAATATGTAGTAATAATAACAGAGTTCCCGTTGGGAAGATGGGCGGGATATAAGCTCATAAATAAATAATAAATAAATAATAAATAACAAAAGAAAAAAACACCCACAACTTTCTCTTTTTAAGACATAAGGGAGAAAGTAGATGATGTTTCAGGTATAACAAGACAAAAGGAGCTGCTTATCCAACAGAGTGTGAGCAAGCTCAGAAAGAAAAGTCTGTTCTGGGTAAAACCAGGAACAAGCTGATGGAGAAATCAGGGAAACACAGCTGGTCTAACCTGCCCTATGTATATTTTTTAAACTGCATCCTTTGCTGTTTTTAATATACTTGCTAAGTTTTAATGGTTGTAATTACAGTGGGGCTCATTTCTATGATGGTAAGCTAAATGTGTTTTTACCTGTTTTTATTAATTTGTTTTGACATACGTATAACAAACATTAAAGCTTCAAGAAGCACTATTCCCTAAAGCCAAAAATCCTACTACTTTGGAGCAAGTAAGCCCACGTGAAAGTCAGATGTAAGTATACTCCTTTAAACTTATTCCAACTCTATGGCAATTTTTAATGTTCACTGTAAAAATTAACACGATCACTTACAGGGGGAGGCACGCTGCAGACAGGAAGATGCTGCCCACTGAAGACCACTGAACACCCTGGGACTTGCTGTGTGTTGCAAGCTGGTATATGCTGACCTGTGCAAAGTGGAATCCCATGTGGTGCCACTGTAGTCACAGTGTATGAAACAGGGACACTGCCCTGGTGGATCTGTGAACAAGAAGGTCAGGAGCGTCCAGCCAAACAAACAAGTAGGTCACACATTTTGAATTAAAAATAAGTGAAAATCGAGTATGTGAAGGTCAAAAATGTCTTAGTACAAAATTCTTCTTTACTACTTGTATATTGAGTTGATCGAAAGAAACAGCAGAAGGCTTCCAGTCCTGCAGGCATTACACACAAAAAACTCTTTTGCTCACCCTGTGCCTCTTGGCGCTCATTTTGCAAACTAAGTTTCATGGCCCAGCTGTTCCTACAAGCTGTATAGTGGAATTGTAGGCACCTCTGGATAAGAGCAGAGGATTCAGGAGGAATTTAAGCACACAATGCAGATTTACCACTACCCAGTTGGAACAATCTCAAATATGCAAAACTCTCCTGCATCTATTGCACTTGAGAATTAGAGAGCCTCCACTGTGTCACATAGTGCTATACGTAACTGGATGCTCTCAGAGAATACTTGGCTTTCAATTCACTCGATATAGTACAAGAGCCAAAATGAACTACTAGTGCATTACATATCACAACACATGTTGCAAATTTTCTGAACCACCAAATACCAGTCTCCAATTCCTGGATATAAAGAACATTTTTTTAAAAAAAAAAACAACTTTAACATTAATCACTGTAAGAAATATTCATATATTTATACCAAGCACTGTGGCATTTTCAGTTATGTATTGCTTAATATTTCATGCAATCATTTGACTGCATATGTCTGGAAAGTAGTGAAAACAAGGGATGATTTATTAGTATTAAAGGTTATCATGTATAGCCTAGGTCTTGCAAGGCATGAAAGGTAAGAGATAAGGACACTTTGGCTGAAAAAAATTACACCAGCGTAAATCTACTGGTGTGGGAACCTTCCTTTGAAGGGCATGTTCTGGAGCACTGCAGTGATGGGCAGGCGCTCCTGGTGCCACCTTGCATGCCTGGAAGGGAAGTGACCTTCTATTTCCCCTGACCTTTTTGGTTTGAGGCAGGGCCAAAGGGCTAAAGGGCACCTGCCCCCCATCTGAGTTTTTGTTTCTGTAAGTTCTCCAATATCTTGCAAGTAAACATAGATAAGATGAATAGGAATGCAGCAGTTTGCCTGTGCATGTGTATCTTTCTCAGCTGGCTGAGAAAGGCATTTTGTCTGTGTCTGTCCTTTCTGCAGCCAAGGTTCCAAATGTGGCTTCAAAACCTCTCCAGCGAATTCCCTACACACTGGTACAAATTTCAGTGCTGAACTGTCACAAGTGAAGAAGTCGGTGTAGGCATTTGTTGTCACACGCTAAGTTCTCAAGCAACAGCAAATATTTACAATGATCTCTTACCTAGTGGCTATTCACCACTGTGCTTCACATAATAAACTTAATAGTACTTGGGGAAAGTGTAGGATTTTGAATTTTAAGTGAAACAGCCTTTGGCAGAAAACCATGTCCAAAGAGACAGGTCAAAGTACAATTAGCTGTACTGAAGTATGATTTTAACACTTATTTCAGGAAGCCAATCCACTGTTTGTCAGCTTCACATACAATGTGTTGTGTGTTGTGTCATTACAATCGTGACCGACCCTTCGTGACTCCATGTCCATGGAGTTTTCTTGGCAGGAATACTGGAGTGGTTTGCCAGTTCCTACTCCAGGCGCCTACAGCAACTGGTATTCCCTGGTGGTCTCCCATCCAAGTACTAACCAGGGCCGACTCTGCTTAGCTTCCGAAATCAGGCGAGATCGGATGTGCAATACTTGCACCCAAATATGCTTAACATTCATTCTGAAGCCCAAATCACTGAACTTTTCACACCCAAATATATATCTCCACATTTAAGAAAACCAAAGTTTTTATAATGCCAGCAGTTACTGTCAGTTCTTCCAAGTTTTGAGAAACTACCACTGAGGTTATTCTGCCAATTCTCTGTTAACAAGGAGGACATGACTGGCTTGCATTGGCACTGATCAGAAAGAGTTCTAAAAGCTCAGAAGCAGCACACCTGGAATAGTGCCACAGACAGAATCACAGGAGAAGGGCTTGTCCCAGCAAAGCTAGCCAAATTCTCATATTTAAAATAATCAGTAAATCATCTGGGATGTAAACATGAAGTGTGCCATACAATGTTAAGCCACAAAAGTGAAGCCTTCCTACTGTTAAGACTGGAAGCTATCACTTCAGATGTTGTCGTACCTGTTCATGAATGTCAACCATCACTGCATTCTGCTGTGGTGGATGAGCAGCTGGATGCAACATACGGGGAGATACATTCGGTGGGTGGAAGGCTCGGGGTTCTTCTATTGCTTGTTGCTGTCCATAAGGAAGATGGTAGTTTTCATCCTGACTAATGGAATTATGTCGAGACAATCGGTCTCTTCTTGCTCTCTGGCGTCTGACAGGAGGACTAGAAATAACAGCGTTTAACAAAGTTTTTGTCAACACACACTTCAGATTCCTCATATGGGTTTCACACATTTTTGTGCTCTTAAATTTATATAATCAGAAAGGTATAGGCACTTATATAATTTCCATACAGTGCAAACAGCAGACTAGGAAATGTGTTAAAGCGGTTTAGAAAAACTTGCCACCTGGAAGCTATAACCAAGTCTAGATTAGACAACTATCTGCAATTTCCAACCACAAGGACATGCCAGCTTCACCATACTAGTCCCCCCCTTGTACTATTTGTAGTATTGAGCAGAGACAACAATCATGCTGACCTCAGCACACAGGCTGGAAGCCAGACAACTGATTTTCCCTGTGGTGACCACTGCCAGTTGGCAAGGTTTTAACTGACCATTGTCTAAAACTGGTTGTTTTCGTTCCCCAACTGCATTCATGTCACAAACATGGTTTTTAGCAGTGACTGGACTGAAGAAGAAAAGTATAAAAAGAATAGTAAAATAGCATAGCTGATTGGCAGAGAAGGTTTCTCAAATCACTAGGCTCAATCCACACAACCTTTTAAGTTTGGAGTAGCCAATTTTAACATCAGACCCGCCTAGACTTAACTCACATAAAACCTGATCAGTGCTGCAGGTCAACAGCTGTGTTTAAAGCAGGGGAAACATAGTGCAGCATTTCAAGAACATCAAACCATGATGAAATGCTAGCCTTGGCTGATCTAAATACTACACTCTCAAGGGATCATGTTGATAAAGTCTCAGAACAGCTTCAAGGAGCCAGAGTGGGATAATAGGGAAAACAGCAAACTGATTGTGAAGCGCGAGGTTCAGTTCTTTTCTCCTCCATCAGCTGAATAATCTTGTACCAAACAGACTTCCTTGTCGTGATAAATTTAATAACCCATACTTATGTTATGCTGAGTTAGTAGGAGAAAAGGCAGGTTACGAAGGTGAAGGTGGAAAAAAAAATCAAAGGGGGCTACAAAAGCCCCTGCCCAATTATTACAGGTCTTACAAAGAATATCAAATTTCTTTAGTCTTTTTAAACACTAATCCTATCCTTGAGCCAGTCATGAAGGCTAGAGATGTAAAATTTCTGGAAATGTTGAAGCTCGGAAAACCCCCCCCCATTTTTTCCCTGCTTTTTTTCCAGGGGGAAAAAAACACAGAAATTTTCGGGGGGGAATGAAAAAAAATGCAACATTAGCACTCTCCACCCCCTTTTGCAGCTTTAAAGTCATTCTGTTACTTTAGGAACATAAAATATGACTATGGACAATTTGATTTGGCATAAAGCAGGCATGTCCAAACTTCGGCCCTCCAGATGTTCTGGACCACAACTCTCACAGTCCTTTGCCATTGGAAATACAGGCTTGGAATTCTGGGAGTTGTGGTCCAAAACATCAGGAGGGCCAAAGTGTGGACATGCCTGGCATAAAGTTATCACAACTATCACATTAAAATATAGTGTACCCAAACAATTATTACAAACATAATTTACTTTTAAAATAATTTTTATTTGTAATTTTAAGTTACAAATGGTGCAACAATCTCCTGAACTATTTACTAGTTACTATGGAACAAAAATAATAATAATCCAGAATTAACCATCCATATTTCCTCTCCACAGTATTAAATAAAAACAAAAGAAAAACCTCATTCTCATAAAAAGATTTGGAGGGGGAATGCATAGAAGCAAGTGGGACTAAGTTTCTATGAATGGGCATGACATTTAATCAGAAACATTTTTGTTGCTCTGTATTTTCTTCCAGTGCTTTGAGGCCGAATGAAGAGGACAGAACAGAACTAAACACATCCACCCACATGCAAAAACAAAAGTGAAATCTTTTTCTTTTGCTTGTGACAATAGCAGCACCCCCTACAGGAAGAAATGCATCTTGTTCTTGCATTGGAGAGTTCACTTTGTAACCTAGGACTTCCTTGTCCTTAGTGCATAGAAATCAGAATACTGTAAACAGATACCATGCATTTTTTAAAGAAATGATTTGGAAAATATTAGACCATCCTGTCTTAAAATATTTTATTCATCGTGTTAAAATAAAGAATTCGTGATCATTGTATCCCCCCTGCCAGGTAAGTAGCTTGGTGGCTGGTGATTTCAATGCTAGGGTGGGATCTGGCTTTGAGATTTTTAAGACAATATGTGCACAAACTGAAGGAGAGTTCTGGCTACACCACTGCTCCTGGTCGAGATTTTCTAAGAATAAACAAATTAACCAAGCCGGCCAACTCCTTGCCAATTTTAACATATCAAGAGGATTATTATGGCTCAATGGTCTAACTGATTTTAATTTTGATGGAGAATTCACTCATATCTCTCCCCGTGGAGTGAGTGTCTTAGATCATATCTTTATACCCGCCCCATTACTCTCCACTGTATCTGAATTTAAGGTTGGATCTCTTAATTCCAGGGATCATTTACCTTTAGTTTGTAGTCTTGCCATATAGATAAAATCTTCTGAACTAACCTCAATACATTTAAATCTTCACTCCACATAATCTCTCTCAGTTAAAATCATTTGGGGCCCAACCACTACAGCTCTTTTTCGAGGATTATCTCTTGAATGGTCAATTAATGACCCCAACTTGAAGAGACTATTAAATTGTGCCACCAGCAACACTCAGCAGTCAGCTGGGATAGTTAGCTAAAGCCATTAAAAGCAGAAATTCAAAGCCCTTTTGGGAAGTGGTTTCAGGGTTTTTCCATCCAAAAACTCACTCAATTTCTCTAATTTCCTCCTCCACCTGGGAACAGCAGTTTTGGCACTATTTTTGATGACTTTAAGAGTGGTCCCCGGTTTCCGAAACTGAGATTAAGCAGCTACTAAGCTGGCTGAAATCAGGGAAGGCACCCGGTCCAGATCTGCTGCCCCCAGATTTATTTAAAGTATATATCAACTGTTGGGCACCTCTCCTGGCAAAGCTCTTTACAATTGTGGATAGGTCGGGGCTGATTCCCAAGACGTGGTCGCAGTCCATATTATGTCCCATCTTTAAAAAGGGCAATAGGAAATTGACCGGCAATTGTAGACCAATTAGCCTGCTCTCAGTTGTGGGCAAAGTCTATGCTCACCACCTTTTAAATCGACTTAATTCTTGGATTAATGATAACAATATATTAGGGCCCAAGCAAGCAGGGGTTTGGGAGGGTAAGCCCACAACGGATCACTGCCTGGTATTATCACATCTTATAGCTAAGCAGATGGTACACACCAAAGCACATCTATATGCTGCTTTTTTAGACCTAAAAGCTGCCTTTAATTCAGTGGATCAGGAGCTGCTGTAGGCAAAGTTAAGTGGTCTGGCCTAGATAGGAGAATGCTTTATTTAATACAAAAACTACAGTATATACAGACAATACTTGCCACATCCGACTATCTGGTCATGGCAACTTGACCAGTGAGGTTCCCATAAACAGAGGGGTTAAACAGGGTGGTGTCCTTGCCCCTACCTTATTTAACCTGTATATTAATGATCTGGCTCCCACACTGTGAAAAACAAATAGCCATAGTCCTAGACTGGGCCATCTGACAGTTCCCATCCTTCTCTACGCAGATGATATGGTGCTACTCTCATGCACTAAGATAGGTCTGAGATGACTCATTGCAAAATGTGTCAATTATCTAACCATCAATAAAATGACCCTTAACTATAGTAAATCTAAAATAGTGGTATTTAGTCGGACCTGGAAATCCCAATCTTGAATATTTAATGGGAAAGCAATCCTACAGGTTAAAGAATATAGGTATTTAGGTCTAAATTTTCCTTACCATAATTCATGGACTAGATATTGCTATATTATTACTAGAGATGGGCACGACTCAAAAAAATGGTGTTTCGTTTGTCGTTTGGTCGTTTAGGGGTCCGTTTCAGTTCGTTTTCATGACGTTTATTGCAAAAAAATTTGTTTTCATTTTGTTAGGTAACGAAATGAAAAAACGAAAACAAAAACAAAAAATTGCTGTTTCGTTAGCATTCTTTTTAGTTCAATGCATCTGTTGCAACGAAAACGAAAAACACGGCAAAATTGGTCGTTTCATTTTCGTTTTGTTTTTTAAAAATTTCGTTTTGTTTTCATTGCGTAACGAAATAAAAAACGAAAAAACAAAAAATCGCTCGTTTCGTGCCCATCTCTAATTATTACCAACTCGGTAATATTGACCGTGCAAGCTATTCATTTTTTTCATGTATGGGGCAACACACATATTCCTACAGCCCTACAGGTTTTCAAAGCCAAAGTCATCTCCCAGTTGATGTACAGAATGCCAATTTGGCTGGAAGCCTTGAATTCAACGATGGAAGCACTCCAGGCTTCCTTCCTTTATAAAACATTTGCTGTTCCTCACTGTATGCCATATGCAACATTATGCCTGATTAAACCAGACTGAATGCGCAAGCATACTTGAGGCAATTTAAGTACTGTTTCGTGTCTTATAAAGACCCTTTAATAACAGGAATCCTCTCTGAGTCCTCTCTTTCTACTGGTCTTAAATTGTTCCTCCAAAAGATCCAAATTATGGGTATTTCACCTGATCACCTGGAGGTCCCTACCGCTTAAGCAGGCACATAATCTTCTAAAACCCAGACTGATATTGAAAAGCAAGATCTCTTTGCAGCACCCCGCAAAGCTTGCCCACCTTTGAATCTCCAACTTCCCTTGTATATTGATAAGCCAGCCAGCTACCTGCATTTTCTAGATAATCCTCAAGAACGGCGTGCTTTTACTTTAGCATGATGCAACATACTCCCATTGAACATTCTGTATGGGAGATACAGCTCCCAACCATCAGAACCACAGTTCTGCCCTTGTAATTCTGGGGCCTTAGAGTCCCTGTCGCATATGTTGTTCCACTGTACTAACTACAGGGATATTCATATCTCTCATTTGGAGCCATTACTCATAAGATTTTTAGATCGTTCAGAAGAGGCGACTTTGCATTACTTATTGCTAGACAAGAACAAAGTTTATACCAGACAAACTGCTATATACATTAATTTATTGACACAGAGGCGCAGGTCATTCATTACAACTGGGTTCTGTGTCATACACCCTAAGGATGAGGGTGTTTACCCTTAGGTGGTTTAGACTCTACGGGGGATGATTAAATACTATGTAAAGCATCTTATTTTGCTATTTTGTGATTTGCTATATCACCTTTGATTCTGCAGTTTTAGCTTTGTATAATCTAACTGGGCACATATATATATTTTAATTATATGTATCAACTATTTATTTATATTAACATTTGTCTGTCTGATGCCAATAAAAGGTTCCGAAAGGGAAAAAAAGAAATAAAACATTCCCTAATCTTTTTTTTCTTTTTTCAATTTTTCCAATTTTTCGGGGGGAAAAAAACCTAAAAGGCTTCAGGAAAAAAATGGGAAAAACATTTTTTCCTGAATTTTCCGGGTTTCCCCCCCCCAGGCCTTCACATCTCTACAAATAATTTGAAAAGTACTGAGAAGATCATGATTCCTAATGTTAACAGACCCTCTAATAAACAGAACAGGTTTAGTTCGAGGCTGAGTCATGATGGCAACTGGACTTTTCTTGTGAGATCACAACATTTCACCAAGTAGTTTCTTCAGCCTTCCGCACAAGTTTAGCTACACAAAGTTGCTGCCTCCCACAATAACCATAGTAACTAATTCTACCACCAAAATAGCCTTGACATATGATATCTCCCTTCATATTTTCTGTTCTTTTCATTGCTAACATCTCAGCTCTGAAGCTTGCTGATGGCTGCAGTGTTACAGTCTCTTAGCTACACCTATTCCACAGTAGCTGTGAAGAAAAATTGATGATGAAAGGCACTCCATTCTGAACTCTTTATTGAAAGATGGAATAAAACTATAGATCTAGTTACAAATAAACATGAGGAGCCACAAGAAATATGAGTGGGTTTGCTGCACATTAGAAGGGTCTTTGACAACCTGCAGAGAAAGTTAATACGTTATAATGTAAAACTCTTGTCTGCGATATAAAATTCCTCCATTCCTGACAATCACTTCAAAACATTTGGGAATAAGCAGTATCAAACATGGACACCTGTAAAATGCACGCATCACTACCCACAATCTATTTAATTAATTAACATACAACCGACATATTAGATAATATGCTTTGTAAAAAAGCAACAGTGGCTTGATATTGTTAGGAAGGCAAACCACTACTGAATACTTGCCTCCTCCTATTGCGGGCCGGTGTGTTGCATCGTTCCCCTGAGAAATGATGTTGGCTTGGTCGTGCTGAAGGAGGCTGCCTATTTGATGTCATCTCCCATGGTCGCATTGGTGGTGACGGGGCTGGTGATGCTGCTGTATATTCAAAGACTGAATGAGAAAGGCGCTGTCTCTTGGGACTTGGACTGTCTTCACTCTGTGTGACAACGTAATCAAACAAATAAATCTACAAGACGTGGCCATCCCAGAACAGCTTTTTTTTCAAGCTATTGCTTTAGAAATTTTAACCAAGTGGAGTCTAAACATTTTCAAAGAATAAATTTGAAATTAGTGTAGTTATCAAATCATTTTATTACTTTGCAACATTGTGGCATTTCACTGTTCCCACTGCCCCTAAAGCTTCTCTTTTGATATCTTGTAGTGCAAAATCTTCCCTCCACTTCTGCAGGAAATTCAGCAAAGGGATCAGAGTGTTAATTTAGAAGCAACAGTAAGGAATTTACTCAAAATATGCTTGCATAAGCTCACATTTCATGTCAATCCATATTTCCACTTTGTGAATTATTAAAGAAGTTGCAGAGAGAATTTCAGACCAACATACAGCACATATATTCACTATTCACTAGACAGATTTATATCACAGCTAGGTTTTGCCTTGTTAAGTTAGCTCAGATGTACTCCTTACAATTTACTCCCTTGTTAATACAATGTTAACAGGTTTTGTACAGTAGGCAACCAAACCCAAGTTCTCATTTAGTAAGGGGTAGTTTATAATACAACTTCTAAAATAAGCAATCGTTACCCACATTCTTATTTATAGTTCAAGTTGTTTATCTACATAACTCTTTCCCAGAAGTTAGAGCTGGCCAAACCAACCCGAGCCTCCATGGCTTTCTCACGCCGGGTCGCCACCTCCAGGGAGGCCTGTAAGGTGGCAACACACAACCAGGCCTTCTTCTGCACGGCTTCCTGGAACAAATTTCCAAGTGAGATACTCCAGGCCCCAACCATGGCTTCCTTTAAAAAAAGCCATAAAAACTTGGCTTTTCAGGGATGCCTTTGGCAATCGTTAAGGTGTGTTTCTGTTCCCCCTGTGTTTGTTGCGTGTTTTGTTTAGTGTTTTATGCTTCTCGCCGTGTATTTGTTTGTCTGGTTTCCTTGCATTATTGTTCTTAAATCTTTATTATCATTTGTTGTTCTTTCTTTTGGTGCTTTATGTAAACCACCCAGAGTTCCCTTTGAGGAAAATTGGCCACAGTATACAAAAGCAAAAACAAACAAACAAACAAACAACCTTATTTGATTCGTCTTCCTTGGGTGAGATTCACAGGTGCATTTCACCCTAATCTATGACAGGTTACACTAGGTGCCTAGGATAGTGGTGGTGAACCTTCGGCACTCCAGATGTTTTGGACCACAACTTTCACAGTCCTTTGTCACCGGCAAAACAGTTTTGGAATTCTGGCAGTTGTGGTCCAAAACATCTGGAGTGCCAAAGGTTCGCCACCACTGGTCTAGGATCTTCTTTTGGATTCTGCTTTACAAAAATAGAGGAAGTTAGGATGAAAATTGGACGCAGGAAAAAGCAAGGCAACAGCAAGAAACAACGCCACTACAGAGTGTTCTTTTCTGGCTTCATGGTTTTACAGTGAAACCTCAAAAATCAATGGATGACCCTTGTCTTGGCTGGTAATTACCTTTGGCCCATTTCATCAAAGCATGAAGAAAACACACATACAGTAACCTCCCGCCTATTGTGGGGGTTAGGGACCCACCTGACCCGCGATGACTGAAAATCCGCAATATGCGGATGCAGGTCAGGTGGGGCCTGGGGGGGTGATCAGATCCCCCACCTCCACTTGCTCGGGCTGCTCCAAGACTTCTTGGAGCAGCGCGGGCGAGCGGTGGGCAAGCAGCATTGGAGGATCTGACCCCTGCCGGCGCTCGCACACGCTGCCCTGAGACTTCTCAGAGCAACATTGGCAAGCGGCGGACAAGCGACACTGGGGGATCTGAGGCCCCACCGCTGCTCACCCGCGCTGTCCCGAGACTTCTCAGAGCAGTGCGGGCGAGTGGCGGTGGGGGATCTGACCTCCGCCACCGTGAGACGTCTTGGAGTAGCGTGGGTGAGCGGCATTGGGGAATCTGATCCCCCACCGCTGCTCGCCCACGCTGCCCCTAGACTTATTGGAGCAGCCCGGGTGAGCGGTGATTGGGGATCTGATCCACCACCGAGCTGGAGCCCGGAGCTTGGGGAAGGGAGAGAAAGGTTTTAAAAGCCTGGACTTTCAACCCCCCAGATCTGGCTCCAGCTCATTGGTGCTGGGGTGGGGAAATAAAGGTTTTATTCCCCCACCCCAGCGCTAATCAGCTGGAGTGGGGCCGCAGTACCTGAACCGTGAAATGGTGGAGGGTTACTGTATTTCATAAGCAATCCCTCCATTAACAGAAAGTAAAATCTACTTATGGAGCTCCTACATATGGAAAATTTTTCCAATCTCCAAATTCTATGTATTTATCAGATCTAAGCTGATAACATCCTCCTTGTGCAATTGGCCTTCTTCACACAGGTTCTCCCAACAAGATTTTGGCCTTTGGGTTTTACAAGCAACAAGACTCAGCAACACCACTTTCATGTCCTGCACAGCAAAAGGTCTGGAAACCTAAGATTGTGAAACGGCATCAGGCTCAACTAGACAAAAGAGAAATGTATGCAGAAGATTAAGAGTTGATAAACCAAGCCAATACTTCCTAAGAGCAATTTCAACTGAACTTTTAGTTCTACTTGAGCTCCCCTTTCAGAATTTTCATACAACTCAGAGGGTAGTAATTAAAACCACTCATAAGAAACTGTAATAACTAATAATCATGTGCCATCAAGTCAATTCTGACTTATGGTGAACACTATACAATTACATAAAATATATTTAAAGAATAGTGTATTTGTAATAAAAAAATAACAAAATACACTAATACAGGGGTACCTCAACTTTAATCCGTTCTGAATGCATGCTCTTAAGTCAAACTACTTTTAAGTCGGTTTCCTATCAAAAAAATTGAAAAAACAATTTAAAAAAATAAAATATGAAAAAAAAATTAAGTTGAGCAGACCATATCTAAAATGTTGTAAGGCGGCAGTTAAAATGCCAAGTTTTCTGCTCTTAAGTCAAATTGCTCTTAAGTTGGGGTACCACTGTATTTGTTAAGGTCATGAAGCATACACTTGCCTACCTAAGTAAATGTATGGCTTACCACATTTTCCACCTATAAGAGCCTCCCTCCTGCTTTTGCAATCCACAATTAGTTTCGCGCAACTGCACAGTTCTCTCCTCAGTGTACTTTTGTATACTGTACAAGACAACCCTCAATTTTTAGACTAACAATTTTAGACAAGAATATAGTCTTATACACAGAAAAATAGTGGACTTCCACATAAAACTTGCACCTAAGACTGTAGTATCAAATATCTACTGTACAAATCATGATTTGTACTAACACAGTTAGCCCTTCAGAAAATGCTAATAATGGAAACTTTGTGAGAAGAGCTTTCTGGATAATAATTTGAGAAGTTACCATGGAGCAGAGAAAAAGAAAAGCCGATTCCACTGTAAATGTGATTATCAAATCACTTGGGGTGGATGTCCCCCTTCAACAAAAACGGATACAACTCCAACAAAATCACAAATTTGAAAACTGTCTCAGTCCATCAAATACACTTAAGATAAAATGAGCAATACACTTGTATCTATGAATGGAACATAGGCAACCACCCAGAGAGCCCTACTATCCTATTACTAATAATTATTTTGAATATTTTTACACCACCTTTCTCCTTGGAAAAGGTCCCAAGGTGGCTTACGATAACGAGGGACAAGTCCAGAACATATAAGACATATTCAAGTTAAAAACAGGGGGTTTGAAGAGGCATCTTAGAACATTAAAAGGTAACATTCGAGCTACAAAGAGCACACAAGAAGAAAAATGCATTATGAGGGGTGAAAAGTGACATGGAAAACACTAGTGTTCTTATGACATCAGTCAGTGCAATCATGTATGGTAATCCATATAAAAGTCACATAGTAGGTAGTCCATCATTCAAGGGAAAGCTTCCTGAAGAGAAAGGTCTTTGCCTGCGTCTGGAAAGACAGTCCTGGCCTCCATCAGGAGGAAGTTCCATTTTATTATTATTATTTTATTAAAATTTATTTTATTAAAATTATTATTTTAATTTTTGCTACTTCAGTCTGCTAACCCTAGCAGAAGGAGGAACTGCCGTGTCAGACCACTGGTCTATCTAGTGAAGTACTGTCAACAAAAACTGGCAGTAGACTTCCATGATTTCTGAAAAGTTTCGTTTCAAATCAACCCTGAAGATACTTGGAACTGAACCTGTGCCGTTCTGCATGCAGAGTATCTCCTGCTAAGTTACAATTCCTCCCTCCGTGATGCATTTCTGAAGTATGATACCTTGTTGGTACAAAAAAAAATCATACTAATAATAACACTGATTACATCAAGTAAAGCAAAATCTAGGCTGCAAGTAGTGTTAGTTTCCCTCCCAATCAGTTTCTCTCTTTTGAATAAAAAAAATCAAATTATTGTACTGATCATGACCATGTTTTGAATACACACAGAGATCAAATCAACCCTGAACTATCTCTGAAGGCAAAAATGTTGAAATTGACTGTCCTACTTTGGGCACATCATGAGATGGAAAGGTTCTCTGGGGACAATAGAGACAATATTTATTTATATTTATTTATTTATAAGCTTGTATCCCGCCCATCTTCCCAGCGGGAACTCTGGGCGGCTAACAGCAGTAAAAACACATAAAACAAACAGTTAAAACTACAAGCAGTAAGGCAGCAAAGGACAAGATGGCGACGAGCCCCCCCCAAAAAAAAAAATTCACAAGGTCGCCGAAGACCTCTAAAGAAGAGGGTCTTCAAGGCCTTCTTGAAGGCTGGCAGAGACAGAAGCAGGCGCAGCTCACTGGGGAGATGGTTCCAAAGTGAAGGCCCCACCACAGAGAAGGTGCGGTCTCGCGTGGGTCTGGATCCGGATGCCTTTTGGGAGATGCACTCCGCCAGGTACTCTGGTCCCAAGCCGTGGGGGGCTTTGAAAATCAAAACCAGGACCTTGAACCTGATCCGGAGGACAACGGGAGCCAATGCAGGCGGGCCAGGACTGGGGTGATGTGCTCGTATCTACGGGCACCCACCACCAGCCTAGCCACCACATTTTGCACCCGCTGTAACCTCCGGACCAGGGTCAAGGGCAACCCCACGTAGAGGGCATTGCAATAGTTGATCCTCGAGATCACCAGAGCCTGCACAACTGTCCTCAGGGAGGACTCGTCAAGGTACTGACTAATGCTGTGAAAGGTGGAGGGCAGCTGGAAATGGGGAAGACCCAATATGAGATGGACTGACCCCTTAAAGGAAGTCACCAGCTTGAGTTTTTAAGAGGTCAGCAGGACTGCTGAGGGCAAATTTTGGAGTTTGCTCACTCATAGGACTGCATAATAACAGAGAGCAGAAAGCTAATCTAAGTATAAACTCCTTGTTCATAAATTACAAAGTGTGTGTGTTGGGAGGGGGTAAATATAATGCTTAAACTTTCTCCAGTACAATGAATGAACTCAAGCATGTCTCAATTTAGAAGAACTGTACCGGTTATTAATAGGGGGAGAGAATTAAGTGCTGTAAGCACAGCAACCACATTCATTAAGGAACCAGAACTGTGCCATCTTTGATGTTCTTATCACTTCTCTTTTGTACCAACAAAGAAAAGATGCAACGGCATCTGGACAAACTAACCCTGAGTTCATCTACGTAAGTTTTCAGGAAAAGGAAACAGCAATTTCAACATTCTTTCAATGGAATTGCAGTAATATTTGCTTATTGAGGAAGCAACCAACTGAATAAAATTACTGCATGAACAAGACAATGAAATATGATATTTTTCATTAAAATAATACTCTCAGCAGAAATAAGTGTAGAGTATTAGCACAAAGTTTTCTGTTTTTTTCCTCATTACAGGGGGCAAAAATCAGTATTTATTATTTAGTGCAGAGCTAAAATGGATAAATGCAGAAAATTGATTAAGAGGAAAAGTCAAACCCTGTTTGAAAGCACATGAATTCTCAACCGAGGTCCTCAATACTGGGTTCATTTTTAACGCATGTGATTGCTAAGTTCTCCATTGGGGTAAGACAAATAGGAACTTAAGATTTACGCTAGTTTCCAGGATTAACAGTTTCCATGTGAGCAAAGCATATTTTGCTGTATTTCAGAACCTTAAGTGCTAATAAATCTGTTCCAAAAAACACATCCTACTGATTTTATCCTACTATAAATCAGAAAAGCCATGTATATTTTAAAGAGGAAAAAACTGTATGCCAAAATTGCTGGATTTTCCACTTACATGCTTAACTTTTTCTTAATAAAGCTAGTGTTTTCCTCTTGGTCACTCAGCCACAACAGACTGGGGTGGCAGTGACAGGACAATGTGCTCAGTGACTTCACCAAAGGCCAGTTCTGTTTCCTCCATCCAATAAAGACAGAAACTAAACTTACTTCTGTAAACAGTAGCCTTTATTAAAGATTTTCAATAGCATTGAATGCCACAAAAACAAGTGATATCCCTATTCAACCACTACTGCATTACTCTTTTAAGTGCAAATTTCAACCCACACTGCACAAACCTTACAGGACTTCCAAACTACTCTAGCCATTTCTAAAATATTTCAGACCACCAGTGAGAATCCACTATTCATTCAAGCTAATTCAGGAACCAAGCACGGGGAGAACAAAATGGCACATTCTACAAGGTTGATAAGACTAATGAAGAGAGAACAACAACCCACCACCACAAGGAGAGAAAAAACAGACAAAACAAGACAGGATTTAAGAATATTTATTGAAATGCATTTCCCTATATATTTGTACCTGTTTTGCCTAGATTTTGTTAAAGTGGTTGAGGCCAGCCTAGCAGCAGAACAGGCAAAGTTCTTAATATTGAATTGATGGCCCAAGTTCTTATTTAGAAGAGAGTATACCAGTAATTAGACTAGGACAGGAAGGAAAAGAGAATAAGTGAGAGAATGTGAGTATTAGTTCTTTTTATACCATACTTTGTTCTTTGCACCTATAGGCAAAGAGTGCCAACTGGTAGGAAAAACAAAGGAACAAAATAATCAAAACCAGGGGAATAAAGAATTGGACTAGGCTCAAGGCTGATTCTCCCCAGACTCCAGATGTTTTGATAGCTACAGGGACAAAGTCAATTCCTGTTGCCATATCTTTGTATTTCTGTCTTTTTAATTTAATAATTTTAATAATTTTAATAATATAAATAAATAAATAAATAAATAAATAAATAAATAAATAAATAAATAGTCAGAAACCTTCCTTCTGCAGCTGTGGGCACTTCTGTCCTGTAAGATATATGATCCAGCCATCAGGTTTGATTTCTTAATATGAGAAAATGACCTTTATGCTTTTTATTTTATGTTTACAAACAAAATTTCACAGAATTAAGAATGTGTTAGAAAATACATTTGTGTGAAACAATGTTCAGTGAACTATAAATAGATATTTCAATTATTATTTTTCTTTTTTCAACGGCTGATGACTGTACAGTAGTAGAAACTGAAAGATATGTCAGCAAGCCTACACTCATTAGAAACCTAAGGCATTCCACTGTAAAGAAAGGTGGTTAAGTCTTCTAGCTTTTTGTGCTCATAAGAGTATAAACCTGTAAAAATACCTAACCCTGGCATGCACAAAAGTTCATATATATTCAACGAAAATGTGCCAGAAGAACAAAACTTTCAAGTCAACTAAGTTCCCTATACATGGGTATAGTCAACTATAGTTCCATGTTTCTTTCATATCTGAAATGTTAGTTCTCGAAAAGTACTTGAAGCAATAGAAAAACCTTTCCTAAAATCCTTAAGATATTTCTCTGAACTGCTTAGAACCATCAGAGATACTTAGAAAATTATGTGTGCACATATACATTAATAAAATAAATTAAATAAATCAGCAGTAACAATTAATAATCAGACATCAACTTCCCTGGTAATATACTTTAAAAATTTAGACTCAAAATATATTGTGAAATATAATTTTTGTGTCACTGACCTTATATGATTGTGTCAAGTACTACGATTCTGGCCATTCAAGTTAACATATACCAGTTTAAAAATGAGTTCAGATGGAATGAAAATAGCTTTTTGCACAAACAATAAAACACTGTGGGTGGAGAAGAGCTCCCATAATCTCTGGACTGCCATTTCATAAGATAAAGATTGTTCCCCATTAATTCCATGGGGCTTACATTTGTGCAATGCAATAATGAATATGCATGAGATCCAGAAAAGATGGAACAAGACAAGATGATTCTGCCATCTCTCATTGACCAAGGGATACTACTAAGTATATTTTCATGATTTCAGTTTACTACCATCTCTTTGAGGCAATGCCATAGGTGAGTTCAATTCCCCACTGTGCAGAAGAGCCAGCCTATATAGACCTAGGCAAGCTACACAGTCCCAGGGTGCTACTAGACTGAGGAAGGAAACGGTAAACAACTTCTTAACACTCTATATAAGGGGTTCCCAACCTTGGTCCTCAGATGTTCTTGGACTGCAACTCCCACACATCTTGGCCAGCAGATCTAATGGTGAAGGTTTCTTGGAATTGTAGTCTAAGAACCTCAGGTGACCAAAGGCTGGGAACCACTACTCTGTACACCTAGAAAACCCTGGAAAGGGTCACTGTAATTCAAAATTAACTTGAAGGCAGGGAAACACTACTCTAGACTCAAAATTGTAGATTAGGCAAAGTCTTCATTTAACTAAGAATGGTACATGCATTATTATAAAAGCTTACTGCAATGCAAGCTTGATGTTTAAGGAATGCATCAACACAAAGTCAGTCATATGGCAAATCCAACTGTTGGTCCTAACTAGACTTGACCCATTGGAACAATGGGACTTATATAATAGCTGGCATCCTGTTGCATAGTTTTCTCTGCACAACAGCTGTGACTTTACCAACAACAGCTTGCTGTCACTAATTTAAGAATTCTTTTTTTATTAAATGGTAACATTCGTGCAAAGTTACAAAGCTACATACAACCCAAAACTTAAACAGAAACTCTTTAATTAGTAGTCAACTGCCATGGGTAGTGACAACAGTCATGTAGCTTAACTGGAGCTATGCAGGCTACAGCTAACAAATTCAATCTGTCCAATAAATCTTGCTATAGCCAGAACAACTTGATTTAACCTGAAGCAACTTAAAATCTTCTCACATTTGGTCCCCCCTCCCCCCAAGTAAATCTGGTCAGTTTTTAATATCTGTTCAAGGATCACATAAATCATAACTGACACCAAAGAGGATTTCTCCCAGACTGAGTCCTCCTGAGAAATACAGGAAATCTGGCAGAAAGGACAGTTCTTCACCTTACATAATATATTACTTCTGGCATAGTACATTGCTGTACCTTTCTTGCACATCACTTCAGCTGTTAGCGACATCACAAATCTTACTCACACCTGTTGCTATAGGTCTTCATTTTTGGTCACAATTTGTCTAAACTTGTATCAGACAAACTGAGTTCTTACAAATTTTGGATTCCTATACAGAAAAAAATCTATAAATGTTGGCTTGGATGCAACAAAGCAACATTTGGCAAGAGCAGCAGCAGCAGCAGCAGCAACAACAACAATAACAACAACAACAACAACAATTCAGAGATCCCTGTTCTGGACTGTTTTTACACTTGTTTTCTGCATAAAACAAGTTGAGGAATGCAATCTCATGTAATCTGGACTGAAGTACAGTACACTTCATAGCCATTTAGTAAAGTAATTTATTGAACATACTTAGAACAGTAATGCTCTTCTAGCTTGGCCTAATTCACAAGATCGTTGTGAGGATAAAATGAGGAAGAGGAGGATCATGTACACTGCCTTGTTCTCATTTGAGGAACAATGAAATATAAATGTAACAAAGTATTAATTTTCAGGTCTACCTAAAAGCCAGTAAAAGCAGTTTATGAACTGTTTCATGTGACAGTTGTTCTGGATGACACTTTACAATTATGATGCAACTAGTTAAAATCCAGGATGAAAAAAAATTGGGAGTAAAATTTGTCATTGCATATAAAACTTTCACAAACTATGTGTTCCTCACATAAAGCTTTATTATACAGTCCAAGATTGTAAGCAATGGCTGTACATGGGGAAAGTTGCTCATACAAAACTTTTTCATTTCCTTTCTCCTACAGCCTTTTTAGAAATTTGGGGTCTCTGCTGTAAAGCATGGCTTTTTTTTACAGGCAGTGAGTAAAATGCCAAAACCCGAGCAGAGAAATGCTCAATGAGACCCTAAAGAAGCATAGGAGATGGATGACGGGGGGGGGGGAGAGGGAGGGCTAGAGAAAATATCAGTGAACACAACCTGTAACATTTCACAAGCTCAGGCTTTCACCAACTTCTTAAAAGGCCTGCATGTATAGCTTTGAGTTGCATCTGGTCCCAGAATGTCCCAGAAGAAGGGAATGGTAAACACTTCTGAGTATCCTCTACCTAGAAAACCCTGAAAAGGGTTGCCTGAGTAAAAAATGACTTGATGGCACCTTAGTATTATAATATCACAACCAATATCCCAAACAAAATCTTATTGTTATAAAACATTGCCCGGCCCCAAATTGTAAGTACTAATTTATGTGCAGCTATTTCTGCACCTGCATTGTTTTTCAGAAGACATTCTATCAAAAAAAGAATTAAAAAACAGTTTAATTACCATCCCACATAAATGGTTTATGAATACCAGAAATCTAATCTAACGTTAACTCTGCCTGTCAAGAAGCATATGGGAAACTGGGTTCTACGTAAATGCAGCACCATGCTTTTTCCTACAATGAAGTGTTTTCTGTTTATCAGTGTCAAATACAAAGTTGTCTAGAACACTCTGGCCTCATTGTTTGTTCTAACCAAAACACACTAATTAAAACAATGGGGACATGAGTAGTCAATAGCTGCATAAATTAAATTACTGTACAGTACTTCAATTAATCTCTGTTAGGCACTTGCAATGAGATTTAGACCTTGGAAATCATACAGCACAAATATTTCAAAATACAAAGAATGGTTCAGAATGGATACACAGAGTAGCAAATTGTAATATGTGGGAGATTAGAAAAGCCACATAACCAAACACCATGGTTTTCAAAACAGCATGCAAACACAAGAACACACAGCTAAGCTTTCAGGCTCTCCATGCAAAATCATATCCCTCCATCTGACTTCCATGAAGTGCTGTCTAGCCTAGTTACAACTAACTCTTCTAGGAACCTAAATTTTACATACGTATGCAGTGTTTCTTCAGGAAAACTGTTAAAGTATGCAATTTAAAGAAACTGTATAGCCTTTCCATAATCCAAGTAGACTCTGCCATATAATTCCTTAGCACTCCTGTCACACCAACCTTTCTTTTCATTCTTCACTGAATACTTTTTCCTCTCCCTTCCAATGTTTTCTCTCTGTCCACTCCACCTATTTCAGAAGAACAACACATAAATGTTTTTTGCACCTGGACTAAAACTGCTGCTTAAAAGGTACAAGAACAAATTTATAGATAGAACTGCTGAATTAAATCCAAATTCTTTATCAAATTCACTTGTTGTATATAATTCTTGACACACTGATCCTCAATCCTGAAAGGCTAAGAAAAAACAATTATCACAACAATTAGTGGAAAAAAACTCAGGAAAAATAACTGAAATGCTGCACAACTTTCCAAAAGTGATACTTGTGCAGCATAAATAAGATTCCACAGAGAATACTGGGAAAACTCTTTTGCAACTATCTTTTAAGCACCCATCACAAAGAGCAGAAAATACAGCACAGTATGTTCTAAGACCTGAGGTGTGATTTATAATACAGCAGGATTTATTAATTTATCCTAAGTAACTATTGTGGGTTGATTTTAGTTGCCTTCTTTCATCTTTCAAACAAAAAAAATCTTTAGCAAGTCCACAAGGGACATTATTATTAAATTTGAACAACTCTAAGGAACTTTCAAGAAAAATGAATGAAGGATGGCTTCTGACTTGACGGCTACAAATAATTCCCTCGCCTCTTCCCTTCATCCCGTTGCTTAATAATGAAGCAGTTCATAAACATAAGTGAAAAACAGGACAGGAAATGTTTAATCACTCCTGTAAAATGTCATAAGCATAAAACAACACACAATCAACAAGGGTGCTGGGGGGGTGGGCGGCTGAGAGGCGCAAAGGGGGCCGCTGGAAACAAGGGGAGGAATGTAGGGTGGAGGAATCACTGCACACACACACACACACACACACACACACACGGGGCCCCTTCCTTTTGTTTAGGATCTCTCTTTTGAACCTGAGGGTGAGGGAGTCTCTCCCACTGGAGGCCCCCCCCCTGGACCCCGAAATCGAGCGGGAAAGGGGCTCCGGGAAGGCGAGAGAGCGGCGGCTGCTCTATCTGTCTCGTGTGATGCATTTTTATTTATTTTTATTTTTATATTTGGCAGCCGGCCCTCCTCCTTTCCCAAAAGGAGCCGCCTCCCGAAGGGCCCGGGACCTCCCGAGTCCTTCCCTCCCCTTGGCGAGCCCTGAGGGAAAGCCCTTCTCGGCCGCAAAAAGAGGAAGAGGAGGAGATCGGGGTGTGTGTGTGGGGGGTGTGGGGGTGTGGGGGTATGGGAGGAAGGAAAGGAGGAGTGGGCGGGGGAGGGGGGGCGCTCCCCGTGGGAGCTGGGGGTGGGGAGGGGCGGCGCGCGCAACCGAAACCCCCCACCCTCTTTCCAAGGCCGGCACCGGTACCTGAGGGGAGCTGAGGAGGGCGAACGCCTCCCGCCTGGGGGAAGGGGGGCGGCGGCGGCGGCCACCGCTCGTACCCGCAGGCCCGGCTTGGCCACACCACCACCACCACCAGCGCCTCCTCCTCCTCCTCCCCCCCTGCAATGGCTTCCGGGATGATCAGTGCGACTCCATCCGCCCATCACAAGGAGGTGGGAAAGGGAGAGAGGGAAGAAGAAGAAGAAGAAGAAAAAAAAGAGACCGCCCGCGCCGCCCTCCCGCTCAGGGAGCGCCCGCCCGCGCCGTTTCCGGCGCCCTTCCCTCGCGCCGCCGCCGCCGCGGCCGCCAACAGCCGCGAAGCCCCCCCTCCCCCCCGGCGACGCTCTCCATGACGTCCGGCTCCGCCCCTCCCCTCCCCTCCCCTCCCCTCCCCCCTCCCTGAGGAAGCCCTCCGACTACCATTCAGCCAGCAGGAAAACACTGACGTCACCTCAATGGACTTCCTGGCGTAACCAATCGCGGTTGCCAAGCCAGCCAGCCAGCCAGCCAGCCAGACCGCCCCGCGAAGCCCCCGTGGCTCCGCCCCCTTTCCCTCCCTTCCAGGCACTCCCCCTCCTCCTCACAAACCCTCCCCCCCTCCCACCCACTCACCCTCTGGGCAACCGGAGGACTCTTCCTTTGTTTTAGCAGCTACGAGACCACCCAAGGGGAGGGCCCTCTCACGTCAACGCGGTGACGTACCTCCCCACAGCGCGCACGCGCTCGAGGATCTTGCCTTTAAAAAAAAAAACAAAAAACAAAAAACGAAAAAGGTCCCTCCTCGCGGCGCCTGCGCACGTGTTTCGGAGACTCCGCCCCCTTCTTCTTCTTCTTCTTCAGTGACCGTCTCCTTTAAGGGGGCGGAGCCAAAGGGGCAGCTTTTTAGTTTCAATTTGCACTTGGCGGCGCCTCCCGTTTGTTATTGTTGGTTTAAAGAGCGGCAGCGGCTCTTTTTTGTCTGATTTTGTTTTGTCTGACAATAATCTCCAGACTTCCTATTCAACCACCCTTCTTGTCCTCCTAAAATAGGGTTCAGGGTGTACGACGGGGACAAGGGGATTAAAACAACAACAACAACAACAAACAACAACAACACGCGTTGTCGAAAACGAGCTCATTGCCACCAAGTTCTTCCCTGTCAACTTCCTGAGAAGGGAGCTGTTTTCGATGCGGAGCTCGCCCTTCATTCAGCAGGGAGTGCTCCTATTTAGACCTTTTGAAATGTCGAAAGAAATTCCTACTCCTGACCACAACTCTTTTCGAAAACAAAAATTAAAACCCATAGTTTTGCCAACTCCTCGCCTAGTCTAAGTGACCGCTGTGACCACCTCACCCCGCAGGGCACTGTCCTTGGCCTCACTGGAAACCAAACTGTCAGGACACAGGTCTAGGGCTGGAGCCCCTGAGAGTATGGAAAGAAAGGCTGCTGGCTCGACTTAATATCCTCCTTGTGTGCTGTTATTGCCCAGCAAAAAAAGAGGAATTTAAACCCAACATCTCCCAAGCAATCCTCTCCAGACATCACTGTTTTACTTCCCACTCCGAATCCTCAAAGGGCACTCCAGAATAACTAGAATATTGCAAGCTCTGAGAAGAAACACTGAAGGTTACAGGATGGGTTAAATTGCCATCCTCTTACAATTTAAATGCCAGGATGATAATGGCACCAAAATTGCATGCTTACAGTTTTCCAGAGAGAAAAACCCAATCCTTCATATGTTGGAACACAGACTTTTTTCCATCTTAGAAAAGTGACTGATGGGAGAAGCCCGATATAATAACTATTTTTGCATCAAGCACACTAAGACCTTAAAGCTGGTTCAACATACCCATGCCAGAATGCTGGACTAAGCAGAAAACGACATGAGCAGGGCTGGCACTAGGTTTTTTTGCACCCTAGGCAAGGGGCGGGTGGCGGGGCAGGGGTGGTGGCGGCAACAGCAGCAGGGTCAGGCGGCAACGGGCACGGGGGGCGGCGATGGGCATGGGGGCGGATGGCGACGGGTGGGGGGGACGGACGACAGGGGGCAGCAGCGGGGGCGGCGGCAGGGGGCAGCAGGCTGGCCAGTGCCCTCTCTCCATTTTGGCGCCCTAGGCAACTGTCTAGTTCGCCTTAATGGACGTGCCGGCCCTGGACATGAGTAACCCCAGGAACTTCTGGTGCACCAGCCCTTCCAACCCTAAAGCATCCTGAATGCCTGAGAGACTGATAAATATGCAGAACATGGGGCCATCAAATGTGACAGAAAAGGAGACTCTCCTCCAGCTACCTTCAGTAACCAATATCCATGCCCTGGGAAGAAGAACCAAGCTTTTCCATTTGATAGGAACCACCTGACATTATAAATGGCACTGCATTCTGAAGAGCCTTGTTTGCCGATACAGTGTTTCATCCTCCCAGACCAACCAAAAGGGGGAAAAAGGCAACTAGAAAAAGAGAATTTCCATTAAAAGGACCCACCTTTTTTAAAAAAAAAAATCATCCATGTGTGGAAAAATGTTACAGGTTATAAAACTAATCATTGCAAGTACACAAGGCACCACTTTACACTAGTAATAAAGTCTTATGCCTGGCTGCAAAAATATCCCCAATCCAAGAACCAGAACAGTGATGTTAGAAAGGTTTGTTTATACTAACCCCCCACCTATTGCAGGGGTTAGGGACCCGACATGACCCGCAAAAATTGAAAATCCGCAATATCCGGATGCTGGGTCAGGTCGGGACTGGGTGGGCCCTCTAGGGGCTGTTGTACTTACCCCAGGCCTGGCGCTGCTCCAAATGGGCCTGCAAGGGGCTTTCCAGTGCCCCAGAGGCCCCAAAAGTGCTTTCTAGTGATCTGGAGGTCACTTATGGTTTACCGGAAGTCACTTCCGGTTTGCGGGGAAGCACTTTAGGCCTTTCCTCCTTACCCCAGGGGGCCTTTTTTCATATACTGCGGACCCGCGATATACCGGGACCGCAGTATATGAACCGCAAAAGGGCAGGGGACAACTGTAGCACCTTTTGTTGATATTCTTCTATGTTATTGTCATTAAAATACTTGAGCATAAGAGATAATTTAAGAGGCACAGAACACTTGACAAATGAAAATAGCCCAAATACCTACATAACATTATTGACTTGCAAGGAACTGGGCCCAATACTGAGTCAGAAGACTAATATTAACATGCCTTCACCAGTGATATTTCTAGTCTTCCTTCACCAGTGATTAGACATGGGCACAAAACAGAAAAATGGTGTTTCAGTTTTTCGTTTGTCGTTGAGAGGTCTGTTTCGGTTCATTTCTGTTTGTCGGGAGTTTTTTGAAAAAAATCGTTACCGTTTTTCGTTTTTTCGTTTGTCATTTCTACCCGCTTTTTGCGCGATTTTAAAGCATTTCCGTGCGCAGGCATCCCCCAACGCCCCAGACCAGATGGAAAACACTAAAAAAAAAAAAAAAAAAGGATGCTGCAGAGACACAGTATAGACTAGGTATGCAGGGAGGCTGCAAAGGCAGCAGCGGGCTGTTGCCCAGGGTGCAAGGCAGCCACAGAGTGACTGCACTGCGGGGCAGGGGAGGGTACTCACTGAGAGGTACGCAGCACGCACGCACACAGGGAGGCTGCAGGACTGAAGCTAGAGTCGCAGAGACAGCAATCCCACTCTAACTCCCACCAGAGACTGCAAGGAGTACGGGGGGCGGCCAGAACTTTTTATGCCCTCTATGGCTGCCAGACCTGCCCACCCAGTCTGCAACCTGGGCATGCTATTGGTTGAACATGATCGCACATCACATGGCTTGCCTCCATTTTGTGGCTGGTGCGACATCCATTTTAAAGGGAAAAGAAAAATACATCGCGATGGGAGAATACAAAAACAAACGTTTTAAGGACCCACCCACCCCGGTAGGTATTATCAGACAATATAAATAATTATCGCTGCATTTTTACAGATGTCCAGGGCGTTTTTTAACATTTAAAACAGCTCATTTCATCGCGCATCGCCATTAACGGAAACGAAACGTAACGACCACAATTTTCGTGGTTCTGTTCGTTTCGTTTCATTTTCATCACAATTTTCGTTTGTCATTTCGTTATGTAATGGAAACAACAAACGGTAACGGAAACGAAAAAATGTCCGTTCCGTGCCCATCTCTACCAGTGATAATTCTAGACAGGATCTCAGGCCTTGGGGAGAAAAAGCAATTCAGGCAAGTTAGCAAAAGTCAAGAGGGCATGTAGTTTGCTCCATCAACTGCAGGCACCTTGATCACGGCCTCAGCCTGCCCCAAGCAGAAACCAATCTTTCCACTTAGCACATTGGTTCTCAACCAGATCTACAATAACAGTATCCACATTATTTTGAAGACAAGCAGTGTTGCCACAACTGGGCTCCATGTGTTCTAGCACCCCACTTACAGATACAGTATTAACACTGAATTACAGAATTGTATGTTAATCCTGTAGATCCAAGGGAGACAGCAAAGTGTTTGTTGCTACTCACTATCCATGACTGCATGTTCAGTCATTCTTAGAATGTTCCACTACTTTCACTGTAGCTGTCATCCAATCTGTTTTATTGCCCAGAGCTCTCCAAAATGCCAAGAAGCGATGCAAATTCCTCCTGACTGGGAAGGTCACACTGGAACAATTGTATAAATTGTTTGTTGTCTCTCTCAATCTGGGACAGCAACCACCAGAAACCATGCCAAGAGTGTAAGACATGCCAAACAACGCATAGCCATTTATTTCTGCTGCCAGTGGCCATGGAGCAAACAAGTCAACCATCTCTCGGAGGGCTAGCAAAGCCACAGGCAGAATCACCGGCCCTAACTACCAGAAACTCCTCAAGAATATTCTGGAATTCTTTAGGCCCTGATAAAGTCTCCAGGGTGATGATGGTGGTGGATCCTTTTAATTGGTTCTCCACTCTCGCACGGAGAGGGTAATAACACGAGACCCATAATCACCAGGAAAATCTCTCCAGATGCAAATGGAGGAAGGGACAGGGACAGGGAATTGGCATTGCTGCTGCAGAGCCACAAGCCCATTATGCCCCTATTCAAATGGATCTATACAATTTGGATATCCAAAGGGAAACAGGTACACATTTACGTTTATTATCTGAGGGCACCATTGCAACATTTAACACTGGGCTACGTCTTTAGAACAAAAATTCTCTCTGACACAGCTTATGCCCTTCTAAACCACGGATTCTAGTTTGATTTGAAAGGTTGCAGACCAAGTCCAAGAGAGATGTGTGGTTTCTATGTGCTTTCCTCTGATATTTTCACCCACTAAGAGAGAACCAATCACTTACATACCCAGTTAACTAGCTGTCACTGGACAAACTACATGGCAGCTACAACTAATGCAGAAACAATGTAAGGCCCACATACCTTGTATCAGCCCTCCAACCGAAACCCGTAAGTATGCAAGACTACAGATCCATCCTTCTTATCCAGTACAGAATGCCAAAGTTTATGCTAGCTCATGATGATGAGAGCTGTAGTCTCAAGTAATTGAAGGGCAAGAGGTTGGGAATGACTCTCTCTCTCTCTCTCTCAAACACACACACACACACACACACACACACACACACACACACACACACACACACACACACACACACACACACACACACACACACACACACACACACACACACACACACACTTGGTGTGCTTGATTATAAAAATAGTATATTGCCATACGAAATAGGTGGAATTTCTTGGGCACGTAGTCCAAGATCACATTCATACTTTTTGAGAGTCTTAAAAAATCTACATTTTATGTAACTACTGAAACATGCAACACAAAGCATTCCTCATTAACAGCAACCAGCATTGGGTGGGGGAGGTGGGGGAGCCAAAAATACCAGGATAGCAGCCGGGCTTTTGCTGGCAGCACTAGCAGAACAGGGCATTATCTAATGCTGCCACCAGTCACCATGGGAACCACAAGTAGCTATATAAGTTCAGGTGGAAAGAAGTTGTAGTGGATAGCATGTACTGGGAAAGAACAGAGGCTGATCTGACCAAAGCAGACGTCACTGAATTATGACACTGGTACGAAAAATGCATGGACAGTTCCTGTTAACAGAACATCCATATGGTGCATTTCTGCATTGCGTCTCATAGAATCATAGAGTAGGAAGAGACCTCAAGGGCCATCTAGTCCAACCCCCTGCCATGCAGGAACCCCGATCACAGTATTTCCGACAGATGGCCATCCAGCCTCTGCTCAGAAACCTCCAAAGAAGGAGACTCCACAACCCTCTGTGGCAGCATATTCCACTGCCTAACCATCAGGAAGTTCTTCCTAGTGTTCAAATGGAATCCCTTATCCTGTAGTTTGGGGCCATTGCCCTGAGTCCTAGTCTCGGAAGCCATGGAAAACAAACCAGTCCCTTCTTCAATGTGACATCCTTTCAAATATTTAAACATAGCTATCATATCTCTCCGCTCAACTTGTAAAAAAGCAGTCCATTCAGTAACAGTCACCACTGTTTCATAAGCTGGAGGGTCTACCAGTGAGAGACCAGTTATAAATACACAACTCTCCCTGGCAATCATGCTTATTGTAAGAGAACTGCTGTTTACTAAATCCAAGATGCTACCTATTCCTAGTTCTTCCATTACCTGTAGAAAATTATGAGACAAAAATATTTTATGGAAGGTGCAGTACATGAGGCGCACAAGCCCATTTTTCTGTTTGCATCTACCCTGCTCCACAATAAAAACAATGTTCATTCTTCCCCCACAACTAGTTCAATGCAATGAAAAAGCAGCACATAGCACAAGATTTATTTATTTATTTAAAACATTTCTCTCCCACCTTTCTCCTTAAGAAAGGAATCAAGGCAGCATAGATCACTCAAAGACAATAAGGCTTTTATTTTGAGAGTGCCTACCAACAGAAGGAAATTGGCTCCGGAAGTATCCCCTCTCAGTTTGGTAATAGATCAGGAAAATTTCCCCATGAATATGAAGAAATATGGAGAATTATTTAAAACAATGAAAGTGGCAAGAGTAAAAGAGTGGATTAATAAGATGAGAACAAAGCAAGATATTAAGTGCATATTACAAGCTAAGCATTTAACTTGGTTAAATTATGCCCAATTAGAAAGTTGGACGAAAAATTGGATAAGGAGAAATACACAACTCAGAGAAAATACAAAGTTTGAACAATTCTTGCTAACATATGAACCAGAGAAAGGAAACCCAGGGAAAAGAGCAATAGGTAAAATATACAAAATAATTGAGGACTCACTAGAGGTAAGGGAACAAGAAATAATAAGAGAGGTGTGGAAGCAAGACATTGGTAAAGAAATAAAAAAAACTGAATGGAAAAGAATTTGGAATATGAGAATATTACATTCATTATCCGTTAGAATAAAAGAAAATTATTTAAAAACTATTTTAAGATGGTATATGACACCAGTCAGACTGAATAGAATAAATTCAAGATATTCTAAGTTTTGCTGGAAATGCGAAAAAAAGATAGGTACTTATATTCATCTTTGGTGGGAATGTGAAATAGTGCAAAAGGTTTGGCAACAGATCTTCGGTGGAATAAAAGAAATATTACAAGCTGATATTAAATGTAAGCCAGAAACTGTGTTGCTATCACTACCACCTACCAATGAATATGATATAAAAACAAAAGAATTAATTGCAAATTTTATGACAGCAGCAAGACTGATTAGAGCTAAAAATTGGAAACTGAATTCAGATTTTAAAATTGCTGACTGGTATAAGGAAGTGTGGGATATAGCTTTAAACGACAAATTATCCTGTAGTATAAAAGTTTTGCGAGGGGAAATGAGCAAGGATATATTTTATGATATTTGGGGAAAATTTATAGATTATGTACTATTAAAAGGAAAAGGGATACAACTGTCATACAACCCAACACAGTTCTGGAGAAAAGGACTCTAAGAAGACAACTAGAAAAAAAAAGAAGATGAAGAAGGAAGAGAAGATAAAGGAATACTGGATGGTCCTGGGGGGTTGGGGTGCACTTTGTACTGATATTTTTGTTCATTGTATTGTTTATTGTATGTTTGTTTATTTTAAATAAAAAAATAAAATAAAAGAGAGTGCCTACCAAGTCGCATTTTGAGGGGAAAACTCTTCACTTGCTATTTACGAAAACATGACTCACAAACACACTCAGGTGGCAGGAACAGAAACTAACAACAAATATTGCTGCCATTTCTCTGCTTACACATCGTACCACAAGAGGAAGGTAATTCGTATCTTCTCCCCCAAAGAACTGATGCAACCAGTTGCAAAAACATTGCCTAGGGAAGGGTCACTTTTTCCCCTTCTTCCATTTTTTTCATGCACATTTTCTTGCTGAATAAGATGTTCAGCCAAACCAAATTTGTTCCAAACGAGCATAGCCAGAAGCAGCCTAAACTGTCATGGGAAAATATACTGAATTTGACTGTGGTAGGATGCAGTGGCAGAGAAACAAGTCAAGTTTAAGCCTGTGGTTTTCAGTCTTCTTACCTTCCAGGAGCCACTTCTCACACTAACTTCTCTACTAAATCATTCCTCAATATAAAGCTTTTTCTGGGGCACGTGCTAGGTTTATGTACTAAAGTGACCACGGTGGGCAAGTCAGCTGTCTCTCAGGGACCCCTGGCATTTCTTCCTGGTCATCTCACCAAACAGCTCACTGTAGTTTACCAAGCAACCACACATTTTTGTAGCATTTCGCTTGTGGCCTACTGCTCAATGGTGAAATGGGATTTTTTCCTCTTCTCTAGTCTGGACATTGTTTATACGCTGAAGTATCTAGCTGCAGACCCAGGAGTTAGGAGCTAAACTTCCCCCCACTCTGGCTTCCCAGGAGAGAAGACAGGCTGTGTGGTGTCGGGCCAGTTACAACAGAGCATTCCCCAAAGGAACTGCTAAACCACTTCTGTATACGTTCTACCTAAAAAGAAATTTCCAGAAAGGGTCGCCTTGAGTCCGAATCAACTGGACAGCAAATGACTGTTTTAATTATAGTAATGTCCAGGTGGCGCTAGAGATGTGAAGGCCTGGGGAAAAAACAAAACGGAAAAATATGGGGAAAAACTGCCCCCCCCATTTTTCTCCTGATGCCTTTTTAGGGGTTTTTATTTATTTATTTATTTATTTATTTATTTATTTATTTATTTATTTATTTATTTATTTATTTTTGCATCTCTAAAGTGGCACTCTGTGGCAGTTTCATTGGTTTAATCAGGCCCTACCTTGGTAAACAACTGCACATTTAATTATATGGCCAGTTTTCTGCCCCAGAACCCTCAGTGTGTGTGTGTGTGTGTGTGTGTGTGTGTGTGTGTGTGTGTGTGTGTGTGTGTGTGTGTGTGTGTGTCTGTGTGTGTGTGTGTGTGTGTGTGTGCACGCGCGCACGTGTGTGTGTGTGTGCGTTTTGCATCATTACAGTCGTGACTGACTCTTTGTGACTCCATGTCCATGGAGTTTTCTTGGCAGGAATAATGGAGTGCTTTTCCAGTTCCTAATCCAGGCACCTGCAGCACCTGGTATTCCCTGGTGGTCTCCCATCCAAGTACTAACCAGGGCCGACCCTGCTTAGCTTCCGAGATCAGGCGAGATCGGATGTGCTTAGGGCAGGACTGCACAAATCACCAAATAGCCTTGACGACAACAAAAACAAGTAAATCACAATTTCTAGTTTGGAAAAACCAGTATTTGAAGAATGCCACACACTGCACAGAAGCTGCCCTTTAAAAAGAATGAATTATGCCAGCTAGAAATAGGACTTTCCTATCAATTGCCCCAATACTATGGGTAGAGATGTAAACTTTCTGGAATTTTTCAAGCTCAGAAAAAAACCTGTTTTTTCCAGTTTCCCCCCCTGGAAAAAATGGAAATTTTCAGAAAAATGAAAAAAAAAATGCTGTATCACCCCCTTTTACAGCTTGAAAGTCATTCTGTTACTTTCGGAACATAAAATATGACTATGGACAATTTGATTTGGCACAAAGTTATCACAACTACCATATTAAAATATAGTGTATCCAAACAATTATTACAAACAGAATTTCCTTTTTAAAATTTATTTGCAATTGTAAATAAGAACTGGAGTAACAATCTCCTGAACTGTTTACTAGTTTATGTGGAACAAAGAAACAGCTACAAAACAAACAAACAAACAAACAAACAAACAATGCTTAAAAATCCAAAATTAACAATTCATATTGCCTCTCCACAGTATTAAATTAAAAAATAAATAAAATCCTCATTCTCGTAAAAAAATGGAATTGGGGAGAAATGTATAGAAGGAAGGAAGTTTCATTGAATGGGCATGAAATTTAAACATAATCATTTTTGTTGCTCTGTATTTTCTTCCAGTGCTTTAACATCTAGTGAAGAGGTCATAACAGAACAAAACATACCCACCCACATGCGAAAACAAAAGTGAAACTTTTTAATTTTTCTTGTGGCAATAGCAGCACCTAAAGGAAGAAAAGCATCTTTTTTTGTACTGGAGAGTTCACTTTGTAACCTAGGACATGCTTGTCTTCAGTGCACAGAAATTAGAGTACTGTAATCTGACACTAGATGCCCTAAGCACATTCGATCTCACCTGTTTTCAGAAGCTAAGCAGGGTCAGCCCTGGTTAGTACTTGGATGGGAGACCACCAGGGAATACCAGGTGCTGTAGGTGCCTGGAGTAGGAACTGACAAACCACTCCAGTATTCCTGCCAAGAAAACTCCATGGACATGGAGTCCCGATGGGTCGGTCACGACTGCAACGACACAGCACACACACACACACACACACACACACACACACACACACACACACACACACACACACACACACACACACACACACAATCTGATACTATGCATGATTAGGAAAATATCTGAACTCCCTATCTTAAGATATTTTAATCATCATGTTAAAATAATACATTCCATAATCATTTTTATTTTTATTTTTTCAGCTTTTCTAATTTCATGAAAAATACAGAAAAAAACCTGTTCCCCCAAAAAAATTTTTCTGATATTTTTCCAGGCCTTCACATCTCTATGTGAAGAATCTGCCTGCCACCAAGAATAGAGAACTTCCCTGCTTAATTGGCCGTCAAGAAAGGCTGTAAGAGTCACCTTCAGGAATCACATAGCATACAGATTTTGGACTACAATGTTTGGGATGCCGCCCATGCACTGCTGATTTCTCAGTATCTTTATTTACCATTATACAGTATTTTAATTTGAGACGCCCCCTTCTACTGTGGAAAGGAGATCAAGGGTGTGATCAGATGGTGGGAATGAGGGTGTCCAATCACAACAGAAAGGGAAGCTTTACAGGGAGTGATCTCCCTTAAAGCCCCCCTTCCAGCCCAGCCCCCCTCCAAACGTAATAATCCTTCAGTAGCTGGGCCAGAAATGCCCATGGACTGGAGCTAGACAGGAACCTGGTGCCTGGTACATCGTACAATCACCACCGAACACAGCACACTGGACCATGCCACAGGCAATCCAAAATGTGATCTGTGGGATCACATGCTGAGTTTAATTTTTAAAAACAAAAACAAGTTATATCTAATTTGTAATAAAATATACCAAACAGTGACCATGTATCCTATTTTTATACAGGATATATGTGCCATTCACACAGAGTGTTTTCATTTCTGCCTAATGTTAGAAATCCAATTTCACTAACATTATCTACCTAATTATTTTAGATTTGATCTCTCTCCTTGGGATGATTACTGATCAGTACTTTTGCAGTATTTTTACTTTCTATAAATTAACAAGATCTGTTTCTTTTCTTTCTTTTACAGATAAGTCATTTGATAGGGGAAACAGTGCTTACAACAATATTTTCATTTATTTTTCTTCTATTTTCATATATTTTCATTTTCATATTTTATCAGACAGTAACATATTCTACCCAACACTTAAAATGAGACCACTTGAGCCCACTGTAGATAGAAAATGGCTGAAACTACTGTTAGAACAGGAAAACTGTTTTTCCAAGCTCTGTATTACTAACCCCTCTTGCATATTCTCTCCTGCCTGCCCCTACTTGAAATCTGAATGGTACAAAAAATATCCTTGAAACCATCAGAATTTGTGTCACAAAAATGTGGTCCTGCTTAGACTCATTATGAATAAGTCTTCATAGTTTTATAAATTCATAGTTTTATAAATTCATATTTCTATGAAATTATAAAACAGAAGAAAAATGGAAAAACCCCAATTCTGTCAGATTAAATAAATGATAATTTTAATATTTCCCAAATCACAGAGGTTCCTCTTTATTATCTAATCTAAGTGAATCAAAACCATATGTTTTAAATAGCTGACATATTTAAAGCAGGCTTCCTAGCATAGCACCTTCCAGATGTTTTATGAGTATTACCATCAGCTCCAGACAGCATGGCAATGGTGAGAGATTATGGGAATTGCAGTTTAAAACCTCTGGAGGACACCAGATTGAAGAAGCTTTAGATAGTACAATTTGTTATTTCAGTTTTGCGGCCCTACTATATTCCTGAATATTAAACGGACATACAGGGATATGTATAGGGAAATATAGGTATATACTACGCTAGAACATATCTAAGTGGACATTCCAGGAGCTTGTTTGACATAATATCCATTCTTCTCTAAACTGAAATAAGGACAATTGCTATTTTTGCAGTTAAAGGAATCATTTAAAAATAATTATAAGTAGGGATATGCAACATATGTTTTTAAATTTGGGTTATTTTGCGTGTGCCTCCTTCATTTTTCTTTAGTTTTCATGTTTCCATGTGCCAGTTCTTGTGTTTAACACAAAAAAGAAAGCTGCCTTTGAGTTCTTTTGGTTTTTAATTTCCCATTCATGCGTCCTGGCTCTCAAAAAGCCTATGGAGCCCTTAAAAGCCAAACAGAGGTAAGGTGACAGAGAAACAATCCACTCCAAAAGCAGTTAATAGTACATGGAAAAGAAAAATCATCATCAGACCTATGAAGGCAGTAGTTTATAGAAGGTTCTGGCAGTGCACATTTCCCGCCACCAAAGGCAATGCAAGATGTTCTTCCAGCCAAGACAACTCACCACTACTGCTCCCTACCTGTAGAGCAAAATAAATTTCACACAGCACTGTATTAAAAAAGAAGTGTTTAAAAAGGTGTGTGTGTGTGTGTGTGTGTGATGATGATGAAAGGCCCATTCCCAATTACAAATCTCAACCTCTTAAGAGCACCTATGGTTCCTGCCAACCTGCCCCATTGCAAATGAAAGTGTGATGGAGAAATCCACACAGGACTGAATGAACATCCTTCACAGACTGGATGGCAATCATTGCTGGCTGATGTCTGATGTTCCATTCACTACAGACAGTTATTTTACAGAACTGCCTTAGAAACAGAAAGCAAAGTGGTAAAGCTGGAACCTTGAAATCAAAAATTAAATCAAGTGTTACAGCAGAGAATAGGAAAAGTGAGCTTCTGCTAGATACCATGGCATAGAAGAATGTACTCCACAGTAAGAAAGTATCATTTGCAGATCAAAAAGCAGGATAAATCATATTATTTTAATATTATTGAACAAGTGTCTTTCTCTAGAGGTAGAACTACGGTACTGTATCATCCAGAGGAAATGCTGTATAGCAAATGCAAATAGTGAATGTATTAATTTTTTTAAAAGCACCTAATATTAGAGACTCTCTTCTCTAAAAAAACCACAGGTGACCCATAACCTTTGACACAGAATCAACTCCAGTTTCTTTGAAAGCAGTGTTATAATAAGCAATCTCTGAATCAGATCAGCAAGGCTCCTAATGAGTAAAATGCTAACATACCATAAATTCCCATTAAGAATTCTGATACACAGCCACATTTTTACCAAGGAATTAATGTTAGGAAGTGACTTGTAGACCAAAGACAAGTGACAGAACATGAGATACATGAGAACATGAGGACACACGCTAATGCCTGACTATACAACAAAGTTAATCACAATAAGCGAGTTTGGAACTACACATTTCAAAATTGTTCAAGACTTGTCCACAAAAGCTCACAGTAAAACACAGCATTGAGTCTTGAAGGTGCCACAACCTTGTCTTCCTTTATTTCAATTTTGTTTCTGCATATGGTAGTAAAATGTGACCATGTCCACGTTACATCTTGGCTTAATGTTTAATGTTAGTGATGGATGGATGGCTCTCAGTCAGTTGAGGAGAAGTAAACATTAAGCCAGGATGCAACAGAATTGTGGCCTCTTGCAAGGTTCCACAGGAAAACCAGGATTCTATTTTGTAATCTTTTTATTCCTGGGCACCAAAAAAATTAATCTAGGATGCCTAGCTGACCACGGATGATCTGGACAGTAGTGGTACTCACTCAGTACCTCCGGAGATGAAAGCCATTAAACAAACCAATACCTGGAGATGCTGGTTTCTTCCATCCTCAACAAGCCAAGAGAACAAACCAACAATTCTTCTAAGTTCTTATAAATCCTAGGTCCGTAAAGGACACTACAACCCAGGCTCACTGGTTTGGGTGACTTGCAAGATAAAAATACTCTAAGTTTGCTCAGCCAGTTGATCTTCTGGAAGAAGCCCAGAGGACCAAATATAAACAGCCCCCAAAGAAAAAACTTCTTACCTTCCAGTATGCTAATCATCCATGCTAATCATCCCAAGAGATGACCGATAGCAAAATCACTATAGCCAAAAGTAAGAATAGGAGCAAGAAGCCTTTTCTCATGGGGCCCTAAGGGGATGGGAAGGAACCATCTTTCCCAACTGTAACAAGAGACATAGAGGTATAATATTTTCTCTGGCAATGGGCCTACTTAATAGTTTACAAAGTCTGCTTTTACTCGACCCCTAAAATTTGATGCAAAGGGCTCCCAGATGCGGAGCTTAAAATTGTTTTCCCACCAGCTGAGGACTTTAAAAAAAATTAAGTATGACCACGCCCACCTAAGCGCGCCCCAGCACATTTTACAAGTACCTGGTCTCCGGAGGTAAAAATTTTCCGATGCAGATGGTAAAGCTGTGGATGCCGGACTCTCCTCGCCTTCTGTTTGTTTTGTTGTCCCTGCCGCCACCGCTGCCCCATTAACAGACAAAAATCCCTACGGGGCTGCTCCGATGGCAGACAGAGGTGAGCCTGCATTTTTTTTCTCCCTCCCCTCACCGCAGACCATGAGCAATGGAGTGCGTAAGGGTGGGAACACAGGAAGCAGAACAAAACCCCACAATCTCTGGTCCGAATTTAAGTTGCCAGTGGATTTTAGAGGTCATGTAAAAGCACCCAAAGGTTTTCTTCTTCATTCCTGTGAAGTTCAGGAAGTCATGGGCATTATTTCTGCCATCTGACTAGCATATGTAGTAGGGGATATAGTTATTCCATACAGTCAAGCTATGTGGGTGGCAGCTTCTGATCTGTGTATGAAAGACATGCTCCATACTATGTGTGCTTTAAGCTAACCACTTCCCAGATATTCTGGCGGCACATTAACTGCATCAGGGGTGTTCCAGTGGCATAGTTAAAACCCACACATACCATGCGGGAAGTGTCTTCATCACGTAGAACTGTAACCATGGGTTTGCACTCCAAGCACCCACACATGTGATTTGTATGTGGGACAGAAGCAAGTTTAGGGAAAGAAAATCCCCTGATGGTGCCCTAGGCAAGGCATTGTCACTGCTCAGTTATGGGTCACCAAGTCACTTCTGACTTATGGCAACCCAAACAGTGTTTTCAATGTTATGTGAGATGTTCAAAGAGTGCTTTAAGATTTCCTCCATTCAATGAATTTCCAAATCCAACAGAGATTTGAAGCCAGATCTCCTAAATCCTAGTCCAACACTCTATCCACCTAACTTTAGTGGCTTTCAGGCTCTGTGTACTTAAATCCAAATCTAAGTACTGGTAATACTGAATTCTTTGTAATTTGCCTGCTGTCCATGAATAATTCTAGCTTATTCCAATTATGGTAGTTTGGGAGGAGGGTAAAGAATTGTGTCAGGCACTGAAGACACATTTCCTTCTTCTAGAAACATTATTCAGTAATCATCATCATCATCATCATCATCATCATCATCATCATCATCATCATCATCATCATCATCATCATCATCATCATCATACAACTGAACTCAGCTCCTCTCAAGGAGGCCCAGTGCAGAATCAAACTCTCAACCACTGGCTTTGCAGCCAGATGCCTAAACCACTGAGCTATCGTGTCTCAGCGAGCATTAAATACATTCTTCTGAATATATTTTCTCAGCCCTGAAATCCAGAAATATCTATTTAAAAAAATAAAGGAAAGGAGCAGTTCTCGTGAATCACAATTATGCCCTCAATACCACATCCTGCACTTTACCCGACATCCCATAAAACATCAGTATATGCACAGCTTGCGATGATTTACAAATGAAAACGTACGCTACTGAAAGCACTGAAACACCTTCATCTATACACAACCTGGAAAAAAATTGCATGCATATTAAGTAGGTCTTACCCTGGCATAAATGTGACCAAGAAGTTGACACTCTCAACATTTAATGCATTGACAATACAGTCTTGTTATGTGAACATACATAAATATTTAGTTGCAGACCAGAACCACGAGATAGATTTAGAAAGAGATTTAGAAGAGAAACTGAGGGCTTTTTCTTTTTGCAAGTCTAAAGGTTAACCAAAGCGCACTTCTGTACATTGGGGGGAACGAAGAAAATAAATTCCTTGTATACAAGTGGTGTGTGTTTGTGTCAGCAGGTGACCATGAAACAAATAGGTGGCTTTGCTACAGTAATTGAGTTAAGCGGGTCTTTTCATTGCAAAAGACTGACAAACAAAAGTGTTGCCTTCGGGTATTACAGTAATTTCAGTTACCTTGTCACTGTCATCGGTACAGATGTGGTCTTGATGGATCAACTGGCATTGGAAGGCAGCACTAACACCACCTGTAAGGAAAGTGAAAAGAAAATGAGTGAGTTGGTGTTTTTAAACAACGAGCCACCCTATCATGTCTTCAATTATCATTCCGGGACAGATGGCAGACATTTCTTCATGAAGTGCCAAAACATCTTCCCCAGTTTAAAGCATTTTAAGTATTCTTCCTCAGTTTTACATCAGCAGTTCCAACAAGATATATAAAACATTGCAGTGATAGCATGATTGTCATTGTCTGAGCTTTCTGCATTTAATTTCCTTCCACCTTCCACACTGCCCGCCCACCCCAATGGAGGAGTGGCACTGCATATAAACCTCTGTGCAGTGCGCACTATCATAGTTTTAAATGTCGCAATGGTTTTGCCCCCATTTTTTTTTCACGTCGCATCCTCTTTATGCAGCTTGCAGACAACCAATGCATCCGATGCAGCTGGCAACAACCAATGAAAAACGGATGCTACAACAAATGCCCTGGTCCTTTACTTGTTGTTTCTACTGCAACAGGCTACATCTTCTGAAATGGTAAAGCAATGATGGCAGTACGGTAGGGCCTCTGTATCCATAGGGGACCACTTCCAAGCCCCCACCTCTGAGAATTCTGAAAAAAATTGGATTATAGTGATTGCTATTTTAATAGTATTACCTATAGCCAAGTTTTGCATTTGTGTTTTGGTTTTTTGGGTATTTTTGAAAGTTTATTAATGCATTAAAAGTCCATGCAATGTTGTATAATATAACATAACAATACACTGTTATTTCCTATTTTCAAGGAAACCTTTGCTTTTCTTCAACTTCTTCTGTTTTCATTTGCTATTTTCTTCACACATACAAAGAAAATAGTCTTTCCCCCATTCCTAAATTTACAATTCTTTTTGTAAAAAGAATAAATCATTATAAATTATATCATATATACATAACTGAGAATACTTATTGTGCTTATTATGATAACATTCTATTGAATGTTATTTGTGTTTTTGTGTTTTGATGGATACATGGCTCACCACCAACACCCTTGATATTTTAATAGTGGAGGTTATACACAGCATGATCTCTGACTCCCTCTAGTAGCCCATTCTGGTAAAACAGTGGCCCCACACCACTTCGTGGTTCATATACTGCGGTCCCGGTATATCGCAGAACCGCAGTATATGAAAGGCAAGGCTCCCTGGGGCAAGCTGCTTGGGCCTGTTTGAGGCCTCCTGCACTTACCCCAGGCCTGCACTGCCCTGAACGGCCCTCAGAAGGGCTTCCCAGGCCTCTCGGAGGCCCCAGAAGTGCTTTCCGGAGAACCGGAAGTGCCTTCCCGATCGCTGAAAACCACTTCTGAGTCCTCCGTCAGACCCAGGAAGCCCATCGAAGGCCCATTCGGGGCAGCGCCAGGCCTCAGGTAAGTGTAGGAGGCCCCAGAGAGGTCTCCCCAGTCCGAACCCGACCCAGCATCCACATATTGCGGATTTTCAATTATCACGGGTTGGGTCAGGTCCCTAACCCCTGTGAGAGGCAGGGGAATTACTGTATCCTCTTTATAAATATATATTTTCTAGAATGTTTCTTTCAATATTTTTTATATTTTCCAGACTGTGGGTTAGTGACTCAGCAGATCCTGCTATTACAGGTAATAGGATCCTATTGTACTGAATATTGGCAAAGCTAGCTTCAAAATGTTACTCAGCCATGAACGTTCAGTGGCTCTTACAGGCAAGGGTCTGCCTTCTCCTTCCCCTCTGACGCGAACTCACTACTAGAGGCCTGTTGCCTGACTGAAGCAGAGGCTTCTCCAAAGGGGGGCATAATACAGATAACAACAAATATTGGAAAGAGAATGGGGTGCTTTCTGTTTCTCCAAAGTTTTACATCTGCTAGATATTTCATTTTCCACTGTTATTATAAACGTAACTACTTAGCATAGACAGAGCCAAACCCCCCACACCGCAATTTTGCCAGTTCTCCTTCCAAGCTGTTTGATAAAAGTTGATTCTCTTATTTCCCAATTGTCACTTTCCAAGAGGCTGCTGCAACAGAATACTTCGTCCTTCTCTCTCAATGTGTTCCACATGTAACAAAAAAGTTTGCATTTCCCTTGCACAAAAACCTACAACCCTGGCACTCTTCAAGTATATTAAATATAAATATGTGCATCTAGTCTACATTTTAAGCAGAGACAAACTAAAGCTACCCAGCTGGCAGAACAACATAGTTGACCAACTTTTAATGGGTGTTCTACTTTTAGCTACGCATAAGTGCTTATTGTGGGAAATACTTTCTTTTTTGAATGTGTATTTTCTGAAATGGCTAAGCTGGTAAGATACAATGTCAGTTTGATACAAAATCAACCCCAAACTGATGGTTCTAAGATGGTTCTAAGATGGTTCTAAAATACAACCACGTGACAGAATAACAATCTGCTTGTTCTTTTCTTTTCATTTTTGTACATATATACCACCCATCTGGTAGCTGCCTAGATGCCCTAAGTACATCCGATCTCGCCTGATTTCGGAAGCTAAGCAGGGTCGGCCCTGGTTAGTACTTGGATGGGAGACCACCAGAGAATACCAGGTGCTGTAGGCGCCTGGAGTAGGAACTGGCAAACCACTCCAGTATTCCTGCCAAGAAAACTCCATGGACGTGGAGTCACGAAGGGTCGGTCACGGCTGTAATGACACAACACAACACACACACACACACACCACCAATCTAGTGGTGAGCCAGTACTCCGGGCAGTTTATGACAATCAAACCTTCCACCCGGCCACCACATGCAAACAAACAGGTGAAGTAATAATTATTGAATCAAAATCAAACCCCGAGGCAATAACAACAAATCGAGTGCAAAATGTGATGGCTTTGGTTTTTTTTGGGGGGGGGATGTTCTTAAAGGTCCCCCCTTGAAGAGCGGAGTTTTAAATTGAACCCAACTGTTCAAAAAGAAATGCATATAGTTCTCAAAGGGAGCACCCATATAATTAAATGGGTGCTGCAGAATGCTCCACTCAATTCCTCCCAGTGCAGTGGTTAAAGGGCTGTACTGCGGCTATAACTGTGCTCACAATCTGGGGTTCAATCCCAGGTAGCAGGTTCAAGGTTCACTTGGCCTTCCATCCTTCCAAAGTCAGAAAATAAGTATTGTACCCATTTTGCTGGGGGGAGGGGGCAATGTGTAGCCTGCATAATTGAATTGTAAACTGCCCAGAGAGCGCTTTTAACACCATGGGGCAGTATATTAGCAGAACATTTTGCTTCTGCACTTTCAGTTTGGCGATCTAACGTTATTTCTGTTCTCAGTTTTGATTCTCTCTTGCTCCACTCACTTGCCTTGGTCTTTTTCCTCCTGATCAGCCTGAAGTGTGGAAATCACTGTGTTTTGCTTTGAAGCCAACCCTCCTCATTCAATGAAAAACATGTCTAGTCCTACCCAATACTTGACCCTCTGGATGCTGTCTGTTCATGGACTATAGCTAATGAACCCTAATTATCAGACGCCCAAGTCGCCGCTCACTAGCAAAGCTACTGGATTCACCGCTGCTAGTGAGACGCAGTCACAGATGCAGAAAATATATCGGCCGGGACACAATGAGCCACCTACCTCATGAGAACCCCCAAGCTTGTATAGGTCTAGCTGGGGGACTGCCTTGTTTTTACTCCATCAAACTACTACTCCCATGACACATCACAGGCTGCTTTTCAAGGCCTCATCCCCCCCCTGTGCTCAGTCTTTGATTTATTTATTTATTTATTTATTTATTTATTTATTTATTTATTTATTTATTTATTTATTTATTTATTTATTTATTTATTTATTTATTTATTTATTTAACTTATATGCCGCCCACTACCCAAAGGTCGAGGTCATAGGAATACCCTTTCCTCTTGGACTAGTGCCTCTGATTTTAATAGATAACCACCCCTCAAGCTGGGTGAGCACACTGGGTGGGGGAGTCATTCCAACCCCTTCACCTCTGCTACACTGGGGATTTTTGAAATCTAGAGAGACAATTAGGAAGGGGTCTCAAGATACACAGTCCTCCAAGCCGACAGGCATGGGTTCTGCGCTACTCCAGTGGCACAGCAAAATCTCTATGCCAGCAGATTATCATTATAATTTAGAGCCTGATAGGGATCACACAGCTTTTACTCTGACCCGTTTCAATGCCCTGTCATCAGCTTTTTTAGACATAAAATATGTATCATTTATGACAAATATTTTTACCCTTGCCAATCTGGCACAGTAGGAACTGTGGAGCATATGTCTTGTTGTACTATGGTTTTTATAAGGATCCCCCATCTGTTCATTTCCCCAGTTTTAAAACCTGACAATTGCTGCACTGTATTTCTCTCCTCCTCTCTGGACTCCTTACAATAAGTGTAATTTCAACCAAGGTCATAGACTTTTAACTAGAATAGGAATTGCCACTTAAGTATTAATCTGAATTCCAGTTTGCTTTGCTTTGATTGCAAATACTATGTGTGCTGTTGTGTTTTATCCTGTGTATCTAACATGGCTGGTTTATGGTCACAGTAATAAAGTTAGACTTAAAAGGAATTTCTACAGATGGGCACAAAACATAATTTTTTCCTTCTAGAATGAAATGATTCATCTAGATGAATCAATGGCAGGGGAGCTCAAGCTCTTCCCTGAAAGCCTCTGAAATTTGAAAGGGTTTGGGGATCAGGGAGCTGAGTTATGAAGCTCCAAAGAGGATGCCCCTAGGAAAAAAATCTCTCTAATTGGAATCGGAAGCCAAACTGTGGCTTGCCCGAGGCTTGGCTTCCAAAGTTCCAATTCCAATAGGAAGCTATTTTTCTTTGGGGCACCCCCTTTGGAGCTTCATCACTCAGCCCCGCCCCCAAACCTTTTCAAATTTTAAGGTATAACCTAGAATCGCTTGGGGAAGCTCCCCTGCCATTTTGGTCCTTTAGGATCCAGGGGAGCATAGTGTTTCATTTTTTTAAGAGCCGCTTCTGTCTTTTTTTAAAAAAGCCATGAAAAACAGGTCAAAATAGAATACTATAAAGGCATAGACCAGTGTGGGCAAACCATTGGCACTCCAGATGTTTTGGACCACAACCCCCACAGTCCTTTTTCATTGGCAATACAGGCTTGGAATTCTGGGAGTTGTGATCCAAAACATCTGGAGTGCCAGAGGTTCACCACCACAGGCATAGACTCTTTTGATTGGTAGCGGCTGAAAACTATCATAGAATCATAAAATCATAGTGCTGGAATAGACCTCAAGGGCCATCCAGTCCAACATCCTGCCATGCAGGAACCCACATCAAAGTACTCCCGATGGATGGCCATCCAGCCTCTGCTTAAAAACCTCCAAAGAAGGAGACTCCACCACTCTCTGTGGCAGTATAAAGTGCCCCCCCTCCTATCCCAGGGGTTAGGGACCCGAGCCAACCCACGATAATTGAAAATCCATGATATACAGATGCAGGTCAGATCAGGCCTGGGGGGTCTAGCTGGGGCTCCTTGTACTTACCCCCGAGGGCCTTCCTGGGCCTTCAGGAGGCCCCAAAAGGGCCTTCCCTGCGAACCGGAAGTGACTTCCAGAAAACTGGAAGTGACTTCCAGATCACCAAAAATCATTTCTGTGGCCTCCGAGGGACTTTCCCCCATTACCCTAGGGGGGCTTTTTTCATATACTGTGGTCCCGCAATATAGCGGGACCGCAGTATATGAACCGCAAAAGGGCGGGGGACCACTGTATTCCACTGCTAGACAGCTCTAATCATCAGGAAGTTCTTCCTAATGTTCAAATGGAATCTCTTTTCCTTTAGTTTGAAACCATTGCCCTGAGTCCTAGTCTCTGAAGCCATGGAAAACAAACCTGTCCCCTCTTTGATAATGACATCTTTAAAAATATTTAAACATAGCTATCATATCCCCTCTCAACTTTCTTTTTGTAAGGCTAAGAATTCCAAGCTCCCTAAGAATACTGTCCATCTAGAAGCATCCTAGATGCATATCTACCAGGGTGGATTTGATTTAGATCAAATTGATATAAATCACTAGTCAGTCAGGCTAGATTTAAATCATAGTGTTCTACATAGACTCATTCTTGCTGATATATATGCAACTAAATGAATGAAGATTTCATATTTAGAATAACAATTCTTCATAATAGTTTTACAGATTCATAAAAATATTTATGTTTAATATTATTAGAAGCACATTATAGAACATTATGAAATTATTATGAGGTGAATTATTTCCAGCTTAATCGGTTAGTCATGCATATTTGGACATCTTTGTGCTGTACTTTATTGGAAGAAGAAACATAGCAATTGCCTTAAGAATAACAATTTAAATACAGTAGTTTTATCTATTCAACTAAAACAATAACATTATAGCATGTTATTTGTTTAAGCAAGCAAGCAAGCAAGCAAGCAAACACACACACACACACACACACACACACACACACACACACACACACACACACACACACACACACACACACACACACACACACACACACACACACACACACGTAATTGTAGTCAGGAAAACTACCCAGTAATCTTACAGAAACCTCTGGAAGAGCAGGACATTGTGAATGGATTAATAGAATGTATTTACCAAAAAATGTAAACACATACAGCCTTATTCTACATAATTAAAACTAATCCTTATTTCATGATGGAAGAACTTTTGTATGATAATATTTCTCAAAAAGCATTTTATTTAAAAATTTGATTTTTTTAAAAAAATCATTGCTATCTACTGTACAGTACCGTGATATCTATTGACTTTTGACACCACAATTACTCTTTCACTGCTCCTCTGTTTCCTCAACCCCACCCTTCCTGCTTACATTTACAAATGCTCGTAGGGCCCTTGGTCCTGTACAATGGAAATGTGAGCAAGAGAAAAAATGTTGGGATCACATGAATTTACAAATGAAACAAACCACCAGTTTTGCTTTCTTGCCTGCCCAGTATGAGCATTAAGGGTTTCTCAACGTAAGATGTTTGTAAAGGTGCATATGAATGTGAATGAAATCATGTGGTTATGCATGAACAGAAAACCACCCACCCCAAGTTTCTTTGAATGATAGACACACCAGTGGGAAATCAAGTTAGGAAAATAAATATACCATGTATCTTAAATATGCTCTCTTAAACATCTAATCAATGTTTTCCTTACCAAGTGGCTTGGCTGCATGCCATAATTTTGGGGAACCCTAAGGAGAAATTAATTGGTTGTAGAACTAGTTCCATAAGCTGTACGAACCACTTCTGTAAGTATTCGGAGAAAGATTGATGAAAAGGCAATGGAGATAATCTTGGAGATAAAACATATTTTTAAAAAATGAAAAGGAAAAAAAGATCATGTTCTGAATGGGAAGGCTTGCACATTAATTTGTATAAAACATCATACCCTTTGCAAAGTCTTGGCTAAGATGCCTACCACCTGGAAATGATTAGAGCTTGGGGAGGAAATGGGAAAACAGTGTTTCGTTTCGTTTCTGTAGTAGTTTTATTTGTAACACATGTTTAAAGTAGTTTAGTTAAGAAACGAAATGAAACACAAGTTATTGCAAATGGACGACCATGTCCTTAAGCCACTCCCTTTTAGAACACTGTGAAACAGAAGTTTTCATGATTGCCTGTATTTCAGAAGCACCTATGAACTCCACCAAAGGATTTTGCTGAAAAAGTTTCTCCTTTTGTGAGCAGTAAATATCCACTGAAAAAAATGTATTTGCTCTATACAGTTAATAGTTATTCAGGTAACCAATTACCTTGTTGCTTTTATTCAACAATTTATGTAACAAATCCCTTATTTCATAATGATCTCAATTCTAAATACATGGTGTTAATTCTGATATCTGGATTAAAGTTCAAGTTGAACAGTTAAACTGGGCAAGTATTTTCACTCCTTCTCCACCTGACTATGGTTCCTTGTAGCAGAAAGGCAGAGACTGTCAACTGGTTTAAAGTGCTTGTGAGGGGATAAAATGGAGAATTTAGTTTATTTTCAATTTCTCCTTCCCCTTTAAAAAGAGCATTTGTGGTTGTTGCCATTGTTGACACATGCAGTAAAGCACAGATGTCTCAAGAGCACAGGGAGGGTGCATCTGAAAGAGAAGCAAAGTCTCATGAGACCAGCTTCATCCCCAGTTCAGAATGGCTGAGTCTCATTCATTCCAAAGTATCTGGGTTTGCATAAGTACTGTATATACTCGAGTATAAGCCTAGTTTTTCAGCCCTAATTTTGGGCTGAAAAAGGGGTCCTCAGCTTATATGTGAGTCAATACTTTTAGCCACTGAGGCAAGTGCTTGGGTCAGTGGCTAAAAGTCATTTTAAACATTGTGCGCCACTTCTCCTGACCCCTCCCCCATGTTTAAAATGACTTTTTAAGAGGTCATTTTAAAACAATGTTTAAAATGACTTTTAGCCACCAACTCAAGTACTTGCCTCGGTGGCTAAAAGTCATTTTAAACATCACACACACACCCAGCTCACAAAGGAGGAGTTGCCAGGCCCTGCTGCATTTCCCACCCTAGGGTTATACTTGAGTCAATAAATTTTCCCAGTTTTGGGGGTTTAAATTAGGGGCCCCGGCTTATACTTGGGTCTAATTATACTCGAGTATATGGTAGTCTAGTTCACATTAGAGCAGCGGTTCTCAACCTGTGGGTCCCCAGATGTTCCTGGAATGCAACTCCTAGAAATCCCTTCCAGCACAGCGAGTGGTGGAGGCTTCTGGGAGTTGCAGTCCAGGAACATCTGGGGACCCACAGGTTGAGAACCACTGCATTTGAGGGACACCCTTTTTTGTCCAGGACTTGTTTTGTGGCTACCTTCCCAAGATAGGTGGCTATCAGCAGTTGAAGACTACAGTCTAAAGGCTAAGCAACAGCTTTACAATAATAATCTTGGAATTGCAGAGCTGGACGGGACCTTGCAGATCGTCAAATTCAGTCCCTGTCAAGGAGGCACAAACTCCCAGCCTCTGGTTCTGCAGCCAGAGACCAAAACCACAGACCTATCCAGCAGTTCCCTGTCGTTTTGGAAAGGGGATGTTAGCCTTACTAAGGCTGAGAACACAATGGCAATAATAGGAACCATATTCAAGGGTGTCATTTGAGTCAATCGGGATTTTATCATTCACATGATGCAAGGGTGAAATCGATGAGATGGGCTGCAAAGCAAGCTTTTTTCCCAACTAGTCAGCAAGGGCTTTAAAAAAAAATCTCACTTCTAAAATCAATTCAATTCAGTGCAGTTTTGTGGATGTGAACACTGCTGACGTATAATTTCTGCTGATGTGGATTTTAGATGGCAAATGCACGGCCTTTGTTTCCTCTTCCTTTTTAAAAATTCTTTCTTTAAATGTTCATCACTTCACCAGTACATTCATTACTACAACCACTTACCCCATCCCCTCAATTTGGCTGATGAAGGGGCTGGTACAGCAGCAGAAAACCAGCGGGGGCAGAGTGGGTACTCCTGGATGTGAAGATCTGCAATGCCAGGAGCATCACCTCACCAAGCAGCCGGAAGCTTGGTCCCCTTCTTATTTTTCACCATTACCACATTTTTCTGTCTCTAAGATGCTGTCATATACTGTATTAGATACCCCTAACTTTTAATTCCCTAAATTAATAAATCCTCCTTGGGGTCTTCTCCATCCCACCCACCGTTTCCTTTCCTTTTTACATTCTGAAGACTCCTCCACACTTTTTTTTTGCAGGATCGGTGCCTTCTTTTCAGTGGGGAAAGCCTTGGGGTTGAGCAGCCCATTAAAAAGTGCCTTTTCATGCTAAAAAGAAGGCACCGATTGATCATTGCAAAAGCAAAGCAGAGAGAAGGGCAATCAAGCACTGCTGGGAAGAAAAGAAAACAGTAGGGCATTGGGTGGAGGAGAACTCAAACTGATCTTGCTGTTTCACTACCTCTCTGGCAGCACTTGCTTTTGCAAAGATTGATGGGCACCTTCTTTTCAATGTGGTAAAGCTCTTCTTAGGGCGTTTATACACGACCCCTAAGCTCCGCTGCAAATGGCTGCAAGCTCCGGAGCTTTAAAATGTTTCCCCACCAGCTCCGGAGTTTGCAGACAATTAAGTGCGACCCCGCCCACTTTAGCGCGACCCAGCGCACTTTTCTTGTACCTTCTCTTTGGAGGTGAAAAATCTTTGATGCGGTGCAACGATAGTGAGTGCGGGGCTCTCCTCGCTTCTGTTTGCTGCTTTTTGGCTCCCGCCCCTTTAAGAGCTACTTTTACAGAGACGAGGGGGTTGGACTTGATGGCCTTACAGAGACCAGAGGCAGAACGAGGTGAGCGGCATGCTTTTCTTTCTCTTTTTCTCCCTCCCTCACACAGCCAGCAACCAGGAAGTGCGGAGGGGGGTGGGGACAGAGGAAGAGCGACGAACCCCTAAGATCTCTGGTCCAAATTTAAGTGGCCAGCGGATCTTAGGGGTTGTGTAAAAAGGCCCTTAATGGGCTGCTCAACTCCCTAAGCCTTTCCCTGCTTAAAAGGAAAGCACCAATTCTGCAAAAAGCAAAGCACAGAAGAGTCTTCAAGACACAAAGAGTAAACAAAGGCTGCTGGAAAGGAACATAAACAGCAAGGGTACTTTGGGTTCTCTTCCACCCCACCCCCAAATCCTCAAGAAAGGCTTACTTCTGTGTATACGATACCCCTTAATTTTTAGTGCCATGATTTTAGGGAGGGAAATAGCATCATATACACAGACAAATATGGTCAACTCGCATCTCCTCTCCAGTGTTTCCTTTGTGGTTTCTAGTGAATATTATGACACCAAATAGACTTCTAAGGCTGCTTTTACACGTCCCCTAAAATCCACTGGCAACTTAAATGCAGATCCTCCCAATGTGGTTTTTGTTCTGCTTCCTGTGTTCCCACCTCCCGCACTCTGATTCTATTGCTTCTGTCTGCAGTGGGGGGGGGGGAGAGAAAAAGATGTAGGCTCACATCCGCCTGCCTTCAGCAGCAGCTAATTGTTCCAGCCCCTTAGGACTCCTGTCTGTTAAAAGGCGGGGGGACCCAACAAAAACAAACAAAAAGCAGAGGAGGGCCAGGCATGCAATGCTTTAAAACAGCAACAAGGAACAGCAACAAGGATTTTACCTCCTCCAGACCAGGTACTTGTAAAATGTGCTGGGGCGCGCTTAAGTGGGCGTGGTCGTACTTTATTTATTTTTAAAGTCTGCTGCTGGTGGGAAAACAATTTTATGCTCCGCATCTGTGAGCATTTTGCAGCGGATTTTAGGGGTCGTGTAAAAGCAGCATAAGACTCTCAATTTATTGATGTATCACTTATCCATAAACAAAAAGCACCATCAAAATCATAAAGAACAGCGTGATCCCTAAACAGAAAGAAAGTGAGTTGATATCAGCAGTGCTGATGCCCAACTGGTTTAAATCACCAGAAATAAACTGATTTCTATTCAGTGCATTTGAACATGGTCACCGGTTTAAATGCCATGAGATTTAAACCTTGCTTTTAAGAAGTCCAAGCAGAAATGGATTCAAACTGCCTGTGTGACTACAGCCTAAAATATCCTCAAAATATCCCTTGAAATGTGTCACATGTCTCTGCTTTTCACTTAAAATCCTCCATACGGTTTTAAAATAATGTTGTGGCAATAAGGGCTTGCCTTTTTGTGGCTAACGAACAGCTTTTGGTTTGGAAAAGCAGGGCAGACGGGCTGGTTCCGGCTCATTTGCCAAGAAATTCATAATGGGACCTTATTATCAGGCTGAGAAGAAGGATGGAGTCTAGTCACTGCCCAAACTCCATGTGTTGTTATGGTGGGCAAACGGAAACAAAAAGGATGCACCTTTGGAAGCTTTGAGTAGGGTTAACAAGCAATACCAGAAATTGCAACGATCTAAGCCTCTAGCAAACCAAGATCTATTCCATCAATAAACCTGGTCTGTTTATTAGGCACCACAAAATGCTTTTTTTTGGGGGGGGAGGGGGATTGATCAATTTGCTGTTTCAAAAGCCAAACTGTCTTTCACCATCTATTCGAAGTCTTCCCAACATTTTTTCAGAAGTGACAACCACACTGGCTAAAATAACCAAAGCAATTCTATACAGCAAGGATCCCCAATCCCTGGTCCATAGCAAACTGGGTTCCCTGTGAGGCACGCACCCGTGTGGGCATGCATGCCCCCTCAGCATGCCCGCTGCAACTGCTTTTGTTTAGGCTGCAATGGAAGAAGCATGGGGGGGGCTTTGTGTGCATGCACATGCCTTGTGCATACCTGAAAATAAGTCCTGTGCATACACATTCATACCCAAAAAGCTCCATGGGGGGGGGCAAAAGTGGTCCCTGGACCTAAAAAGGTTGGGGATCACAACTATATACAACATTCCCCCTAAAAAACTTTCTACTTACAATACCCTGTTTTTCTATAAGAGAACACTATTTGTCACTTACCAAACAAGAGATGGGGTACTAAAACCACCTCCAGAATAAACAACATTATGCAAATGACATCAAGGGGAATCAGATATTCTCTCATTTCAATTTGTGATGCTGGATTCCCAAACACCAAGTCCATCATATCCCACGCAAGTAAAAATAGTCAGGGCAAGGTATTAAGGTTTATAGAACAAAGTTGATCACTTTGTCTCCACCAAGTAAGATGTCTCCAAGTATCGTGTTTAATTTTTCTGATAGGCCTGGTAATACACCTTGGGTAAGTGTGTCCATGAGTTTTATATTTTAATTCATTTAATTTTTTTTATAAATATATCAGGTAACAGATAAGTGAAAATGTGGGACTTAATCCCATGGATATGACAGTCCTACTATACTGTCTTAATCCAATGGATATGACAGTCCTACTATACTGGGGACATGCAGTCAGTGGCCAATAAGTCCAGGAAGCTGTAAGATTAAAAAGTTCAGGAAACACTGCCTATAACGGCTGTCTCAAGGACCACGTCTCCCTTTATGGCCCTGCTTGAGGACCATCAGGAGAGGCCTTCCCCTAGATCCCACCACCCTCACAGGTGGGCCTGGTGGGGACATGGGAGAGGGCCTCCTCTGTTGCTGCTCTCGGACTCAGGAAACCTCTCCTAGAGGAGGCCAGCCTGGCCTCACCTTTGCTGTCCCTATGGAAGCTGGTGAAGAGCTTTCCTCTGCAGGTGAAGAGCTGAAGAGCTTTCCTCAGTGACTGGCTGCCTGAGTAGGTTTTTCCAAAAAGACGATTGAGCCTTGCTGCTCTGAATGTGTTTTGCTTTTCCTTCTTACTGTTTCTCAAAGTGGTATTTGATTCTTTCTAGTATTTGTATACTTGCTGTTTTAGCTTCAAATATTGCGTGGCAATGATGTAAGCTGCCTTTGGTCTTTTTTAATGAGCAAGGCAGGGAAAAAATATTTTTATTGAATGAACAAGCGAAAAGAGCACAAGCAAAGAGATATGTGCTGTATTATGGGAGGGGAGGACAAAGAACTTCATTATACGCCATATGATAAGAAATGTTCCAATTAGAGAAACCACACGGATGCATCAAGTTGTTCAGTTCTGTGTAAACAAAAATATTTGTTTGACTGCTCTGGCTTTTGTTCATATATGCAAATGAGTATATGTATGTGTGAGCATGCACAAGTACATGTGCACACACACAGAAACACACACAGTTGAGAACAGAGATTGGTCCACAAGGTGCTCTCTCTCTCTCTCTCTCTGTGTGTGTGTGTGTGTGTGTGTGTGTGTGTGTGTGTGTGTGTGTGTGTGTGTGTGTGTGTGTGTGTGTGTGAAACTTTGCCATACCAACCAAAGCTTGCTTGGAAAACAAGTTAAAAAATTTCAAAATTTAGGAAAAACCAAGAGCTCTATGGGCAGTTTCCTCACCCATCACTGGGGCCCTCTAGAAGTTTTTGATATACAAACAAACGGTTTATATAACATAAAAGTTGTACAACATAAAAAATTCCGGAGATAGGGGAAATTTACTTAACAGAATCCACTATGGGGAGAATCTGTACAACATAAAAATGGGATCACTCTGTTTTCAATGTATTCCTATGGGAAATTTGTATAAAGGAAAAACTGCTTAACATAATTTCATTTGGAACAAATTAATTCCTTTATACAAGGTACCACTGGTAGTTCCCCATCAATTCCTACTGGCATCTACTGTGCTGGAAGCTCACGCAAACCACAGGCCACCGAACAGCAGAAAGGACTTGTCTGTACCTACACGTTAGACACGAGGTGTGAGAGAAGCACAGCAAAGTGTCGATAATGGCCCAAGGACTCTGACAGCGAATGTAAAAAGAACTGGATGAACTCTATTATAGCGGGGGAACGACACCATATTATTCCATCTATAAGATGCCTCCAGGTATAGGATGACTTTCCCCCAACTTTTCCAACCCAAAATTACAGGGTCCCAACCACGCACTTCTTGCCTTGTACTTCCATGTACAGTGGACCCTCGTATAACAAATGGTTTGTATAACATAAAATCTGTACAACATAAAAAATTCCAGAGATAGGGGAAATTTGCTTAACAGAATCTCCTATGCAGCGAATCCGTACAGCATAAAAATGGTCACGACGATTAGGGATTACTCTGTTTTCAATGCATTCCCATGGGAAATGCATTTGCTTAACATAATTTCATTTGGAATGAATTAATTCCTTTATACAAGGTACCACTGTATAAGACAACCCTCAATTTTCAGTCTAACAATTTTTGACAAAAATAGTCTTATACACAGGAAAATACTCTAATCAGGAAAATGGTAGCATACGGGAAAACCGGGTGCAAAGGGAACTGAAGGTCAGTGCTCGTCCAGCTGCTGAAAAGACCTGTTTCAAAAAGTTGATACCATCTTGTTCCCATTTCCCCAGCCCTTCAAATATCACTTGAAAAACCATTTTATGAGACAACTTCAGAAGTGTGCTGCTGAGGTAAAGCAGGGAAACAACACCTCTCTTGAGCTCGTCATGGTACTGCGCTCTCGAGACCAAGTTATTTTGACACCTAAGGCACAGAATCCCACTAAACATTCTTATCTCCCTAGCAGTAAAGCTAAAATAATTAATAATCAGCTATCCCTTCAAGATATCCCAAATCTGCTAGCAAGCTGCCTCCTGAATGGTGGGGCTGGACAGGAGAGGCATACGACATGCTGGCCTGAATGAGACATCCAGCGAGACATCCAGCATGCTGAAGTGCCTTGCAACCCTTTAATTTGAGACAATCTCATTATGCATCCAATTAACATGCAGGAGCAGTACGATCTGTTTCCAATGCATGTAAGCCCTTCATGCAAAGCTGGGAGAGGATGGGAAGGGAGGGAGGGAGGGAGAAAAACAATATTTCATTGAAAGAATTGGTTTTAAAAAGCAGATGTGTCAATAGAGGAAAAGCTTGAAAACCTATTTGTCTGCAAAAAAAAAAAAAACCCTCTAACAAAAGCCATTAAGAAATGACATTAAATAAACTCTATTTAACATTTCAAAAATGCATAATTATTTAATAAAACCATTGCACAAAGCAAAATGATACTATCTCACCTCTGCACATGCCAAGTGTGGCCTTTGAATAAAATCTATCCTCAGGCTTTAGTATTGCAGGATAAGCATCTAACAGTTAGTTTCAAGTATGGTCGTTACTGCACATAAAAACCAAACCAAACACACCATCACATTTTTCTAAACCTGCAAGAACAGAAGAGGGAATGATATTCCAAATCGGACCAAACTAAAGACTAATCCAGTTTTGCATTGTGCCTCCCACAGGAATCAGCCTATGGAAGCCTGACACAGCATGCCTGGAAAATTGCTGACTCTTAGGAATGTCTCACCTTCAGTTTGAAAAGTCAAGTAGACTTTTATTATTATTATTATTATTATTATTATTATTATTATTATTATTATTATTATTATTATTATTATTTTCATAGAGGCTTTGAAAAATTATGCAAAGTGCTTCTGTACAGAATTAGCACCTCTTTCCTCTGGGAAGTAAGCCTCCCATATACCGTAAGTGCCATCAAGGACTGGCCAACTAACTGATAAGAAGCAAACAACCCATTCAGTGCTTCTAATTTTTTTAAAAAAAGTGCAAAAAAAACCAGAAACTACAATAATTCTGTACAATGTGTGCAAATTCCTGAAGATGTGGGAACTCTCAGAAGGTATCTTGCAGGCAAGAAGAAGAAAAAACTAGAACAAGACCAATGAGAATATACGCCCCTACTACAGAGACCTCATGAATAGTAACCTCTATTCACTGAAGCTTTTGGGTTTTTTTTTTTTTTTAGAATGCTGGTAAAAACACCCTCATACAAAACAAAAATAACCAATATGCTTTGTAATATGCTTCCTTCCTCTCAGTCTCTCATCACTGTGCTTCATCTGATAGTCCTGGGTTCTGGCATCATAAATAAAAGGCATTTTACCACCACATCCTGTCAAGAGACAGAATTTAAAACCATCCATTTGACACAGTTTACAAAGTTGGGTTCCAGTCCTTCGCAAAACTGGTTAATCCCTCAGCCTACAAAACGTGAGTCATTATCATCACTGCTCTATCCTTTTTATACAGTATGTTGCTTTTACATATAGCCCACCTTTCCTCCAAAGAGCTTCAAGGGCAGTGCACATGAAGACTGATCAAATGGGCATTTATTTATTGTCCAATGCCTTTGAACAGCAAAGTTACAGCCATAAACTGCAACATGCCCTAGCCAGGGACATGGGTATAACTGTTTCATTCTGCTGATGGAAGAGCTTTAATCAGTGGGACAACGGTGATTCATCCTCCCCTCAGAATCCCCCAGATACAGGCCCACAACTGCATCACCGGAGCAAACACAACTGAGTGGGTGGGGAGAGATTTTGTCATTTTGGCGCTCCCCACCCCAGCATGGCACCCGTGGCCCATGCCCCACCTTCTATTGTGGCCCCGCCTCCCCACATATCTGGGAAAGTGCTGGACCAAGAGGGAGGGCTGCTGGAAGGACAGAGGGGAAGAATGTCCCTTTGAGTTAGCAGACCTCAGCTAGTTATCCTATTCCTGTCCAATGGCAGAAGTGTCTCACAGTGCCTACATAGGCTCTTAGGCTTCTGCAGACTGGTGCTCCAGAAGCCTCTGAAGTGCAATTTGCCACTTCAATATCATGTCCTTCCCTGGCTCAGACTGAAGCTATAAAGGGCTCTGAAACAATGACAGAGAGTGACCACTTTCATTTGGAGGCAAAATTTATATAGCAGCAGGAAAGTTATCAGAAAGTGCAAGAATGCTTCTCCCCCAAAAAGAAGCTGCTCATCATCATCATCATCATCATCATCATCATCATCATCATCATCATCATCATCATCATCATCATCATCACTGAACTGCAGAGCTGGAAACAACTCTATGGATCATCAAGCCCAGCCTTTGTCAAGGAAGCACAGTACAGAATCAGACTCTCAACCTGTATTTTTGGAGCCAGATGCCTAGTATCAGAATTAGAACATGAGTGGATGCTATTCTGCAAAGTAATATATTTAAATTTCTTTTTGCTGCTGTCTTCTTTAAAATTAATACTTCTTTTTGGTATCCCCCCCCCACAAGTGACACCAGTTGCCTCTCTGCTAGCTCCAGAGTGTTGTTGTCCTTCTACTCCAGTGGTTCTCAACCTGTGGGTCCCCAGAAGTCTTCATCACTAGCTGAGCTGGCGAGGATTTCTGGGAGTTGCAGTCCAGGAACATCTGGGGACCCACAAGTTGAGAACCACTGATCTACTCCAATTACTGACAAGTGAAATAAAACCTATAAGTCTGCCAAAAGTTGTTCTTTCTAGCAAACGGAGCAACTAATTGGAAACTGCCAGCTATCTGAATGTTGTTTTCATTATAAGACAGTTGGCATCGTTATTGCCATATTGGTCCCAGAGAATAAAAAAATACCAGGCAACCAGCTGTTCTTCTTGTCCATAATAATTTTTCTGGGAGCTCACTTGAGATCTTAAAATGATGTGCAGTTTCACCTTCAGAGTAAATTGTTCCACAGAGTTAAGGCCACCAAATTAGAATCGCCACACTTTCTTAACTTAAAGGCAAGGATGTTGTTGCTATTCTTTTAGCAGGGGAGATGCATTTCCAATGTATAGGTCCCCCCCCTTCACAAGTTCTGAAACTTGCAGCTCTGTCTTCTATTATCCATGCCCGGAACACCAGCTGAGTACACCAAGAATCCACGCATGCCAGCTACAGTACACAATAGACATTACACCCATTTGCCAAACACTGTACTTGCATTAATTGTGTATGAGGATAATAAGCCCATTAGTTGCAACACACCGACTCATGTCAAATTTGCACAGTTCAGCCCACACTGCTGAATAAGCTGCCCACAAATCTTTCCTTCTTCTAACTTCATTATATACATTACATAAATTTTCTGCCTCAATTAAGCACCTTTGATTTCCCAAAACGACTGCCTTGTCTCTAGTATTTTGTCAAACACCTTGAGTTACAACAACGGTGCCCCCGCAAGCCCGCCCCACAATCAACTTTCCATGTTCCTGTAATTCCATTAAGTATTAGTTCTGTTAATGATGAATTCAACAGGGGGGGAATACCCTCCAGCTTCTTTTGGGGTGCATGAGCTTTATGGCTTTTTGCTTCCCTTTTTATTTCGAGCGCACAAAGTGTAAAGGCCTGCAGTAAGAATTATTCTGCCACCTTCTGGGCCAATCTGCAAATTCCACAATGCAAGGTCTATTCTATGGTGAAATACCAGTACATACTGTATATTAAATGCCATGCAAAGTGCTTGCTCCTTTGCATAGCATTTGATTTCAGATGAAAGTTCATCACAGTAAAACAACAACTGGGTTCAAGCCATCAGGTGGCCTCTGCCCTAAAACAGAACTATGCCATCTGATGCTGAACAAAACCTAGCCGGCCTTCCGATGGTCCAACTTGAAGACGTCATGGTAGGTGGAAGCGCTTAGTGCAGCAGTTCCCCTTAATAGTCAGTTAGACTGACATGCTCGGGCCAAAATGGAAAAGTTATTTCATGGCCCGTCAAACATAAATTAACGTTCACTCTCCTTGTCTGTCTTGGTCCCGCTTCAATTAGTGAGCATCTGCCCCAGTCTGATTTTCATGAAGACCAATATTCAAGCTTAGCATGGGCTACTGATGATATCAACATTATACTGCTAGTTGCTTGGACCAACCTGCTTATTTACCTGCATGTATCGTGTACTGTTAGTTACACTGGGGGTATTTCTTGATATTCTATGACACCCATCCCATAAATGGCTAGAGACAACTTAATATTACAGGGTCTAGGGGAAAGCTTTAATTCAACCAAGAATCTAATAAGCCAACTGCTTCTTCAACCTCATTCTGCATGACCCCTTCCCGGCAAGTCTACAGCTTTGTGTGGAGTTGGAGGAGGGGGGAAACAAGTCATACACAGTTATGTGAAACAGTTTATTAGTTTAGTCTTGGCCGGGGGAGAAATTGGATTTTAGGACACCCACCCAAATAATCTGCTGACTGATATGTTCCCCAAGTGTCTCTCTAATTGCATTTCAGTGTGCACTAATAAAATACAACCCAAGACATCAGAACAGATACATTGAAAGCCCCCAAGGGTCAAAGATCTTAAATTTGGACCATCTGGATGCTCTCCCTTTTCTTTGTGTACTAAATCTGAAGTCAAATCAATCGTCTCTTTGTTCAACTATTTTTAATCAATTATACAGATGCAAATTCTGTGAAAATTAAAATTATTTTTATTAATTACTTACACAAAGTTAGTCTGCTGAGAATCTGAGAGGTCTGTTAGTCTTAGAAACTATTCTACTACTAAGGCTTCAGAAACTACAATTTTAAAAAACTGAATATATGTAGAGTGTGAATATCAATAGTTCAAACATCCAATAATTCCATAAACTTTAGAATAATTTAATTTACCAAAGCACGTATCAATCTTTCTTCATAAGAGTAACTCAGACTTACATGTAAGCTTGTATTTTGCTCCTCTACATACCATAAGAGGCAAGAAAGCACAAGTTTAGCAATGTTATCAATAGACCTGAAATGCATGTTATTCAGTAGTAAACAATATAGCTTTCACTGTTAACATTAATGCTTTTGTGTATCGTTTTTTATTTGAATCTATTTTGGGGTTTTGCTAAAAATAATTGTTAAAAGGACTGTTGAGACTTCAATTTTAGAGGGTTCCACAGAGTTCTGTACATATTATTAATAGTAATCTTGTATCATCTGAAGTAACAGATCTGATGAGCCTTACTATCTAAATGTTGACAAAAGTTATTCCAGTTGATTTTTTTCTTCCCACCATGATATAATGTTGGAAATTCTTGGAAGCCATCTTGAATTCTCTTTCAAGATGGAAAAGACCGTACTCTTTTTCTGGCAGGTTACAGATTCCTTTTAGAGTGGTATAAAAAGATGATCATGTGCGGCTAAGTCCATTCTGATTTATAGCAATCCCTTTCAGGCTTTTCCAGGTTGAGAATATTCAGAAGTGGTTTAAGGCATGAGTAAAGCAGATAGAGGGACACTCTTCTTCCTCTCACAAAATACCAGAAATAGGGGGCATCCACTCAAATTGAGGTCTGGGAGACTGAGAACAGACAAAAGAAAACACTTCTTTACCCAATGTGTTGTTAGTCTGTGGAACTCCCTGCCACAGGATGTGGTGATGGCATCTGGCCTGGATGTCTTCAAAAGGGATTGGACAGATTCCTGGAGGAACAGTCCATCACAGGTTAAAAACCATGATGGAAATGTGTAATCTCCAGGTTTAAAACTGGGGTACCTCAAGGACCAGATGCAGGGGAGTGGTATCAGGAGACAGATATCTAGTCTCATGCGCTCCCAGACGCATCTGGTGGGACCACTGTGAGATACAGGAAGCTGGACTAGATGGGCCTTTGGCCTGATCCAGCATGGCTCTTCTTATGTTCTTATGTTCTGGGGGAGAGGGTCTCCTGGGACTGAGCAGCATGCCCAAGGCCCTCTAGGCTGCCTCTGCTTGCAACAGGTGCCGTGGGAAACCGAAATCCCAACTTCGAGCTCTGAAGCCAGATACCTAAAAACCACTGAGATATCCACCCGGCTTTTAGGGTGGTATATAGTTACAAAGAAATTAGACTGTAAAAATTGGGATGGGTAGGTTTAAATCTTCATTTTTAAACAACAAAATGTTTCTCCATATTACATACAATTTTTTCCCCCGCCATCGCCATTGTTTTAAATTAGTCAGCCTACTCGGTGTGCCTAATTTTAACCTTGCTAGGATCTGTCCCTCCGCATGCTGGGATGTAGGAGGATTTTACATGTTATGTTGTTTTATTGTTTTATGTTGTCTTTGCTTTATATTTGATGTATACCATTGTTGTTGATTTCGCATTTATTGCTTTGTTAGCCGCTTAGAGTACTACATGTAGTAGATAAGCGGGATATAAATACAAGAATAAATAAAATAAATAAAATAAATACTGTATTTTTCCATGTATAAGATGCTCCAAATTATAAGAGGACCCCACTTTTCTGACAGAAATGTTTTAATTTTTTTATTTTTGTTTATGATTTGTATACCACCCGCTTGCAAAAGCAATGCAAGGCTGTGAACAATAATAAATTAGCATAAGCAAGGAGTAAAAACAGAAACCACAAACAAAGAAATCAATATATATATATATAAATACCATAAAAATACAGACATAAAAAATTAACAAAAATATAGGTGCCTGGCAGAACCAAGCACAAAATACACACCAATCAGCCAATGGCCTCCTTTAGAGCCAGGTTTTCATGGCTCTCGTGAAGGCAGGGAGAGATTGCACCAGGCAGACCTCGCTGGGAACAGAGTTCCAAATCATCGAGCCAGCCATGGTTCTATATGCCAGCTTTGCAGCCTCTCTCGGGTGGCTACCTGAAGACTGAGTGCCTGGGAAGCTCTAGTGCAATGTTGGCAAACCTATGGCACGGGTGCCGAAGGTGGCACTCGAAGCCCTTTCTTTGGGCACCTGACATTGCCCCTTCACAGCCACCTGAATTCAGGTTAAATGGCTGTATTGGCACTTGGCGAAAAACTACTGGGTTTTGAATCACAGTTTGGGCACTCGGTCTCTAAAAGGTTCGCCATCACTGCTCTAGTGGGTCAGCCATTAGTTGATCTGAGGGAGATGCGTTCCGCCAAATACTCAGAACCCAAGCTGTGGAGGATTTTGTAAACCGAAACCGAAACCTTGAACCTGATTCGGGAGGCAACGGGCAACCAATGAGGGCGAGCCAGGATAGGGATGATGCGAGCAAGTCTGCCAGCACCAACCACCAACCTAGTCGCCCCATGCTGCACCCACTGCAGGCCCAAAGGAAGCCCCACATAGAGGGCACTGCAATAGCCAATCCTGGAGATCACCAGCGCCTGCACAACTGCCCTCAGGGAGTCCTCATCCAGGAACGGGCAAATCTGGGTGATCAGCTGAAGTTGGTAAAAGGCTGACCTGGACACGGATGCCACCTGAGATTACAGGGAAAGGTCCGGGTCCAGGATAACACCCAGAATCCTCACCCTTTCAACCAGCTGAAGATCCTCCCAAACTGGGGACAGAACCTGAGCCACAGAACCCTTTGAAGGATCCCCCCCCCAAAAAAAACAGAAACACGGTCTTCTCAACATTCCTTGCCTGAGCCTATTGGACCTGGTCCACCCCATGACTGCATCCAGGCAGCCCTCCAAGGTCCAGACAGCCTCCACTGCAGAGGTGGAAAAGCAGAGATAGAGTTGTGTGTCATCAGCATACTGATGACAACGAACCCCAAAACTCCTGATAAATTAGAGAAAGCAGAGAAAGAGGGTTAGGGTTAAGGTGGGGTAAAAATGCTCTAAAACAAACAAACAAACAAACAAACAAACAAACAAACAAATAAATAAATAAATAAATAAATAAATAAATAAATAAATAAATAAATAAATAAATAAATAAAGGCAGCCGTGGGGAGGGAAAATCTCATTGAAATCAACCAGGCTTTCAGGCAAGTACAGGCACCTTAAAATGTGTGTGGGGGGTCATGAAAAGTGCCTCTGCGCCCCTGTACACTGCAATAATGTTTGGTTCGTGGGTGTGGAAAGGAGCCGACACTGAAGCTGAGAAAGAGGAGCCCGTGCCACTTGCCTACAATGTATAAGACGACCCTCAATTTTTACCCTAACTATTTTAGAAAAAATATTGTGTTATAAATGGAAAAATACAGTATTTACAGTTGAAGGAACAAATAGGACAATGCAATGCTTTATTAAGTAACAAAAATAATTTTGAGTGCCTGCCTACAGAGCATGAAGGAGCAAAATCCACCATATACCCATGATTAATTATTAAAACAGAAATTCTTCACTTTCTGAAGTCTTCACGACTGTACAGTAATACAGTTGTCCCCCGCCCTTTTGCAGTTCATATACTACGGTATATCGCAGGTCCACAGTACTGTATATGAAAAAAGGTCCCCTGGCGTAAGGAGGAAAGGCCTTCCCAGGCCCGTCGGAGGCCCCAAAAGTGCTTCCCCGCAAACTGGAAGTGACTTCCGGTAAACCAGAAGTGACCTCCAGATCACTAGAAAACACTTTTGGGGCCTCTGGGGGACTGGAAAGCCCCTTGCTGGCCTGTTTGGGGCAGCACCAGACCTGGGGTAAGTACAAGAACTCTCAGAGAGCCCGCCTAGTCCCGACCTGGCCCAACATCCTGTGATAGGTGGGGTTGTACGTTGGTTTGAAAGAATAATTTGTTCCGGAAACATGCTTGTAAACCCAAACACTCTTCTATCAAAGCAAAGTTTCCCAGAACAATCATGATTTGTTCTGGGGTCCCATAGACCATATATTGTACACACAAAATGCCAAAATTCACAACAGACATTGCCTAGAAGTCCACATCCACACCATGGTTTAGGTACCTGGTTGCGGAATCTGCTCTGCTTGGGACTAACAACTGGATTTTACTCTGCCTTTTTAATGTGACAATAGTAAAGTGCAGTTTGTAGCCCTATACACACTTGACCAGCTGCTCCATGACTATAAATGTTTGAAAAATAAGAAGGGGTGTTGGAAACAAATTACCAGTAATAAAATAATAAATATAAAGAAAAGCAAACTCCTAACCTGCACTCTCCTTTTAAAACTTTTGTGGCTGGTGCAAGGGAGACCCCCATTCTTCTTTCCTCCTTCTGCTTTTGAGGCTTGCCTGAGACAGAAAGTTCCAGACAATCCCCCACAATACAGCAGGGGGAGGGAGGGAGAGCCAACATTGGCTCACTTGTGATAATATGATCTGCTCCAGTGCTTGTATATCAAGATATTGCTTTTTGATCAAGGCAAAATTTAGAAGAAATGTTTGCTTGTCTTGCAAAATGCTCTTAAACCAAGTTACTCTTAAACCAAGGTATTAATGTAGTTCAATTATCTTTGGTCACTAAAATACAATACTTATTTGTTTCCTGAAATAACTGCAAAACTAGCCTGAAAGTCTTCCAAGAGAAACTATTATTCTTTAAATGTACAGTATGGCCTTCCTAAAAATAAAATATATACCTGTCAACTACAAAACATGCATTAAGGTTACAGCAAACAAAAATGCTGAGTTTTATGGACGGCGGGCAGGAAAGGAACTACTGTACACATGTTTAACTCAAGTCTTTTGAGTAGTTATTTAAAATGTGATTTAAATTCATTTGATTTTAATCACATCCGGCATGGATAGCTCTTTCTTCTAATTTACAACACGACCCTTCTCCCATCACCATCAGATTGTATTTATTAAAGCTTGAAATTATTATTACAAAACAATAAGGGTAAGAGCCAATAAAACTGAGTAATCGTGTTTTCCAGCCTCCTGGAATAGCCATCCCAGGGACATTGCAGGAGGCCAAAGCAAGGACTGCGGAAGAGAAGAGGCATGAGTTGAAATGAACACTAGGCCTAGAGATGCTGTGCTGCCCCTTCCCCCACTCCACAGCCAAAAAGAAACTTTATGCTCTTTCAAAGCGGCCAGACTGTGTGCGTTTGTGTGCGTTTGTGTGTGGGGGGGTGGAGACAGACAGACAGACAGAGAGAAGAGAGAGATTGCAATCACAAAGTGATTGGCAGCCTTTTGGTCTTAAGAGCAGGGTGACAAAGCAGCCTCCACAGGACTGAGCCCATCTCTCAGATATACCCTATATACGCACTCTCTCTCTCTCTCTCTCTCTGTGTGTATGTATGTATGTATATAGATAGATAGATAGATAGATAGATAGATAGATAGATAGATAGATAGATAGATAGATAGATAGATAGATAGATATAGATAGATATAGATATAGATATATAGATATATAGATATATATATACACACACATCCATAATTTGAACTGTGCTGAGCCTGAGTATGTGGAGTTTTCTCCACACACAAAAAAAACCCCCCTTGATTTGTATGATTTTTTTCATGGTCCTAGAGAAGGTATCAGCCCTCCCCTTACACTTGTGTAATACCTCGAGACAGTGTACTCATCCCGAGAGTAGAGCAGAAAGGTTAACTTAAAGGGTATTCGACCTCCGTAGGAAAGGCGAGCATGCAATGCCAAGGCAGGAAGCCAAGAATTAAGCGAGATAGGCCAAGACAAAACACTCTTTCCTAAAGATGAGCACACCGTTCCATACGTCAAGGGCAAGGAGGAAAGGAAGACAGGACTCTGTTACCAAGCACGAACACGTTCCTAACAGCTAGTTTTCACAGTGCCCAGATGCTCCAAATTATCATGGGAATCCCAGCTCCATTCACGGACAAACTGAATCAAGGCTGAAAAATGCAAGCTCAGCTTAAATGCACGGAAACAAAGGTATTCCAAGGACATCAAGGCAAAGCAAAGCAAAAGAAAGAGGTAACAGAAGCCCCACCCCACCCCGCCAATCTTCAAATGCTTATTTTGCATTTTAACAGGCCTCCACATTCACAGACAAATTTAGATTTACATTTAATGATGCCATCACAAGTTCATTTTAGCGGCAAAGATATACTTTTTCTGAGGGACGCCGAACCTATCCAAGCGTGGGAGAATGAGAACTCATGGATGCCTGTTCTTTCCCCATCAATTTGCTTCCCTAACTCTATGACACCTGCTAGAGACTGGAGGGGGTGCCAGGGAAAAAAAGAGGAATTAGCAGTGCTAGAATGGTTGGCCTTTCAAACCTCCATCTTCAGGAGGGTGGAGAGGCAAGCTTTGCACTGAGAAGGACAAAATTGCATATAATACAACAAGGACAGGATTGGGGTGGGGGGAAAATAAAGATGTGTGATTTTGTATATATCTAGGATGAAAAATGTAGGATGAAAATCCAAAATGACCTTGACAGATTAGAGTGCTGGGCCAAAGCTAATGGAATGGGTTTCAACAGAGGGAAATGTAGGGTGCTGCATCTAGGTAAAAAAATATATGAATTGCACAGATATAGGATGGGAGACACCTGGCTGGAAAATAGTACCTGTGAAAGGGATCTGGGAGTCTTGGTGGACCACAAATTGAACATGAGTCAGCAGTGTGATGCGGCGGCCAGGAAAGCCAATGCGATTCTTGGTTGTATCAACAGAACCATAGTGTCTAGATCAAGGGAAGTGATAGTACCATTCTATTCTGCTCTGGTCAGACCCCACCTGGAGTACTGTGTCCAGTTCTGTGCGCCTCGATTTAAAAAGGATGTTGACAACCTTGAGCAGGTACAGAGGAGGGCGACCAGGATGGTTGAAGTTCTGGAAGAAATGTCTTATGAGGAACGGCTTAGGGAACTGGGAAGGTTTAGCCTTTCAAAAAGAAGGCTGAGGGAAGATATGATAGCTATGTTTAAATTTGAAAGGATGTCATATTGAAGAGGGAACAGGTTGTATTCCATGACTTCAGAGACTAGGACTTGGGGCAATGGTTTCAAACTACAGGAAAAGAGATTCCATTTGAACATTAGGAAGAACTTCATGACGGTTAGAGTTGTTCAGCAGTGGAATATGCTGCCACGGAGGGTGGTGGAGTCTCCTTTGGAGGTTTTTAAGCAGAGGCTAGATGGCCATCTGTCGGAAATACTGTGATGGGGTTCCTGCATGGCAGGGGGTTGTACTGGATGGCCCTTGAGGTCTCTTCCAACTCTATGATTCTATGATTCTATAAAAATCCAACCCTGTTACTCCCTAAACCTGCTGAGATAAGGGGGATCGTCATCTGGATGGTGGGGAAAACCCCACTCTGTTTTTTGTCCTTGATGAAGAACTTTAGAAAGGTACAAATGCCCCATTTTGAAGGGTCTATAGAATGCCTCCAGAGCTTAAAAGGGTTACTTATGGGGTAGCACTCCCACAATTTCCCAGCTATTGGCCCTGCCCATGGGGAACAATGGGAGCTCTTATCCAAAGAGTCAAATGTCCAAGCTCTAATTAATACACAGAATAAAAACCTTGGCCACAACAGCCCTTTATCTAAAACTGTTCTGAAGTGAAGCAGATAGTTTAACGATCCAATTAATAGTTTGACCACAGAAGTAAAGGGCACCAGAGATTAAAAATAATAATTTAATGCCAAGAGATGGCGAAGATGAACACTAAATCTGAACAGAATGGCTGTTTTCATACCCATTCAACTGTTCAGCAATTTCCCTAGAACATCTACTGTGTATGATCTGTTTGAGTGGCCAAGCAATCCTTCCACACTTTATACTGTATTCCCCCATTTATTGCGGTAGTTAGGTTTCCTAAACACCTGTAATAAAGGAAAATCTGTGATATGTGGACGCCTCGCAAACTGACTGGTGGCAGCTCCTGCCCCCTGTGCGCCGGCGCAGGGGTCTTCTGCCATGCCACTTTAACTCCCCCCCCACTAACCAGCAGGGGCTCCTTCAGCTTGGTGGGGGGCTTGCGAGGCACCACTTTCAAGGCCCTCCACCTCACTAAGCTGAAGAATCTGGCACCTCACAAGCCCCCTGTCTTCAGAGCAAGCTGAAGGGAGCCCCTGTCAGTGAGTTCAGCTGGGCAAGGTGGGGAACGCGTCAAAAATCTGCGATGTACCAGGACCGCGGCATATGAACCGCAATGTGGCAGAAGACTACTGCATAGTTGTATTTCATTCTTCCCATTGTATGGAGATAGAGGCCTAAATTTTGCTTCATGGTAAAAGTCATGCACCAGGAGAGTAGGGTTTCCTTCTTTCAGTGCTAAACAAAAACCTGGTACATGTGTTCCCTAGAGTTCCAGAACAGGGTTTGAAGATGTGCCCAGGGCTAAATATGAAGGGGAGGCTCACCCCGTTCCCAGTTCAGCCAGCAAAACTGGTTCCAGCTGCATAATTTGATCCTGGCTAGATGAAACATCAGCTACATCAGGGCTGTCCAACTTTGAACAGGGCAAGGTCTACTTTTTCCGGCCCAAAGTGCCTGAGGGCTACTACATGAAAAAAAAAGGTTAAAAATAAAGGTGCTTTTTTAGTTTTCTTTTCTCCCTTCTTTCTTTCTTTCTTTCTCTCCCCCTCCCTCTTTCTTTCCTTTCTTTCTTTCTTTCTTTTTCTTTATTTCTCTCCCTCTCTCCTTCCTCCTTCCTCTTTCTCTTTCTTTCTTCCTTCCCTCTCCCTCTTTCTTTTTCTTTATTTCTCTCACTTCCTCCCTCTTCCTTCCTTCCTTCCTCATTTTCTTTCTTTTCTTTCTTTCATTTTCTTTTTTTTCTTTCTTTCTTTCTCCCTCCCTCCCTCCTCTCCTTCCTTCCCTCCCATTCTCCTTTTTTCTTCTTTCCTTCCCCCTTTTCTTTTTCTTTCTTCCTCCCTTCTCCCCCTCTTTTTCTTTCTTTCTTTCTTTCTTTCTTTCTTTCCTTTCTTTCCCTCCCTTTCCTTTTCTTCTTTCTTCCTCATTTCTTTCTTCCTCTTTCCCTTTCTTTCTTTTCTTTCTTTCTCCCTTCTTTCTTTCTTTCTCCCTTCTTTACTCTCTTACTTTCTTCCTTCCTCATTCTTCTTTCTTCCTTCCTCATTTTTTTCTTCCTTCCTTCCTTCCTTCCTTCCTTCCTCATTTTCTTTCTTTCTTTCCCTCCCTCCCTTCCTCCCTCTTTCTTTTTTTCTTTTCTTTCTTTCCTTCCTCATTCTTTCTTTCTCCCTCCCCCTTTTCTTTCTTTCTTGCTCTTTTTTTCTTCCTCTTTCTTTTCTTTCTTTCCCTCCTCCTTTTCTTTCTTTCTTTCTTTCTTTCTCTTTCTTTTTTCTTTCTTTCTTTCCCTCCTTCTTTCCCCCCTTCCTTTCTTTCTTTCTTTCTTTCTTTCTTTCCCTCTTTTTCTCCCTCCCTCCCTCCCTCCTTCTTCTCCCTTCCCTCCCTCTTTCTTTCTTTCTTTCTTCCCTCTCCCTCCTCCTCTCTCTCCTTTTCTTTCTTTCCCTCCCTCCCTCCCGCCTTTACTTACTTTGTTTCATTTTTTGTTCCTGCCTCCTCCTCTCCTTCCTTCCTTCCTTCTCTTCTCCCTTTTCTTTTTCTTTCTCTCTCACTCTCCCTTCCTCCTTCTCCCCCTTTCTTTCTTTCTTTCTTTCTTTCTTTCTTTCTTTCTTTCTTTCTTTCTTTCTTTCTTTCTTTCTTTCTTCCCAGTCCTTCCCGTCCACAGAGCGGCAGCATCCCCTCCCACTGGAAGGACACTTTGGAGCTTTGTTGCCTTCCAGAGAACTTCATCAAGCCGGGGAGAAGGATCGGGTCCAGCTGCCTCCCTGCCCAAGGCGAGGGGGGAGAGGGAGGGAGGGAAGGAGGGGGCAAGACCACCACCACCGGGAAAATGCAACTGTTTGCAAAGCTTTGGCAGAACAATAGACAAGGATATCGGAAGGGAGATAAAAGCAAGCAGGAAACACATTACAGTACAGATGGGAAAAGGGAAGGAATGGGGAACGGAGGTGGGAGGACCCAAATGCCGGCGGCGCACGGCAGCTGAGGAGGAGCGCCTGCTTGTCCCCCAAGCTCCGGCAGCGCGCCCGCTCGCCCCCACCCACCCACCAAGCTCCATGGCCCTGGCGGCGCCAGAAGAGGAGGAACGCCCGCTCACCCCCACCCCCCCCCCGCCAAGCTCTGTGGTGCTGGCAAAGGAGGAAGAAGAGCGCTCGCTTGCCCAGAGCCCACCCACCCACCAAGCTCCGTGGCACTGGTGGTGGCGGCGGCGGCGGCGACAGTGGCAGCGGCGGTGACAGTGGCGGCCTGAGCTACATGATTGACCCTGGTAGCTCAATCAAGAGCACCGTTAGGACTTCACTTCCTTGCCTTGAAGACAGATCAATAATTTGTCTAGAGTGTACCAGGGAGTCCAAATTACCGCTATGGCCTCCCAAGCCATGCATTTGACATGCTCTCTTATTGTCAGGTATTGCATCCACCACCATTAACACTCAACACACATTCAAAAGGTAGCATGGACATAATCTTGGTTAAGCAATGCATTTGAAAGATGGAAATAATTATGTTGTCTGTAAAGTGTTACTTGGCATCAGAAAGACACACCATTTTCCTCTGCACAATAACTGCTAACACTGTTTTTTTAAAAAAATGAAAATAAAACCTAATCACCTTTACACATGGTGTTTCAGTCTTAGAGGGTATTTTTGGTTCCATTTTATATTTTCCAAGGGTATATCATGTTGTATACTAAAATATGTCACTTTGGTAGAATTAATGGCACTTTCTAATAATGTTCCAAGCTGTGGTCCATCTCTGAACTGTGGGGGTGGGGGTGGGACAGGAGCTCCTGAAATATAAACCATTGACCCATGTGCTCTGATTGACAATGTCTCTCACGGGTGATTTCCTGTTTATTTCCCAGTGGGCTCGAGTAAACAGCAATGTATTCTCCTGTTTGAGCTGCAATGTTACCTTCAATTTTGAGTAACTACCAATCTATTGCATGGCGTACAGGTTGCCAGAAGTATTTCTGGTCTTAATCATGGGCATTTATTGTGCTTCACTCAGCCAACATGGGCTGCTGCAACTTTTCTGCAGCAATTCTGTGCACTGTGCATTGTTGTGACTCCCAGTATGTGTGAATACGTGTATCCATCCCAAGGGACAGCGGAAGGCAATGTTCCCTCCATTTTTTTTACCTGCGCTATGCAGGGGAGCCTTGTCCTTCTGCAGGGTGGGGGGCGGGGGTGGGGTGTTCAACTGAAACCCAGAACTAAATAAGCATTAACCTCAGCTGACATTGCATGCCGCTGATGAAGCTCTGCTGGCGTGTATGCACACCGGTTAGAGAGAACACTGGTGGCAGGTGCATCCTCATTGATGTTGAGAGCGATGTCTTCATGGATGGGGCAGAGCAAAACAAGAGTAAAATTGGTCCTCTAGTGAACGCTTCTCATGTCTCCTCAGAAAAACCTTCTACAGTTTTTAAAAAAGATTCTGTCAAATCTCTACTATACCAGATAAGGATTGGCTTTGTAACTGCCTTACTGCTACTGCCCATCCTGTTAACTATTCATCGTACATCATCAACATTATTATTATTATTATTAACCACACAGCTATCTACGCTGGATTTTGTATTACCAATCACTAGTCGAACGCTTCCCAAGTGTTTAGGACTCAGTGATGTATCGGTGAATTATTATAATAAATTATATAATATAATATAATATAATATAATATAATATAATATAATATAATATAATATAATATAATAATATATTATTATTATTATTATTATTATTATTATTATTATTATTATTATTATTATTATTATTATTATTATTATTATTATTGGTTAAAATGTTTGTGTTATATCATGCCAGTCATGTTTTTTTTCATTTATTCCCCATAATTTTGATTGCCTGTGCCTGGTATTTTTGAATAATTGTGGATTTTGTATTACCAATCACTAGTTGAACCCTTCCCAAGCGTTTAGGACTCAGTGATGTATCGGCGAATTATTATAATATATTATATTATATAATTATATTATATAATTATAATACAATACAATATAATATAATATAATATAATATAATATAATATAAATTATTATTATTATTATTATTATTATTATTATTATTATTATTATTATTATTATTATTATTATTATTATTATTATTATTATTGGTTAAAATATGCTTGTGTTATATCATGCCAGTCATGTTTTTTTCATCCCCCATAATTTTGATTGTCTGTGCCTGGTATTTTTGAATAATTGTGGAATAAAGGAATAAAGGAAATAATACTGAAGGAGCATGGGTGGCAGAGGAGACAAATATTTCCTTCTTTTTTGCATATTAACACAATTTGCAAATCATAGTGTTTAGTTATTTGGCATGAAACTATATTCCATTATACTGTACACCTCATTCTGCTGCTGTGTGACCGAAGAAGTGGACGTGTCCACGAAAGCTTACATTAAAATATAATAAGTCTTTAAGTTGCCATATGTTTTTTGCCTTTTGTTTTATTTTTTTATTTTTATTTTTATTGCCTGGAATTTTTAAAGCAAAAGCAAAGTGTTCTGCTGATATACCACCCTATAGCACTTCCAAGTAGTCTCTCGACAGTTTACAGTTGTCATTTTTAATTACAGTAAGCAGGCTACACATTGCTTCTCCAGATCCCCTTCTCACCATCCCACTGGAAAAACAAAAACATCCTTGCAGTCCTAGACAAACCAACTTCCTCCCCACAATCTAAAATCTTCATTTAAAGAAAAACAAGCAGTTTATCTCACACACAGAGAGACAGAGAGACAGACAGACAGACACACACACACACACCACTTCTGAGCTCATCCTAGTTCTTATTTATATAATATTTCTAAGAAGCACTGTCATCCTCAACATAAACTATCCTATTCCCATCAGGTAGACTAGAATTATAGTTAGCGTTCTGTGCCAGACTGATAAGCTGTCATATCAAATCAGTGCTGTATCACCTGTCAAAACTTTTTCAAGAAGGGAAGAAATTGAGATGGAAGTAAGATGATGGGGAGGGATGAAGGGAAGGGATGGGGAAGATGGTGGTGTCAACAAGGTAGAAGGCTGTGATGCAGGTGTTGGAAAATTTCAAAATGACAGCAATTGGAAGAAAAACTGAGGCATGTTACAGGCTTACAGCAAAAAATTAATCGATCAAAACAAAGCTGGGACAGCCTGCCAGCTTTGTTCCTATATGAAGTATTTTTAAGCTACTCATTGCTATCAGGGATTGAACCAGAGACCTTTTGAGGCACAGCAAAACTCAATGAGCTTATAGATATTATTGTTCCAGGAAATAGGCAGTGGACCACCAAATAATATTTTTTTTAATCAAGAGCTTATAGATATTATTGTTGCTTATGAAGAAATGATTTTTTTATTTTTATTTTTATTTTTACAAACAGGTAGATAAATAAATGAATCCCAGTGTTCGCTCAAGTTTTATAGTAGAAATTCTCATGGCAGGAAACTCTTTCTGATATAAACAAATTAGTTCCCATGTGTCTGCTCCCAATACAGTGGTGCCTCCTAAGACGAATTTAATTGGTTCCAGTGACCCATTCGTTTTATGAAAAAAAATTGTCTTAAGAGGCACGGTTTCCCACAGGAATGCATTGAAAACCAATTAATCCTTTATGGAGGAATGGTTAAATTGTTTTTTTTTTCAATGCATTCCTATGGGAATGCTGTCACAAAACCCCTCCATCAACCGGCAGCCTTCCACTCCTGCATTGGGGCAGCCGCCCCTCCAAGGGTTCCGTGCGCAGAGGCTGCCTGCCTTCCTTTTGCTAGCCACCACGAAGAGAGAGGCTGCCCCCCCCAAAAGGCAGCACCTTGTGTGTGTAAGCACCCTCTCTGTTCACCGAGGCTAGGCAGCCAGCCTCCGTGGATGGATCCATTTAAAGGGCTCTGTGCACAGAGCACAAGGTGAAGGGTAGGCCGTGCTTGCAAGCTGCTTCCCCCCCTCTGGCTTGGGCTCCTTGCACAGCGCTTGTTAAACGACTCCATGCATGGAGCCCAAGCCGAAGGGGAGGCGGAGGCTTGCAGACTTGTGAGCCGCTTCCCCTTCCTCAGCTTGGGCTCCTTGCACTGAGTTCTTTAAAGGGCTTCATGCACAGAGCCCAAGCCAAAGGGAAGGGTTAGGGTTAGGGGTTCCTTCTTTAAGGGGCTACCATACTTTTTGGGTCGCTTGGTTTTATCCTGTTTTTGTTATACTGCCATTCTTGGGTCCCGATTAGCACACTACAGAGGCTATGCATCCTGCAGCAGATTGCAGTTATATTGCAGAAGCAAAGGATAAATCTAACATAAACTGGATGACAGGATGACACTATAAGGCTGAGGGAACAGGAAGGTGGGAGGGCAATGGAGGGGGCAACTATTGAGCTGGGTGTTGGGTAGGGGAAGGAATTTGGGTGGGAGTAGAACATGCCTGCGTAGGAGAAGAGAGGTTAGATAGCTTACATCTATCCCCTCTTCTGGTTCCACTCCCAACCAGAAGGTATCAGGTGACCATATCAGTGAGCCCATGAGCCACACTGCACTGTTGTTGAATGCCAGGTCAAGGTGTTGGAGCGGTTGGTGGCTGGGCAGCTCCAGGCGCTGCTGGATGAAAAGGATTTTCTGGATCCATATCAATCTGGTTTCAGGCCGGGTTTTGGAACAGAGACTGCCTTGGTCACCCTGTACGATGACCTTTGCCGGGAGAGAGACAGGGGGAGTGCGACCCTGTTGATACTCCTGGACCTCTCGGCGGCTTTCAACACCATCGACCATGGTGTCCTTCTGGATAGGCTGGCCAGGTTGGGAGTTGGAGGCACTGTGTTGCAGTGGTTCCACTCCTTCCTGGCTGACTGTGTTCAGAAGGTGGTGCTGGGAGATAGTAGCTCTGCCCCATGGTGTTTACGTCATGGGGTTCCACAGGGCTCAATACTATCTCCCATGCTGTTTAACATTTACATGGAACCGCTGGGAGAGGTCATCAGGAGGTTTGGGCTAAGGAGTCAGCAATATGCTGACAATAATCAGCTCTACCTCTCATTTTCCACCAATCCAGGTGAGGCGATTTCTGTGCTGAACTCGTGTCTGGACCAGATAATGGACTGGATGAGAGTTAATAAACTGAAACTCAATCCAGACAAGACGGAAGTGCTGTTAGTGGGTGCTTCATCAGACAGGCTAGAGGGCCACTTCCCTGTCCTGGATGGGGTTGCACTCCCTCTAAGGGACAGGGTCCATAGGCTTGGGGGTGCTCTTGGACCCCGGTCTATCTCTGGAAGCCCAGGTGGACTCGGTGGCCAGGGTGCCTTTCTCCAGCTGCGGAATATATATCAGCTGCGCCCCTACCTAGACGAGCGGAACCTCATGACAGTTACACATGCACTGGTAACATCCTGTATTGATTACTGCAATGCGCTTTACGTGGGGCTGCCTTTGAAGACGGTCCGGCGATTGCAACTGGTGCAGAATCGTGCTGCACGGCTGGTGAGTGGTAGGGCCACCAAGGAACACATCACGCCGATTCTGTATAACCTTCACTGGTTACCAGTTGCTGCCCGAGCCCAATTCAAAGTGCTTGTTTTGACATATAAAGCCCTAAACGGCTTAGGACCTAGATACCTGAAGGACAGTCTCCTTCAATATGAACCTACCCAGCAATTAAGATCCAGCCAGAGGGCCCTCCTGAAAGACCCTCACCCTTAAGGAGGTGAAAGGGGTGGCTTGTAGGAACAGGGCCTTTTTGGCAGCTGCCCCCAGATTGTGGAATGCCCTCCCAAGCGAGACCCGCCTGGCGCCAACATTAATGACATTCCAGCGCCAGGTAAAAACAATGCTGTTCCAGAAGTTTTTTAACTGATTATTGTGGGTCCCGATGGTGATTTTAGTGTAGTATTTTAATACATTGTATTTATTGTATTTTAATGTTTTATTGTTGTAATTTTATTGCAATATGATGTTTTAATTATTTGAATTGTTTACTTTGATTGTGAGCCGCCCAGAGACCTTTGGGTAGTGGGTGGCATACAAGCTATATAAAATAAATAAATAAATAAATAATAAAAATGTGTGGGTTTGTAAGGAGGGTGAGATCCTGAAAAATTAGGCTGTAAATATAAACAACAATGCTAATAACCAATTTTGTTTACATCTATCCACAGCCTTGAACCTGATTCAGTGACAAAACACAAAGAACACAGCTGAAGGTAAGATCAGGAAGGTTTTAAAAACCATTCCAGTGCCCAGAAATTAACTATTAATCTTCGGTAACTTAAAACGTGGTAACTAGGTTTTTTTTTTTGAGAAATAAATACCGATGTGTGGAGAAATATAGGAAGAAAGTCTGTAAGTTTTCAGGTTTTTTTCCTTAGAAATTTATTTCTAAGGAAAAAAACTGAAAACTTCCAGACTTTCTCCCTATATTTCTCCACATATCAGTATTTATTTCTTGAACCAAAATAGTTACCACGTTTCTGAAATGTTTCTGAAGTTTTGCATACTATATTGTATGTGGTAGTCATATAAAATTTTAAAAATTAAAAATTAAAAAAAGCCATCCTAAGTAGTACTAGTAATGCACGGTATAACATTACTTCCTATTCTGCCTTATATTTTGCATATATAACAAAAACATTTTTTTAAGAATGAAAGGAACCCGGCAACAGGGCGGGGTTCCTTCAAACCCAGTAATTCACTTTCTAGCTACCATCTGTTGGTGCTGCTACAGAAAGAGGACTAAATTTGGCAATTTTTCATCTTTCATGCCTTATAATCTCTCTCTTAAGGAGAGCCTAGATGCCCTAAGCACATCCGATCTCACTTGATTTCGGAAGCTAAACAGGGTCGGCCCTGGTTAGTACTTGGATGGGAGACCACCAGGGAATACCAGGTGCTGTAGGCACCTGGAGTAGGAACTGGCAAGCCACTCCGGTATTCCTGCCAAGAAAACTCCATGGACATGGAGTCACGTAGAGTCAGTCACGACTGTAACGACACAACACACACACACACACAATCTCTCTCTTAGCTCACCCTCCCTTCTACAGTTACATACGGTATATCATTCTGTGTCAAAGAGCTCTTCTGCTAGATGTTTCCACATTACCCTTGAGGTGTCGGGTTAATGCCCTCTTTTCCTAAACACTAAAAGGGGCTTGAAAAGGCTGAGTATTAACCCCACTCCCGACATGGAAGAATGCTGGCAGGACAGCCAGGGGAAAAAAGGCAAAACAAAAATCAACTAGAAAAGAATAAGTAAGCAAGGAATGAAGCCAAAGAGAAGGGAAAAGGGGACATGACTTGCTTATTTTAAATCTAGAAACCGGACATAATTATATTGCGGGGATAAATCAGGAGAGGAAAGATTAGGTGCTGTTTACGCTGCCCCAGGGTGGATTTGAAATCACTAGTCCATATGACTCAATATAAATCATGTTTTTTAAACATAAAGATTCATATTTAGGAATAATAATAGCCCGTCAGATTAGTAAAACAGCTGGATCAGAGCTGATTTTAGTTTAATAGGTTAATCACTCATATTGGGAGAACTACTTAAATTGTTTTATTTAACTAAAACAATAAAATTATAGAACATACATATTCTTGCATTTGCTTAAACATCAACGTTTACTAAATGAAGTGATGAAACAAAATATCTTTAAAAAAACAAAAAAGCTTAAACATCAGCTGCTCAGATGGTTTCACTTTCAGTTTTATCTCTTGCCACTGTTTCCTCACACTTGGAGCCTGATTCAGATGTACAGTAGGACCCCAGTATCCACTGATTCATTATCTACTGATTCAGTTATCCATGGCTGGCACAGGAAAAAATTAAATAATTCAGTAGCCACAAAGCAAGCTGTAAAGCAAGCTATTGTCACAAGCAGCAGCTGTAAAGCAAGCTACTGTCACAAACAGCAGCCATAAAGCGACTGTCTCAAAACAGCAGTCATAAAGAAAGAAAGAAAGAAAGAAAGAAAGAAAGAAAGAAAGAAAGAAAGAAAGAAAGAAAGAAAGAAAGAAAGAAAGAAAGAAAGAAAGAAAGAAAGTGTTCTGCTTATATACCACCCCATACAACTACAAGTAGTCTCTGGGAGGTTTACAATTTTAATTACAGTGTGCAGGCTACACATTGCCAGCAACTGTCAGGAAACAAAAGTTTGGGAGTGGGTGAGCAGGCGTTCCCTCTTATCCACGGTTTTCATTATCCACGGGAAGGCCTGGAACCAATCCCCAGTGAATACCGGGGTCCTACTGTATTTCTTTCCAAACAATCTTCAAACCTAGCATTTATGGCAATGAGTTCATTCTTTGTACATAGATTTGCAAAATAATAAAGGGATTAAGGTATTTTTTCCTGAACTTTGTTTATTTTCTACCATTTTTAATGTGAAAAAGAGCATGTTATCTCAACTTCAGTAACTTGGACTAAATGAATTAGTTTGCCAAAAATGTAAATATTGCATGAACACATAGTCTCATGCTAAATAACTATGTTCTATCTTTAGATAAATTTTCCCCACCAAAAGCATTTCATTATACAGTAATAAATTTGATTAAAAATTTAAAAACTGATTTAAATAAATCATTCAAAATGTTTTTTTTTTTTTTAAAAATTGACTTCAACGCACCTTGAGCTGCCCTGGCTTAACAGGGAAATTGTAAGTGAAAAGAGAGAGAATAGGTTGTGGCTACATCGGAAGCAGGGGGCAAGCTAATGTGAGCCACTTGGGGATGGTTTGGCTTAAATAGTGGGATCTAATCACTCAAACAGTTTACATGGAAATCATGAAGTGGCTTAATAAGCAAGCCACTTCAGGATAATGGCAAATTAACTGCCTTCTCGGCAGAGGTGCAGGGGACAACTTTTTTTTTTAACTGTATATGGACTATTGCTGATGCATTGCATCATTTAATTAAAAATTAAAAATATTTTATTTACCTTCTCTTAAAGGGCTGGTGGAGAAACTGCCTGCAGCTAAAGCCACCATTATGGATTTGAGGCAGGTAGTTTCTCCACCAGCCCTTTAAGAAAAGGCAAATAAAATATTTTAAACTACTTTTTTTTAATAATTGATGGAGTGTGCATCACACATCAGTGATAAGTTCATTATATAGTTTAAAAAAACTTTTCTTGTCCATCTGCCAGGAAGCAGAGGAAGTGATATGTCAATATCCTAAAGTGGCTTGCTTATTAAGTCACTTCACGATTTCTGTGTGAACTGTAATCAAGCCAAACCATTCCAAAGCAGCCCACATTAGATTGCTCTGTGCTGCCAATGTAGCCACAACTTATTCTATCTTTTTCATTTACAATTTCTCTGTTATAGGAAAGGAAAGTTGATAATTTTTAAAAAAATTGTAATGATTTTTTAAAATTTAAATCAGTTCTTTTTTAAAAATAATAATAATCAAATTTATTATAATGAAATGCCAATATCCTGAAGTAGCTCACTTATTAAACTACTCCACAATATTGGGAAATTTAAATTGGAGGGCATGCTTTGGAATGCTTGCGCTGGAACCTATCCAAACCCCAGTGACCCTTACTCACAACAAAAATGCAGAAGCCCAATAACAGCTCAAAAAGGTACAAATAGGGCCACTCTAAGGTCAGGAAGATTTATTCCCAAGAGGTCATCTGACTGGCATTTTTAAGTAATTAGCCCATTCCTTTGGCAGACCAAATAATGGGCTGAACGCCCATTTAGTCAACTTCTAAATCAAAACTGGTTCAACAGCAGGAAGAATATTCACATTAATGTTCTGCTTCAGAGACAGACACATGCACATGCACAAAAAGCAAGCTTTCGACTTGAGTCCTACTGATAGCAAATTCAGTGGCCATGTTCAAGTTAATGAAATGGACAGCCTTAAAAGAAGAAAAACCTTCTGCCCACTCAAGAACCACACAAGCATGTGAAAGAATATTTTGTTTACAGAAACAAGAATTCCACAGAAAGCTTCACCTACACCAAGGCTGTTCAACTTTGAACAGACCGAGGTCTACTTTTCTGGCCCAAAGTGCCTGAGGGCTACTACACTAAAACCTCTACTTATGAATTTTTATCCATTCCGAACACATTCTCATAAGTTTTAAAAAAATGTAAGTAGAGCAGTGGTTTCCCATAGGAATGCATTGAAAATCAATTAATCCATTCTGGAAGGAACAGATTTCAATGTGCCATGGCCCATGAAGAACAGGTTGCTTACCTGTAACCGTGGTTCTTCGAGTGTCCTCCGTGAAGCCACACTATGGGTACTCTGGCGCGCCCGCGCGGTGAACCGGAACCAGTTGCAAAGCAAAGATTAAACACTTCCGTCGTCTCCCCGCCCCCCGCGCATGCTCCCGCGGGTTCCCGCCAAAACCTCAGTTCCCTCCAGCCGCGTCCAAGGTCTAAATTAGACGTGACGTGACAAGAGGGGAGGTGGGCGGGTTAGTGTGGCTTCACGGAGGACACTCGAAGAACCACGGTTACAGGTAAGCAACCTGTTCTTCTTCTTCGTGGCCTCCGTGAAGCCACACTATGGGTGAGTTAGCTTACCGGAGGAGGGTGTCACGGCAAAGCTTGAGAGAGAACAGCTCTACCAAAGGAGGCGGAGGCCTTGGCTCTGGTGTCCAATCGGTAATGTTTGACGAATGTGGACGGTTGGGACCAGGTAGCCGCCCGGCAAACTTCATCCAAGGGAACTCCACGAAGGAAGGCTGTCGAAGATGAGACGGCCCGCGTAGAGTGAGCCCGGACCTGAGAAGGTAGGGGCCTATGGCAGAGCTCGTAGCAGAGCTTAATGGTCGATACAATCCAGCTGGAGAGACGCTGAGGGGAAATTTTGGCACCTTTCAACCTTGGGTCATAGGAGATGAACAGTCGGTCAGAACCTCGGAAGGAAGCTGTTCTGGAGGTGTAAAACGCCAGGGCTCTGCGCACATCCAGGGAGTGTAAGGTGCGCTCTAGGGAAGACGAAGGGTTAGGAAAAAAGGTTGGAAAAACCAACGGCTGCGAGGTGTGAAAAGGGGAAACCACCTTTGGGAGGAAGGAAATGTCCAAATGCGCAACCACCTTGTCAGGGTAAAACTGAAGAAAGGGGGGATCGTGGCGAAGAGCACATAGTTCCGAGGCCCGTCTGGCAGAGGTGACAGCGACCAAGAAGGCTGTCTTAAGAGATAGCAGACGGAGGGGACAAGTCGCCAGAGGTTCAAAGGGCGGACCCGACAGGGCCTTCAGGACCAAAGGAAGAGACCACTGGGGGGAAAACGGGCGACGATCTGGAAACGTGTTCTTTAAACCCCTGAGGAATAACTTCAGACGGGGGTGACGGAAAAAGGATGCTGCCGGAGAGTCCAAAGGTTGATGGGCTATGATGGCCGATAGAAAAACTCTTAAAGAGGACATGGACAGGCCAACCCGCTTCAGGTGGAGCAGAAAAAGAAGAACTACTTGTAGAGGCGGATTTATATGAGGGAACGAGTGGGAAGCGGTGTAATGAAGGAAGCGACGCCATTTGGAGGTGTATGACTTTCTCGTGGACGGCTTCCTGGCTGCCACATAGATGGAAGAGATCAGTGCGAGATCCTCCAAGCCGTCAGTTGGAGATGGTTGATGTCGGGGTGGAGAATTGCGCCGTCGTCCCTGGAGAGAAGGGAGGCGAAGAGGGGCAGTCGGACATGTTCCGTCGACAGCCGAAGAAGATGAGCAAACCACGCTTGTCGAGGCCACCAGGGAGTGACCAGGATGATGTTCGCCCTGTCCCGGCGGATCTTGACAATCACCCGCTGGATCAAGGGGATAGGCGGGAAGGCATAGAGGAGGTGACGGCTCCAACGGAACATGAAAGCGTCCCCCAGAGAGGCAGGTCCGATGCCCGCCCTGGAGCAGAACCGAGCACACTTGGCATTGGTAGAGGAAGCAAAGAGGTCGATCGAGGGGGATCCCCATCGGCGAGCTAGGAGGTGGAAGGCCGAGGCGTGGAGTTCCCACTCGTGGGATACCAGAGGGGACCTGCTGAGATGGTCGGCCAACTTGTTGTCCTCCCCTGACAAGTGAATGGCGATGGGAGTAATGCGGTGGGCAATGCACCAATCCCAGAACTGCAGAGTCAGAGTCAGTAATGTCCGTGAGTGAGTGCCCCCTTGCTTGTTCACATAGAACATTGCGGTGGTATTGTCTGTCACCAGTTGGGTGACTTGGCCCGCGATCAGGGGTAGGAAGGCTCGGCAGGCCTTGAACATGGCGAGAAGCTCCAGTTCGTTGATGTGCCTCGAGGTCTCGGCTGGAGTCCATAGCCCGTGAACTTGATGGGGACCGGAGAAAGCCCCCCAACCCGAGAGGCTGGCATCCGAAGTAATCTGTACCGAGGGCACCGGGGAGTGGAAAGGGCGTCCCTTCAGAAGATTTCGGGGGATGGACCACCAGTGGAGGGCCTGGGACACGTGTGATGGTACTCGTAGGACCTTCGACTGAGGGTCGGTCTCCGGATCGAAATTGAGCAGGAACCAGGCTTGTAAGGGGCGCATTCGGAGACGAGCGAGTGGCACCACTGATGTGGTGGAAGCCATCAGCCCGAGAAGGCGCTGGACCAAGTGTGATGGGACTAGGGCTCCTGGATGGAGACGAGGCAAGATGTCGAAGATGTCTTGTATTCGTGAGGGGGGAGGGAAGGCTTTCCCTCTCCGAGAGTCCAGGATGGCCCCAATGTATTGGATTCTTTGGGTGGGGACTAACTTGGATTTGTCGTGATTGACCTGTAAGCCAAGGCTCTGAAGAGTGTTGAGAGCGAAGCGTAGGTGGGCCGAGGCTTGAGAGGAGGACTCCGCGACCAGAAGCCAGTCGTCTATGTATGGGAACACCATAACGCCTCGAGATCGGAGAAAGGCGGCGACTGGCGCCATACATTTTGTAAAAACCCTGGGCGCTGTGGACAGGCCAAAGGGAAGGGCGGAGAACTCGTAAGCCTGGGGTCCGATGGCGAAACGGAGGAAACACTGGTGGTCTGGGTGGATGGTGACGTGGAAATAGGCGTCCTTCAAATCTATGACGACAAACCAGTCCCCAGATTGGAGGAGGGGGATAACGGACTCCAAAGAGACCATTTTGAATTTTGTGGTATGAATGAAACTGTTCAAGAAACGGAGGTCCAGGATGGGGCGGCGGCCGCCGTCCCGCTTGGGCACCGTGAAATAACGAGAGAAAAAACCGAAGGGGATGGAACTTGGAGAAACTGGGTGAATTGCGCCCTTTTGTAAAAGAGTGAGGACCTCTTCCCAGAGTTCCCGGGAAGGGGGGCTGGAGATGAAGGAACCCACGGGTGGGGACGCCATGAATTCGAGACGGTAGCCCGAAGACAGGATGGAAAGCACCCACTTGTCCGTAGTAATCCTGCGCCAAGCTGGAAGAAAGGGCGCCAAGCGAGTGGAGTCAGAAGTCCTTCCTGGAGCGCTTGTCCTGTTGTTTGGAAGAAGGACGGAATTTGGGCTTGGACTGTTTGTCCCGCTGGGGGTACGGAGGGGACTGTTGGGTGTGGACGGGGTTGTCTCTCTGCTGCTTCTGGAAGGTGCCGTAGGACTTCTTCCATGAAGAACGAAAAGGACGAGAGGGCTTGTTAGGAATGACATTAAGACGTTTGGCTGTGTTGTGGCTCTTGTGCATGTCATTCATGAGCTCATCCGTCTTTTCATGGAACAGACCCTCACCCTCAAAAGGAAGACATTCAATCTTGGACTTGGTATCGTCTCCTAGGCCAGTGGATCTGAGCCAGGCATGCCTCCTAAAGGCGATGGCGAAGCCAAGAGACTTGGCGGCAGAGTTGGAAGCGTGGCGACCGGAGCGCATTTGTTGTGCTGCGAGTGCTAGGGATTCGTCCATGAGGGGCTGGGCCGTGGCTCTGGAAGTATCAGGAAGAGCCTCCAGGAGGGGTTGCAGCTTGTTGAGCAAACCTCGTTGGTAGGCTCCCATAGCCGCCTGATAGTTGGCGATCTTGAAAGAGAGGGCAACAGATGAATAGAGCTGGCGAGCCATGGAGTCCATCTTCCTTCCCTCCTTGGAGGGAGGTACATTGAGCACCTTAGACTTGGAATTCACCTGAGAGGCAGAAATGACCAAGGAGTTCGGAGAAGGGTGCTTAGCAAGAAAAGGGGCTGCCTCATCAAAGACCCGGTAGAGGGATTCAAGCCTCCTGGATTTAGATGAAGAAGGGATCTTTTTGAGGGAGTCCTTTGCCATGTCGAGAATGGAAGGTAAAACACCCAGGTGAGGTGGTGATGATGAGTCCGAGGAGATCTGGTCGAAGAGGTGATCCGAATATTGAGGATCTGGATAGTGCACCGGAATATTTAAGGTGGAGGCCATTCGCTTCACAAACTCTGGGTAGTTAGGTATCGCATCCGAGGAAGCCGGAGGACTGGATTCGGCAACGTTCGAATCCTGGCTGGAGGCACCCCTATCATCGTCCGAATCACCGTTGCCGCCCTCCGAATCCGATGCGGACGGTGCCGGGCGCTCCGATTCGGAAGAGGGTGGAGACCGTAGATGCTTGGTTTTCTGAGTGGCCTTGCGAGGTGGATCCGAACCTCGGTCCCGAGATCGGTTATCCTCATAAAGCCTCGGATCCGGAGGAGGAGGAGGCATCGCGTAGGACGGAGGCCAATACGGACCCGTGGGGAACATCGGGGGAGGCACAAATGGAGGCGGGACCGGGTATCCGGGATAAGGTGGGTAGCCCGGTACCGGAAAAGGATGGTAGGGTGATCTCGGTACCATCCAAGGATCCGACGAAGATGGAAGCGAGTCCGCCGAATGACAAGGGCGGCTGCTCCGAGCAGAGTGTTCCCCCCGGGCGGTATCGGAGGCCGCGACGGTATCATGGCGGCTCCGTTTCGAAGAGGGCAGGTCACCTTTGGGAGAGACGCTGCGCCTTCGTTTGTCAGAGTGCTTCCGGGCAGAAGGCTCCGGATTCGCACTCGAGTCCTGTGCCACCCCAGGCATGGACTGCCAGTACGGTGCAGAGACATGGTGGTACGACTGGAAGGTCTGCGATTCCGTACCCTCTGTGCCTGTTCGCCGCGGTGAGAACTGGCGGGCGAGCGGCAGGTCTCTGTAAAGGGAAGCCAGATCTTCTCGGCTGCCATGGATGGACGGGACCGAGCGCGGTTCGGACGATACCGAGACCGGGGACTCGCTTCGACGGTTTGGCGAAAGCGTCGGGTTCGAAGGTTGAGACCGCTGGGGCGAAGAAGGTGGGCGTTTGTCGGTCCTGGGTTTCTTAGGAACCGGAGCGTCCGCGGAGGATTTCTTTACCTTTTTCGCAGGTTTCGAAGCCTTGGCGGTTTCGGTGGAGGCATGACGTTGAGGCTCCGACGACATGTCCTGTGGTGTTAGGGACTTTTCTAAGAGGAAGGTGTTGAGCCTGTGCCTGCGGTTTCTCAAGGCCTGGGTGGTAAACTTCTGGCAATGGGCACAGGAGGAGGTCGAGTGGGTATCCCCTAGGCAGTAAAGGCACAAGGAGTGACCGTCCGTTAGGGGAACCTTACCGCCGCAGCGCGAACACTTTTTGAAGAGAGGACGCTGGGCCATGCAAAAGAGAGTGGAAAAAAAGACCGAAGAAAAATCTAAAGTCTCTTATCTTTCTTGTTTTTGTAGAGTACGACGGAGAGTGGAAGATTCCGATCCAACCGACGCGGCGGTTAGAGGGAACTGAGGTTTTGGCGGGAACCCGCGGGAGCATGCGCGGGGGGCGGGGAGACGACGGAAGTGTTTAATCTTTGCTTTGCAACTGGTTCCGGTTCACCGCGCGGGCGCGCCAGAGTACCCATAGTGTGGCTTCACGGAGGCCACGAAGAAGAACTGCCCTGCTCAGCTGAAACAGTGGGCTGGCAGACCCAGAACTTTGCTGGGGCAGTGGTGGTTCTTGGGATGGGAGAGGGAGGGGTGGAGAAATTATCCCCTCACTTTTTAAATTGATGACTGGCGGGCTACTTTTGAACCCTTCATGGGCTACTGGTAGCCCACGGTCTACCTAATGTGCAGGCCTGACCTACACAAATCATTTTAAAGGAAAAGGCTGCCACAGAAAAGTTTAAAGTGTATGAAAGAACAAACCATTCGGAAAATGGGTTTTATGGACTGCCCCTCTTTCCTCTTCAACAGAAGAGAACTTGCTCTTTGACAGCAAAAGGAGAAAATGAAATAATCTTGCACCAGTCCCAGTGCATCACTCCGCTACGGAGATGCCAGCCTCCTTAGCACTACCAGGCCCTGGAGCTCCAGGTATGTGTTGACTGCAGCACTTCCTGCAGAATATCCATAGCAGAACTCTGAAAGGACTTGGGATGAGAGGACTACATTAACTTGTTAGAACTGTTATGGCTGTACCCACATGCGTTCCTCGGATCTCAATCTCCTGCACACCTCTACAGAACACGGTGACCCAGTTTCCTATCACCACATGGGAAGTCACCCAACTGAAAACGTCTCATGGGTAATCCTGTTAGAGATACTTTTTAAAAATTTTACAGATGGAGATAAACCCTAAGGGGAAGATTCAGCTGGGATGATTTGTTGGGACTCCAAATCCAGCTATCTCTAGAGAAATTCCCAAAGAGGCAGTTCTTTTGATTAACCTTCATGCAACAAGAATGAGTCTAGTAGCACACTTGTGGAGATTATGGGTACAGTAAACCCCCACCTATTGCAGGGGTTAGGGACCCGACCCGACCCGCAATAATTGAAAATCCGCAATATGTGGATGCTGGGCCAGGTCGGGACCTCTGTGGGTTCTTGTACTTACCTCAGGCCTGGCGCTGCCCCAAACAGGCCTGCAAGGGGCTTTCCATTCCCCCAGAGGCCCCCCAAATGCTTTCTAGTGATCTGGAGGTCACTTCTGGTTTACCAGAAGTCACTTCCAGTTTGCAGTGAAGCACTTTTGGGGCCTCTGACGGGCCTGGGAAGGCCTTTTGACCTTACCCCAGGGGACCTTTTTTCATATACTATGGACCCGCAATATGCCGGGACCGCAGTATATGAACCGTGAAAGGGCGGGGGACAACTGTATAACCCTAACTACCCAAGATGTCTGAAAGCTGGCTCAAATGATATTAAGTCCGCTGGGGTTGTACTGAATCCAATTCCTAGGGATGCTGGGAATCATTTAGGACTATCCTCACCTTGGCTTACCTTTGTGCCAGCATAGCGGTTGTTATTCTGGGTTGAGAGGGCTTTGGTTCAGTTGGAATACAACTCCTTAACTGCTCAGTCCCTTTCTGGCTCTTCTGCTGACTAATCTTAGTTTTGCCAGCAGGTCCAGTTGTGATTCAGATCAGAGAGACCAGCCAGCACAAGGGTGACTGTGCTGACACATGGGTCATTTTGCTTGCACAAGAAGCTTTTCCCCATTCCAAACACACTTCACCCGTGTATCTTTCAGTTTAGACCGCACTGTGCTAAGCTAAAGTCATAAACCTGAATTAATTAAAATAAATAATTTTCAGACCCCTAGTTTGAAGCTTTATAATCTTTGAGAATACCGTGCATTTCAAATTAAACAACAACAACAATAATTCAGTATGAAGATTCATTCTGAAGAAAGCATGGTGCAACCAAAAGCATCTTCAACCACATTATACATAGTAGCCATGAAAAATTTCAAAGTATCTGCAAAGTTTGCAAACCAGTTTTGACTGGTACTGCAACACCCAGGGAAATGTTGTACAAAATACTTACTTACTTACTTACTTACTTACTTACTTACTTACTTACTTACTTACTTACTTATTTATTATATTTTTATACTGCCCATCTTTCGAAGAAACTTACTATGTTATATCTAGTTTGGCCCCAAGTAACATGTCCAGGGACATGATTGCCACTGACTCTATAGTGTTCTCTCTAAAGATTTGGAGGTATCTACAATTTAAGGGAACCAAACACATGCAGACATTCCTCTGTGCTAAAAGACATTTGTTCCTAGCAGCAAATGAATCAATGGAAACAGATGCAAGGAAAGAAGATCCCAGATCCCAGAGAAGCTGGAATTTATCATCAATTGCTCATGTTCTGAACTCTTAACCCTTCTTTCAGAACACCAGGATGCTAGCAGCACATGCATAATAGAAGGAGAAAATGCTTACTGAATATTCAACAGAAATGTAAATGCACACTTAGAGATGCCTTTGAGCAAAACAATGGCCCCATGACCTATTGATATCAATCTTTCATTCACTGCACCACCCTTTGCTTTTCTTCTCCCATGATACTTGCTTTTTTGCTAAGCCCAAGGGTCATTCATGTCCCAAGACCAAAAAGAAATTCGGTAAGTGGATTTTGCAGTTTCAGACTCCAGGAGAGCTACAAATATGTCATCTTTCTGGCTTTATTTTTATCCTGAAAAAATAACTCTCTGATCACTTTATAAAACAAAAAAGGGCCACACAAACCAGTAAGTCCAAAATATTCTATAAATGCAGAGAAATCCAAGTGGGTTATATCCCTTTTTGAGATACTACATGTTTGGGTAGAGTAACAGTTTATTTTCTAGAGAATGCGAAACAGTTTTACTTTAAAAAAAAAAAAAAGAATCTGGATGTACTTCCAGACGAAGTTTTTATTATGAGATGACCAGCCCAAAAAGTACTTGAAGTGCTAAGGGGCGATATATAAACAGAACACTTTGCTTTTTTTTTCACTTACAGGGGATCACACATGATCCAAAGTTATTTTCTTTCATTTGTAATCCTCCCACATTATAGAGGGAAGACAGAATACCTGCAAATGCTGCAGTTTGACAGCAAGTGCTAGGAGATTTTGGTCCGGAAATATCCCAAGGAATTTTTAAGGCGGAATCTCTCATTTGATATAATCAAATAGTCATTACAACTCAAGATATATTATATTCTTTGGAAAAACCCAAGCACACATAACAGAACAGTGTGTGTGTGTGTGTGTGTGTGTGTGTGTGTGTGTGTGTGTGTGTGTGTGTGTGTGTGTGTGTGTGTGTGTGTGTGTGTGTGTGAGAGAGAGAGAGAGAGAGAGAGAGAGAGAGAGAGAGAGAGAGAGAGAGAGAGAGAGATGCTCATCTCAAACTACTTTAAGACTCCAATATAAGGCATATACACTACTTATACTCTGCTTTTTGTGCCAGAGTTTGCAAGCTTGAGCTTGGTGTAAAATACTGTAGCAACACAGTGTCAAGATAAGCATGGGGAAGCCTGCACATTTTCTGGACTGATTCATTACTTTTTGAATGGCTGGTGCATGTGGCGTGGTGGTGGTAGCGTTCATTTTGGTTTTTCACTGGGACATGTAGCTGTCCTATAACATTTACCTTTCCTTCTACAAATGTTTGTTTTTCCACTTTTCATCACACAGCCCCTCTCCTAGCTCTGCAGAGGGTTAAAGATTTCAATGTACCGCTATGTCACTTTGAAAAGAAAGAGATCCAGCTGCCAGGAACGGAATGTTATGTCTTTTCGTAAGGAGGGGAGACAACAGGTAGAGGAGTGGAAGAGAGTGACTGGCTATTGGTGGGGCTAGCTACAGCAATTTTAGAAGTAGAAACATCCAGGGACCTTGCTTAAAAACATTGAAGAAACTTGATTTAATCCAACATGCCTGCTCATACAGACGCTTTTCACAAGACTCAGAAGTCACGCTAGGCTCCAAAATACAAATGTTGGTGTCACCTACATTTTCAAATATCAAACAGCCAAGGTTCTGCTGAGTGCAGAAACAGGTAGATTAACATGGGGCAGTCCCAATCATGCAGGGGCTGTCATTGCACAACTGGTACTCTTGGTCAATAAACCTGTGCCTCCATAGACACCACCAGCTGTGCTACAGCAGTGCGTTCACAAGCAGCACAATTCTGCATCACTATGCTAGTAGTGGCAGCAGTTCAAAGGGACACTGGCCAAGGATAAACTCTGCATTAACACACACATGTACACACCTCTTATCTTAATATGTCAGTAGAATATCATATGAGATAAAATGCTTACTTTTCAATCCATATCATCCATGGCTGTATATGGATTTATGGGTGTCTGCTCTAAGCTACTAACAGCTATGCTTTCTCAAAAGCTTTTAGAGATCTCAGCAGAAGAAAAGAGGCAGCAAAAAAAAAAAAAGACAGCCATAATCAGGGTCATGCTTATTTCTGATTAAACCTGGCCCAGTCACCCTGTTTCAACAAGAACCTCAGCAAGTATTATACTTGATAATTTAAGAGTCTACGGGCTTAGATGACCTTTCTCAAAAAGGGCACAACAATGTTCTCAGGCATGGAACTGAGAGTTTGTTGAATCAAGTGTTAAATACACACATTAAATATTTCAGTCACATTATTAGTCGAGGAAAAGACAAATTTGATGTCAAGCTCACTCCACAACATCTTCCTGCACTAAACAAAGAACGGGGTTGAGAGTCAGGCAGCTAAATATAGCTGTGAATACTATGTTGGTCCCCAAGTTTGTAAGCTGTTACTTTACTTGCATGCTGCCTAGGTGCCCTAAGCACATCCAATCTTGCCTGATTTCAGAAGCTAAGCAGGGTCGGCCCTGGTTAGTACTTGGACTGGAGACCACCAGGGAATACTAGGTGCTGTAGGCGCCTGGAGTAGGAACTGGCAAGCCACTCCAGTATTCCTGCCAAGAAAGCTCCATGGATGTAAAGTCACAAAGAGTCAGTCACGACTGTAATGACGCAACACACACACACACTTCACATGCAGTGACTAATCCCTCTACTGGCTGCTCCCTGCAACTAACCACTCAATCTGTCACCTGCTGGCATCCAAGAAACAGTTTTTATCATCTGTGTCACCTTTACGCTAAGTACAAACAACAACTTGGGATAGCCCAACTACCCAAATCTAGCTACGTGGGTTCTTAAGAAAAAAATTCCATTGTGCAAATTAAGCCAATACATTGCTGGAACCTTCTCCAATACATTGCTGGAACGCTCAGTGCTGTCAGGTCTCAGGAGGGACAACAAAGGGGTAAGAAAACTGAAGTGACGAAGTCATTAAAAATGGCTCTTATTAGGCAGACTTCATGACTTCCTCATCTTTGGCTTTCTTGCCCCTCTGTTGTCCCCCCTGAGACCTGGCAGCACTGAGCGTTACCACTCTTCTGGCAATGACTGCAGACATGTAAATTAGTAAATATAAGGAATACAGACATGGCAACGGGTTCTGGTCACAGCTAAGACTGCCTAGCTTTGTTGACGGTCCAGATCAATTTATTTATTTATTTGTTCAATTTATATACCGCCCATCTGATGCAAAGCCACTCCGGATGGTTTACAACATAAAACAAGCAAAGGCAATATACAATAATACAATGATGATAATAAAAACAATAACACACAACAAAATTATAATTAAATCAAACAACCATCATGAAAACCAGAACTAGTGAGACAAGTTAAAGGGCAAACAAAGAGGCAAATACTGCAAAAAAGTTTAAATCAAGCATTTGATTAAAATCTTGTATCTGAAGTGTTTGTTATGCTTTGTTTTTACTACTTATAATTGGGGGGAGAGTACAGATATATTTTAATCAAATAAATAAAACTATCCCTTTGTCAGACGTCTACCACTAGCTATTTCAGCAGCATCAACCATCAATGCTTGAATCAATGTGCCAGACGCCCAGCAACGTTGCTGACAATATTCAACCCTTGGCTTACAGACAGGTCTTAGCAATATTTTCTCTTCAATGTAAATGAGGTGCATGAAGTTGAACTGCACCAAGGCAGTCCATTAGCACATCCCCCTCCATGATGGGTAATCAGTAATTCACAAGAGAAGACAGGCAGCAGGCGGTGTGGGCAAACAACAAAGGACAGGGAAGGAACTATCAGGCTGCTGCAGCAGCAGCAGAAAGTCTATCATTAGAATGTACCCTAGATTTAGAGGTGGACACTTTGTGCTTCGTAGAAATTCGTACAAAGCACGTCCCATGGCACCCACCCATCCCCAGCCTGTCTGGTTCGCTTGCTGGGCTCTGTACTGTGCTGCTGGCCCTTCCGTGCTTGCTCAGGCAGCTGGCCAATCCAGCGAGGAGGTGGGACAAGGAGTCTTGCTAGGCAGCCAATGAGTGGTTCACTGCCTGGAGCGCCAAAAAGCCTGGCGTGGCACAGTATGTGGACCACCCGGGGTCGGGTGGGAGTTGGGAACAGGCCTTCATGGCACCTGTGATGCTGCAGACACGCTTCCTACAAATATGTACGGAGCACGACGCGCCCACTGCCATGTAGATTATTAGGCCAAACTTTAGAAGGAGATGGAGAAAGCTTGCTAGAGAAAAGCAACTAATGAATAAACATAAACATAACAATGCTGAGAAGCCACCATTAAACATGTTATGTTTACTGCTGAAGCACAAATATCAGTATTTATTTTAACAGGAAGCCTGGTGTGGTGTAGTAAATAGAGTCATGGACTATGACTCAAAGGATGAGGGTTCAAATCCCAGTTCATTCATGGAAAATCATGAGGGCCAGCTGGGATGGCACAAGTAAAAACACTCCTTTTTCAATCTCACCTTGAAAGCTCTATTAGGATTGCCTTAAGTTAGTTTCAACCTGACAGCATATAACGTATCAGCATTTTATCCAGGAGTCTTGTGGGACCTTACAGACCAACACCTTTTATTCAGAATAAAATCAATAATGAAGTTTTAATACACTGAAAGTTTTACGTACTGGCTACAGTGCCACAAGACTCACTGTTTTGTGTTTGTGTGTGGCTATAATAGACTAGCACTGCTGTCCCTATGGAAATGAGTGTTTCTGTGTTTTTAAATCTAAATATACAAGATTCCAGTTATTTATTTTCCTTGTATTGCTGTGCAATGTACGTTCATGTTCAAGTGAAAGAAAATTAAATGTTCATGCCAATCATTTGATCTTGTTGGTGATGTAAACAAAAGATTCTCCCATTTTTACAGGTTCCAAGCTTTCCAAATGCCATACTTTGAACAACCCAACAATTTTGTAAGTCATATATTCTAGCTTTGTCTATCTCTATGAGAGCTAAACATCTCCCATTTAGAAGCTATAGCCCAAGGCAGAAGCTTCCCCAGAGTTCTGTACAATAGTGTAATGATTTCCTAATGTCTTTCTGATAATACTGCTTTTGATGCATTCTAGAATCCTATTAACCTTCTTTGATCCAATAGAAGCTTTGTTAACACCCATCTCCTTCATCTTGCCACTAAATCTGAATTCTCTTAAGTAATTTGCATTGTAAGGAAAACAGAAACGGCACAGAAGCAAAAGTAGAACATATCAGGAAATGCTCTAATCCACTTTCTATGCAGGCATATGCGACATCCATCTTTCAGAGTCAAAGGACATTTGTTGTTTATCTCCAGGCAGAAATACTACAAATGAGAAATGCTAATGAATAATTAGTTTAAGATTCAGAATACTATACAATTCCTTTTTACTTTGATTATTGAGTTCTCTTGCCATATTTTCTAAGCAGTTAGTAATAACTACATAAATCTATCCAGATGCGCAAAGATGTTAAGAAACCCCCCAAAGGGTCCTTATGCAAACGCTGCAGTACATTTACGGCAAAAGCAAATTGCATTCAAGTGATGATTATTGTGAAAGCACAATAGTGTTGTTCAAGAGACTTGACTCTAGCAGTCTTTCGTGTCTTAGACATGTGGCTTCAAAGGAATCCAGTACTTAAATACCCGAAGACCAATCACAAAACAAAGCAAGTAAATGTGCAAACTCTGGGAAGTGAGAGAACCTCCTGCTGTGTGACATGTACATACAACCAGCCTTTATGAAGTTTTATGTTCTAATCATGGATCATCTGTAACACCTGTTTCTGCTTTGAATTATCAGTGATGGTAAGTCTAGCCCTTACTCGATATCAAAGTGTATGGAGCAAAACCAGTGAAGAGTTCCATAACCCATTAAAAGTGAAACGAAAACACACAATTATTTGGAGGAGCCTCGTGGCGCAGTGGTTAAATGCCTGTACTGCAGGTAAAACTCTGCTCACAACCTGGGTTCAATCCCTGGTAGCAGGCTCAAGGTTCACTCAGCCTTCCATCCTTCTGAGGTCGGTAAAATGAGTACCCAGCTTGCTGGGGGGGGGGCAATGTGTAGCCTGCACACTGTAATTAACAATTGTAAACCGCCCAGAGACTACTTGTAGTGGTATGGGGCGGTATATAAGCAGAACACTTTATACAGTAATCCCCACCTATCGCTGGGGTTAGGGACCTGACCTGACCTGCGATAACTGAAAATCCACGATATGCAGGTGCTGAGTTGGGTCGGGATTGAGGGGCCACTCTGGGGCCTTCTGCTCTTAGCTGAGTCATGGCACTGCCCCCAAACGGACCTCCGATGGGCTTCCCGGGCCTGTCGGAGACCCCAGGAGTGGTTTCCAGTAATTCAGAACTCACTTCCAGTTTGCCAGAAACTACTTCTGTGGCCTCCGACAAGCCCGGGAAGCCCACCGGAGGTCTGTTTGGGGCAGCTCCAGGCCTGGGATAAGTGCAGGAAGCTTCAAATAGGCCCAAGCAACTTACCCCAGGGGGCCTTGCCTTTCATAGACTACGGTCCCTCAATATACCCAACCACAGTATATGAACCACAAAATGGCAGAGGACCATTTTATGTATGTTCATGTGAGACAGAGAGGCAAAAGAAGGGGGGACACAGAGAACCCAGTGATTCTTTCACCACAAAGATTTTGACTGCCATTTATATCAGTGGTGGTGAACCTTCAGCACTGCAGATGTTTTGGACCACAACTCCCACAGTCCTCTGTAATTGGCAGTCTAGGCTTGAGAATTGCTAATGAGTTGTGGTCCAAAACACCTGGAGTGCTGAAGGTTCACTACCACTGATATATATCATCTGAGACAAAAACTATGCCAGGCATACCCAAACTTTGGCCCTCCTGATGTTTTGGACCACAACTCCCAGAATTCCAAGCCTGTATTTCCAATGGCAAAGGACTGTGGGAGTTGTGGTCCAAAACATCTGGAGGGCCAAAGTTTGGGCATGCCTGAACTATGTCATCAATTCTACATTTGACAGCAGGAGGTACTTGTTATGGAGTTACCGTATACCACCAATATGCTGGTGCACATTTCATCAACACTTCCAATTCATTCTCTTCTTGCTGCTTCCTCCAAATATGTCCCCAAAATACAATTACATGGGTGGGTTCAGAACAGTTTATACAGAAATTCTGAGCTGAAGCAGTATAATGTGATGATCTGAGAGCTGGACAAATCACAGAAATTCATGACCTCCCTGTTCTGTCTAGGAGTCATGCAACCAACACAACAACAATCAACTTGACTGTATCTACCATTAAGCAAGTCACCATTAATCAGTCTGGGATCCGCCTTGAACATCAGCAGCTATCTGGTAACTAGATTCTTTCTTAAGAGTATGTTAATAACTAACATCCCATCATGTCTTCCGGTTCCTTCCCACTGTTGCTTAAGACTTGATGACACACAAACCTATAGGCCATTTTCATTACAAAAGGAGGAGATATAGATAACCTATGGTTCAATCAGAACTGATATCCATGTCTAAAATAGCCACTCAACTGCACACTGATTTAAATTTCTTCCATCTTTCTTCTCAGCAAATTGGTTCCACATTTTAATCAAGTTCTAAACGTTATTAAAACATAGTGCAACAATCGGAACCCTCTTCAAAGCTTAGACAGGGAAGAGGTCCCAGTTACAACGTCCAAGTCAAAAGACTGCAGATACTTCCATTGAAAGGCCCTTTCAGGTCTGGATGTTGCTGCTGAACCATTTGTTGTGAGTCAAGCAGCTGGCCATGACGTGTGTGCTTACTCCCAGTCTTTCACAAGAGAGGCTGCACCTGAGGTAGGGCAGACGCTCCTCTTTTTCTCTCACGCTCATCTTGGCATAGGTGAAAAAGTGGCTTCAAAGCCTCAGCCAAGCTGGCAGGTCTGTACAGGAGTGACTCCTGGATTTCTTAGCTAAGACTAAGTAGATAGTGTAGCTACCTGCACTAGGCACAGGATGGGCTCCCTGTGCTATTATGCCCCATTGCTCTATACCCCCCATCACAATGCATGTTCAAATGCTTTCACTCTCCACCCCAGAAACATGTTTAAATACTGCCTGTGAGAGCAGGAAAACCAACGCATCAGGCAGAAGGTTAGGCTAGAATTTCCATCTGACTTGGCCGACACCTGTGACAGCTCCTCCACCAAACAGCTGCTGGGTGCTCACAAATGAGATGCAATATGCGGGAAGTGATGGCCTCTACTCAATGTATGCAGTGACTATGGCCGGACAAATTACACAGCAGCCATTTCAGACTGTTCCGCTGCGTATCAGTTGCAGCCGCTGATGAAAGCACCCGGGTTCACAGCTGGTCCTTCCCATGGCGTTTGAGTCCGATGAGTTCCCAAATGTGAACAGCTACATTCCTACGCACCCCTTTCTATCAAGAACAGAGTACCTTATCCAAAGAACAAAAATGGGGGGAACAGGCTCAGGAGATAGTCAAGTTGCTCCATCCCACTCACTCTAAGTACTCAGAAGTGGTTAACCATATCCTTCTTCTGGGGCCACGTTGAAACTATGCAGTACTGCCCAAGGCCACACTGGATGTCATACACAACAGCAACCAAAGTGGCTTTGTTGCTTTCTTTTTAGCATTTTCATTGTTGCTTTACATCCCCCTGAAAGGTGACAATCATGGAAAATTTCAAAACACCACAATTTTCAAAAAGGAGCCACCAGTTCATGGATTATACCAGCAAAAAAAAAAGGTGCAATGTAAGAGTCTATAAACTAAATCCCCCTCCTGCTAATTCTCTTATACTTTCTAGAAGATGTAGTAAAAATATCAAGATAGGACTTATGTTTCAATAATGATTTTCAAAACCCTTAAAAATTACAATTTCATATAAACCAGCCCTCACAATTTTGCCTTAGTTCAACTACCACTTCAACCAGGAACTCACAGTGAGCTTATATTATTTATGACTGGACACATTAAGTCGTTGTAGATGTAGATGCGCAGAAAATTAAGGAAGCTGTTTCAATCTTCGTCAAAGTTTTCTCTTTCTCTCAAGCACTGGCCTGACAGGGGAAACACATATCCAAGGTAGTTCTTGGTATCCTTAAATAAAAAGCAAATGTCATCCATCAACAACTGCCATGATTTGGACACATTTTCTACAGCATATTGCTGTAGAAAACCCTCCGTGCTGCAGATCCTAAAGATCTGGGGAATGATTGGATGATTAGTTTTCCTGTACATCTCCCATTTAACTACTGGGACCTCTCCAATTCTGTTTATTTCATTTCCCAATTAGTTCTGGGACAGATCAAAACTTGCAGTTCACTCCAGCTTTTAGCCAGAACTATCACAGCTCTCTTGTCCTTCACACTAAATAATGGAATCCTTCCTGTGTCTACTCACAAGTATTTATTTTACTTATTTCTTTAATTGATCAACCAGCCCATCGAGTGCCATTTGAGGTTTACAAAATCAAAATAAAATAACACACACAACCAGGAAAATGAAAAGCAAGTTCTATTGACTGACGTTCCGTGGCACTTGCTTCCAAATAAGCCTGTATAGCGGAAGCAGGAAATACGTGGCCTTCCACATGCTGAACTATACTGTGGGTCTTTCCTAGAGATGACAGGAGCTCTGCAGAGTACTGGCCATTATCTTTTTGACAAGTAATTCTAGTTGAAATCATCTCAAGATATGTAACCATCTCCACACCTCACTTTGTGTATCTGGGTGATACAGCAGGTGATATTTATAAACCATTTAAGCGTTCCTGTTTAGAGTATACATTTGTATTACATTACAGCAGTATATCTATGCATTAAGGCAGGGCACTTCACAACAAATTGTCTTAAATTATGGCAATATGCTTTGTGATATGGTGTTTTTATAATACAGCAAGTGCCATTCTGTCATGGCTGTTTGAAGACAGAATTTACAAATGCCTAGGTTATTTCACAACACAGTGAGCTGATTAAACGTATACCCAGAACTGTGCACAGGAAGCTGGTTTGAGCCTTGGTGAAATAAATCAGGTTAAAGTGTTCTGAATCTATTAGGCAGAACTTTTCTGGAAATGACACAACTCAACATCCCATGTCTGACTTGTGAGTGTAGACTTGGGGAAACCCTCCCATGCTGCAGGGGCTTCATTGATTATGAGGAGGACTGATCAGCCCCAAAGGAGGTGAAAAGGTCCCTCCTTGTATATTATGTTAGAAAGAGGAGTAACATCACAAATCTTATCTCACTAAACAGAAGAGTTACTTTGGCTTCTTTTTTTTAAAAAAAAAAAAACCTTCCTATTCACCAAGTAACTATTTTTAATTGCCAAATAACACTTTGGACCTTGAAATGAATCATCAGCACAACAACCGCAGCTAAACCCTAACAGTCATAACTAGAGATGGGCATGAATTAAAAAAATGATGTTTCGTTTCGTTTTTTGCAAATTTTTGTGGAAAAATTTGTTTCATTGGTTCATTAAATCGTTATTCATTTTACCCGCTTTGTGTGATTTAAAGCATTTCCGCGTGTAAGGTTGAGGTGAGAGGGCGAGCACTAGCAGGGCTCACCCTAGTCATTGGACTTGGGAGGGGAGGGCGGCTAAGCCGCACTGCCTGGCTGCCTAAGCGCGGCCTCGATCTTATTGGCCTCCCGATCGGCCCTGTAGCTAACAGGCCACGGGAGGAAGTCAGATGGGCAGCGATCTGGAGGGAGGAGTCGAAAAGCCTCCCCAAACAAAATGTAAATGAACCCCCACCCACCCAGTGAGGGGGATCACCCCAAGGGGGCAGCTGGCGCGATGGGCAGGTGGACGGATCCAGCGGGGCTACGGTGGGGTCGGGGTGGGGAGGCCGGTGGTCCATCCCCAAATCCACCCACCCACCCAATCGTGGCGGTGGAGGCACAGCAGCATCAGTCGCCTGGGCTGGAGCCAGGCTGGCCTCTGAGGGGACTTCCCAGCTGTTCCGTTGCTTTCCTTGGCCATGATTGCTGGGCCAGGAGAAGCCGGGGCCGCGGCAGTGCAGGAGGCAGAGGCGGTGAGGCCTGGCCTGGGGAGGCCAGCTCACGGCTGGCTGGCTGGCTGGCTGGATAGTTGCTGTCTTGACCCGCACCCTGCTCAGCTCCACATCTCTGGCGCAAAGGTGGATCCGCCAAGGAGGAGGAGGAGGGGTGAACAGGGCGGTGTGGCCACTGCCCTCGCTCGCTGGGCTCGCTTCCTCAGGCACACGTGTCCGGACGGGCTCCCCCAGAGCCAGCCGCCAGGCCAGCGCTGCTCCCCTGCCTCCCCAGCCCTGTGCACTCCTCTGTCTCCGCCACCTACTGCAGAGCACCTGCAGGCACGCAGGCGGGGGGGGTGGCAGATCGCTCTTATCAGACCTCCCGATCCCCCCACTTCCGGGTTCAGGCCCCGCACTACAGCTGTAATGTGGGGTTTTGTTTGTTTGTTTTTCCCTTTCAGTGCCGACCGCACAGCCCCTGGTGCCCAGATGGCGCTGGGTTTTTTAAATTTTTATTTTTATTTTAGGGTGCCGACCAGGCCAACCTTGGGGGCCGGTCAGCGCTCCCCCTTTTTAAAAATATATTTTTATTTTATTTTAGTCCCCCCCCTCCGCACTTCCGAGTTCAGGCCCTGCGCTACAGATGTAGCGTGGGTCCTTTTTGTTTGTTTGTTTTTTTCCTTTCAGCATCGACCGCGTGGGCCCTGGGGCCCAGTCGGCACTGCTTTTTAATTTTTTTAATTTTAGGTCGCCGACCAGGCCACCCTTGGGGCCTTTTTTTCCCCTTACTGTGCTGACCACATGGCCGCACTACAGCTGTAGCGCGGCCATCAAGTTTTTTTCTGGTCTTTTCCTGGTTGCCGTCCCAGAAGCCAGGAAGACTGGACCTCTGGACCAGCACCAGGTAGGAGACATCTCCGCCCCCGTTAACAAAACAAACCTAACCGAACCAATTTTTCTTGGTTTGGTTCGGTTAGTGTTAAATTTGCCCCTAGGGTCGTTATTCCTTTAGTTACGTAATGAAACAAATAACGAATGAAATGAAAAAAAATCATTTCGTGCCCATCTCTAGTCATAACAGATGCATTTTGCTGAAAAAGGCTATGAGTCAATTTATGGATGAAACAAATACTGTATATCCATCCCCTACCTTACTAAAATGACTCTAATCCAATCCTTTTTATTTCCCTCCCAACCAACTAAAGATGCTGTTCAGAATTTGGCCGAGGAATACATTAGTAGAGAGCCATAATTAAAACAGGAAAGCGGTACATTCCAATTAGTGACAAAGGCTTCTGCCTCTCCTTACCAGATCTATCCCTGTCTTTATGTAGCAAAGAGTACCAGGAGAGACTGGGGGGGGCATAGGATAAGAGGAGATAAGGAGGTGAGGTGTTTGATACCGCTGAAAAACTGGTGGGGGTGGGATTCAGAGATTTAAAAGGGGCAGCAGTGACTGGGAGATCCCTCTTCGCAAGTAACAACGAGAGCAACTGTGTCAGCCACCATTTCCCCGTGCTCTGAACCACTACTGCCGCTTAGTGAAAAGAGGAAGATGGATGGAAAACAAACGCCACAAACATGACTCTCCCAAGCCTGGGAATCAGCTAATTCCAGAGAAGGAATCAGCACCCGTGTGCTAGACAGGTCCACAGGCTTCACAGGCAAATAACACACTTGTGAAGGGAGGAGGAATTTTGCGGAAACCAAAGCGATAGGAAAGAAGGGGGAAATGGAAAACAATAACAACAAAACACCACTCCATAAGCACTATGGTGTCGCTGTATTGAACGGACTTGTGCTCCACAATCTAGAAGACCTCCCTCTTCTGGGAATCTACAGTGGTACCTTGTATAAAGGAATGAATCCGTTCCAAATGAATTTCTGTTAAGCACATTTTCCTTTATACAAATTTCCCATTGGAATGCATTGAAAATGGAGTAATCCCTAATCACAACCATTTTTATGTTGCATGGATGTGCCTCATAGGTGATTCTGTTAAGCAAATTTCCCCTATCTCCAGAATTTTTTATGTTGTACAGATTTTATATTATGCAAACCGTTCGTTATACGAGGGTCCACTGTACTGTGTATTCCTTGGGATAACATAACATTTGCCTCACATTTTCTCTTGCTGCCTCTTCTCCCCCTGCCTTCATTCCAGGTACTCCTTACCACTTCTGCCTAGGATGAAGGGCCAGGCCACCCACGGCACTCATGGTACTGGACAAGTACCAAATTGTTTCCCTAATCCTCAAAAATGGGAGTCCCTGCCTTCTCTTGATAACTAGCGAGAGCCACCTCAGACAAATACGACTCCAGAGGAGAATAAAAGGACAGGAGAAAACAGCCCAGAATACAAATGAAATTTCAGGTTTCCATAAGCTCAGGAGGAGCAAAGGATAGGTGCGAAAATGGAAGCAGTTAATTTGTAATTAAAATGATGCTTTCGGAGGCTTTGTACAACTGAAACATTAAACAAGAGGTCGCAGCAGGGTGTTTTTTTTTTTTTTCCCCTGGAGGGCTACCCTGGCATCTTCCCTGCACCTTCACAAGCTATCTGACAGACAAGCCAGCAATTCAAATGCTAATTTCCCTTATTAGTCTTCTCCTTCTTCCCGCACTTAAGGCATGTTGTCCACATTTCAAAAATAAATAAAATTAGAGCACCCGTACCATGTGTATTTTGTTCCATTTAACATCCATCATTTTAAAGTACTTTTAAAAGGGGGGGTGGATTTGTGACATCAGGAGGGCATCAGCTGAGGAGCATGGCATTTACCCTAAGCTGCAAGCTGAGGAGAGAGAAAGATCAAGTATCAGTTTCAGCAGAATGCAGGGGAAATTGTGTGGTTTCCCCACCAATGTTTGTATCTGTAATACAGGCTTTTGTGCTTCCACACAAAAAATACTGTTTCTAACACAATGGCTTTCTTTACTCTCGGGCAGCATCACAGAGTTGTGGATGTCATTAAGATTCTCCAGCTCCTTTTTTTTCTTTGTTCCCAACCTGAGAGAAAGCAGTGCTAAATTTTGCAAATCTGAGGTGTTCATATTGAGATGGGAAGCGTAAACTTTTATTTAAAAAACACATCCAATGCACACACAAAAAAGAAAACAAGAGAGAACAAAGCTTACAGACACAAGGCCACTGTTTAATTATGTCAGAAGGTTTTATATTTATTTATATTCCTTACATGTCACCACAGGAAACCCAAGACAACAATTAAAACTGCAAAATGTTAGCAGGTTTAAAATACTATGCAAAAACTATTCTACATTAAAAACAGTTACAGTTTTGCAATGCAATTCCACCAACACAACTATATATCTATACTGTATTTATACACAGCTCGCTATATTTTAAGGGACAGTTTCTAGACATGTTTATAGAGACTGCTCTTATTGTACTGTATCACGAACTTTTTGGTATTAAATGCACACCCTAGAACTCAAAAGTCAATGTAGTATAGCAGACAGAATGACGGATTAGAATTCCAATTATCTGAGTTCAAACTGCAGCTCATCCAAGGAAACCTACTGAGGAGATAATGGTAGAACCACATCCTAAATATCTAAAACCTAAGTAACGTAACTATATATCAGATATGTCATACAGCTATACATGCAGAACATAACTACAGTTCATAAGCAGGCCAACAGAGGCTACTGACACTCTGCCCTGCCTTTCAAGTGTGCCTGTTCTACCATGGTAAGTAAAGATTAAGTAGAAGGAGGGGAAAGAAAGGTACCGGTAGATCATCACCATCACCTCTTCAGACAAGCTGAAGAGGTGATGGTGGTAGAAAGGCCCTCCTTTCTACCAGCCATCACATGCTGGGAACAATTCCAGCACCTTACGAAAAGCCAAAGAACTGAAAGGAATTAAACTCACTCCTCCAAACCCACTCCTCTAACCCAGCTAAAAGACCAACGACATTAGGCTCATGAGCCGTTTCTACTCCAGCTTGTTGTTATGGGAACTCTGCACAGCTGCTAACATTTCATGCTTCATTTTGACCTTTCCTCCCTCCCTTCCAATCCCTTCTTCTTTCTTGTCTTGTACTTCTTTTGATTGTTCGTCCGAGGACACAGACATTTTTCATTGTCGATCTTCCTAAGCTGTTCCATAATTTGTTTGGTTAAAGGATGGGGTAAAAGATTCTCAAATGAACAACATTTACATAAAATATGCCATATAACATCTATCTAAGCATTAGCTATATGCATTTTAGAATGACAATGTTCAACAGAAGAGACAAAATATAGATACCTATCAATACAGCAAGTCAACTGTCAATTCCTATGTTTATACAAAGATACTTGGAAAGCATTAAATGCATGAAGTCACTCAGAAAAAAGAAATATGTGGATTCATATGCACAAAACAAGCTGAAGAATCAAACCCCAACAATAGTACTTGAGAAACAAATGCACCTCAATTATTAAGGGGCAGAAAAGATCTGGTTCCAGTCAGGGCTGCCACCTAGTCAACTGCACCAGTTTTAATTGATTGCATTTGCATGAATCTATGTACAGTGGTACCTTGTATAAAGGAATTAATTTGTTCAAAATGAAATTATGTTAAGCCAATTTTCCTTTATACAAATTTCCCATAGAAATGCATTGAAAATGGAGTAATTCCATTTTTATGTTGTACGGATTTGCCATAGGCGATTCTGTTAAGCAAATTTCCCCTATCTCCGGAATATTTTATGTTGTACAAATTTTATGTTATACAAACTGTTTGTTATACAAGGGTCCACTGTACAAATAAGACATCTATTGGGGAAGGGAAAGGAACGCTTTAAAAATACGATGCTAACACAAGACTTTCTACACCCAGATCAAAAGACTGATACAGTAAGACGAACTCAATCTAGTCAACTGCTATTTTCTGTCAATATACTATAACAAAACTTCTGAAGACAATAAAACACTCCAAATAATGTTTAAAAACACAACAAGAATTTACAAATCAAACAATCCCACGTTTCTTCTCCATGGTAAAACGCAATCACATTTATTAAAATCAAATTTCTGAAACCTGCTTTGAAGACTGATTGTGACAATTTATCCATTAATATGAAAGGTTTTACTTCATTTCAACTGCATATTGGTATATAGATGTTACACCAAAAGGAATGTATTAGACAAAGGTATCCAGCCATCTTACGGCTTCTTCAGAGGGATACTTATGCCACTGTTTTGTGCATTGCACCGGCAGATGAATATTTATTTAATTTTCAGATTATATATATATATATATAATTATATTAAGGTATACAATATGCAGTATATAAATACATACAATAAATCTGCCATCAACTGAATAAGGGCACCTTTAAAAAAATAGACTAACATCATTAGCCTTACGCAGCATAGGTTTCACTGCTGGATTCCAGTCACTAAATTCTTCCTAAGCAATTCATCTCTTAAAAACTGTGCCCCACTTCAAGTCTAACCTTGGCCCTGAAACCGCTAGACAGCCTTAGGCAAGCTCATCAGCCCCCAGCCTCTATCGGCAATTCATCAACAATACTGCTAGTCCCTCTTCCAAGGTTCTGTGAGGTTTATTACAATTATGCATGGAGTTACCTTGAACACACAGCAGTTTCCTGAATGACTAGGAAAGCCATGATTCTAAGGATATCGACTAGGCAACAAGTCTCAGCGAACATGCTGAAACATAACTTCAAGGATCCCGCAGGAAATTATTAGTATAACTAAACCAACCATGCATTAATTAACAAACAAACAGTTCTTTATTCTCTCAGTGTGTTATTAAAAGAAAGAAAAGGTGTGTGTGTGTGTGTGTGTGTGTGTGTGTGTAAACTATTGTAACTCTTTAAAAGGCTAACAGGTCTATTTTAATATAACACTGATGTCACTGGTGTCTGATGAAGTGGATGTTGATTCCACAAAAGGTTACATTGACATAAACTTGTAAGCCTAAAATTGTTACAATAGTTTATTTTTTTTTATTCCATTAGTCTTCTCTCTGCACTCCAGTACAATTATTTCATAGATCCCATCACTTCACACACGGATATTATGGTTTAAAAATTGTATTTTCTAACTGCTTTGATCCACAGTTTGTATATACAGGCACATTTCATTTCTTAACATCATTAACTTCTCAAAAGCCTCAAGACTTCTTGGTCCACAAAAGGACTGCCTGATGCACCTTCTCATGCCTGGAATCTTTCCTGGTCCATACCTGACACACAGTTCACACACAATACACCCTACATCTCTCCTTGAATCCATTTCCAACATGTCAGAAAAGAATACTCCCTCGAACCAATCAAAATGCATATAATATTGAGCAAACATTGATATTCTGAAGAACTCTTATTGAGGCTAGATGTTAAACAAAAGCTGGTACAAAATGTGATGAATATCTGTACCAAATATATTTGTAATATTTGTAGCAAAATATTACTTGGAAGTGACAATTTCAAATAACTAGCTACTTGCAAACAATTCATTTTCCTAGTAACTATCTTACATAATGATTCTCATTTATAACAAAAATTATGACACTTCTTTATTTGTGTGACTGTTACTTTTTATTACTTTTTTACTCACATGAATCTGGCAACTACTAAATGATGCAGGAAGAATACCACATGCTGCAAGACTATTGTCTTAAAATTATGCACAGAGAAAACATTTTTAAACATGCATAAATGGTGGAGAAAGTGGCAGTAATATAAGTAGGTATAGGCTCATGCTCCTACATCATATTTTGTTACAGATGTTCAGAAGACAATTGTACTCACAGTCAAACAGCTTGTGCTTTTGCATTTGTTTTTAAAAAGAACTTAAAATATAGCAACACTACGTATGGCGCAGGACTGATAGGTTTTTCTAAAAATATAAATCCAATGATAATTAACTACTTTTCTTAGCCCTGTAATTGTAACCCATTATTTTTTAAAAAGAACTTTCCAAAAACCCTAAATGGTAGTTCGAATGATTCCCTTATTGCCCATATTAATAAGTTCAAGCGCTCTGACATCAACGTAAGATGTGCTTCCCTGGCCGAACAATTAGGCTGATGAGAGTAAGGGACACAATAATTCAAGTCATCAGAATGAAGTTTTTCAAATTTTCTTCAATAAATGAATATGTGTGTGTGTCACATTGTTACAGTCATGACGGACTCTTTGTGACCCCATGTCCATGGAGTTTTCTTGGCAAGACTACTGGAGTGGTTTGCCAGTTCCTACTCCAGGCGCCTACAGCACCTGGTATTCCCTGGTGGTCTCCCATCCAACTACTAACCAGGGCTGACCCTGCTTAGCTTCTGAAATCAGGCTAATTTGGATGTGCTTAGGGCATCTAGTAATACCAAAAAGCTGGACATGCTTATGTGGCAAACCCACAGATTAATATTAGGAGGAAAGCTAGGCTGAACCAGTAAAACAAAAGCAAAATAGGAACTATCACATAGGGCAGGGAAGAATACTGACACTGAAGTACTATGCCTTTAAGCGGTAAAAGATCATTTATTATTATTTATTTATTTTATTTTTATACTGCCCGTCTTCCCAGGGAACTCCGGGCGGTTAACAATATGGGTTGAGACAACCAAATAGAAAACAGTGCAACATCAGCAAAAAAAAAGGTCAAAAATGAATTGAAAAGAATTTAAAAGAAAAGAAAGGAGAAGAAAAAAATGGATAATGGATAAAATGGCGTAAAAATATTAAAATTAAAGGTCGCCAAATGCCTCCCGAAAAAGCAAGGTTTTACTCACTCCAATTTTAAGACCTCTCTCCCATCTAGCAAAAAAAAAACCTATATACGGTACATAAAAATGCATAGTGGGGTAATACTTTTAAAGAGGAGCAATTGGATTATGACAAATATGTATGAAAACTTTTGAATTCTCCAAATCTGCATAACTCTTCCTTATGTTTGGTGATATTGAAAGGCAGGAAGAGAGAGCAAGAGAGAGAGAGGGGGGGGATGAGAAGGCTAGATAAGAAGTTTCATTTTTTTTCTCAACAGCAGCAACCAAGATTCTTATTTTATTCTCTATTTTAGCTCCCGTCTTTGAAATCGGACACATTTTGCTTTGTCAGGTACAAGAAATTAACTGCATCACATATGGTTCATTCTGTACTCAGCACTTATATCCAGAATATGTACACATACCTACTTCTCCTCTATCATTTTGCGCACGCACACACACACACACACACACACACACACACACCTCAAGTACACAGTTACACAAGGATTACAAATAGTGGACAACATTATACTTCTGTTGGTTCACATGGGCTGGGCAGCAATACTCGCAGGGGAAACAACAACACAGAAGTATTAACCCACAGTCAGGAACACGGCATCCTGTTTCTGGAAGCAACTGTTACACCTGAATTGCCCCCTCTTGCTGCCCCCATGGTTGTGCTCTGCATCAAGAAGCAACACAAGGGCAGTGGCTAACTAAGGGCCTTTTTACACGACCCCTAAGATCCGCTGGCCACTTACATTCGGAGCAGAGATCTTAGGGGTTATACTTCTCTTCCCCACCCCCTCCGGCTTCCTGGTTGCAATACTGCCTGAGGGAGGGAGAAAAGAAAGAAAAGAATGCCTTCTTACCTCCGTTTTGTTCCCAGCATTCAGATCTCTTAAAGGAACAAACAAACAGATCCTGTTATCCTTACAAGGATCAAATATTTGTCACCTGAAAAAGCCGTGCAAGAAAACTGCTGTTTGGTCTTGCTAAAGTGGGCGGTTGTCTGCAAAGTCCAGAGCTGGTGGGTCAACATTTTTAGGTCAGACCTTGCAGCCATTTGCGGCGGAGCTTAGGGGTCGTGTATAAGCCTTTCAATGCAATGTCAGCAGCCTATAAAGGTTACCATGAGCTTGCCTGCCCACCTGTGTCTGTTGGACTAATTTGTATGGCACAGACAATATAAAGGCAACCTGCACTCCCATTTAGGAAAGCTTCCTAGTTTAGCCACTTAATCTTACCTACAGCCACACCATTGCTTAAAAGCCTGGAGACAAATGCAGGGCTGCTAATATGCTTGGCTAACCCTAATTAGGCCCTTTTACACTTGGTACCTCGGTGAAATCTATTTCCAGCTTTGTCTCAGAGGTGTGTGTCTGTGCATAGCAATGTTGCTACTGATACCATTTTTATAAACACACACACACTTTTAATAAATAAAAATAGTCACCGGCCTCTTACTGTCCCCTTACTACTTACATCACAGCACTGCTTTCTTCAAGAAGAAAATAACGCCACTGAACTGCTCTCAGCCTTCATGTGAAATCCAGATGGATCTCTGGCCAAGAGAAAGACTATGAAAACTTTTCTACCTCATTTCTAGCTCAAACACTACCGACTACGTGCTAGATCCAAGTGGGACTGCAGATAAACAGAGGCCCATGCCTGTCTCTCTGAACTCACAGCACCTCATGATGTACTTCAGCAGCCTTAGGGATAATTCAACAAACTAACGAACACTAAACTCCCATTTAAAATCAATAGGGGATTCAGACTACAGGGCCCTTGCTCAATCAAATCACTACCATTATTCCAGCTGATATTTCGAAGGGAGATATTCCAATACGAACACATCACTATGTAAAATCCCTTCACCCTACCTCTAAAATATTTCAAATTAATATACCGTACAGAAATAGATTTCCCCTCAATTATGAAATACTCCTGTCTGCAGATTTTATTATTCATAGACACAGCTAGTTTAACAGTGCAATTTATGTTGCATCTGTCAAATGCCTAAAGTCCCACATGCAGCTTTCATTTGCATAAGTGTGCTCCCGAAACTGGTAATATGATTAGCAATACATGAGGTGAAGTTATAAATTATTTGATCCATTTCCCATCTTTCATCCTTGAGCACTTTATTTGTATTTAAGAAGGCAACATCAGAAGCCATGAGTCTAGAATTAACTCACACCTTAACTGCCAGCCTGGGTAGATGTAACAATTAAACTCACTAAGGCTCTCCTATGTGGCAATTATTTAGTCAGACCAGGGAGGACATTTCAATAAAGAAGAAGCTGCCAACCAAGGTAGCTGGGCTAGTTCCCACAGGCAAACACTTAATTCAACTACCCATCCCTTGACTCACAGGAAAATGAATGATCCAACTCCACCAAATTCCACTATGCTTGAGGCAACATGAGATCATACCATAGTACTATCTGCAATGACTCGTTCACACATGCGAGAGCCAAGCTGGATCAAATCAAGTATCAATCTAGATCGGCAACTCCCAACTTTCAGAAACCCCGGGCCAGCACAGCTACGAGTGAAAGCTTTTAGGAAGTGCCATTCAAGAATACTCAAGTTTGGGTACCACTGCTCTAGATCAATATCCTGCCAAATGGGCAGCCAAAAGACAGTGACCCACTGTAATAAGACACCACTCCTCCACTCATCTTTGTCAGGATCCAGTGTTCAGCACCATAGTATTGTCAAGAATACTTGATTTGTTCTGCACTAAGAATACTCTAAGCAATGGAATTTTAAAACAATGACAAAAAGCCTTCAAGCCCATTTCATTCTCCACTTCTATTTCATTCCACAACTTAAGATCTCCCTAGGAACAAATCCTCTCTGTCCACTCTGGAAGTGGCTCCCACCAACACAAATGAATTAAATCGACAGAGCTTTGGAAGAAGCCCTGGAGCCTCTAGTTTGGTCTACCTATCTCCCAGATGGCACCACACTTCCTTGGAGAGAGCCAGAAAGACTGTCAAGATTCACCAAGTGTCAAATTTGCCAATAAATCATCCAGGACTTGGGTCTCTCTAGTAGTGGACTCTGAAGTCTCAAGTTTGGAACATAAAACTTTCCCTTTCACAAGCTATCCCATCCCCAGGCTCTTCTGTTGTTGGCTGTCATCAACATCTACAATGTTTAATAACACAAGAAATAATTTCCTTTTGCATAGTGTTGATAGTTAACAGAAAACAGAAACCCCTGTTAATGAAAATGGACTCCTAAAGTGATAAATAAAAATATAACCTGATCTTATCTGGATTAAACTCCAAAATACATATTTTCCTCTTATTCCTTCCTGAAACAAAGAGAGTTCTACATTCCACTGCTGGCTCCATGTTTAGGTTTCAGCCCAACAATCACAAGTTTTCCTTGAGAGGCAAGAGGAAAAGGAAGTCTCTCTGTCTTTCCCTGGAATCCTGCCAGCTCATTTCCTCTGCCTTCTCAAAGCTGACCTCCATGGGCATGGCCTCCCTAGACAGGCCCTAAACTTTGGCACACATGGATCAAAGATTGCCATGATTAAACAGAGTGTGCAGCTAGCAGCAACTCGAAAGCTGAGTGAATGGATCTCCTCCAAATATGAGGGGAGTGGGAAAGTATTTACCTGGCCCAAGCACTCCGTGAAGACAACTTCCCCTTATCTCACTGAGAGGTACTGATTCTGAATATGGTCTTCGTCACACTGTTGGACTTGGCCTCCCATGATTCCACAGGAGACTGGTGATATGATCTAGAGTTGATGGAAGCTGTTGGAAAGCACTGTAACATGTATTATCCCTAGATATGTCTGTGGAGCTTCTCAACCACCCAGGAGGTGAGTTATGGCAACTGGACTTATTTTCTTGTGGAATCAAAATGTTTTGAGCAGCCAAATATTCAATCCGGCAAGAAAAGAAGTCCGACTGCCATCACCCGACTCCCAGATTATCCCGATAGCAGTGACAGTGACAAGGGCACAAATAGGAGGCCATGAGCTACTCATCACTGACTTAAAGTGACCACAAGCCAAGATATGGGTCTTCTGTGGTTTTCAACATTTGGCTTCCAGATGTTTTAGATTTCAACTCTCAGATCCACTAAGTAGGCCAAGGATCCTGACAACTGGAATTTCAAAACATCTGGAAGGCCAAAGGTTGAGAACTATTACTCTGAAGAGCCATACTTGGAAGAATTGTATAATGTGCTCACAGTAAACTCACATATTTATTATATCTGTACCCCACAACTCAACAAAACAAAACACTTCAGGATAAACAGAGCTGCCCCACTCAGTTCTCAGCAACACTCTTTGAAAGGAGTTAGGCACCACTGATTTCTGACTAGCCCAAGATCAGCCAGTGAAATTCAAACAATTCTGGAAGTTGAATCTTGCTATCTGCATAGACATTTGTTGATACATAACTCCTTTATTAAATGCATTCTGCAATTGAAAAGGAATTTTAAAAAACAATTAATTCAGAAGCACCCAGTGAAATGTTATTGAGCACAACTACCAAATCACTATCTGCTCATTTCTGCTCTGTTAAATACCATAAATAAGCCTCCTATTCTATCAATACTCACTAATAATTTGTTACACAGGCCAGACTAACCCATTAAAACCAGGCATGTTGTGGATACTGAAATCCGCTTTTCATACACAGTTCTTTAAAGCTATCCAGACACTGGTTGTATTTAGTTGTTACATATATTAAACAAATAAAGGGATTTTAAGGTGGTTACCATATGTCGCAAGGCAAAACCCCAGAGACCTACAAAATTTCAAATGTCAGATTATCTCAAACTAAAAAGCCACTCTGCTTTTAAATTACAAAAAACACTAAATCTAGAGGTTGTTATGCTCCATGTAGATCTCCCAAAATGAGCAAGGCTGAAGTTAGTTATGATGACCAACTTGTCTCATTGCATTCAGTGGTCTACTCAGAGCATGCCTAGGTCTGGTTCGACCCCACTGGCTTCAAAGGATTTTTTTATTGTGTCCCTCTAGTGTTGAAAACATACAGCACCTGTCAAGAACCGCCATGAACCAGCAGCTGTTCCATTAATCCCATTTTATTTATATTGTAACTTTCCTATTCTGAGCATTTTATATTTAAATACAAATATCTTTCAGATTGAGTACTTTCTCAGCAAAGTATCTTTTATTACACTACCTGAGAATACAGTAGAGCATTGGTAAATACAACAAGCCTTTCAACGGGTTAAGGAGAGTGTGTCTGCCTCTCTCTCTCTCTCTCTCTCTCTCTCTCTCTCTCTCTTAGGGTATGGTAACTCTCTGGCTAGGCAACTCTCTCTCTCTCTCTTTGGAACCTTTGGGTAGGTGACTGTAAGGTTCTCCACACTGCCCGCCCGGTGACAATAAACTGGGTGGAGGAGTTCGTCACGCGGCACCGGCTCGGCTAAGAGTGCGCGGGCGGCGGCGCGCATCTGTCAGCATATTTGTTTTAAATGTTGCAATGGTTTTGCACATCCAAGTGGCTCTTTAGGTTGCAGACCCTGATCTATGGGGTTTCTGAAGTCAGTTTAAAGTCACATGGCAGTCAGGTGGTTTTGTGTCTATGGATGTATGCATCCTCTTGGAACAACTTTAAATCCAGAGGCAAGATGTGTGGTATATCAGTCAAAGGGGCTACAGTACACAGTCTTTTACACTTGTCTTAAAATTGGTAATGCAAAGCTTCAGCTTCCTGGTTTCTGCCCTCCTGAGGTTATTCCTGGAGTGAAATGCCTGCAACGACAGCATCCTAAAATAAAAATGTATGCTGCTGTAGCTATAGGAAAATGCTCTAGCTGCTGGCACACTGTCCCGGGACTGCTTTTGAAGTTACTGTCCTATGCCTGCCTGCCTGTTCTTGCACTGACTACATCTCACAACAACCACTCATGCTGCCACCAACTCACTTCCTGTGTTGAAGTGATGTAGGTGACAGGGACAAAAGCCATGTTCTTCTGCTGCACTGTGATTTTTAATATTACCCTTATTATTATTTTCCAATCTGGCATAGCACTAGATCAGTGTTACTGACAGAATAAAAATAACAGATTGAATAAGGATTATCCCACACCCCAAAACCCATGATCCAGGTCTACAATACTGTAGACAAACCCCACATATACAATTTACTCTCACATAGGAGAGCACACATGCAAAATGATTTTTTAAAAAAATGTTTATAATTGAGTTAAAATAAAAAAGTTTCTATCAGGTTTTTTTTAAAACTAACTTTGCAATAAGTAGATAGATACACAGACATGCAGACAAACAAACAAATAAATGCATACTGGGCAAAATGCACTCTTAGCTCTTTTAAATCAATTTCAAGCAAGCTGGCCACCAATTTTTTTAACTGTTGCCATCTGGCAGGAGATATAGGACTCTTAGGTCAAGGACAAATAGACTAAAGAAGAGTTTTTATCCCAGAGTGGTATCCAAGTTAAATGCGACAGTTTTAGCACCATCCTAATCAGTTTTTAAGTAGTGTTTTAAATTTTGTAAGCGATTTTAAGAGTTTTTAATGTTTTGTATGGTGTTTTATGTGTTTTATGTTTTTATATGTTTTGTATGTTTAGAGTGTGTAGTGGAACAGCACTCTAATTTCGTTGTGCATATCTTGTGTATGCATAATGACAATAAAACTCTATTCTATTCTATTCTATACTAAACCCAACACAAACTCAAAAGTATTCTGACATGTAACCACACCTTAAAAATGATGCTGCACGTTTGACATCTACTGAACCATTTATAATCCTATGAGAATGTAGCACTATCAAAGAGGAAGGGTACCTCTGGAAATGGTTTTGCTTATGCAAAACTTACGAAGGCCTGTCAACACCCGTAGCCACCACATTTTTCGAAAAGGATAATTAATTCCAAGAAACTGACCAACTAAAACTATTATTATTATATCCCCGGTCACCTAATGGGAATCTGCATAAATTACAAGCAGCATGTCATTCGTCAAGAGAATTCCTCAAGGACTGATTGTGTGCAATTATTACAGCAGGAGATTTTCCAATCTCCAGTAATCATGCAAATTTTACTTTAGTTTGTGACTGGTTTTCATACTATAAGGACACTATTCTTCTGCTAAGTCTGATTTCTCAGACATCAAAGCCTGTTTTAGTAACATCTCTTGAACACTAGTCTGATTTCAGTGCCATAAACAGGTTATCTGTAATTATAGTCTGAAGAGAGACAGGATTATTCTGGTGATAAAGTGCCAGGCTACAACTTGGGAGACCTGAGTTCAAATTCCTGCTCAGTCATGGAAACATACAACAGTAAATGCCTCCTTGAAAATGTGACGCACCTTAAAAACCCTAATATTACAGTTGGAAGAGATGTGATGGCACTTAACGACAGCAAAAACAGATAGTTGGACCAAAGTCTCCAAGTCAGACTATGCATGATTTGTGACTCACCAAGCCAAATACAATCAAGTATTAGCCATGTCAAGTTCCACACCTTAAATTTAAAAAACTATCTGTTTGCTCAGAATTGCAACCAAAATACAGGTATAATAACCAGATTGGTAACCTATTGTATATGCCTGGTTGGCCATCCTTCTTCTTGTAGGACACACAAATGTGTGAACCTGCCCTACCAGCTTCTTCCATGTCTCTTACAAGACATACCATATTTTTCCGACTATAAGACACCCCATGTATAAGACGAACTCCCCCCACTTTTCCAACCCAAAATTACAGTTTTGCAACCATACAGTTCTTTCCTTGGCTTACGTCAGTGTATAAAACGACCCTCAATTTTTAGTCTAACAATTTTAGACAAAAATATAGTCTTATCCATGGAAAAATACTGTAAGTATAATTCTAGGGGGGATAGAATGTGTCCATTTCTTTTTTCTTCCCAAATGCTCTTAAGATCTTCTTTTATGGGGAAACAGTGTCATCTGTTCAAACATATTTCACATCTCAACACCTCTTTGTTATTCTAGTGAAAGGGCCTGCAATTCTAAGTCATATTTACTTGGGAGAAAATTATTTTCCCAGTTCTTAAATGCATCTACTAGTAGTGTTTTTAAAATGAAACTACCTTATTGAACCATTAGTTTGGTAAAATAGGTACAGTACTTAGCAGTATCGTTTCAGGTCCTTTATCAACAGATAACAGAATGGCTTGCTGAAGAGCACCTGCAAGATTCATGACTAGTATCTGACCCAAAGTTTCCCTGATCAACCTGTGATATGACTTGCTCACCACAAATCCTATTAAATGAAAAATCCTCGTTTGATTTCAATCTATCCATTAAACAGAAGATATCAAGAACTCTGAATAATGGACGTTATTAGGACACCCTGATTCTGTTTCATCAAGACCACAATACGTAAAAAGGGATGGAGGGCAGCAAGTTGACCTAGGTTTCTCAAGCAGCCATTGAGCGATTAACAAATATTGATCAGTCTAAAGATGCAAGCATACAACAAGCACACTGTTTAACTACACTGCTAATACCTCAATTGTCATCTGGGCAATTGATAGATCCTCCTGCAGTTTTCAAACCCATTAAGGAATTCAGTGTCCCACCTTCAACAAAGCCAACACCAACTCCTGAATCAGCTCAGTGAAGTTCACAACCTCATCCTTCTTCTCCAACACTTGATATGTGGCAACCCATAAAAGCTCTAGCTGGTTCTCTAATCCAGCTTCCCTCATATGATTGAGAGAGAATCACCTCAGCTCTTCCACCTTCCCTCATTGCTTTCTTGCATGAACCCGCCATACCCATGCTCTATACAAGAGCAAGTGTGCAATAGCTTTTCCTCTTCAAACCTGCCCCTCCTTGCATGGCAAAACCAATGAGACAAAGAGAGAACTGTGCTGGATTAGAGAACAGCAGAGCACGACTACAGTGTGGACATGTCACAAACATCCTGCAAGCAACATGCAAATAATTATAATTACATGCTCTCAAGTCAATTCCAACTTACAACAACCCTTTATTGTAGCTGTTGTGAGTTTTTCAGGCTGTTTGCCCATCTTCTGGAAGTTTTTCTTCCTGACGTTTCCCTGGACTCTGCGGCCGGCATCTTCAGAGAGCAAGGAGCTCAGGGAACTAGGAGTTCTCTCTGTGCTCTGGGATATAGAGTGAGTGAGACTGTGGGGTTTTAAAGTTGTAGGAAAGAGGGCATCTTAAAGACCACCCAACTCATGCAGCCGTGTGGCCTTCTTTGTGGCTGGAGACAGACCTTGCTGTCTCAGCTCTCCACAACCTCAGTTAAACCACTGTGATAAGGTTAATTGTCTGATTATAGATAAGCTGAGGTAAACCAACCCAAACCCTTTAAAAAACACCTATGAGACAACAAAGAAACCTGCACTTATCGGCCTGATATCTGGCAGGCTCCATTTCCTCAAAAAGAGCTACCATGCCAAAAAATGTCAACAGCCTTTGACAAAAATAAATTAATAGGTTATAGGAGACTGTTGATGTTTCTATTGTAGCCAACAGGGAAATACCTGAGCTTTTAGAAAACAAGGTGAGGCCTAGTCTTGCTTCTGGAGCAAGTACAATGTCTGTGAAGCCTCTGAGCTGAAAGCACCCACCTTTTAAATGAACGAAGTAGATTCCAAACTTTTTTTGAGTACATCTTTAATAAATTCCTCTCTGGAATTCTTCCCAGGCTATAATAGATATATTTCCTGAACAAGTAAGTCTACCAACTTGTTCCTGCACCTATTAAAATATTGTTTAATTTAAAGCCGGAAAATTTACTATTAAGATAGAAGCTACAAAACTCAATGACTTCTGATCATTCGGTCCCACCTACAGAATTACTTTAGGCGTGCTGCACATGTGCCCTCCATATGTTATCAGACTGCAACTCTCATCATCAGTCTTAGCCAGCAAAAGTAACTGTGAAGAATTCTGGGTATAGATGGGCACAAAGCCCATAAGTGCTTCGTGGCTTCGTACTCATCTCTGACCACTCCAGCATGATCTAGCAAGGCCATGTTTTCTGCAGACTAATGAATTTCTATTTGTTTTGGGTCATATGCATGAACATTGTATGAGGTCATTTAAAGCTCAGCATGCCCCCACCCCTGCTCCTTCTGAGGGCTTGTAGACTGAAAGCAAAAGAGTGTTTCTCCATGAAATCAAAAGTAAATAATTTCCTTGTTTGGTTAGCCAAGTCATAAATATTCAGAACTGAAAACACATCAGAACTAAGGTTGTTACAGCTATAAAAGACCCTCCATAAGACAGGAATACAAGATAACAGAAGGAGAGTGCATGATCTAAGGGAGATCCCAACACCTAGAAATATTGGCACTTCCTAGATCTAAGATTAAACCCACAACAGGGAAAGGCATCCTACATTGTTATAATCTGAGTGGGAAGCCAGTTCTCCCAGTTTCCTAGAAAACATTAGTTCTTTTCTTTTCTACCTCAATCATTTGGCCGTGCAATTGTAAATAACATAGGAATAAACAACTGTATAAAAAAAAGAGTAAGTGTAACGAACACAACATTTCTTGGCCTGAAGAAACATAGAAGACTATTGTATTCAGCTCAGTTACAGAAGTTAAATTAAAATACAATTAAGATGGAAGATGCTTTTCCTCTACAGCTCCAGAGGATATGACCTGAACCAACAGATTACAAGGACAAGACAGGAAAGACTAAACATCAGGAAGGACTTCCTGATAATAAATTCATTTCATTGCTGGACAGCTCTATCTTGGACAGTGCTCCTTCACTGTAAACAGAGATTGGGTGGCCATCTGTCAAAGATGCATTCCTTGTACGTCTTCCTGTAGATCAGAAGGTGGCTGGTCTAGAGATGACCCACAAAGTTCTTTTTCACTCTACAGTTCAGTTATGGTAAGTGTTGTACTCATCTATCAGATTTATACAAGTGGAAAAACTGCATGGCAGTGGTAATATTGTGTTCTCTTATTTGGGAACAAAACCACCTATCTCAGAGACATTGACTAAGTAGTTCTGCACAACATTGCATGCATAATTACATTTGTGCCTTGGCTCTTCAAACCTAAGCCAAAATAAAATGCTACAAAGAACTAATCATAATTACAAAGAGAAAATATTAACAATGACTTCATTTTAAGACACTAAATCCATTTATTTGGGAGTACTATCTGTATCAGGACTACTGGCCATGCAAACTCTGACTTGAACTCTGTATTAAGATAATCCAGTTCTGTATTCCAAAGCACTGAAACAGCATCATGTCTACATAGTCCAAATGATGTCAGCTATTTTGCTTATTATTTAATTATTTATTGAGTGTAAATGAAACAAAATATTTTAAGTACCTGGCAGTATGAATAGAATGCAGATTCATAACAAGTATCTGCAGTTACATGGATCTTCCTCTGTCAAAAAAAGAATGTTGAACAGAATACAGTGTCTCTTATATAGTGTAAAAACAGGCCTAATTGGTTATCAGCTATCATTTGCTAAGCACAAAACCTATATACAAGGAAAGAATTTCTGTTTACTTTTTTCTGGTGATCTTAAATTCACCCCCCCCACACACACACAAAACAGCTAGTACCATTGTAAGAACAAACTTAAAAATAAATACTCTATATTCAGGATTTGCAATGATCTGAATGTTGATGGCTGATTATACCATGACCTGTACACGATCCCACTGACTAGATTAGTTAACTTCAGGTTCATTCTAGGTCCCAAAGATGTACAGAAAACTACTGTTAATATATATGAAAATAAATTATTTTCGACCAAAACGTGAACACATCCCGGTATCATTTGCAGGGAGTTGATTTGACACTGGACTCACTTCTTCCAGTTGATTTTGAAAGAAGAGTTCATAAATGTAATAAAATGAAGGTTACTTTGGGGAACTTACAGAGTCCCCTTCACTCCCTGTGGAGAAATGACAACCAGCAACACACACACACATCTGAAATTAAGAGGAAGATCTTCCAGACCAGAGGTTTTATGACTCCCAAGAAGATTAAAAGCCATGGCACTTCAAACTGCTTCCAAGCAATTAGAAAACTGTGTTCAGAAAATCACAGATTCCTGAAGTTGGAAGGGCCTATAAGGCCACTGAGTCCAGCTTCCTACTCAATGCAGGAATACAAACAAAAGGACACCTGCCAGGTGGTTGCCTAAACCGAATTCTCTTACTGTTACTTTAAAACCAGTTTAGTCATGAAAACTCTGAAAACACTTCATTGTTGCCTAAGTGACTCTTCTTAAAACCTTGCAACTTTTAACCCTCCGAAAAGAAATTGATGGCTTTCACTCCACAAGGAGAACCAACATTAGTTACTGTGAAGAGACAGACCCCAACAAGTAAACAGTTACAACGACAGATGATAGTGAACTGCGAAATCATATATGGCAGTGATGGCGAACCTTTTAGAGACCGAGTGCCCAAACTGTGATTCAAAACCCACTAATTTTTTTTTTTGCAGAGTGCCAATACAGCAATTTAACCTGAATACAGGTGGCTGTGAAGGGGCGATGTCGAGTGCCCACAGAAAGGGCTCCGAGTGCCACCTTTGGCACCCGTGCCATAGGTTCGTCAACACTGCTATATGGTTACCCCTGAGTCAACACAAAAATTTCACTGCAAAAAAGGCAGATCTTTCTATATGTAAAGGAGTTTGATGGGTCTTTTGGAACCATGTTTTCCAATCAGTGCCATAATATATTGTTTCAACCTACAATACATGGTATATCAAGCATATTGCCTCAGTAAATATATGCTGTAGAGATATTCTCTTACAAGATGTGGCATGAAAGAGACCTTTTTTTCTGACTGGGCCAGATGAGTCAGAAACAAACTTCAGAGTTTTCCATGGCAGGCATTTCAAGTCTTCCAAAACCATGAATTCTGAAATCTGAAGAATCATCATCCATCCCTCATCTTCCTCTTCCGTCCAATGCTGCTCTGATCTTGACCAAACTGTTCCCCACTGTCCCTAAGAACTTTCCGCTGTTCCAACAACTACCACCTGGAATTTCGATACAGCAGAGAGCTAGATCTGTTTAACATTTATTCGACCATGCCAACTCTTGATAGTATTATGGTTAAAGCCTTCTCTTCCCAGGCAGAAAGAGGTGGGCAATGTTTCCATTTCATCCCAGCCACACACCATCTCACCACTTCGATCCAAGGGCCAACACTTTCGAACAACCAAACAAGCCATGCCAGTACCATCGTAGGGGGGAACGAGTCCAAGTGGAAAGCACACAAGGACTAGCGCCTAGACACACACAGTGTGTGACAGAACCAAAAGACTGAAAGGAAATGCCACACACCATGTGCAGGGCCTTCTCCACCTCTGCCCTCCTATTAGGAGACCCTCACACAGGCACACACACAGCACTGACAACACACAGGAAAAGAGAACGGCATTCCTTGGAAATAGGACGAATCCTGCTCCACCCAAGTACTGCTGAGTATGCCTCCAAGTAGGACAAGAAACCAGGAAACTGTCCCCCCTCCCTCCCTTGCTGGAGTTTTCTTTATTTTCTCCTGCTCTGAAGAAATTCAGCATCTAGCGCTCAACTCTCCGACGGGTGGGAGGGAGGGAGGATGCCCAGTCCCGTGCCTCCTTTATGCCACATTAATCTCCCCCTCCTTTCGGTTTCCTTTGTCTAACGTTTGTCCTCGTCTCTTGAGCAACTTCGCCCCCCCCAATTAACTGATTAATTAATTCCTTCCTATGAGTGCAAGGCCAGCTTCTAGAGATCTCCACGTCGTAAGTAGAGGCGGCTGGGCCAGCGACCTCGCAGTGTGGTCGGAGCCAGGGTGCCAACAACGCGCGTGGGAGAAAAAAAGGTGAGCCGTTCCTTCGGCAGAAATGCTCCACATTGCTCGCCAGGAAGTTACGTCCCATTGAACTCAGTGGGACTTCACTGCCAAGTAAACACGATCGGCTCGGGAGGCTGCCAAGACGCCCCCGCGCACACACACACACACACACACACAACTCCTCGCCCTCCCCTCCCCCCGCCTCCACCCCTTTCGAGTCGCCATCGGGTCTTCACGTGCGTAACCCGCCCCAGCATCAGCGGCAGCCCCCCCCCTCCATATTAGTCACCCCAAAGAAATCTGGCACCTCCCGGTCCCCAAAGGTCGCCCGAGCTTTGGGTCACTAGCCCTGTGGCCACCGCAGCGCCCCTGGGCTTTTTGTTTATACCAGACACTACAGTCACTACCCCCACCCCAAGTACTCGCCACCTCGCTGCCCCCATCCCCTCCCTCCCCCATCCCCTCTCTGGTTCCCCCCCCTTTACACCTACTCCTCCAACCCCGCCTGGGACCCCCCCCCATTACCTGGCGCGGGCGCCCTGGCTGCCGGCGGCGCTCGGGGGTGCCCATGGCCGGCGGCGCTCCCTCCTCTGCCTTGGCTGCGGGCGCCCAACTCGGGCAGGCTCGGCCCATGGAGATGCGGTGGGGCAGGCGGCGGAGGCGGCGGCGGCGGCTGGAAGTGCGCAGCGGCGGCCGCCGTGGCGGCGGTGGCGCCGGCGTTCATGGCGAGCAGGCTGAAGAATCCGGAGCGAGAACGGGAGCGCGTCCGGGGGGGCTCGAGGGGCGGGGAGGAGGCGGAGGGGACGGGGGGTGCCCCGGCGGGACGCAGCAGCAGCAGCGGCGGCGAAGAAGAAGAAGAAGAAGAAGAAGAGGGCGCGAGAGCCAGCCAAGGGGGCGGCGGAGGGGCGCCGGAAGGAGCCGCCGCTCGGCCGCTTGCCCTCCCCGCTACCGCCGCCTCCCCGCCGCCGCCCTGGCCGTGCCGTGGGGGCTCCGGGCGCTCGTCGGCCCCGAGCTTGCCGGGGTCCCGCTCCCGGAGGCGGGCGGAGGCAGGGAAGGGGCGGGCGTCGGGCTGCTGCACCGCGCGGGGGTGCGAATTGGCCGCCACCGGCATTCAGGCGGGGGGGGGAGGAGGAGGAGGAGGAGGAGGAGGAGGCCCGGGAGGTGCTCTCGAGCCCCAGCCCAGCTCCACGGCCCAGAAAGGGGGGGGGACGGTCAAAAAAGCCCTCCTCTTTCACCCCTCCACCTCCTGCCAAGGAATCGGGGCCGGGCGGGCAGGCAGGCAGGCAGGCAGCGAAATATGGGGAAGGGCGGCGGCGGCGGTGTGGAAGAAGCAAGGGGGAGGAAACTTCCTTAAGAGGAGGAGCCCCAGAGCAAAGTACACCGCGGGTGGGTGGAAGGAACGGAGAAGGGGGGGGAGGACAGGAAGAGACGGCCGCCGATTCCCCGGGCGGGCAGCCCGCGGCTTCTGGCTTGCCCCCACCCCCACCCCCCCCCCTCTCTCTCTCTCCTCCCGCCTGGCCAAGGACAGGCAGGCGGGGTGGGGGGGGGAGAGAATAACTGGCTGGCTTAATTCGCTGTAGCAGAAAACATGGGGGGAAAGAAGCCACACAAAGCTTGTAGGCTCAGGAAACGCAGCAGCAGCAGCAGCAGCTGCTGCTCCTGCCCGCACCGGCACCGCCTCCCTGCGCAAGCGGCGGCGGCGGCGGCGGCAGCAAACACGCCGCGTTGGAGGACCTGGAGAGCGGGCGCGGGTTTGTAGGGAAAGCGAAGGACACCCACGCCGCGGGTACCCGGACCTCCACCCGTTTCTCTCGCTCCGAAGAGGCCGCAGGCGTCGGAATCCCAAACTCGCCGATCCCCGAGCCAGTGCTGAAGACGAAGTGGAACGCCTCGACACATACACACACACACACACACACGTGCGTTCGGGCGCGAGGAGTGGTCTACCCCCCCCCCGGATCTGCCTTTGTGCGCACTTCTGCGCCCGCCTCGTCGTCACGTCCCTTTCTTTAGAGAGTCACGAATGGACGCGCGGGTCCGGCGTCGCCGGTTTTTCCCGGGTCGTCAGAAGTTTCTTGCGTCCCTCTTTACAGCCGGCTCCTCTTCCTCGCCCCTCCACCAGGTGCCTGCGCGGGCACGGATTGCTATCGCCTCGCTCCCATCTCCCCTGGCGGCTCCCGCGACGCCTCGGTCGGACGCGCAGCCGAAATGGCACCCAGACAAGCGCCGGGGGTGCCGGGATGCCAAAACAGAGAGGAGGCGAAGCTTTCCCGGAACAGAAACTCACGCAGAGACGCCGAGCGATCGGTTCCCCACCCCCACCCCAGTCGCGAAAGTTGCCCCCTTTCCAGCCAGCTTCAGGAACCGCTTCCTCGCACACCCCCGCCCGCGCAACCCACCCAGCCACCCGTCTCCGGCTGCAGCTGCGCCAGCGTCGCTTTCCGAGCAAACCAGCCGTTCCGGGCAGGCGGTTTTTCAGCTTCCAGAAAAGGATGCGTTGGTTTCTATTCAGCGGAGACCTAGAGGCGCGTCGTCATGAAGCTACTCCCCCCCCCGCTCCCAATTTAAAATCCATCCTCCTCCTCCCCCTCCCTCCAGATGCTTCCTTGCCATATTTGTTGACCGCCTGGGCAAGGGCGATCGTTCCGCGCCCTGACTCGGTCCGCGGGCGCGGAAGATGCGCCCTCGCCCCCTCCCCCACCTGTCCTGGCACGGCTCCTCCGGGTTAAGGAATGGGGGCGGCACGCGAAAGGCCTCGGAGTTGGGGTTTTTAAAAGAAATCCGAAACAGGAAATCCGAAAAAGAAATGTTTTATCATTATGGCTGTAAACCGCCCTGAGTCCTTCTCATGGGAAATAGAGCGGTATATAAGTGTAAATAATAAATAAATAAATAATAATAACAAGTGGGCTTGTCTGCCGTCTTCGTCCTACGAGGCTGGGGATGGAACGGATGGGCGGACTGGTGACACACCAGAAGGGAGGAAAACAACACGCAAAGCCTTTTTTAAATCGTGATTTGTGTTTACATGCTGTTGATCTGTCGCTTCCCACCCCCCCACCCACCCCAGTTTGTCCAAGACGCCGCATGTGGCTTTCTTCCTCCTGACTACTGTACTTGAGTCATGCAACAACGACCCGACCAGGTCAGTCAGACCGAGAGAAAAGTCCAAGATCATCAAAACACACACACACTAGGGCGGAAAAAGGAGAGAGAATAATGGAGAGAGAATATTTTTTCCCCATATATACTGTATAGGGAGCAGGAGCAGGGGGGCTGGGGCGTCATGTGTATGGGATGAATGGTCCCATATTCCGTGCACCATATGGTAGGCATTTCTTATCAACATGGAAGGAGTTTCTTAAAGGGTGGAATCCAGACCCGTGGTGGGGCGGGCTGACCCCCTACATATTTTTTTGGTTGGGGGAGGGGGGCAATGCTTCCGCAGCTCGCCTCCCGCCACATAGGATCCCGAAGACGGGAGTTTCCGCAGAGACAGGGAAAAAAACCTCTCTCGGCCACGGCGGCGACCGCGGGGTGAAACGTGCCGAGATCAATAACACTGGCAAGCGCTGCCTTGGGCAGACCTGATCAGCCAAACCCGGAATCATCCTCGCCCTCCGCTACTTCTCTCCCCCCCCCTTCTTTGTTCTAATCTAGGCGATCCAGGAACTGCGTGGGGGAGAGTGTGGGATAATGCATCTTCCCCCCAAGTTGGAGGAAGCCTTTGGTCGCGCGATCAACTCGCCGGGCCGCATCTTGCAACTTTACAGGGCTCTCCTGGGGGGAGGGGGGGGCTCTTTCTTTGGGTGGCAGTCAATTAAAACCAAGTGAGGGTTTTACTCTGTTTAAGTTTCATTTCTTTTTTTTTTTAAAAAAAGGTGTGTGTGTGTGTGTGTGTGTGTGCGTGTGTGTGTTTTCTTTTGTATATCTGGCGAGGAAGGGGACCCTTGGCCCAAAATGATGAAGTGCGCCGGTGATCTTTGCAGATGATCTTTGCAGGCAAATGGAGGGTCCTTCCCCTGTACCCCGTTTCCCCCCGTTTCCCCTTCCCCTTCCCCAGCCCCCACCCCGGATTGTACGAGGCTCGCCGCTGAGCCCTCCCCCCCCGGGGGGGGGGCTGCCTCTCTCCATCTATCATGCCTTGAAGACGGCGCAGAAGTGGGGCAAGGGGTGGGCAAGGAAGGGGGATGGGGTGGGGGTGGGGTGGAGAGGGGAGGCGAGAAAGGGAGCCGGGAGGAATCAATTATTTACTCGGCGCAGAGCTGCTCTTTGCGGGCGCAGCTTGCTCCTGCCTTGGCTGCTGCCATCAAATCTACTCTGACAATGTAGGCTAGCCCTAGCAGGAGCTGCGGCGGCTCTAATGACCACCGGTGGATCGTGTGTCTCGTCTGGATGTGTGCTTGTGTGTGAACGCCTGCCTGCCTGCCTGCGCGCCAGGGCATGATCGTCATTCCGATGTGCCCCTTTGGACCAAACTCTCTCTCTCTCTCTCTCTCTCTCTCTCTCTCTCTCTCTCTCTCTCTCTCTCTGTGTGTGTGTGTGTGTGTGTGTGTGTGTGTGTGTGTGTGTGTGTGTGTGTGTGTGTGTGTATTTGTGTATGCGTGTGTGTGTGTTGGAAGGAAGGTACAGCACCCTGTTCTGGGAGTTAAAAGCAGAATGGGGAGCTTAGGAGAGAAAGAATCAACTTTATGGCAGGAGGCTGTCATGGTTTTTAAGACAGTCCTTAAAAAAATAATAAGTGAGGAACATCTGGCAACCATGTGCAAGATTCACAGAAACTCTCAACCACAACAAGACCAGCAGAGAGAGTGTGCGTGTTTGTGTGAACAGATCCTGTCTGTGCCTGCACCTTGATTCGTTTATATGATCATGTGCCTTTAATTGCACATTTATTGTTGTCTGGAAGCCTGGCCCAGTCTAGGCCGATGCTTTGGGTTGGAAATGAATGTGGGAGATAGAAGCACACATTTTGAAGCCCTCTAACACTGAGGTAATCAAGACTTAAGGGGGCGGCGGAGGGAGCTATAGCTGTGTGCGTATATTTGCTTGTCATCATATCCCCGTGAATTGAGGTGATGCTTGGGTTTGCAACAGTGCAGATCAGCCTTGGTGTAAATTAATGCAGTGATTAGACCACTCCTTAAAAAACCTAACCTGGACCCAGGGCTGGTGGTTAACTACCGTCCAGTAGCGAACCTCCCTTATTTGGGCAAGGTGTTGGAGCGGGTGGTGGCCGGGCAACTCCAGGCACTGCTGGATGAAACGGATTTTCTGGATCCATTTCAATCTGGTTTCAGGCCGGGTTTTGGTACAGAGACTGCCTTGGTCGCCCTGTATAATGACCTCTGCATTGGAGAGACAGGGGAAAACCCTGTTGATACTCCTGGACCTCTCAGCGGCTTTCGACACCATCGACCATGGTGTCCTTCTGAAATGGCCAGGTTGGGAGTTGGAGGCACCGCTTTGCGATGGTTCCATTCCTTCCTGGCTGACCGTGTCTAGAAGGTGGTGCTGGGGGACAGTTGCTCTGCCCCGTGGCATTTATGTCATGGGGTTCCTCAAAAAATCTATACTGTCTCCCATGCTGTTCAACATTTAATGGAACCACTGGGAGAGGTCATCAGGAGGTTTGGGCTGAGGACTCAGCAATCCTGATGATACTCAGCTCTATCTTTTTCCACCAATCCAGGTGAGGCGGTTTCTGTGCTGAACTCGTGTCTGGGCCAGATAATGGACTGGATGAGGGTTAACAAATTGAAACTCAATCCAGACAAGACGGAAGTGCTGTTTTTGGGTGCTTCCCAACAGGTTAGAGGGACACTTCCCTGTTCTGGAAGTTGCACTCCCCCTAAGGGACAGGGTCTGCAGCAGGGGTGCTCCTGGACCCCGGTCTACTCTGAAGCCCAGGTGGACACGGTGGCCAGGGGTGCCTTTCTCCAGCTGCGGAAAATATATCAGTTACGCCCCTACCTGGATGAACGGAGCCTCATAACAGTTACGCATGCACTGGTAACATCCCGTTCTGCAATGCGCTCTACATGGGGCTGCCTTTGAAGACGGTTGTTGTTGCAACTGGTTCAGAATCGTGTGGGGGCTAGTAAGTGGTGGGGCCGCTAGGGATCACATCACGCCGATTCTACGAAGCCTACATTGGTTACAGTTGCTGCCCGACCCAATTCAAAGTGCTTGTTTTTTATAAAGCCCTAAATGGCTTAGGACCTGGATACCTGAAGGACCGCCTCCTTCCATATGAACCTACCCGGCAATTAAGATCAAGCCAGGGGGGGGTCCTGGGGAGCCATCGCTCAAGGAGGTGAAAGGGATGGCTTGTAGGAACAGGGCCTTTTCGGCAGCTGCCCCAAATGGAATGCCCTCCCATTGAGATCCGCCTGGCGCCAACACTGATGACATTTCGGCGCCAGGTAAAAACCTTCCTGTTCCAGAAGTTTTTTAATTGATACAATTTAGATTGTGGGTCTTCTGATGGCAATTTTAGTGTGATGTTTTAGTATAAGGTTTTTATTGTTGTTTTAATTATTTATTGTTGTTTGATGTTTTTAACTGTTTTAATTCCTTGATTGTAAGCCATCTTTATAAGTTGTAAAAATAAATAAATAAATAAATAAATGTGTGTGTATCAGCATCCCATCCATTTGCACTTATGATACCTAGTGATACTGAGATTCTGTGTGTGTCTACTTAGAAATAACCCCCAATAAGATCAGTAGAGTTTAATTCCCAATAACTACATTGGATCTAAAAATGCCATCGCGTATTTTCTTGGAAGTAACACTCACTGAAATGGAGGGAGAATTATGGGCCCAGTTCTGAATGTATTTATTTGGAAGTTTCTTGATTACAGCAGAAAAAAATTAAAAAAAATAAAAAAATTGAATGACAGAGTTGTTTTTTAAATCAAGTCCTCTTAAGATGATGTTCAGATAGAAGTTGCTTCTTGGGGGTGGGGGTCGGAACCAAGGAAGAGCGCATGAAAACTGATCTATTTTTATTTTCCAAATAAATTAGGAAGTTTAATTGGTCAGTTAGACAGGAGTTTAAAGACATGATTATGGCTGTCATAGGAATTAGTTGCTTCCAAAGCTTGGGATTTCTAACCTAGGAATGTCCATGGGTTGTTGTTTTTTTTTGGGGGGGGGGTCTCTTGAGAACAGACATTGAACCAATACTAAGTCTAAGTGTGAAGATTAATTTTCAGTTCACTTGATAATCCCAGATGTTTAATTAGTGGAGGAATGCCCTGTTCTGCTGTCAAAATCAGTCTGAAAAGGTGTCTTGAAAAATAAACAGTTAATTTTGCTTAGGAACATAAAATTGAAATGCTTGGTTGGTCTGAGACAGTCTGTTAATTTACCCTGAAATGCTGCCAAAATATTGTGTTAATACTTGAAGTAAAATACCCCCACATCAAAGTTTTTTTTTCCTTGAGGGTGCATATTTGGTAAAACTTGTGACTTTATAAACCACATGATTTTTTAAAAGTAAGATTTAACTAGACAGTAATTTACTCTCTGAATTTAGCAATATAATCAGTCTCAGTAAAGTTTCTGAAGTCTGTGAAAGACAAGACATTGTAGTAAATATGTTATGTAATGTAATAAGCAAGAATCGGTATTGTCTATTTGAAATAAAAGTTTCCATTCAAAAGAATAGCAATCTTTTGTAAGGTATTAGAGATGGGTATGAAATGAATTTTTCATTTCATTATTCATTATTCATTATTCGTTTAGTTACCTAACAAAATGAATAACGATCCAACCCATCAAAGGAAAATGAAACGAAATGGAAATTTCTGTTTCATTTCGTTTTTCATTCACACTCCTACCTTGTAGCTGTCTTCTCTTCTGCAGGGGCCAGGATCAGGAGGGGGAAAAAATAAAGGGCGCAACAGCTAGCGCCTCTCAGCTGTAGGGGGAAAAGCCCCCAGCGTCGGGGATTTTTTTTTAAAAAGCACCGACCCAGCCCCTGGGGCCATGTGGTTGGTGCTGGGGGGGGGAAGTGGTGGCGGGACAGTCTACCGCTGCCCGGCCCAGCCACAGCCAAGGCTCTGGAGGTGGCGGTGGGACAGTCTACCACCGCCTGGCCTGGCTGCAGCCAAGGCTCCAGAGGTGGCAGTGGGACAGTCTACCGCTGCCCGGGGCTCCAGAGGCGGCGGTGGGACAGTCTACCGCCACCCAGCCCAGCCGCAGCTGGGCCTCCAGAGGTGGCGGTGGGATGGTCTACCACTGTCCGGCCCAGTTTAGCTCGGTTCGGGTTCGTGCATTTTTTTGAAAAAAAAATGCATACGAAACCGAACCGAGGGTGGGCCCAAAACAGAACCAACAGAACCATCGGTTTTCTGTTTCGTGCCCACCTCTATAAGGTATCATACAAAATGTTACTTTTTAACAAGTTTGAGAATCTGGAATATTTCTACTTATAATTTAAAAAAAACCCAAATAAAGTTATCTCTAAAATGAGCAAAATTATTTAAATCGACCTACCTAGGTAGCCACACACTGTGGTAATTTGAGTTCTCGATAGATTCTTTGATTTCATACAGAGGTCCATTCAGAATGAATCCCAATTCAATCCAGAGAGATCAGGACTTGGTTGGTCACCATCTATTTATTTGCTCTTTACTGTAACTCTATATTAATTTCTACATTCAGATCACTATTCGTCTAATAATTTGCACTGGCAAGGCCAAATGGCTGCAACCTTTTTAGAAAACTTTACATTGATATCCAGGAACTTTGGAGGCATCATAAACTCCAAAGAAGTGAGTGAACCTTTCAAATCTGAGGAAAGCTAACTTCAGATATTTGTACCAGCATAGCTAATTCACATAATCTTTTTTCATTGCCTGCATTTTCTCTGTTCATTTTGAATCTCCAAATTGTTGCATCAATCTGAATCACTCTGGTTTTTTTTTTTTTTTTTGCAGGGGGGTGTTTTTGTTTTTTGCTGCACCCTAAAATTGAGGGGCAAAGGAACTAGAGATCAAATTGCCAACGTGTGCTGGATTATGGAGAAAGCTAGAAAGTTCCAGAAAAATGTCTACTTCTGCTTCATTGACTATGCCAAAGCCTTTGACTGTGTGGACCACAACAAACTATGACAAGTTCTTAAAGGAATGGGAGTGCCTGGCCACCTTATCTGTCTCCTAAGATATCTATATGTGGGACAAGCAGCAACAGTCAGAACTGGATATGGAACAACTAATTGGTTTAAAATTGGCAAAGGAATATGACAAGGTTGCATATTGTCACCTTGCATATTTAACTTATATGCAGAGTACATCATGCAAAAGGCAGGACTGGATGAATCACAAGCTGGAATTAAGATCGCTGGAAGAAATATCAACAACCTCAGATACGCAGATGTTACTGCTCTGATAGCAGAAAGTGAGGAGTAATTACAGAACCACTTAATGAGGGTAAAAGTGGAGAGTGGAAAACATGGACTGAAGTTCAACATAAAAAAAACTAAGATCATGGCCACTGTTTCCATCACCTCATGGCAAATACAAATGCAGGTAATGAGAGTTTATTTTCTTAGGCTCCATGATCACTGCAAAAGGTAACTGCAATGAAACTAAAAGACGCCTGCTTCTTGGGAGGAGAGCGACGGCAAACCTAGGCAGCATCTTAAAGAGCAGAGACATCACTTTGCCAACAAAGGTCCGGATAGTCAAAGCTATGGTTTTTCCAGTAGTGATGTATGGAAGTGAGAGCTGGACCATAAAGAAGGCTGATTGCCGCAGAATTGACACTTTTGAGCTGTGTCAATTCTGCATCAGTTTTGCGTCAATTCTGAGCTGGAGGAGAGTCTTGAGAGTCTCCTGGACTACAAGGAGATCAAACCTATCCATCCTGAAAGAAATCAATCCTGAATGTTCACTGGAGGACAGATTGCGAAGCTGAGTCTCTAGTACTTTGGCCACCTCATGCGGAGAGAGGGTTCATTGAAAAAGTCCCTGATGTTGGGAAAGATTTAAGGCCAAAAGAAAAGGGGATGGCAGAGAATGAGATGGTTGGATGGTGTCATCAATGCAACCAATATGGATTTGACCAAACTCTGTGAGGCCGTGGAATGCAGGAGGGCCTGGAGTGCTCTGGTCCACGGGGTCACAAAGCGTCGAATACAACTAAATGACTGAACAACAACAAAATTGAGTCTCCCGTTCTGCTTTGATCCTAACTTCAAATTAGGGCCAGTATTTAGAATTCCCCTGTAGCCAAGCCATAACTCTTATGCTAATGGTGTTTTCCTGGATGTTTCATAATGCTGTATGTACTCTGATTGTGGAAGACTGGGGAAAAATGAATTATTTTGACAAGACAGTGTAACAAAACTAAGCTCACACTATTTAAAAAAACTATTTGTAAAGTAATTTCAGTTCTTTGTAAGTCATTTTGAGAACACATTGTGTGTGAGCGTGTTCTGTGCCATCAAGTCGGAGACGACTTCTAGTATCTAGAGATAGGCACTAGCTGGTTTGTTTTGGTTCATTAAAGCAGCCGGACAGGTGTTGCTGCTCCCCTCCCTTGCCTTTTCAGGCCCAAGTGGTCCAGTTTGCTACGTTCTGGCAGCTTCTCTTTTTTTTTTTAAATATGTTTTTATTAGAAAATTTTAGTATACAAAAAAAAAGTCAAGTTCAAAGCATTAGCAATACAAAATCATTCTACCACTAAAATTTGGCTTCCCTCTGTTCTTCCCGTGGTTTTAGCGTTATTCATCTCCTAGCCTTCCTTTCAGACAAACCCCTTTATATACTTATAAAAAGATTTGAAAAATAAGTAGTAATCCTTCGAGCTCTATCCTAATCCGGTAAGAGTCTTTAATTCCTTGCAATGAATCTCCATGTAGTTCTTAAATTTTTGCCAATCTTTTTGGAACCTCTGGTTGTCTTGATCCCTCAGTCTGCACGTCAGTCTGGCCATCTCTGCGAAGTCCAATATTTTCGCCCTCCATTCATCCAAAGATGGTATATACGTTGTCTTCCAATTCTGTGCCAGGAGCATTCGTGCCGCTGCTGTTGCATATAGAAATAGAGTCCTGTCTGCTCCTTTAATTTCATTATCCACCAACCCTAACAAAAAAGCTCAGGCCGTTTTGGGAATGTACACTTTAACATCTTTTGAGTTCATCATATATCAATGCCCAATACTCTTTCACTTTCTCACAAGTCCACCACATATGATAAAAATCACCTTGTTTCTCTTTACATTTCCAGCAGTGGTCATCTTTCATCCTATACATCTTTGCTAACTTCGTTGGGGTAATATACCACCTATACATCATTTTCAACAGATTTTCTTTTATCAAAGTACATGCGGTAAATTTCATATTCTTTTTCCACAATCTTTCCCACACATCTAACTCAATATTATGACCCAAATCCATAGCCCATTTTACCATACATTCTTTAACTTGTTCATCTTTTAGATTCAACTCCAAAAAAAATTATATAATCTAGTCAACAATTTCTTTTTTGGGCCCATGATTATGGTTTGGAACTTAGATTCCTTCTCTCCAAACCCAGACACCTTTCTATCTTTCTGAAAAATGTCATTTAGTTGATGGTACTGAAACCAACCCGTTAACTTCTCTTTCAACATATCATAAGACTTCAGTCTAGGACCTTTTCTGAAAAGAATAACACATCACCATAGGTGATCCCCACTCCTTCTTTATCTTTCCTCTTGATCGCCAATGCCTCAATCGGGGATAACCATCTCGGTGTATGTCTCTCTAAAAGGGGTTTCAACCGTTCCCAGGCCTGAAGTAGTGACTTTCTAATTACATGATTCATAAAACTTTTATGTACTTTCACTTTGTCATACCAAAGATAAGCGTGCCAACCAAATCTGTTATCATGACCTTCTAAATCCAATAGATCCTCATCAACTAAAGTAATCCAATCTTTTATCCAACCGAGGCAGGCCACTTCGTAGTACAATCTCACGTCTGGCATGGCAAATCCTCCCTTTCCTTGGCATCTGTTAGCAATTTAAATCTTATTCTCGGTCTTTTACCTTGCCAGACAAATTTAGACAATATCTTCTGCCATTCCTTAAAGTGGCCTATTCCTCTAAGTATTGGGATCATTTGAAATAGAAATAACAACCTTGGTAGCACGTTCATCTTTATCACCGAAATTCTTCCCATCAACGACAAATTCAATCTATTCCATGTTTCCAGATCTCTCTTAATCAAGTTCCATACCATATTATAATTATCCTCAAAGAGATTTAAGTTCGTAAGAGATAAGTTAATTCCCAAATATTTAACTTTTTCACCACTGAGAGGCCGGACAATTTTTCAAATTCTTCACAATCTTTCTTTGTTACATTTTTCAATAAGACCTTTGTCTTATTCTTATTTAGTTTGAAACCGGCTAGATTACCAAATTCCTCAATTATTTTCATCACCTCAGTAATACTTTCTTTTGGATTCTCTAACGTCAAAACTAAATCATCAGCAAACGCTTTTAATTTATATTCCTTATCCCCCACACATATACCTTTAATTGTCCCCATGTCCCTCAGTTTGACTAACAATACTTCCAATACAGTAATAAATAACAATGGGGACAATGGGCACCCTTGTCTCGTACCTTTCCCAATCGGGAAACTTTCTGTTATCACATTATTAATCAGTAAACTAGCTTTCTGTTCCTTATATATTGCATTAACACCGTTCCAAAACTTTGTTCCCACTCCCATGTTTTCCAGATTCTTCTTCATAAATTGCCAAGAGACATTATCAAAAGCCTTTTCAGCATCAATAAATATCAAAGCAGCTTGTTTCTCTTTCCTGACTTCTAGATACTCTATTATATCAATTATATTTCTCATGTTATCTTTCATCTGTCTGCCAGGAAGAAACCCCGCTTGATCTTTGTGTAATAACTCATTTAAAACCTTTTTAGTCTATTAGCCAAAACATCGGCAAATAATTTATAGTCTCCATTCAAAAGGGAAATGGGCCTATAATTTTTAACATCTGTTGTGTCTAAGTTCTCCTTTGGAATCAGTGTTATATACGCCTCTTTCCAGGTGTTAGGTATGACTCCTTTTTCTAGAACTTCATTCATAACCTCCACCATAATTGGTAACATTTCTTCTGACAATTTTTTATAATATTTTGCAGTCAGACCATCTGGGCCCGGTGATTTTCCAATTTTCGCCCTCTCTATTGCACTTTGTACTTCATGTGGGGTAATTTTCTCACTCAATATCGACACTTGGTTTGTTGAGATTTTTTTCAATCCATTCTTTTTTAAATATCTGTCCATTTGTTCCGGGTTCTCTTTTTCTTCGTATATAAATTTCTGTAGAAATTCAAACACCTTTACAATTTCTCTTGGATCTTCCACTAATTTTTGGTCTACTACTAATTTGTTCACAACCTTTTGTTTTTGCTTCCATTTCAGCTGCCAAGCCAGCAATTTCCCTACTTTATTTGCCGATTCAAAATTTCTTTGTCTCATCATCTTTACCTTCCACTCAATTTCTTGATTGATAATCATCGACAACTGAGTTTGAAGCATCTTTAATTTTTGAATCCATTTCTGTTCCTTTGGCTTCTCCACCAGTTTCTTCTCTGTCTCTACCAGTTCTTTTAAAATCTCATTTTGCTTCTTTTCTTTCTGTTTCTTCTGATACGCATTTCTTTGAATAAAGAGGCCTCGCATAACAGCCTTACTAGCATCCCATACCACATTTGTTGGTGTTTCTCTTCTCAGTTATTTTTCAAATAGTCTCTGAAGGTTTTTTTCGCTATCTGCAGAGTCTCAGTCTCATCCAGTAAACTTTCATTCAGCCTCCAACGGTATAATCCTTGCATTTTGTTTTTGATTTCCATCACCATTGCATTATGATCTGAGATCGTTTTAGGTAAAATTTCCACTTTTGTCACTCTATATGAGATATCATTAGGGACAAATATATAATCAATTCTCCCCCAACTCTGGTTCGGTTCAGAAAAAAAGGTAAACTGTTTTTCCATTGGGTGTCTCAATCTCCAAATATCGGTCCATCCAAAATTTTCAACTAAGTCATAAAAAGATTTTGGTAATTTCCCTTCTGAACCTTTCTTTTTCTGAGATCTATCCAAATCTGGCATCATTACCCCATTACAATCTCCCATCAGAAAGAGTTTTTCATCCATATAATGTAACAGTTTTTGTTCTACCTCTCTGTAAAATTCTGATTTCCTTTCATTTGGCGTGTAAATGCCTACAATAAAAAATTTTTCAGATTGCCAAGTGATTTGTACCATCAAAAATCTTCCCTCTTCGTCTTTCATAATCAACTTAGGTTCTAATTTATGTTTTGCATATATCACCACTCCTCTTTTCTTCAATTTATCAGACGATACAAATTCTTGCCCCAAAATTTTGTTTTTTAGAATCTTCGTATGTTTCATTGCAACATGTGTTTCTTGCAGGTAAATCAAGTCCAGATTTTCTTTCTTCAATAAATGCGTAATTCTGTTTCTCTTGGTCTTTTCATTCAGACCATTAACATTCCAAGTCAATACTCTCAGCGCCATTGTAAATTTCAAATTAAATATATTTTTATCAATCTCTATTCAGATATTGGCCATAGCTAAATCCGCTTTACCTTCTTCCTCCTCAGAGAGTTCTAACTCCTCCTCTTCTTCCTCTTCTTCTTCTTCAGGTGATTTTTCACCCTCTTTCGATGGTTTCCTGTACCCAAGCTCTTCTCCATATTTTCTCAGAAATTTACCTATTTCCGACTCAGATATTATTTTAAATCTTTTCATCTTGTAAATGAAGGATAGACCTTCTGGGAACTCCCAGCGAAATCTCAAACCATTTCTTCTCAGCGTTTCTGCCAGAGATTTATAACTTCCTCTTCTTCTCAAGAAATGAAGCGGAATCTCCTTGTATATCAGAATCTGTTGTCCATCAATCACAAACCGATTGTCATAACTATGTTTCAGGATTCTATCTCGCACGGCCATAGATGTCAATGACACAATAACGTCGCCTGGTGTCTTCTTCGCTCTCAGTTTCTTTGATCTGACTGCAATTCTGAACACTTGTGAGATTGCATCAGCTACTTCCTGTTCTTGCCATCCAAGCCACTTCGCCAATTCCGTTATTACTTTGGCCTTAATATCTTCTCCTTCCTCCCATGGAATCAAACGGAAACGAAGATTCTGTTGCCTTTGTCTCATTTCAAGAAAAGCAAGCTCCTCAACCATCCTCCTTTGCGTAATTTCTACTTCTGACACTCCTGTTCTATTCCTCTCTGTTTCTTCTCTGCATTGTTTAACCTCTGTCTGCACTTTCTTCACTTTAGCTTCTATATTTTTTGTTTTCACCGTTAAATCCTTCACTTGAGCTGAGAGCTCCCCAACTGCCTCTTTAATTTGTTTCTGCATGTCTTCCTTTAGTTCTGACAACTTCTGATCCATACTTTGTTCACTTTTTTCAAATTCTCTCCTTATATGTATCATTAATCCTTCCCGTTCTTTACCCTCCTCTTGTCTGGAATCTCTTCTCTGTGTTAAAGGTGTTTTCTTCTTCTCTGCCATCACAATTTTTATTAACTTCTATTCCAATAGGACACAATTTAAGCACGTATTAAAGTTAATTCATTCAATAGACTACAATAACCTTCAACCAATCGAGTTAATCTATTAATACTCCATTAATTGATGTTGATTAATATTCACCCAATTACCATCAAAGATGTTAAATTTACTTATACTAACTTCATTTTAACCTCTCTAACTTTAAATTATCCAAATATCAAATTTATAACAATTTATCAAATTTTATCAATTTTTCTATATAGTCAAACTCTTTCCCATTCAATATAACATTCAAATTGAATTTTATATGCAATAATTTTCCAAATCCACCAGATGGCGATCTAACATAAAAAAAAAGAATTTTCTAACCAGTGTCCCATACAATAATTTTTAAAATCCACCAGATGGCGCTCCAACCTAAAGAATGAGATTCTTAATCCAGCTCACAGCACAGACCTTATCTTGTTGTGTCTTTCTTATGACCTTGAAACCAGAGAAAGCCTCAAAGGAAGACACGCAGCAACTTAAGTTCGTTTCTACTGCAATCGAAAAAACAAAATGAGACCCGTAAAGGAACCTTTAAAAATTAAGAGTTGAGAAAAAAATTGAAGCAATTCTTCGGCTTTTTCACAGTCTAAACCACTTGTATTGCTTCTCTGTAACAAAGAGTTGTTTAACAAAGTTTTTGCCCGTCCAAAAGATATATAAATCTTCAACCGCTTCAGAAGGTCTAATCCAGTTAGGAAAAAGTAGATAACAATAGCTCCAATTTATAATAACTCCTAAACTGTTCCCAAAAACAACTTTCCAGCCGACTCTGATGAAATCCTTTGAAATGTAAAATCACACCACCTTGTCCGCCACTCAAATTCCTCTAGATATCCGGTCCTCCATAAGAAAAAAAAAGAAGGGAGGGGGAATTCAATTGTTAATCAAAAGTCTTTGGAAGTGTAGAATCAGGTAAGGGGAGAGTAACTTCAAACACCAGAGTTTTTTTTTTTAAATATCCCCCTTCCACCCCCCACGCTCTCCTCTGTTCACTATTCACTCCGTCTCTTCACAAAAAGAAAAGAGCGGGGGTGACTTCAAAACGCCAGTCTTGAACTACAGACTTCACGATCAAGCTTCTCCAGGTCCCATTATTCTTCCACTTCAATTTAAATATTAAATTAAACTCACTTTGCAAATGAAGGGATGTCTCCTCTGCCCCCACCGCTTGGTTTCGATTTGCATTCACGAAGGGGAGTTATGGCTGCTTTCCACCGCGCTCCGAACAGATTCCGATATAAACAAGCAGACTCACGTTTCTTTCGGGTGTGATCTTTATCTTCTAAATTGCCGTTTAACAGCCTGTTGATTCTCCCTCCGATAGAAACGACTTGTAAAGTCCTTGGAGGTTAATGGCTCTTCTGCCAAGACTTTGAGACTTCGCAAACACAGGAGTAGCGATAGTAAAGTGCCACAACTCGATCCTTTCCCCCCAACCCCTCCAGATCGGGGTGAAAGGAGAGTCGCAAGAGGCAACAGCTGATACCCAATCCCTCAGGGCCCCCCCTGAGGTTAATGGAGGCCACGTAGTCTTCGCGAACCTCTTGAAACCTCCTGTGCGCTCTGGGGATTCCTCAGAGGAGCTCCCTAGCGTCTTGTTCAGTCGGCCATTAAACCGGAAGCTCACGTTCTGGCAGCTTCTCAACTCATCTTCCATTCCCAGCTGGAGTTTTGGCTCCTCTACCCCACCCAATTGTCTGATCAGCCACTTAGACAAAATGGCGGAGCAGAGAAGCCTGAACTGTAGTACAGAGTGGAAAATCAGTTGAGAAGGTGCTAAAAGCTAGCAAATGGGACCAGGTGTGTGGTAGATCGGCTGAGGAGGCAGGGGAGAAGACCAATAGTATCTGTGTTGCCTTACTCACAGAAATTAACCAGCCCATCTCTAATAGCCACCCTAACAGGGCTTTTAAGGTAAGTGAAATAGCTAAGTATGTTGCTTGTCTCCTGTCGTGTTACCAATTCAATCACAATTTCCCCCAACATTTCAGCCCAGTATAATTTATTTCTCCTTTCCCAGCTTAAAAGAAGATACTTTCCCAGCTTAGTTTCCTTACTGTCTCATCCATATTCTATCTTTACTTGCATCTATCTCAACAGTATATTCAGTCTCAATGTTTGATTCTTCAATTAGCCAAACAACTTAGGATACATTTTAGCTAACTATATATATCATACATGTCATCCATGGTATATTTACCTTTTATTAAAAATACCTAATTTCAAAAGCCATCTCTAACTCAAGTTAGTACTTCATGGGCTATTATAAAAGAGCTACCTCTTGGTCTACAGATTTCACTTTATGCATAGAAGTTCTTAACTGTGCCTAACTACTACAATTATTTTAAGGATCTAACAAATTAACATTTATTTATATTTCAGGTTGATCTTCACATTTCTGTTTTCCATTTCCCATATCATGCCAATCAATTAGTAGCTTTGGACAATCAAAATACAGAAAACAAACTTTTTTATGCAATTGGTTCACTAATCCAGAAATTCTCTTTCTGAATTTTCTCTTTCCCTGCCAAGTCCGTTATCTTCATAAGTTGTTATTTTATCTTGATAGCAATCTTAATAGTTGTTCTGATGCTGAAAACATCCCAAGCTGTTCTCTCTTTTGTATCTATACTGAGTAAAGCAGATGTGTTTATCATGCTTCGTAAATTTGGCCTACCCAAAGATTTATCCTGCACCGATCTTGTTATATTCATCTGCAGATTAAATTCAGATCTCTGTTCTGGCTCTGGCTCCTGATCAAGTCTAATTTCATCTTTTTTTACAAGTTCATCCAGCACAATTCTTGTTGTAGTTATCTGTAGACTAAAATCAGCTCTCTGTTCTGCCTCTGTGTCCTGATCAGGATTAGAAATCTTTGTATCTTCAGAGGATGGCTCCATCTGTCATGTATACATGTCTTTTTTTTTTTTTTTTTTGCAATCCACATAGGATTATATTGGCAAACTCTTCATCTGATAAGCTTTTCCAGCTCATTGTGTGCTTATAGCTCACAACAAAAAGTTAATATTGCTTGTAATTGTAGTTTCTGCCACCATGTTTCCAAAAGGGAGGCGTGTAGAGGAAAGTGACTGGATTGAAGAAAGAAAGAGCAAAAGAGGTGGGGAACAGAGATTCTCCAGCAGTTATTTTCAAAACATGGAGTCCATCCAAGGTCAAATAAACATTCCTCTGAAAAACAGCTTTCCCAGCACTGCCCTTCAACTGCATCTTTAAAGCCACCACATATAGAAAGCACAAACCAAAAAGGAATTTCCTCAAGAGGGTTTTTAACTCTATCAACCCAAAAGAGTGATAGGCATAAAGGCAAATTCATAAAATAAATGTGAAAAAGATTACTTCTTTAAATATGTGCTTGCCTTTCAAAACATACACACCCCTTTGCCAAAAGCTGCTTCCACAAAAATGGGTGTTGGTACTTGTTTGAATAAAAGATTCCATATCACCAAGGAGAAGCTTGGTATAGAGAGACAGCAGGATAAAAGCAGTTTTACTTATGACATGCCAAATATTTACAGCTTTCTACAATTCTCCGGGACCAAAAGCTCATGCCTTCACTAGTTAATGGCATCGGTTTTCCTCCAGTGGGAGATAAGGCATTCTCCTACTTCCACAGAAGTTCACCGCTAGAGGTGGGCACGAAACAGAAAACCCATGGTTCGGGTTTCTCTGTTTTGGGCCCACCCTTGGTTCGGTTCGGGTTTGGGTTCGTACAAATTTTAAAATATTTTGTATGAACCCAAACCAATCCAAACTGGTTCGGGTTCTTACTGGGCAGCGGCGGCAGCCGATCCTGGCTCCTGTGGCAGGAGCTTTTTGAGGCGCTGGCTTGGGGCCAGTGCCTTGGGTTTTTTCCTTCAAGGGCCAACTGCACAGCCCCTGGGACACGGTTGGCGCTTCTTTTATTTTTATTTTTATTTTTATTTTTATTTTTATTTTATTCTTTATTTTTCTTTATTTTTCTTTATTTTATTTTATTTTATTTTTGTTTTTAAGCAGTAGCCCCCGACAATGAACATTTTAAACAAGTGCAAACAGCTATGAGAGAAGGCTGGGCTGGGTTCACAATTAGATTTAGTTGTGAAGGTGCTAGAAAAAAACATTGACAGTCCCAACAGTGGGACAAAATGCAATGCGGGTATAACCAGAGTGAACTGAAATGAACACAGAAAGAAAAGTCATAGCACATGTGGATAACTCAGTACTGCAACTTAGGGCCTTTTTACACAACCCCTAAGATCCGCTGGCCACTTAAATCCGGACCAGAGATCTTAGGGGTTCGTCGCTCTTCCTCTGTCCCCACCCCCCTCCGCACTTCCTGGTTGCTGGCTGTGTGAGGGGAGGGAGAAAAAAGAAAGAAAAGAATGCCGGCTTACCTCCGTTCTGTTCCCGGCAGCATTCAGATCTCTTAAAGGGGCGGGGGGCAGAAAAACAACAAACAGAAGCCAGGAGAGCCCCACACTCACTATCGTTACACCGGATCAAATATTTTTCACATCCAAAAAGCAGGTACCTGAAAGCTGCGCTGGGACGCGCTAAAGTGGACAGGGTCGCACTTAATTTCCTGTTAACTCCAGAGCTGGTGGGTAAACATTTTTAATCTCCGGAGCTTACAGCCATTTGCCCCGGAGTTTAGGGGTCGTGTATAAACGCCCTTAGAAGACTGATCTGCAATAGAGGAGGGGGAAGTGACATGAAATAGAAATGCAAAGTGTCCCACCATAGTGGAGGTCTTAACATCAATCATTACACACTGTTGAAAAGCCATTGTCATCCCTTTCCTACCCCCTTCCTGCCATTTTATCTGTACTTCTATACCCTAACATTTCTGGACAGGTGTTATGAGATGATCTGAAAGTATGTACTCCTCTCTGCTGCACAGAAGTACAGCGGGGCGTGTGTCATGGTTGCGGTGAATTGTAGGGCATCTTATTGTTGCATTTTTGAGTGGGCAGCGCTTTAAGCTCTGATGACTCATGAATCAGTTAACTGTAGTTCCAGATATTTCCTCAACTTATTGTATATATGCAGAATCATATTTAATGTAAGAAAAAAATAATAGAATAAAGCCCCTCTGCATGCTTCTCCTTCAACTGGTATTGTGCCGTGATAAAGGACCGCTGAACTAGATTTTTCTGATATACTTTGATGAATTTTTATATGCACCCAAAACATGGACTTCAAACAAATGATCTGAATTTACAGCGATAACAAATCAAGGTATAATACAAATGATAAATGACAATGATAACAGCCCTATTCATACTTAAAGCAATTTCAGTGAAATCTGTGTGTGTGTGGGGGGATTATGTTAGTCATGACTAACTGATGTGCCATTAGTCTACACTACAGATCTGGAACCAATCCCTTGGTATTATAAGTCCAATGTATGTTGTAAGCAGAACAGGCCCATTGAAAGCAAGAGAGTTCATGTTTCTTTTGATTAACAAGTCCCATTCATTTCATTGGGGCTATTCAAGCCAGGAGCAACATGGAATTAAGAATTAAGTAGGTTTCTAATGTTGGTGTTAGAATTAGAACTTTGAGGTGGTTCAATACAGTATTTTTACTTTAACCATGCTTTGACCATGTGATTAATAATTAAGTCTAATAAATTTTGCTCACTTTATAAAGACTTCAGGTTTGAGCTCTTTTTAAAGTTCTGAAAACAATATGAGATTTCAAGTTACTCAAAAAGTTCCCACCCAATGATGAAAGGAAATACCATCATTATACTTCTTTGTCACTATAATACACAATAACCCCACTACCATCAAGAAAAAAGTAATAAATTTTCAGCTACTCCACTTAAAACCTACCAAATAAAGTTGCTATCATGCCATATCTATCTATCTATCTATCTATCTATCTATCTATCTATCTATCTATCTATCTATCTATCTATCTATCTATCTATCTATCTAAACTTTTTTTGCGATTTATAGTTTTCAAACAAAAAGTTGTAAATAAAAAAGGAAAACAATGGAATGATTCTAATCTCAAACAAAATTTGCATTTCATCATAACAATATATGATCCTTAACTATTTCAATTTCTCATAAATTAAACAGGAAACTTAATTTGACTTATAATATTGATCTAAAAATTTGTAGAAATCATGCCATCTTTCTTCGAAGTCTTCATAATATCCATCTGGTTTCATTAATGCTGAGATCTTGTCCATTTCTGTGCAGTTTAACACCTTCATAATTAACTGGTTTTTGTCCGGAATCTTGTTTGTCTTCCATAGTTGTTCATACAACATTCTAGCTGCTGTAATAATATGGATCATTACAATTTTTTTACAATCACCAATATTTTGTTGTGTCATAGATAGTAAAAAATCTCTGGTTTTAGCTCAGATTAATTAATATACTTTGTAAAATAAATTTTTGTACCATACACCAGTATTTTTTAGCCCTCTTACATACCCACCACATATGGAGAAAAGATCCTCGCTCTTTGTTACATTTCCAACAAACATCAGATATTTTATACTTTTTAGCCAGCTTATCAGGTGTTAAACACCACCTATAAAACATTTTATAAAGATTTTCTTTAAATGCTGTTGACTTAGTGATCTTTATATTAATTTTCCACAATTTTTCCCATTCAACTAACTGAATTTCTGACTTCAGATCCTGTGCCCATCTTATCATACATTATTTTACTATTTCATCTTCTACCTGTCTAGCTAATAAACAGCTATAAATTTTTAAATTAACTTTTCATTAGAAGAAAAAATGATTTTATCCAATTCAACTTCTTGATTTGAGAAGCTATATTGCTTTTTATCATTCCTAAACTTTTGATGCAACAAGGATATTATTATATTTTTAATGCATTGAATACAATTAGCTATTTACATGGGATTATTCAGTTTAATACATGAATAACCCAACTTCCCAATTTATTGCCTAAGTTGGCTGCCAAATAAAAATACTGAATGAAAATCAATAAAAACAGGCTTGTGAGATACAGTAGATGGAGAAAGCCACACTTCACAACCTTTGAATCAGCTTTCATCAACCACACATGTACATGTGACCATTTGAGAGTTGTTGTAAGCTATAGGAAGACATAGTAGAATAATTATATAGTACCATTCTATTAATATTATTGATTATATATAAAATACTGCCTTTAGTGAAGTCATGAACTTCACTCCAAATTGTGGAGAAGGAGGAGACTACACCACTCACAAGCCACCAATGGTGTCCTTAGTTGGGTATGTTTCTAGCTCTAAGCATAATACTGAAGGCACAGAGTCCTTCTGTAAAACTACCGTTATATCATTTCTGACCCTAAATAAAACCATCAAATACAATGACTTTGTTCCTGTTGGGTAATATAGGAATACCTTAATGGAATGATAGGTCATTGAGAAAATCCAAGGGTCTATTATTGCACTGATTAATGTCCTTTTAATGCCTTAGTTAATGAGCTCTGAACTGTGCAGACACAGTTTCAGCACTGGACAGGTCAAAGTTGCCCTTTTCAATCAGACTGCTAAATGTCTATTACATATTTAGCACTTCTTTCAAAAGAAAAAAGCATTACACAAAAGACTTATTGTGGTAACAGGGTGAATGCAAGGAAATGAGCCTGTTCTATAATATCCATCAAATGGCAGGTTGACTAATATACAATTTATATATTATTATGTAGTAATGGTGGATCCCTCCACCATTTTATGTTGTTATTAATTTCAGATATTATTCAATTTCAGTATCCATCAGTGTTCAATTCCTGTAATATTCAGCTTAGAAGACAAATGTTATCACTTATATACATACCTTTAGCATAATTGTGGTGAGGTATGAAGGCAGCTTGTCGCTTGAAGTGGTAAAAAGCTGCCTGGATGCTTCACCACAGAAGATTTGAAGGCATTACAATCCATACACAAAGGAGACTGGGGGCATGCCTACCCTCTGATAACTTGTGTCTGCAAGAGAACTCTTAATACAAAAATGGCCCCAAATTACCCCCCAAATGTCCTCTCTAAAAGCAACATTTAAGTGTTAACGAGTAAATGGTACTTGTTGACTATAACTATGTCTCGTTAAAAAGCAAACATTTTTAAAAATGTAATCTTTTAAGTCCTCACTCCCCACAGGAAGTGTCATTATGCGTATCATGTTAATTAACTTTCAACCTCTGGCTGGCACCTACCATCCTCTGGCAGTTGATAAAGATACATCCACTGATTCCTGCCCCCATTTCACTCCAGATAGCTACCTGGGCCACCCATCCACCATTTTAATTTCTCTCAATGTCTCAGCTCTAGCAAAGTTCCAGAGCTTTATGGAAAGTCTAAATGGCAACCTTACCCAGGGCTAGTTGCACAATACAGATCAGAATCTGTATAGATTCACAATACAGAGCAGAATGCAGCGCATAATCTTTGCTCAAGGATCCTTCAAACATGAAGTTGGCCCTGAATAAACTTGCCTTAAAGGGGATGTAAGACTTTGTAGTTTTTCCCTGCAGTCTGGGCACATGAGTGTATATAGATTTTTTTCTCTGCAAATAAGTTTTCTATTTTCTTTTATTTTTCGTATCAAGGCTAATAGACACCTTTTCCAAATTTCAGATGTTTTGAAGTAATTTTGCATGCATGTACTAATAGGACACAAAATCAGGGCCAGTAAAAGTGGCATGCAGGAGTCACCACATTAGCAAATCACTGGTCAGATATAGTGTACTTTTGATATGAATTCCTGTAGTGAACATGGGGTTGGACTTAGGGCCTTTTCACATGACCCCTAAGATCCGCTGGCCACTTAAATTCAGACCAGAGATCTTAGGGGTTTGTCGCCGTTCCTGCGTTCCCACCCCCTCCGCACTCCTGGCTGCTGGCTGCGTGAGGGGAGGGAGAAAAAAAGGAAGAAAAGAATGCCGCTCACCCCCGTTCTGCCATCTTGCTTTGCTCCTGGCACTGCATTCAGATCTCTTAAAGGGGCGAGGGGGGCAAAACAACAACAAACAGAAGCGAGGAGAGCCTGGCACTCAATACGTTACATCCGCATCAGGAATTTTCACCCCCGGAGAGCAGGTACTTGAAAAGTGCGCTGGGACGCGCTTAGGTGGGCGTGGTCACACTTAATTATCTGTAAACTCCGGAGCTGGTGGGGAAATAATTTTAAGCTCCGGAACTGGGAGCCATTTGCCGCGGAGTTTAGGGGTCGTGTGAAAAGGGCCTCAATAGCCTTTCCAACCCCTTCATTCTAAGATTCCATGTGTGTTTTGATGCAGGCAGGTCTACAGCTCCATCCCTGCACATCAGATCATGTGTGTCTTGAATGGCATGATTAATTCTTGACATCTCTAATGTTCAACAAAGGATCTTGGGCTGAACTTTGCAAAGTAAGCCAATGACTTGGCTGAGAGCAACTCGGATTCATCATTGGAAAGGTTACTTTTTCATAGGAAAGACGAAAAAGCTTCATGCCCAGACCTTGGCAAACAGCTCCTTGTCCGAACGGACAATACTAAACTAGATGAAACAGTGGTCTGCCTTGGTGCTATGTGGGTTGAGATGTGCCTTCTGCGTTCATGCATACTGTGCGCGCACACAAACATACCACACCACACCACACACACACACACACAAACAACACACACACACACACACACACACACACACACACACACACACACACACACACACACACACACACACACACACACACACACACACACACACACACATCCACACAGCCACTTATTGACCTTCTTGCTGGAAAAATAAATGATTAACCAGAAAATGTCTATAGACGAATCAATACAATGCATTTTTTTTTTTAGTCAAATCCTCCTGTAGCCAAGAATAATAAGGGGAACATGCAGAAACACACCATTAGAGAGGTGGGGGGATTATCTGTTTTTCAGTAATATACGAGGAGGAATACTTGTCCAAGAAGCTGAAACTTCTCAGTGAGTAACAACTCAATGTGAAGAACCTGGGGTGGGGTGGTGGTTCCAAAGTCCAAATCAAAAATTTTCAAAAAGACAACACTAATGATGATTTCATGCCATGCAGGCAGACCTAATCTGCAGTCCCCACCTGCACTCATTCAAATGATGATGGCTATGTTCATGATGGGGCTGTCAGCTATGGTGTGTGTGTGTGTGTGGGGGGTTCTGTTCTTTTCGCTCCAAGGTCAGCGGCAAATCTATTGGCTTCAGTAATGCAAGGTCATGGCTTAAGGCCGCAAGTTAACGAGGTATAGGTCACTAAGCCTCTGCTGGAGAGCAATTCTACCAATCAGGATTGTGCTCCAAGCAGTGACCCAGAGGTGAAAGGCTCCTTATCTCATTATCAACTTCCTAAACCCCCACCCCCAGGCCCTTTGCTTGAACCATTTCATGCATAGTTAGTTTCTCCAGCAGTTTCTACATACTATATTCTCTCCTACATACCTCTCTATATCCATTATAACCAGCATATGAACAAGCCTGGCTTTAGTTGGAGTCACCGTTCCTAGTCTCCTTCCTAGTTCACTTCCCAGATTTATGCTTAGCACCCACTTTTTGTGACATGTCAGATGTTCCTAATACAGTAACTCCATCCTTTATTCCCAGCTGAGAAGAAGAGACCTCTGGATGTTATCTGTGTTTGCTCCTCTTCATCTGTTCCTGCTGTCTCCTTTTCTTTTCTTTTTTAATTTCCTTTCTCTCCTCTATATTTAGTCCAAGGGTGGGGAACCTTTGGCCCTCCAGATGTTTTGGATGGAATCTTCCAGAATCCCCAGCCTACACTGCCAGTGATCAAGGGCTATGGGAGTTGTGGTTCTAAACATCTGGAGGGCAGAGGTCCCCCCCACCCTGCCTCTTGCAGTGAATACAGATAGCTATCCAAACGGCTCAGCAGGTGACAGGCCAAGGTCAGGGATGGCTGCTAGGCTTTGCTGAGGTCTGGAAAGAGCTTGCTAACTTGCTCCCCCCCCTCCTTTAAATTCTCCTGGCTTCACAAAAAAATGGGAGTTTATTAGGTCCCTCTTGGAACATCTGATAGGGCTGGAGACCAGTCTTTCGATCTAGTACTTTACCAGTTATCCAGGCCTTACGTTTATCAAAAAGAACTCCTACCTGCTGGTAACTTCTTCAGCACACCTGAGTCCACTGCAGTCTTTTGGATACATTGACCCAAGGGCTTTATAGGTTAAAACCAGCACTCTGAATTGTGGAAAGGGACCAGCAGCCAGTACAGCTGCTCTAAGGAGGAGGGTTATGTGATTTCTGTAACCAGTCCCAGTTGGCAGTCTGGCTGCTGCAATTTGGACCCACACGGATCCCTCTGCCCATCTCCTTTATTTCCAATTGTCCTTCTGGGCCAATCTTGTTGAGACCCATCAGGCTGATGCCCATTACTGGTCAGACACCGGAGCTGCAGATCTGAGAACATCTGAAGCACTGAGAAAATGAGCAGTCAGTGTCAATTTGGGAGGCAAAATGAGACAGACACTAGAAATTGTTGCCTTCCAAGAAACAAGCCTCCTTCAGCTCGGAGGAGCCCCATGGTCAAGCACCTGTCCAGTTCTGCCATCTAGGTGGGATGCCTACTCAAGGTGAGGCTGGAAAATAAAGCTGTTATTGTAGAGGTTCTGCTCTGTGGCAGACCCACTAGATGTCCTGCGTCGCCAGCTCTGATGGTGAGCTTAACTTCTATGCATGCCTCTGGAACTTCCAATGATGCAGCTAATTGTGACACTTTTGGGGGGTATATTTGCTTAACTCATTTAGCAATGAGACTTACTCTCAAGTAAATGTGAACAAGATTGGAGCCTTAAAATCTTTCGTTTAGGTGGCTGAACATACCTTGCGACCTTGGTCTTTCTCATCTTTTCTGCCCTGGTCTTGATGAGAACGTGCTGCTTAGAGACTCACCCCCTCTTGGACACTGCATCTTTACTGTCCTTTCAAAAATAGGCAAAGACCTTTCTCTTCAGGCAGGCTTTCCCTTAATAACTGGTGGTCTGAGAGGGTTTTTTAAATAGATCATTGTGCTCTGTTGTTTAAATGTGTTGTAGCACTGATTTTATTTACCATTTTAATATAATACTTGTTTAATTCTTTTTAAATATTGGTGCAGTGACCCCCCACCATTTCACGGTTCAGGGATTGTGGTCCCGCTACATTGTGGGACTGCAGTACCTGCACCATGGGGGCGGGCGGGGGGCGGGGGGGAGCCGGGTTGCTCTGTGCTGCCCCCCGCCCCTCCAGAAGCCTCCGGGGTGCATGGGAGGGCGCCGCTGACCGATCCGATCTCTCTGCACGGCCCTCCGCCCCTCCAGAAGCCTCCGGGGTGAGTGGGAGGGTGCCGCCGAGTGATCCGATCATTCTGCGCTGCCCCCCGCCCCTCCAGAAGCCTCCTGGGTGGGTGGGAGGGCTCCGCCGAGCGATCGGGTAGCTCTGCACCGCCCCCACGCTCTTCCACAGCCCCCTCCGCCCCCTGCCCCCGCTTCCGCATATCGCGGATTTTCACGGATCGCGGGTGGGGTGGGTCCCTAACCCCCGCAATCAGTGGGGGGTTACTGTATGCCTACCATTTTTAGCTTTGGAATTATTTATTTAATGATGTAAGTTGCCTTGGGTTCTTCTTAAGGTGAAAGGTGGAAGATAAATAAATAAATAAATAAATAAATAAATAAATAAATAAATAAATATTTAGTGCTTTGTGTGTATCTCTGTTTAGTGTGCGTTTTACATATCATATGACTGGCTCATGAGGAAGGGGGACATACAAAATATACTGTACTATTTTCTCTTTCCTGATTGGCTTATCTGGTTATCATATTAATATGACAATTTATTAAATTGTCTTTTGATAATACAATTTACTGACTTGAATCCTTTTTTGTTTGAGAACAGAGGCAGACAAAACCATGGTGAACTATATGTCAGAAAAATTGAAATAAAATTTAGTCTACACACTAAATAAACCAATGGCAGCCAGATTTAAAACATTACCTAGTGGTCGGTTGTAACATTTTAGTGATCTAATAATGGTATCACCCACTTTGGCCTTGGTAATGTGTGCTTTCACATCTTTTTGTTGCACCCATTTAGTCCCACAGATTGATTCTTAGATTTCTACTAACAAGACAATGAAAACAACATTACAAGAGTCCAGCATCTTATTTTCACCCTGTGTTTGGTCTGAATGCAGAATTGTGTTGTTGTTGTTGTTGTTGTTGTTGTTGTTGTTGGTGGTGGTGGTGGTGGTGGTGGTGGTGGTGTGTGTGTGTGTGTGTGTGTGTGTGTGTGTGTGTGTGTGTGTGTGTGTGTGTGTAGGGGGGAATCTTTAAGGAAAGTGCCTGGAGTCCACCTCACAGCTCTTGGCCCTTTCACACAAAATCTGTGTGCGCATTAGACATTCCACCTTGTTTCTCTCACATACCCGTGGCATTCTGTCAGAGAAGAAAGGAAATATATATCCTGCTATCTTTACAAGGCATCACATCTTCAAAGGAGAGCCGAGTGGGGAGAGAGAAGTGTTTTTTTAAAAAAAAATTGCAGAAAAGCCTATTTTTGAAAGGAATCGGCAACTCTCGGCACAAAGCCTGATACATACATTTACCATTTTCATTTCCAATACACTGAGTTCCTCAAAGTCTTCCCTCAGAGATTGATAGTCACTCTACTTAACACATTAATGCTGCTACTTAACATTTATATAGCACTTTGAGCATTTGGAATCCCTTTACATATCTTATTTCAATAATCCCTATGCCTACGATGTAAGAGTTGGTGTTATTTCCCCCTCATATTGCAGATTGAGGGCTGAAAGGATCACAGCAAGCTAAGATAAGGCTACCCAGGAAGGTTGTGTGGGTCAAAGTGACATCAGAATCCATGATTTTTTTTTAGACCTCTTTCTATGAACCTCTCATTACTATGTTTAGTTCAAATATACTGTTGGCATTATTGGTCTTTGTTGTTGTTCAATGACTTATTTCTTCATTTGAATATTGTTTCAAAATGGTGAGGGTACAGGTAACTGTGGAAGTGCTTTTTCGCCTTTGGTAGCAGTTGAAGACTGGTGGTGAACTCAGTCACACAATGGACACCCCAGCAGAAGCTGCTTGGGTGATGACCATTGAGCACATTTCCCCCTCCACAAGGTTCCAGCATTGATGATCTAAATGAATTGCAGTCAAATGAATGTGGCTGTGATAATGAATAATAATTGCAATTACAGCTACTGTGTATGCTTTTTTGTGTGAACCACTTAGAGCACAACACATTTATTGCAGTCTAGAACTGCTGATGATTTCCTGCACCGACCACTGGGATAGGTCAGCTCTGCACTTGTGAAAAATAACTTATTCTTATTTTCCCCTTAAGGCTGTGGTTCCCTGGTCCCTCCACCCCCCAGCATTGGAATTCGGGGGAGGGGGGAGGTTGGAGCTCTCTGTGGCACAAAAATCTAAGCACCATGCCAAACTCCAGATCCCAGGATTTCAAAGGGTGGAGCCATGACAGCTTATGGTGACTTCACACCACAGGAATTGTGTAGTAGAGATGGGCACAAATAAAAAAATGACATTTCGTTTGTCGTTTGTCGTTTGGAGGGTCTGTTTCGGTTCATTTCCGTTTTTTGTGAATTTTTGCAAAAAATTCATTTTCATTTTCATTCATTTTGTTACTGTTTTGTTACCATTTATTTCAATTTATTGTGATTTTTTTAGCATTTAAAGCAGTTCACTGTATTGCAGTAACAAAAATGAAACGCATGACAAAATTTCCAGTGTTTCTGTTCGTTTCGTTTCATTTTGGAGACAAAATTCGTTTGTTGTTTTGTTGTGCAATGAAACAAAAAAACGAAAATGGAAACGAAAAATTGTTCGTTTCGTGCCCATCTCTATTGTGTAGTATAGATATGCTATCAAATGCCTTCTCACAGGAGTCATGAATAATCTTTGTGCCAAACCCTATCATCTCTTTTTGATCACTGCCACCAATTTCTTCATTGCAGGCACTTCCTTCAGTGTTAGGGAGGCAGCAGAAGCAACACCTCCTCTTTTGTTCAAGCTAACACCGTGCCTGTGACTAGCCAAGAGACTTTAGCACCTGACGTAGAAGATGCTACAAGTAATCCCCTATCACTGGCCACGAACACTGCCTCATAGTGTTTTAGATAACCATCCACCTGGGCTCCTTCATGATATCCCAAACTTACTGGTTTGTTTGTTTGTTTGTTTGTTTTGGGGGAAAGATAGCATAATAGTACAGTGGGCTCTGATGGTGGGGTGTTTTGTTTCTGGAATGATTTTTCTAATTGAAATTGCAATCTGAAAATACAGCAAACTTAAGTTATTTCCTTGCTTGGCTTCAAATATCTTCTTGGTTGCCCTTCACTTTCCACTTGTTATTCCTTCTCCATACACCCTCTGCTCCATGTAATTCAAAACTCTCTCTCTCTCTCTCTCTCTCTCTCTCTCTCTCTGTTTTTACTTACTGCTTTCTTTACCAACTATTTCTTATTCAGGTACATTTGGTACCACTCCTCCCCAAGTAGAAGGGAATGCTTTCAATGACTCTGTGGGTCTCCCAGTAGTCAATCACTTTCTATGTGCTGCTCATACATATAGGGAAGGAGCCACTTGTGCTTTTCAGCATCTGTGCTGCCTTCTGTAATAGCTATGAACCATTTCACACTTTATATAGGAATAAGGCTTGGATTATGTAATAAGTGTACACCCCACCCATTCTCCAGGCAGACTACTCTCCAGGGACTTCTAAGTGGTATAGCTCATACTTTCCTTCTCAATTCCCCTGTTCCTCACAATGCCCCTGTGAAGCAGCAGGGTCGATACGTAGGGACTAGCCTAAGGTTGGTGGCTGAGCCAGGATTCAAACTTTGGTCTTCACAGTCTTGTCTGACTCCCTAGCCAATTTACCACTCTTGCTTGCCTTAGGAATTATGTACAGTTGAGCAATGCTTCCCACATTAAAGTTACACTTTTAGGTATGTGTGCGTCTATATACATTGCAGGCAGTTCCTTCACTGTCAGGGAGGCAGCAAGAAGCTACACACACACACACGTGGAAGTAGGGGTGGAGGAAGATTGTGTGCTGATGTCCAAACAACCTTCAAATAAAACTTTCTTTGTCATCTCCCATGTGACTGCAGTATATAGGAGAAATAGGAGAAGTTGCTTTGTTTGCCTACAGATCTCCACATTTCTCCAGGCAGGACAGCCATGTTGGCAGGGTTGTTCAAGGAGATGCAATTTAAATAATACCCCCCTCACCAATTCCCATGACAATCACTTATTTTACTACCTGGCTCTCTCTTTCTACATGCTTTGTATGTTGGCTTGCACAACTTGCCCAAAATATGATATACACACATATTAATGGCCATCCAGAGCTAATGACTTCTCCATGGTATTGCCTGCTTGTACGTCAAACTCTTCAACCTGTACAGCACCAAAAACAACATACCCTCAGTGTTCTTAGGGCTGTCTCTTCAGCTGTGGCCTGGAGGATAAAACCCATGTCAGATGAGTCCCTGAAATATGCCAATGACTGCTGCGTGAAGATGCGGATGGCATTTAAGAGTTATGTTATCACATTGTGCAGCCAAAAGATGACTTCAGAGAGGATGATGTAAAGAAGGGCAGTGGAGGGCCACTTACCAGAACATGCAAAAATTTTCAAGGAGAGTGCTAAAAACAAATGGCACACAGGGCAATGTTATCTCTCCCTCTTTTTCTTGTGCACTCACCAGTGTTTGCAAAGAAAACAAAAATCTGTGAGGGTCTGTAGCTGAGGGCAAGAACAAGCCACAAAATTAAGACTGAGGTTTCAGCTCAGTGGGACCCAATCTACAAAACACACATTAAAATGAATTATTGTTAAAAAGTAGACATGGGCACAACTTGGCGAAATTGTCGTTTCCGTTTTCGGATATCGTTTCCGTTACGAAACGGAAACAGTAACGACAATTAAGCTGTCAGAACTCGAACTCGAACCGAAAAAAGAAAAATTGAAAAATTTGTCATTGTCGTTCCTGGCATTGCGCGGCGATCGCGCGATGCCAAGCGGCACAGAAAAAAGTTTTAAAAATAAAAAAACCCCGATTCCCGGCCAAAAAAGCAGGCGAAAATATGCCTGCCTGAGGGCACCTACCAGAGGGGTGGTTTCGGGGGGGGTCCCCAGCCTTCCCCCCCTCCTGTCCTGGGCTGCTGGTACCAGGCTGGGAGGGGGCATCCTCGGCGTCTCCATTTGCCATGCGGTGCGGGGGGATCCAAAATGGCGTCCGCAATATTTTTTTTGAAATCGTGGTCCAAAAAACCACCAAAGCACCACAGAAACATGCGAAAATTAGCTATTTTAAATGCTTGAATTTTTACAGTAGCAGCAGTGGGTTTTTTATAGCAGTAAAAGGTTGCACTGATTTTATTTTATTTTATTTTATTTTTATTTTTTTACACCTGTGCAATGATGGGCTGGCCATGGGATGGGACCATGCAAATTTTTGGACCCATTCTACCAATCGCATGGCCAGGTTTTGACTGACACTTCGGGATGTGCAAGAGGGCATAAAAAGCCGAGGCACTCCCAGAAGAGTCGCAGTCCGGGCTTGGATATGGGTGTGAGAGGGCCGTGTGTAGCTGGCTGCTGTGCTAGACTAGTTTCGATTTCGCGGAGCCTTTAGATTTCAGTTAGGCAGGCAGGGAGGGAATTGATTCAATTGAATTTTTAGGAAATAATAATAATTCCTTTCATTCTCTGTCTGCTGTGGGGAATAGCAACAGTTTATTCTTTTTTATTTTCCTGCAGTTTGTTAGGATTTCTTTTCTGATAGTGCTTCAAAGGGGGGGAGGTTTGAGTGGGAGGGGAGGTGTGGATTTATTTTAAAAATTTCATTTGCTTGGTGGCAAGCCAAGGTCCTTTCATACCCTGCCTGCAGCTCTGCTATGGGTGCACTGCCCACTTTGTTTGCAATAAAAATTGTAATTGCTTTATTCGATGCAGTCTTGTGCAGCAAGTCAGTTTAAAGTGTTTTCCGCCTGCTCTAGGTCATTGCAGGACCTGCGCCCGCCGCCCGCACGCCAGCCGCCCACGCGCCCACGAGCCCACACGCCTGCCCCTCCCCCTGCTGCTGCCGCCGCCCGTCCATGCCCCCCCTCCACCCCACCCGCCGCCTAGGGCGCAAAAACACCTAGCGCCGGCGGGACGCCACTCGCTGGGATGTCAAATCACGCGAAATCGCGGCGGCGGTAATGACAAACGACAAACGACATGACAAAATGACAATTTTTTTAAACATTTCACGAAAAATGGAAATGACCCAAACGGACCCGTCCCGAAAAATGACAACTCAAAAAAATTTTTTTCTGGTCATGCCCATCTCTATTAAAAAGGTGTTCTCTTGAGTCATCAGAATTAGAAATGGGCACGAACCGAACTTTTGGTTTGTTTTGTTATTCGTTATACATTTCGTTACCCAAGCCAGCGCCTCAAAAAGCCCGTGCCACAGGGGCCAGGATCGCCTGCTGCCACTGCCGCCGCTGCCTGCTAAAGATAATGTGTTGTTGATTGAAGAAGGTGATGATGAGGATGTGGACGATGAGGATGAGGATGCTGCCAGTCCAGTTTGTGCAGTTGTTGTCAACGTCTGTGTTTTTTTTAATATTTTTTGAATGTTTTTTTCCCACCCATGCTGTCAAACGGATTAAATCGTGCAAAGCGGGGGGGGGGGAATAATGACTTAACGAACCAATGAAATGAATTGTTCATTTTTTTTTGTTAAAAACGAAATTAACCAAACCAAACCAAACCCTAAAACGAACTGAACCACCATTTTTTTCGGTTTGTGCCCATCTCTAATCAGAATCATTAAAGCAGACTTGCACCCCATCTATGGGAAGCTTTTCCCCAGTGACACCCATAATTGCTGTAAGCAAACATGAACCACCTACATATGTCTTTCAGGTGAAAGTCCAGAAGATTGGCTACTGTGTTCTCTCGGTCCTTCTTGATGGGCCTTGCAGAGTCATAGAATTTTGCTTCAGACCCAAATAGGATAGTTTTTCATTAGAAATCCTGCCATGATTTCCTGTTGTTGATTATGTTTGTTTGCTTGCTTGCTTGTCACAGAAAATCTGCTAAGGGGGGAAAAGACTGTATAGTTGTCAACTGTGTACTGACTGGTAGTATTAGAAGACCTTGGAAATTAATGTTATTCTTCACTCCTTTTTAGGAAAAGTAGTTGAAGTGAGCAAAATTGTTGTTACTTTCAGCCATTTTAACTTCCACGGTGTTGATGATACTGCAACTTTGGAAATGCCATTTGTGATCTTATCATAAACTTGCTTGCAGCAGTCATTGTGGGCCTTTTAAAAACCCACCTCTGTGTTTTCAAACAAATTCTTTTTAAAAATCAACTTCAAACACAGAATGAATTAAAAATCAGCCATAAGTAACTTGTTACTGGCAAGTCATGTAACACATCACTTTTTTGCTATTGAGTAATGGGTAATGATAACAAATTGCTACTTTAACACAATAAGGCAAACATTAACACATTCAGTTTTAAAGTAATGCTTCTAAGTTTCTCTCTGTGAGCACCCTCATATTCTCAATAAACAATTTTAATTTTAGGTACTACATTCACTTTGTCAGTTGGCCTGTGACTCACAGACACCTACAAATGAGTGTAGAGGTCTTACTTTTAGGGGGTCAAACTGTTAATTGCTTTGTCCTAATTAGACAAGAAAGCAGGTACACAGTTGGACAAACATTAGGATAAGGTGTACTCTCCTTGATTCTTTCAGGAGCAAAAAGAACTAGAGCATCAAATATGGCCAGCAGGCAAGAAGAGACAAAGCCTCAGGATGCTATATGAAGAGGTAAGTCATCGGACCCAACTTACCGGGTTCAGCATTGTGGTCGACAGTGGCCACCGACCAGCAGAAGAAGGTCCAGAGGCAAGATGGTGCTGGCCTCATGGCTTACAGGGAGACCTGAGCCATTACGGCCAACCCTTGCTGGCCCATTCATGGCGCACTACAGGACCATGCAGTGGGGGCAGTCACCCAGGAAATGCCCCCGTGCAGGTGCAATGGTCCATCGAGCCTGCTGGCATAAAAGGGGAACAGCCCCCTGGAATCACCTCACTCATTTCCCGCTCCAGACATTCCCCCACCCACCCACCCCATTTGGTTATCGGTATTGGTTGTTATTAGAGATGGACACAAAATGAATTTTTATTCATTTTGTTATTCGGTATTCGTTTTGTCAGGGAACAAAATGAATAACGAAGGGACCCCTCAAAAAAACGAAATGAAAGAAAATGGAAATTTCCATTACGTTTGCTTCATTTTTCGTTCTGGTGTACCTTTCCTCCTGGGCCAGGCCAGGGGAAAATAAAAAAACAACAGGGGCACTAGCACCTCCCAGCTAGGAAGTGCTGGCTCCAAGCCAGCTCCAAGCCAGCGCTTCTCAGCTGTAAAAATAAAAAAGAGGGAAAAAGCCCCGCAACGGAGACTATTTCAAATAAAAATAAAAAACCAAAAACATTCAAAATTAAAAACCCACATCCCCCCCGGAGACCCCCCACCCGAGCCAGGACCAGGCGGGTGGGCAGAGACTCCAGGGCCCCCAGCTTCTGCTGTTCTTGGCATCCCATCAGCACGGGCAGGTGCGGAGGCGGAGGAGGAAACGGATGGGGCACCCACTCAGGGCGGCTGGAAACGTCTCCCAATCTCCCTCGCTCACCACCCCGATGCCTCTCAGCCTCCCCCAGCTCCCTCCATGCCACCCCCTCTTGTTCTTGCTTGCTCTGTGTGCGGTGGTGGTGCTTTCCCACCTCTCTTGCCTTTCCCGCAACATGGGCTCCCTCGCCAGTACTTAGAGCCCATCTGCCCCCTGCGGTGGCTGCTGCTTCTCCTCCTCCTCCTCCTGCTGCTCCCGCCACCACCATCACCGCCACCGCTGCCGCCCCAGTGAGGGAGGAGCGAGAGTGAGAGAACCAGGCTCCTGGGAAGCACCACTGGTTGCCACCCATGCTCACCCTCCAGCCGTACCCTGCCTGCCCAAAGGGGTGTGTGTGTGTTTGTGTGAGGGTGGGATCTCCATCTCTCCGGCGGCAAGGGTGAGAAGGAGGAGGTGCACCAGCTTCCCCTCCACTCCCAGTTTCACTGGCTGGGTGGTCCAGCTCTCTTCCCTTCCCCTTCCCCTTTCCCATGCCTGCTCTCTTCCTTTTTGGCCCTCCAGAATGCTCCAGCCAGTTTCCCCAGCCAGGAAAATAAAACAAAAAAACAGAGGCACTAGTGCTTCTCAGCTGTAAAAAAAAAAAGGGGGGAAGCCCCACAATGGGGACTATTTAAACTAATACCCCCGAAAGTGTCCCTCCGCTGCACCGGGCCAGAAAAAATGAAACAAAACAAATGAAATACAAAATGATTTTTTTTTAAAAAAAAAAACATTTCATGTTAAACAAAATGAAATGGGGACTGGGGCAATGAATAATGAAACGAAACGTCATTTTGGCGTTTTGTGCCCATCTCTAGTTGTTATTATCTGTTTGCATTGGTTTGTGTTTAATTCATTTCCTTGTGTTATTTGTCACAGCTATGCAGCGTGGTGGCATTGGGACCAGATCCAGGCAGAGGCAGGGGCAGGGGCTAAATGGAGTCTGTGGAACCCCCGTGGGAACAGGTGGCACCAAGAGGCCCAGGAGGGAGCAGGATCTCTCCCAGCTCGGGCCGGGCAGAGGATGGCTCCTCTGCACAGCTTGGGGAGGGAACCCCGAAGGAGCCTATGCTCAAGGGTTTTCCAGAAGCTGGAAAAAGGGTGAAGCTACCTGGCAGAGGGTATCTGCATATCGGGGGACAGGCGGGTCTCCTGATGCAGCTGATCCGTCCCGATGCCTGGCCAGAGTACTGCAGTTGGTTACCAATGTCAATAAAGGCTGTGGCCTCTTCGTTTACCCAAAGATGTGTCCATGTGGTTCTTGTTGCAGGTCGGGAGGCTTAGCGTTAGATCGCAATGCTTTTATTAAAAAGTATCCCAACACATTTCGGCTGTAGATTTTAGAAAGCCTTCTTCAGGGGCTGTATTCACCAAGATTTAAAAGTTTCACAGAGGTTTCTAAGTGGTTGAAAACCATTCCTTCTTAACTCACTATTGACATGCTGGTATTTTTAATGAAAATTACACAAATGTGTTTTTGTTTTAATGTAAACTTTGCAGTTTGTGCAAAACCCACATTTTCCCACCTTAACCATTATATGGTTATATAGCTATTATATTATACAGACAAAGCAAGAAGGGTTTTGTTTCCTTTCACAAAATACAATGTATGGACTGCAAAGTATATATTTGCTGCTGGTGCAAACTACAACAGTTGTTACAAGTGGCACTGAGGGAGTAAAACACTGGTCTTTTTTCTCTGCTGCTGGATAAAGAATCACATGGTGGTTGACAGTTTTTCAGAAAGGTTTCTTAACGTGTCTAGACACTCTTTTTGGTTTTGTTTTGGTTGTTGTTGTTGAGGTAGAGAAACTTTTGGGAATATTCATTCCATCCTTAGTTTAATACCTGCCCTCTTTTAAGTTAGTTGAATACAGGGACAGGATGAAAGGTACAGGCTGTTGTAACTATGTGAGTGTGGAGACAGTACCTCTGATCTCAAACAGCATCAGGGATCTTCTGACAATTGCAATGATCAAACCGTTCCCCATGACGTGAGAACTCCCACAAACAATGTGGGGAAAAGGAGATCACAAATATTGTTATTATTATTTAAAGTGCACATTCCCCTTGTTGCTGAGGAACTGCAATTAAACTTTCAGATGGAAAGGAAGGTGGCGGACGCAAATACAGAAAGGTGCAGAGAGAGCAAATGAGAAGAAACAATTGTGTTCCCTCCGTTTATAAAGGACGTGGCATTGTTCGGCACAGGGGGTGACAGGCCCACCAGGTGATTTACCTAATGGAAGCAAGCTGGTGAGGGGGATGAAATACCATTATTGAAGGAGATGTGGAAGGATTTGTCAAAGAAGTAGGAAGGGAACTGATTGTGAGGGATGTCAGAAATAAACAGGCATGGTGAAATGAGGAAGAACACAGGAATCTCAATGCCAGGCTGCCCTTTGCTTAACAACCCCCAGTGATGCAAACAAACAAACAAAAAAAAAAAAAAAACAAAGCAAAAACAAAAAGGACATGGACAGGCATCTGAGACAAGCAAATGGTGAACAAAGGAAACAAGGCCTCCTTTGGTAAAAATGATCAGAAATAATCACCTGAAACACAACCAGCCTAGAGGTGATCAAAATATGACAAGATTGCTAGGCTGAGACTTAATACTAGGCAGACCTTGGGGCTAGACCTAGCATTATTCATTCATTAGATTTATATACAACCCTAGTCAGTGTATACACTACACTGTAATTATCTGACCATGAAAAGGCAGAAGGATCAAGGATTTCCACCTTCAGACTATCTTCTCTCTGCCCTGATAGGAACATCAGCTCCACAGTGTGGCCTGCTACACATATAGGAGATGGAACATGTTGAAACATGTTCAGTGGAATCTATGAACTCCAAGGCAGCCCTGGCAACCTGCATGTCTGCATGAATGTTCAGGTCCTCCAGAAGTATGTGTTGAAGGGGGGCTCAGCAATGCATGTGAGACAGTCCATCAGCCCTGGTAGGGAGAGCATTGGGTCGGTGTGTGTGTGTGTGCATGACACATAAAACAAAGTAAGGCATCTACCACAGGCAGCAGATTGTGATGTGAAAAAGCCAGTGAAATGCTCAGTTATACGTGGTAGTAGTAGTAGTAGTAGTAGTAGTAGTAAGTAGTAGTAGTAGTAGTAGTAGCAGCAGCAGCAGCAGCAGCAGCAGCAGCAGTACAAGCAGCAGCAGCAGGCATAGTTGGGGATAAAACATAATGAGATTTTCAGGCACATGTAACAAATGACCTGGCTGACTCTGAATACTATACAGCATCACATGGTTAGGTAGAGGAAACCATTTGTGCTTGTATTTGGAAACTGCATTCCCCCAAGAGGGGGGAAAGCTCTGTTTTGTTACAGGTTCATGCATTTTCTAGAAGCCAAATCTTGCATTTGGCAGTCTAGTTTTGTGCAGTTTGTCACTGGAATGTAATGCATCTCTGAGGAAATATTGTAATTAGAAGGAAAATTCATTAATTGCAGGGAATGCACTTTTCTCTTAATGTCGAGTTTGTCCGAGAGGCAGCAAAATATCTCTAGGTGGTCTTGCTGTGTCTTATTTCTGCCAAAAGAAAAGGGTATTGAAATCTGGGCTAGGAAAGCAGTGTTGATAGGTGATTCCAACAATACTGCCACTGTTCCAATCAAAACAACTCCTCTGTATTGTGCAATTAAAGACACTGGCTTGAGTCTGTTTGGGCCCTCAGCAACCAAAGAAATCTGGAGCAAATTTATGATGGTGCCAGAAGTAACACTGTAATGTCAGGATCATTAATGCACTGAAAAGTGAAATCTAATCAGTATTTATGATGTACCGCATATTTTATTAGTACTTATCCTTTCTTTTTTTTTAACATTAATTTTTATTAATTTTTTAAAGAAACTAATAATAATACATACACAATAATACGTAATTAATTCGCTTATTTTTACATCCCCCTCCCCAACACCTCCCCAACCCCTGGAACTGAAGAACAAATTATTTTCCATACTTTCATACAAGCTCTTTGGTACATTCCACCAATGTCTTTGGCTTCCTTTTAAACCTCCTTACTTTATTCATAGCTTAAGCCAATCCTTCAGTTTTTTACATTTCTCCCATATTTCTTTGGATACTTTTTCTTCCCTAATCCATCTAAAGTAACTATACCACTTTTCTTTTTCATAATTTCCCAATCTTCCCATTTTTAATCTTGCCAATATGTCTGATTGTATTGTTTCAAGAAGATATAGATTCCAATTATCCTCATTCCATATAGTGGAATCTTTCCATCCCCATGAGATCACTGCATGTGCCGCTATCAGCATTGATTTCAATAAATATTGATCTGCAACCCTTAATTTTTCACAACCCAATATACCCATAAATAATAAACTTCCATTAATTTCTAATTTAATTTTAAACCAATTTTCTATTTTCCTGAGGATTATATTCCAAAATGATTTAACTTTAACGCATTCCCACCAAAGGTGGCAATACCAACCTGGTTCATTGTTACAATGCCAACAATTTGGTTTGAATCCTTTTATCATGTATGCAAGTTGTGTTGGTGTTCTATACCATTTGAATATAACTTTCCTTTCTAATTATCTAAATTTCACCAATTTTATTTCTCTAATACCTTTCATCATTTTCCTTATATCGTCCTCTGTTAATATCATTTCATTGCTCCATTTATTTTGCAATGCTTTGAACAAAAAATCTTTATCTGTAACCATAAGTTTATATATTTCACCTGTCAGTCCTTTTCCCTTTGAATCTAAAATTTTATGAATTTTCCCAAACCTCTTTTCCTCCTGTATGGGGCCTTCAGCTTGTAAATATAACTTAACCCTATTATATAACCCTAACAGATTCAACCAATATTTCCCCCCCACATCATTAACTAATTCCTGACGTGGAATTAGTTTGCCATTCTTATACAAATTCTTAATACAATGATACCCTTTACACGCTAACTTTTTCCATAAACCTTCCTCGAATGAATCTCCCTCCTTTCTTAGGCCGTTACTTCACGAGCCTCTCGCTGCGCGGCGAGCCGTAATTTCCGTGCGAATCGACCGCTTTTGTCCGCACGCTCCTCCTCTTTGGGTTCGGCGCCACCCCGACCACGCCCCCTAAATCGAGCTCCAAGCGGGGCGAGAGATTCCCCTGCCGGAGGCCGGGAATCTTCTTCGCTTCGCATCCCGCTTCGCATCCAAAATCACGTGTGGCCACTAAAAAAGTAATTTTTTTTAATTTTTTTCGCCGCAATGCCGATGCATCGATATTTCGGTTAACCCGTTCTTTTGATCTTGCTTTCCGTTCTTGCAATAATCAGACAATTTTGCGTGTTTGTGCAGTTATTCGTATATCTCGGTGTCACATTTCTTTCATTTTCCCCGTACTCGACAAACGCCAGGTGCCGCTGTGTTCCCCTACGCGCCCCAACCTTTGTTTTCGAAATTATTGAAACCGCCGAGTGGTGGCGTTTGCCGGGCATGGTACTTTACTTTCTTGTATGAACTCTTTGGTATTTATTACATTTAGTACCGGATGTTGCTAGGTAAGCATGTTGCCCTCCCCCCACCGACCCCCCACCAAATACAAAATATACACCCAAAATGAAGGTTGAAAGTTTTGCGCTGATGCATCGAGCCGTCGTAAAGATACACCGGCTGTTGACTACACTTAGGGTTGTGCCTGCCCTGAAAATATTCATATTATTTAAACAACACCAGTGCCTCTGGGCATAGGCAGAGTTTTAAACGCACTACACTGTGCTGTTTGAGTAGCATCGCTTGCTGCTTCGAAAGCATCGTGGTCGTTCCCCCCCCTTAACCTACGCACCAAAAGAAGCATAGGCTCCGTTGAAACATATGAGGTTGACAGTACTGCGCCGTTGCATCGACCAGACGCAAATAAGGAGACGTTGTGGCGCCTATCGTTACGGGTGTTGCGATCCGAAATATCTTCTTTTGAAGGCAACACCAGTGCCTCTGGGCATAGGCAGAGTTCAAAACGCTCGACGACACTCAACCAGACTCCAAATTTTGAGCGTGCTGTTTGAGGATCACCGTTTGTTCCTTTTTAAGCGTCGTGTTAGCCCCCCCTAAGCCCCCCCACAAAATACAGCATAGCCACCGTTTGAACATTTAAAGGTTGAAAAAAATAATTTGACAGTTGTGCGCCGTTGCATCGCACAGAGTTGAAGACAAACGGGAACCCCCCTCTCGTTAGGGTTGTTCAAACCCTAAAAACCTTTCTATGAATACTACGGACTCTGGGCATAGGCAGAGTTTAAAACGCACGGCACTCGCCCAGCCTCCATTTCAAATGACTGAGGTTAGGGAAGGATTGCCTGATCCTTTGATACCGTCTGTGTTATTCCCCCCCTAAACCCCTCCCAGAAACAATTCCCCCTTTAGAAAAAAAGCTGTTATTTTCCTTTGCATCCAACATACGTAAACAGACGCGACTGCGCCTCTCAATAGGGTTGGGGCATCCCTAGCAATATTCCGAGGGAGACTGCAAAAGTGCCTCTGGGCATAGGCAGAGTTTAAAACGCACTGGACTCGTCCCGCCTCCGTTTTTTTGATGATCATGATAGAGCAGCACGGCTTGCGCCGAGGGAGACTGCAAAAGTGCCTCTGGGCATAGGCAGAGTTTAAAACGCACTGGACTTGTCCCGCCTCCGTTTTTTTGATGATCATGATAGAGCAGCACGGCTTGTGAAAGCATCGTATTCCCCCCCTTTCCCCCCAACGTCAAATAAAGCCTTGCCACCATTGTAAAATGTAAAGGTGACAGTTGAGCTCCGTTACATCGAACAGACGTTCATTCAGATGGGATGGCGCCTCTCGTTAGGGTTTTGGGCGGAGCGCGCCAGTGCATCGAACACATTACAGGGTTCCTTCAGAATGCACCATTGGTTTCCAGGAAAAAACTGTCCTAATGAATTTAATGGTTCCTTTATTAAGCTTTTATAAAAAAATAACTTTGAAGAAGAAACTGGTAAAAACAGTAGTTTTGCCTTGTTTTCAACTGTCCATTTTCAGCCTTGAGAGAGATGCTAAAGGCAAGCATCTTGGCTTACCCCTTTCTAAAAAGTGGTACGTTCCTCTCCTGTTTTCAAGGGTCAGTTCCGCTGCCTGAACTTATGACCACTGGATAGTCATCACCTCTGCCTCACACGGCAGGTGCTGGACTTCATGGTGCCTGCCGATAACCAGCTCCCATCTCGTCACCTTCTTAAACAATGGGCCATTAGTACACAAGGGCCAAGCGAATGTTTCTATTCGTTATCACCAGGCACTCCACCACTTAACTTGGAGGGAACAAGAAAGAGCAAGGATGAAGATACCGTTGGATACTGATTAAAATTATTGTGCTTAAAATAGAAGACACAAAGAGATGCATTGAAAAGAGTATATTTATTTGTTGCAAAGCTTCATATGCACAATAGATGCATGGGTTTTAAGCAGTGGATGGCTTGAAAAACAGTGTACCAGTTACAAAGATAGCATGGTAAACATACTCCTAGGCACCTGGCCCTGCAACGACACTTTGACCCCTTCTCCTATTGGTTGAAATTAGTTTCTTTTTCACCAGAAATGCTCAGGGTAAGGCCTCAAAATATTATAAAAGTCAGGGGCCACCTTTGGATAAATGTGGAGAGTTAGTTCAGAGGAGGGCTGTGTTTAGGAGTTCTGTGGAGTAGATTAACGTTGCTAGCATTATCATGGAGGGGGGTAGGGGCAGATTTTGGACGGAGGCAGAGGTGGCTGCCCTATTGGACATATTAATTCAGAATAGGCTTGGGCCTGTACTATTCCATATGCAGCCCAGAAGAAATGAGGGTGCGTTTAGGATTGCTTCTCGGGAACTTGCTAGAATGAACTATGCAAGAACCCCCACCCAGATAAGATCAAAATTTAAAACGCTGAGGCAAAACTTTAATAGAAGCCTTTTTTACTTTGGAGAACATGCTGAGGAGAGACAACAAGCAGCATATTGGGACCAGCTGCTCCAATTATGGATTCAAGCGGACCGCCCCCACCCTGCCCATCTTTTCCCCGCAGGTAAGATTAAACAACTTTTATGATAACATACTTAGATTTCAGACTTACCAGTCATGATAAGTGTGCAAGTGACATATCCAAGGACCAAGGCACAGAGGCACTGTGCCTCGGTTCTTGGATGTGGTCTGAAAGATTGATTAGCGCAGAAATTAGGCCCTACCACAAAGCCCTCCTCTGAACTAATGCTATCCACACCCCCATTCCTTGTTTTCCGCACCAGGGGCTGGCCCAGCAAGGAATCTTGGAAGGAGGAGGAGGATGAGGGCACAAAATCAACCACAGGTGCCTGAAGAATGCGGTGTCCAGGGGGGAGACTCTGACTCCGCTAATGAAGACCAAGGGGCAATTCCGGGGGACGTGCAACAATTTGGTCATGAAGGTCCAGAAGGTGCTGTTGAGCCCCAGGTCCAAGGAGAAGATGGTGAGTGGAACAGCACATAGAATGTTATAGATATGCTTTGAATTTGGTTCAGTTGGGTAAATGCTAATCACACCCACTAAAAATATTTCCCCTTTCTATTGCAATAGAAAATTTACCTGAACAGCCTGAGGATATAATGAGAGCAGCAGTGCCTCGGGCTGAGATGGAAAATTGGGTGGCGGTTTTGCAAGACGTTGTGGCTAGAGGTACATTTACATAGAATTTAACATTAAAATCACAGAGCAATAGTTAAAAAAATGTATTCATAAAATACTGAACTGAACTTCTACAGAGAAAATTGGTTGTGGTATTACTAAAATGATTAACTTGAAATCCAAGCTTATAGATTATTTACTTCTGGATAACTGTAGTCTAAGTTGGTTCTACATGACAATTAGATGCTACAGTATGTTAAAAATACTTAATAATTTAGTTAAACATCATTTGTTTGCAGTTGCAGTCCTTGAGCAGCACATCCTTCCAGGACAGGGGGCACGTCCACCACCCAGGAGAAGACGAAGAAGGAGATAGACTAGTTAAAAATATACTTATTTTAAATGCACTTTGAAATTGATAAATGTTTCCCCTTTAAAAAATTTTTTTTGTTGTTGTTATATACAGTACTTATTCAAGGGGTACATTTTCCCTTTAGTGTGATAATAATGATCACTGTTGTGCTCAATGAGCATAGTAAGTATCCATCTTTAAAAGTATTTTTTGTTTGTTAAAACTGAAAGTTAAAAACATTGCAGTATATCTGTAAAAGCTTGGGCTGATAGTTTAATGTGCTACCACATATTAAAACTGCACAGTTATGCTCAATGAGCATGGTTCCTATTTAAATTTAAAAATATTTGTAGTTATTTAAAAGTTGTACTGAGATACATTGCACTACCTCTCTGTGAGTTATTGATGTAACTTTAATGTTGTTGATCAGGATATTAAGAGGAGTTCTTGAGAAGGGTGTACTGATCCTTTGCAGAACTCAAGTGGTTTTACTTGCTACTCAAAGAGCCAAAAAACTAAATGCAGTACTTATAAACAATTTTATGATATTACCAGTGCATTCTGTTGCTGGTTTCTCTTATTTTATAGAAGTTATTCTTCATGAAGGACTGTTGGTTACTGCCTAATTTAGTTATTTACTGGGTTCTATTTGTTAATTCCTTTGAAATATGTATATGTAGGTTGTTATGCCAAACAGCACTTAAACTTCTTCTACTTGTAACTGCATAGTTCACGTTTTAAAAGGCTGCAATGAATACTTGTTACCTCTCCTTACAAAACCAAAGACATTAAGGGAAAGCAGTTCTGATAACAGTATTAGAATTTCTGGCAAAATATGATTGGCTGTTTTGAAGAACACCAATAGTAAGTTGCTGTGCTTTGCACCCAAATACTTCCTTTTCTTAAAATTGGAATTTATTAGGGATAGTTAAAAGTAGTAGTATGAAAATAATGTCCAATATTTCCAAATTCAAATGCAATGCTGATAAATAACCTCGCAACTTACAATCAGGGTGCTTTCTCTTACCCAGCTGATGTTTCAACCATTAATACTTTAACGTCCTTCACTTACTGATTTTTGCTAGTAACTCCAAGAGACCCACATTCTAGAATATATATAATTTTTGCTTATGTTTCAAGTACTGTAAAGAATAAAAAACAGTTAATACGAAGTCCCTGCGTTTGTGAGAAAATGTTCTTACTTCCAAATAAATTATTAAAACACATACAGTAACAAATACTTGACTGTGTGATGCTCTTTGTTATGTCTGCACTGGGCGTTGGTGTTATGTTGAGAATGTATTTTCAAGTCAACAGGTTATGGTCATTCGATTACTACACATAGTATTAAAAGAAGTTAATAATCAATAAAAACTAAGGTGAAAATATTTTCTTTTTCATTCTTTTCCTTTTGGGAGGTGTCCTAAGGAAAGATTGAGAATCGTCTACTGTTTCCTCCCTCTTTACAATTATGTATGGATCTCTATCATACTTCTTTTGGCCAAGTCCCTCATATAGTCTGGAATTATTTTTTTTCCTTTCACATTCCTTAACTGGGTCCTTTAATGTCTTTTTCACAGTTCTAGTGAGCTCACATACAGAGCCACGGGTCTGTGCCCCACCAGCTCTACTACTGCCACTTAGCAGGGATACAGAGCCATCATCATCACTATCCTCCTCACTACTGTTTCCAGAAACAGCAGTGTTACTGATTTCTGGGTCAGAGTCACTTATTTCAGCATGTACTGCTGGTGACTTGTCCCTGAGCCTGGAAGTACCAGTGTTAGGTGCATCTTCCTTCAAATGTTTGGTTTTTTTCCTTGCCTTTCCCTCAGGAACCTCTGTGGGAGTTTCAATAAGGTAGTTTGTTAGCCTCTCTAGGCATGTGGATGCAGCCCTTAGGTTGTTAATAATCTCCTTCTGGAAAATAATGTCCTCCTTGTCCCTTTCATTCATTTTATCCTCCTTTCTTTGATCAGATTCCCTAACCCACTCCACAAACCCAGATAGAGTGTTATCTAGTCTGGCCGCAGCAGTTGTTCTCTGTTTACGTTTCCTGATTAACGCCAGTCTTGTCGCAGGATCAAGCGTTGCCTCGTAGTTGGTTGTTTCTATTGTTCCTATAATGGAGATGTACAAGAAAAAATGCTTAGGTTGTCAGAATAATAAATGAACAGGACATAACAACGGACAAAAACAGTTTGCATTGGTTACCACCTTGGTGTGCACAATATCCAGAGAAGGTAGCGCAGGACAAATATTTGTAAATGATACATTGAGTGGATTTAACTCAAAATGGGGTTTTCATGGAAGAAAACATTAATGTTTTAGTCAAAGTCACTCAAAGTGTTTGAATGAGGTTCCCCATTATTTAATTACTTCACCTGTACACTAAAACAAGAACACTCACGGGAGGTTGGCAATAGTGCCCTAATTGGTCCAGCTAAAGCACCACAAACCGTGATAGAACACCACTTACTTGGGTTGCTAGACCTTTCTGCAGCGATTGCAGGTGTGCTATGAGAAGACGAACAGCCAGAAGTGGAAGGTTCACAGCCATCAGAGGGTTGACTCTCTGGGGGAAAAGATAAGTTTTGGCTTAAAGTTTTATTGTTGGGTTTCGCTTTGAACTCATATTATGTTAAAAAGAACCGGACCCATAACCATTTAAAGATAAATAGGGTTAAATTATATCGATGAACACACTTACCCAACATTGATGTCTCAGATGTCCCATAGCTCACGTTCTCGCTGTCAGTGTCCTCGAAAAGAATCAAGGTGGCGACGTTTTCGTTCCCTCCTTGAATCGGCTCCATTGCTGAAATGTGAGCAATTTTTAACATTAGGAACCTCTGGTTAATTAACACGTGAAATGTAAGGTCCACAAACTATAAGCTGTACAGGAATGGCGCTCCTCAGGAAGTGCTTTTTGAGATTCCTTTTTACTACATCCGCTGGGACATCATTGGCGCTCCTTAGCAATCGTCACGCCCCCACTATCCCCCTCCTTTTTTCTAAGTAAGTGAAACAGCCTATGGTCAATGGACCGCCAGGGCTACGTGTTCGGGCAACCAACTTAGGCCCGTTTTCACCTGTGTATGGTTTTCTCATGCTTGAGGACACCTGTATGGAGAGGCACCCACCTGCAATTAATAACTCATGGTAGTTCGTTAAAACTGAACCAAGTAAAAATGCTCGAAAAAGTTAGAAATTGCCGATGAAACCCCCCCCCCGTTTATGTGATACATGTCTCACATGGTTTCAAAGTGGTAATTCAAACTTTTTAAATCAAAAAATAGCTTCCCGCCCTAATTTTTAGGACCGTACTTATCGATAAATCGATGAGTACTATGTTCTTAATTGAAAAAAAAAGACGTTCCGAAATAAATGACTGTGTACTGAGTAAACGTTTCCACTTTATATAAAACTCATAAGTGGCTTAAGCAAAAAATGCCTAACGCCGACATATCGATGTATCTGTAGATAAAACGATTAAAGTAATTTGATCTAGCCTGAAGCTCTCAATTCTAGGATTTATGATAAATTAATTCCGGTACTTTTTAGTGTGTGAGTTTCGGAAAGAAAGAAACATCGATAGATTTGTTAGTTCTACTAATTATTTCAATTGCACGGTGGGCTCCTATTAAATCAAGAACGGATTTGGACTTTAAACAAAACTTTTATACAATTAACTACGCGATTACTCATCGAGTAATCGAAGTTTACAAGTAGTTTATTGTAGCAATCTCCTGTTCCGCTTTAAAATTTTTAGTAACAATTATTGGCGTAAGGGATACAAAATAACACAGTTCTCGCTTTTGTAATAATTGGCAAGCACCGAAATATCGATGGGTCAAGGCTTTTTTAATATTAGGATTTGGTCGTGCAGAACGCTGTAATAAAATTCGGAAATCAATGTTTCCAGTACTTAATTTTTTTTATAGGATTGCGGAACAAACACAGCGATATATTGATAAATTTGCTTTAATTTTTAATCCGACAAGCGGGGCATCCAAGGAAGTGAATACATACAAACAATCAGTTTTCGAACTTACCATTGACATCACGTGACTCACTTTCTGTAGTACGCAAGGGGTGGATTGATGTGTCAGTGCGGAAAATGTTAGCCATCTCTTCGTACCATAGAAACTTTGAACGACTGGAGCCAGATTTGCTGTTTTGCAGAACAGCCTGCTTGTAAAGTTTTCTGAGAGATTTAGTTTTGGTCCTGCATTCTGATGCCGAACGAATAAATCCAAGTTTAGCTAGCTCAGAGGAGATCACTTCGAAAATCTCAATATTTCTTTTAAGGGAGGACAAAGCGTATTTAATTTCTGCCTCTCCCCAAACCTTAATTAAAGCTGAGGTCTCCTCATTTCCCCAGATAACGCCTCGCTTAATTTTGGGTTGAACAGTAGTTCCCTGGCTACTTTCTGAGGTGTCTCCATTATCCATTTTTCAAGCTCTGCAGTGGAGGTATTCAAATGAATACTGATCGGTCAAAGAAGATCCCGAAAGACTTTACAGCCGGGGAAATAGACTTCCTGTTTTCCTTTCAATACAGCCCTAATCTGCATATCTACAGAAAGGTGTTGGGTATCCCAGCGAAGGAATGCTTACTGATTTCTAGGTGCCACATCTTAACCATGCGATCTAAAGCTACGTACCAATAGAAACATTTTTTTCTTTCTCATAACATCTCAGCTACAATTATGCAGTTGAACAAATCTTTGGTCGTCTTCATTTAATCAACCACCAATCTTTTGTTATTACTGTTATTTTAAGATAAGTGAGCGTATAAATACAATCCAGCAGTACCTAGGCAAGCCATTAAAATGACATTTTTTTTTTGCTCCAAGCCAGTATGCCTATCTGCATATCAAGAGGAAGGTTGTCGACTGACAAGGGGCCCCTTGTCAATCTTGGGGTTGTATATCTGCATTGCAGTCATGGGCCAAAGTGTTTCCTTTTCAGTGGGTGGAATTGCAACAGATATAAGTTTTGTATTGGTTATGAATGGATTCACCATGAAAGATGTATCATTGTGCAAAACATAATTGTTTGGTTACTGTTGTTTATTGAAACTATAAGGGAATTAGGAAAAATCTGCTTGCAAAGTATAGCAAGCATGCTGGAAAAACACTAGATGACCTTTGTGGTGTAAAAGCTGGCAGGCACTGGTTTACATCACCTGGTTTTTTTCTTTGAATTGACAGATTTATTGCTTCCTGCCCTGCCACCTAGGCAAGCATAAATCTGCATATGAAGGGAGGGTTGATGTGAGGCCAGAGTGTGATCTGGTTTGTCATTGGGGCCCTTTCTGGCAACCTACTCCTTTGAACAAAACAAAACTTAAGGGTTTGTGTTGTTCATTACATGGTTTGTGGAGATTTTCTGGAGGGGACCCAACAGGCAATGTAGTGCTTGCTTTCATGGGAGGACATTCTTGAAAAAATCATGTGTGTTGTTTGTTGACATGAAAACCCCATTTTGCATAATCTGTCTGCAAATACTGTTCCAGACATCTGTAATACCATCAAGTTACCCCAAGGCACAGTCCCCAAACAGTACAGGCCTTGGCCTACTAAGGCCTTTGTAATGCATCTGAGTTTCTCTCAAAGGAAAATTAAGCTGCAAAGTTCATGTCCCACATAGTATTAATGATACATTTTACAAATTGTAGAGACCATTGTAGGTTAAATGCGGGCAGAGAAAAGTAATATCATCACAATACAAGTATCTCAGTTCCCAAACAGCGGATTTCTCTGCCATTTTAGGCCTAGCCTGTCCAATTACTTTATTTATAAAATAGAAAATGAAATGCAGTAAGGGGTGACATTCAATTTGAAGTCAGGCCAGCAATCTGTTCCTGGTGCTTGGAACCAAAGTAGGATAGATATGCAAACAACGACTGTATCCTTTATTGAGAAGGTTTTTTATTTATTAATTAACAGTGAAGAGGATTCATTCTTTTCATTGTTTAGTAAACGAATTAATGTATTCTTCGTATTAACAATTAAGTATCATAAATTTAAGTTATTATTCATGTCACTTAACATGGGTAAGCAAATACTCAGCAATGGCATTGCGCACAGCTTCAGCCTCTGCCCTTGCAGTTCCTGATCTGTAGCAGTCAAAAGTGTCGCTGCCATCAAGGGAATCAAGTTGTGAACGTTGCTGCTGCTCCTCATCAGGAATATCATGCTTTTCACGTTCACATATGTTATGTAGAATCACTGCAGCAGCAATAATGGAATTAATGTTTTCAATGTGTGCCTCAATCCTAACGGACAAGCGCCTGAATCTAGCCTTCAAGCGCCCAAATGCTCTCTCAACAACACATCTTGAGCGATTAAAAATCTTATTGTAATGACGCTCCCTGTCATTTCGAGGCACAGCAAAAGGCTTCATCAGCCACTTGCACAAAGGATACGCGCCATCCCCTAAAATTATAGGTGGAATTGACACCCCTGCATAGGTGAACAAAGGGCTGCCAGGTATTAGCGTCCCTTCCTCCATCTTGCTGTAGAGAGTGGACGACCTAAAAACATGAGCATCATGGTTCACTCCTGAATGTCCTGTCAACACTGAAAAAAAAATACCATCACCGTCGCAAGCAGCCTGCAGTAAAACAGAATGGAAAGATTTCCTGTTAAAATAAGCTGGCCCCTGCAATTTAGGAGGGCTGATCGGGACGTGTGTTCCATCAATACATCCAATAGTATGCGGAAATCCGAATATTTTCATAGATGACGTCATCTGTGTAACCAAAAAAAAAGGAACAGTAAATGATTGACGGTAACAAAACGAACTGTGTACCTAAGCAATAAATGTTACGTAAGAATAAATGGGCAAATCCATAATAAGACACGAACCTTATTGAATTCTGAAAGACGAACCTCTTCCTTGAGAAGGACGTGTTCCATCGCTAGGCACACCTCGATCACAATACTTGCAACAGTGGAACTTCCTTTCTGGAATACCAGAGCGATGGTTCTGTAACAAGAACGGCTGGCCAAGAAGTACACCCCGATTGCTACCCGTTCTTCGACTGGAACGGCAGATCGCATAACTGTGTCCCTGCGCATCAGATATGGTCGCAGCTTGTCGGCTACCCCAAAAAGTGTTCTTCTTGTCATTCTGAAGTTCTCCAACCACTGTCTATCGTCCCAAAGCTGAAGAACCGTGTCGTGAAACCACTGAGAACGTCCCGGGTAACACCAGAATATTTTCTGTCTAGGCGACGTTTTCACCCACTGCCAAACGACCCATATCAAAGTGTGGCAACCCACCATAGCATCCCGAATCATAACTCTGCGTCGGAGTTGCCTTTTTTTGTTCCGGAAGCATAACGAAGCTACACCGAACATCACCCTACGAACACTATGCAGCAGTGCAACAAAATATGGGCGATACCTATGGAGTTTCTGAAGCCGGCTAGCAGAACGGGATGGAGCCATGATACCTTCGCAATGTTTGATGGCGGCGGAAGTAGCTGGCCTATGCTCTAGGGATTTAGGAAGGGATTACTCGAATGTCCTTGGAGGTCCGATGGATCATGCACAACAAATGTTGTGTGCTGGTCCACCTTGTGGCCCTGACGGGGAACAGCATTTTTTAATGGCCGCCAATGGACGAAGCAATACAAATCGGGAGTGGAAAACGAAGGATCATACAGCAATTCAGCTTTGCCGCAAATGACAGCCCAGTATCGATGCATCGATACGCCGCAGTAAATTTTTTTTAAAAATAAAAGACAGCGAAAACCGGACGTTGAAAGAAACCACCCGAATGCGAAGGGAGCACGTGAGGTGGCAATGGATTTGAACCGAAAATTTCGCTTGGTGAGGACAGAGAAAGAGGGGTGGGGGCGAACGGAGACCACGTGACCGCCTTCGCATTCAAAGCGAAGGCAATCACGCTGCGAAGCGAAGTACTTCGTGAAGTGACGGCCTTAGGCTGTCCAAAGGTTTACCCTCTACAAATCCTCCTTTCCATTTAGCTTGCCATTTTCCCCATAACCTAAAGGCCACTTGTCTAGGGCCACTTGTTGTCTTAGGAATACTTTGCTCCCTATCTGTATAGATACCAAATTTGCCAATTCCATTATTTATTTCATCCTCAGTTCTTACCCACTTATTTTTGTTTCTTCCATCGAGCTCCAGTAGATATTTCAATTGAAATGATTCATAGTAATATTCCAACCACGGCAGACCCCATCCCAAATCCTCTTGCGGCATATAAATCAATCTTTGAACTTCCCTTGCCTTCTTTCCCCCAAATACCCAAGTTCTTAATTCCTTATCCCATCCTCTTAAAACATTTTTTGGAATCCATATAGGTAGCACTTGAAAAAGATACAATATTTTAGGGACTATAAATGTCTTAATTGTTCTAATTCTGCTCATAACTCCTAATACTCTATTCTTCCATTCCCCCAGTTGCTTTTGTATCTTTTTCCATACCATCTTAAAATTTGTAACTTTTAGTTTATTTAAGTTTTTAGTTATCATAACTCCCAAATATTTAAGTTTTTTTGTCCCCATTGTCATTCCCGTTAATTTCCTTATTTCCTCTTGTTCCCTATATTTAACATTGTAAAGCATTATTTCTGATTTTTTAATATTCATGCCTAATCCTGTACATTTTCTAAAGTCTTCTAGTATAATCATGATTTCCTTCATTCCCTCCAATGGGATCCATAAAACTATTAAGACATCATTGGCAAAAAGGTTCACTTTTACTTCTTCCTTCTCCAATTTATATCCTTGTATCCTTACCGCATTTCTAATTTTGTCCGCCAAAGGCTCCATTGCTAGGATAAATAACAACGAAGATAAGGGGCACCCCTGCTTAAACCCTCTTTGTATTAAGATTTCATTTGTCCAGCCTTCATTAACCCTGACAACAGCTTTGCTGTTTCTATAAATTTCTTTTATTGTCTGCACTATTTCACCCTTAAATCCAAATTCCTCTAGAACTTGAATTAAATATTCATGACTTACTGTGTCAAATGCCTTATAAACGACAAGTTTTAGTAATGCCATTTTTTCCTGATGTTTCGACTCTCTTCTATGTGTTAAAATGTTAATTATGTTTCTTAAGGGGTGTCCTATTAATCTCCCTTTAACAAATCCATATTGATCTTCATTCACTAGCTTTGGTAGAAGAGCTGCTAGCCTCTTTGCTAATATTCTAGTAAAGATTTTATAATCCTGGTTTGCCAAGCTTATAGGCCTATAAGAGTTACAATCCATGGGGTTCTTTTTGCTTTTTAGTATAAGTACTATCTCACTTTTTCTCCACGAATCTGGGGCTTTGCCACCCTTCAGAATATTATTAAACAACTTTCCCATTGCTGGTATTAAGTGATTCTCCACCATTTTGTAATACTCGGGAGTATAACCATCTATCCCCGGAGATTTCCCTTTCTTTAATTCATTAATTACTTCTTGAATTTCTATATCTGTTATTTCCCGGTTGATACTCTCCAAATCATCTTCTTTAATTGGGTCTTTATATAATGCTATCTTAGACTCTTGCTTTACCTGTTTATACAAATTTTGATAAAACTTAGCAAATTCCTCTTTGATTTGTTTATCCCCATATAATCTTACACCTTCTCCTCCTTTAATTGCCCCTATAGCTTGTTTATCTTTTTTCTGTTTCAAATAATTGGATAGCCTTCTTACAGTATTTATGTTGATGCGTTGGAAGTCATTTTGCACCAATAAATCTCGTTTCCAGACCCATGTCCAATCCAACCCATATAGATCCTTTTTAGCCCTCTCTAACTGAGCGCTGACTTGTTTACTATACTTTCTTTCTAATTGTTTCTGCAATTCTCCAATTTCCTGAAGTTTCAATTGTCTTCTCTCTCTCATCTTTTTCCTAAATTCGATTTCCTTTGCTATACAGTATCCTCTTATTACGGATTTCCCTGCATCCCAGACCACTTCCATATCAGCTGAATTGCTATTCTCCCTAAAAAATAACTCTATTTTTTTATTCAAATCCTCTATATCTTTTTCTTTCCAGAAATATCTAGGGTTAAACCACCATCTCTTAAGTTTCTGTTCTTGATATGTCTTAAATTCCATCACTAGTGGTGCATGGTCTGACAACCAAATTGTTTCTGTTATTACTCTTGAAACTTCTAGTTGAGAGTTCCCCTTAACTAAAATGAAATCTAGGAAAGAGAACTTTTTGTACCTTTTAGAAAAGTAAGTAGGTTCATTCCTTTGGGATACAATCTCATGCACATCTTTTAAATTCAACTCCTTCAGTACTCCTTTTTCTTTGTCTCTCATATCGCAGTTAAAGTCACCTACCAGTATAATCTCACCCTCATAAAAATTCTTTAATTTCCATAGAATTCCTTTTAAGAACCCTTTCTGTCCTTTGTTGGGTGCATATATATTAGCCAATGTGTATAATTTGCCATTCACATGTAGTTTCCAGAATACATATCTCCCTTCCTTGTCTGAGAGTACCCTTAAAGTTTCTACTTTTAACCTTGAGTGGGTTAATATTGCTACCCCCTTGCCTTATTTGTACCCCTTGACTCGACCAGTCTGCTCCATTCCTTTACATTCCAAAGCTTGGAATCATCCTTTCTCTTGTGGTTCTCCTGCACACATGCTATATCAATTTTCATATCCTGCAATAGTTTCTGGAGTCTAAATCGTTTGATATTGGAAGCCAAACCATTTACATTTAATGGCATTACCTTAATTTCCCCCGCCATCATTACTTTTAGAATTCCTAGTCATTAATTCCCTTGTTCCTCTTGGTTCCCCCCTCCCCCCTCCCCTAACTCCTTGCCCAACCAATCCCTCACCAGGGTGGAGCGAAATTTACCCTCCAATTTTATTGGGCTCTGGATTCCACCTACTCTGATGTACTTCCCTCCCTTACACTTTAGTCAAAAATTTTTACTCAGCTTCCCATATAATCCAACCCACCACTATACATTTTCTCTCATTAGTTAGGCCAGAAAAAACAAAGGAAAGAAGAAAAAACCATTATCCCATTAAACTCCCATTGCAATCAGCTCTCCCACTTGACAGGCTTCTTCTTTCCCACCCCTCAGAAGTTTCTTCTTATTTCATTCCATATTTCTCCTCCTAGGGCGGCTAGTCTTCCTCCGGTAGATCATCAATATTGTCATCATTCTCTCCAGCCCTCTGCTCTTCATGAGTCTTTTCTTCTGTTGCAGAAAATCTTTGTAGCAAGCTTTGCGCCTCAACTGCATTGCTGGCTCAATACAAGACCTTGTCCTTAAAAATCAAGATTGCTGTTGGAACACCCCATGAGAAGCGAATACCCTTATCAAACAGCTTCTGTGCGAAGGGCTTAAGAACGGCTCTTTCTTGCAAGGTCTCTGGAGATAAATCCTGTCTCACTGTTACTCTCTGGTTCTCAAGTTGTAAAGATTTCATTTTCCTTAAAGCCTTAAAAACATAGTCTCTCATTTTCAATCTTGTAAAGGCAACAATTACTTCTCTTGGCCGGTTGCCAGTTGATAGTTTGCTTCTCAGGCCTCTGTATACTCGTTCAATATCATTCTCGCATATACTAATTTGTAATCCCTGAAGCCATAACAATAAATGTTTCTCAAGGTCTCTTTGATGAATGCTTTCAGGAATTCCAAACAGCCTTAGATGTTTTCTTCGCTGGCTGTCTGATAACGAAGCCACTCTTCTCTGAAGCTGTTTGATTTGAGACTCATTAGCCATTGTTTTCTTATGTGAGTCTTCTGCAAGAGCTTTTGTAGTTTTAATTTCCTCTGCCATCCCCTCTATTTTTTCCTGCAACATTTTAATATCAATTCTTATATTGAATTCCATATTAGAGAGAAGTTGTGCTAGGTCTTTCACTTCCTTTTTGGTAGCCATTTTCTCACCCCTTCTGATCTTCTTTATTTACTCAGTCCTTATTTCCAATATTTTATCACCCGGGTGGGATATTGACTCACCAACTTCAACTCTCAGTATTGTTGTCACATAGGAGTGCTGGCAGAGATAAAAGGCCTCTTTTTCTCTCCTCTTGGGAAGCTTATCTTTATTTCCTTGCCGGAGGGAAACACCAAGGCATCTATCCTGGTCGACGCATGCGTGGAACTCCCAGTACTTATCCTTTCTCATTACTATAGATCAGGGGTCCTCAAAGTTTTCAACCAGCGGGCCGGTCCACCACCACCCAGACACCACTGGGGGCCGGATCACAGTTCAAAAGCAGCTGAGGAGGCTTGCTTGCTCACAAAACAGGGGGTAGGTGGGGGGGTTGCAATTGGTCCCAGGGGGCGGATTCAGGGCCTTGGGGGGCCGCATCCGGCCCCGGGGCCTTAGGTTGAGGACCCCTGCTATAGATGATGACCCAAACATTGAATTAGTGTATTGCCAGTCATAACACCAATATATTTTAAAGGAGCATGTGCTTACCCATAAGCTACAGGATGTCTCAGCATTCTAAGATACTATATATCTCTCTTTCCCCCTCAGATTTCTTATCACTACATAAAATCATGCTGAAGTGTGATTGGGGATGTGTGAAAAAGAAGACAATGGTACAAGGACCTTTGCCAGCAAGCCATCTCAAATCCCCCTGGCAACCCCAATTTTGAAGGCGTATCCCATGAACAGCTCCCCTATATATAAAGGGGGAAAACATTATGCAAGGGGGATGGCCAGGAAGCCATAACAAAAATTCCTACAAAAACAAAGGAAAAAGGAAGTCCCAGTGGAGGAAGGGGAGAACACACTAGGGGAAATTGAGAAAGAATGCTAGGGCAATTAGTGACTGGAAAGGGTTAAAAGGGATAAAGAATGAGAAGGGGGAAATCTGATGAGGAATAAAGAAAAGGGTATGAAGGGTGACAGGGGGAAGAGGGGGATGAGGGTTATAATTTAAGACTAATCAGGACAAGGCTGCCTGTTTCTCAAAACAGCATAAATGCAGGAACAGATTATACCTTTATTTATTTATTTATTTATTTATTTATTTATTTATTTATTTATTTATTTATTTATTTATTGATTGATTGATTGATTGATTGATTGATTGATTGATTGATTTTTATACTGCACCATCTGACCAACGGTCACTCTGGGCAATTTACAATAGTTAAGACATAGACAATACGAAGAATAACACAATTAAACAATATACAATGGAGAGAGCGAGAGAGAGAGAGAGAGAGAGAAGAGAGAGAGAGAGAGAGCGTTTAATGATAATTTGTCTTTAGGCTGTGCATTAAGTTCTTGTAGGTAGCTACAAAAATATATGTTTATGTTAAAGTCTCCAGAGTTTCATGGCTGCTGTTGGGAGCCACCATGTCTAGCTTCTTAGATGGAGAGAGGTGTAGTCGGCAGTCTGCAAGACATTTGTGGAGGAAGGCTGTAGCTTCAATCCCCTCTTCAGCCGCTGGTCTGGAATTCATTACCCATCTTTCCAAAGAAAAGGTGGCCAGCACTTGAGAGACAGAAAAGGATAAGTACCCAGAACTCCCAGAGGAATGAGAACACATTCAAGGGGGGGGGAATCTGTGGGGCTATGTGATAGTCCACCTCAAAGAGTTGGTTCTTAAAGAAAAGGCTGGAAGACAACACCCTCTAACTCTACCCACCCACCAACCTTCATATTGGGGGAGGGGGATGAGAATGAAGGGAATGACCTCAAGGAAGGGAATGATCTCAAGGAGTTCAATGGAAGAATAGATAGAACCCATCTACCTGCAGTTGTACAAGCTGGCCTAAAAACAGGGTGTCTAGGGCGAAAGTTCTAGGGAACTCTCACTAAGGCACTGAGAGATCCAAGACTGCCAAATCTGTACCGCATTGGGGCATGGTATGCCGTCCTTGATGTGCCACTCTAGGCCTGGTTCAATTTCCAAACTCTGCTCCCTCTCTGCAGAAGTAAGGACTCAGCTTTGTGGAGGAGACCTTCTGGTAACAGTGGCAAGAAGAGAAGGAGAGAAAGGAGGGAACACTGAGCAGTCATGTGTGCCTGTGGTTTGCCCCTTGTTAAAATTGCAGTTAATTTAACTACCAGTTTAATAAATCCCAGCCCTTTGCACATCCTGTCTGGTTCATTTGTAGAGCAAAGGATGGAAGAAGGTTACCCCTTTGGTCCCCAAGAGAGCAGAAGAGCCCTGGTACAGGATGTATTGGTGGTAAAGGAGATGTCTTATAACTAAAATGTATGCCACCATTTGGGTGGAAGGAGAGAAGCAGCAACGTTATGCCATATTGATGTACTGTAGTACCACCGTCTGTAGCAAGATGCAGAGCTAGGAGGCTTCTCTGGCTCAGGGTCCCTGAAGGTCTTGGTCTTTGTGTTGAATGAATGAAAGAAAGCTATATTACGGTCAAAATGGAGGTCAAAATGGAGTGCAAAGGGCAGGAGGTACAGCCTTCTTGACTGGGCAAGGCCATTACTGTTATGCGCTGTTAAGCTGGCAGTGACCCTAACAGGGCTTCCAAGGGCAATTAGCTATTTAAGGAATAGCTTGACTATCTCTCTCCATCCCCCACCCCCCAGTGAGCTTCCATGGCTGAGTAAGGACTTGAACCCTGGCCTCCTGAGTCCTAGGCCATCACTCTATCCACTGCACCACCCTGGGTATTTGGGCAAGGATAGAGGGCACCAACTACAGGATGGGATGATGCACATCTTATCAGCCTTTTTGCAAACAAGAAAGATTTGGAGATCTATTTTTGCTATTGAAATAAGAAATAACTCACTAGGTTCCACTATTGGGTTATTATGAAATCCCACAAGATAATTCTCCTCCAGCCCTCAATGCTTCTGTGCTACATAAAATATCATTTGTGCACATAAACAGAAGGGCAAATGTGCCGTTTATCTCATTTTGGACTACGTATCCCAGAATTCTCCATCCTGGGAGCTCCATCTGCCAGATCCACACCTACATGTGCCTACATTTTGCTCATCTGGTAGACAGGACTGGCTGAAAGAGTTCATGGTCTCGGCCAGTGGTTCTCAACCTGTGGGTCCCCAGATGTTCCTGGACTCCAACTCCCAGGAATCCTTGCCAGCTCAGCTAGTGATGAAGACTTCTGAGAGTTGCAGTCCAGGAACATCTGGGGGACCCACAGTCTGAGAACCACTGGTCTAAGCATAGGCCTAGCTCTACCAAAGCATAGGGCAGCTTTCTTTCCCTTAGTGGCTGCATCTGGTAAATACACGAGTCCTGGCAAATGCACCATTTTTTAATTTCTTATTTTCGGGCGTAAATATGTTCGTGGATGCTGATCATGTGGATAAGGAGATTCTACTATACTTGCTCCAACAAAAACGAAAATGGACATACAGGAAAAGAAAGTGCTTGCTCCAGTTCACCAGCTTGTGCTGCTGAATAGACATGGGCACGACTCGGCAAAATCCTCGTTTCCGTTTCTGTTCGTCGTTTCCGTTACCTAACGAGGAACGGTAATGACAATTACTCCGCTCCAGCTCGAACCCGACCCAATAAAGATAAATTGGGTCTGATTTGTCGTTGTTGTTCATGGCATTGCGGCAATCGCGCAATGTCAAGCAAGCAGCACAGAAAAAAAGTTTAAAAAATAAAAAAACCCCGATTCCCGGCCATAAAAGCAGGCGAAAATATGCCTGCCTCAGTGAGGGCACCTACCAGAGAGGGGTGGTTTCTGGGGGGGTCCCCGGCCTTCCCCCCTCTCCTGTCCTGGGCTGCTGGTACCAGGCTGGGGGGGCATCCTCATCCTCTCCATTTGCCATGCGGTGGGGGGGGTCCAAAATGGTGACTGCAATATTTATTTGTAAATCGTGGTCCAAAAACCCACCAAAGCACCACAGAAACATTTGAAAATTAGGTATTTTAACTGCCGGAATTTTTATAGTAGCAGCAGTGGGTTTTTCTTGCAATAAAACATCTCCATTGATTTTATTTTATTTTTATTTTTATTTTTATTTTTATTTTTTTACACCTGCGCATGGGCAACGATGGGCTGGCCATGGGATGGGACCATGCAAATTTTTGGACCCATTCCACCAATCGCATGGCCAGGTTTTGACTGAGACTTCTGGGTGTGCCAGAGAGGGCATTAAAAGCCCACAATCCCTAACCCTAACCCTAACCCTAACCCTAACCCTAACCCTAACCCAAGCCTAACCCATACGCCAGTACGCTGTCCTTCTTAGTGGGTCAGAGGCACCCAGAGGTGCAGCCCACTAACCCACCCTAACCTTAACTGTAACCCTAAGCCTAGCCCTTACCCTAACCCCAACCCTAACCCAGATCCGTACGCAAGTACACTTTCCTTCTTAGTGGGTCCCAGGCACCCAGAGAGGTGCCTCCCACAGCCCACTATCCCCTACCCCTAACCCATTTCCTAACCTGTACGTCAGTACGCTAGTACGCTCCCCTTCTTAGTGAGTCAAAGTGAGGCCCCCAGAGAGGTGCCTCACAGAGCCCACTATCCCCTATCCCATTCCCTAACCTGTACGGCAGTACACTACTATGCTTCCCTTCTTACTGAGTCAGAGGCACCCAGAGAGGTGCCTCTGCCACCCCACCCTAACATAATGTAATGTAAATGTATGGTACGTGGCGGCTCTGCGAAACGCTTCCCTTGCTTCCCTTCTTAGTGGGTCAGACGTCAGAGAAGCACCCAGAGAGGTGCCTCCCAGAGCCCACTTACCCCAACCCCAACCCCAACCCAAACGACAAACGACAAATGGAAACAACAAATTTTTGAAAATTTCCTCGACAAATGGAAACAACCCGAAACGGACCCGTCCCAACAAACGACAACTTGAAACGTCATTTTTCCTGGTCATGCCCATCTCTACTGCTGAAGGTTGAGCCCGCACTATGTAAATACCCATGACTCAGTAGATCTTTTCTAATTGGGAGCAGCAATTAGGCCCCAACGCTGTAGGTTTCTTCAGCATCTTAGTTTTTCTAATTATTTTTGAGCACTTAATATTACTGAAGTGTTGAGTTTCAAAAATTTGACCATTTTTGACCTTCTAGCCCTTTGTGATTATTACATGTTTGTTATGTCAGATAAACTAAATATTTGCTTGTGCTGATTTTTAAATTTTAGTCTTTAATTTTATTCTCTGTCAATTTATGTCTTAGGGCCTTTTCACACGACCCCTAAGATCCGCTGGCCCCTTAAATTCGGACCAAAGATCTTAGGGGTTCGTTGCTCTTCCTTCCTCCCCACCAGAGAAAGAGAGGAAAAAATGCAGCTCACCTGGAGGAGCTTCCTGGAGCTCCGTTTCTCTTCCATTTCTCTTCCGTTTCTCTTCTGCTTGCTTTTTTTCCTCCCACCTCTTCTCTTAAAGGGGCGGGAGGCAAAAAAAACACAAGCAGAAGCCAGGAGAGCCCCGCACTGACCAGATTAAATCCGGACCTGGGGATTTTCACCCACCTCAAGCAGGTACAAGAAAGTGCAGCTGGGTTGCGCTTAGGTGGGCGGGGTCGCACTTAATTTCCTGCAAACTCCGGAGCTGGTGGGAAAATACTTGTAAGGTCCGGAGTTTGCAGCCATTTGCTGCGGAGTTTAGGGGTCGTGTATAAAGGCCCTCAATTGTTTAAATTCTCTGTTTGATGCCCTAAAAACACTTTTGCTATATTGCATCTTATGAATAATGAACAATGCCATGGCATACTGTAAAACCCATATTATATAGTAAAATGTATTAAAATGTGTATATTACAGAAATTTGATTATCCTCTTTCTATGCATTAAACAATTAATTTCCTCGCCATCTCTCGTTTGTTAACCTTTGCGTTTTCGGTTCACCTCTTTGCATTATATTTTGAACATGCTCCATTACTTTTGATGAAGCTGCTTAGAACTCCCCACTCTCTACGGAAGAGCTATTGCCTCTTTTCTTTACAGCAGGGAACATCCCTTATGAATGAGTAGGGAACTATTAAAAATGTTTTTAATTTTCAAAAGGCCTCCCAAATGAGGACAAAGATCTGAAGCATGTCATTGGGAAAGGAAACAAAATCAAAGCTTATTATAATAAAATGTGTTGTAGCCCCTTTACCACAATTCTATTTGATACCTCAGAAACAATGAGTGGAGTGTGACTTGAGTATCTCAAGCTGGGTGTCTAGCCTCATCCTACAAGCCCAGGGGAGCTTGGCAAAGAGTGAATCTCCCAGGGCCCTGGCCAGCAGGGACATGATGTCACAGATGGAGGAAGGACCCATGCTTAAATTGTGGATCAACAATTTGAATAAATGGCATTGGGCACAGTGGTCCTTTTTAGAAGATACTGTGGCTGGGTATTCCCATATCCTAGTAATCATAGGTTATGCTTCTGTGAGGGTGCGTTGTGTCTGTGTCCTGGTTCCAAGTGAAAATGAAGACTGTCCATTCCAGTTGTATCATTTTCTAATAAAGATTTATTCATAACTTCACGCTTACTTTTTCGCACAACCGGTGCGATACATTCTGCGTGCTCCATAGTTTCAACATTTTTATTAAAGATAAATGGATTGCCAATAGAACTGTTGAACACTTATGTGGGGAGGTTTTCATCTGGGGAACCTAAAGTGTGTCCAGGGATCCCCGACCGCAGCACTGCCTCCCACAAGAAGGGCCCTGAGCCCATTGCGCCACTGGGTTCTCCCTCAAGGGCTGCTGCCATCTCTGTCTCTCATTGCCCATATTCCCCAGCCATCTCATGGGTCTTACTTCAATGGACCACGATAAGGGTTCCACCAGCTGCCACTCTCTCCTCTCCTCACTCTCCCATCCCCCAATCGTCTGTGTTCCAACCTCCCTCAACAATGGCTTTTCTTCCTCCCCCAACTGCCACTTGTCTCACCCGTGCCCCTCCTCCTCGTCTCCGCTGTCGCTAACCCACTATGCCTCCTCTAATAATTCTAGATCTTTTTTCTCTTCTTCTAATTTATTATCTTTGCATTCTTTTCCTATTAATTTATATTCAATTTCATCATCTTTTCTTTTCACATTTTCTCATCCACACAGTGCACCACTGGCTCCTGCTTCCTTCTCTCGATCCTCCTCACAGCTTCCTATCCAAATGCTCTGCTCTTGCACCCTTTTTAAGAAAAAACACTGGCCAAGGAATTAGTGACCCTTTTTCCTCCTGTGAGGGTTCCCCCATGAGGTATGGATAGACCAGGACCCAAACTTCATGGGTCAGATGCTGCAACAGATGTTGCTGCTTCTGGATATACTGTCCCTGAGGACATCAGTCTGCCACCCCCAAACCAAAGGTCTGGGAGAGCAATTCAATTGTATCTTGAAGGGCATGGATTAAAACCTAGCACATCAGAAGCCACCGCAGTGACATCTCCCCAGGGGCCTCTCAGGCATTCCCTTTCAGGAAATCTCATGCGGTCCACTCGGCTGATTTTCATTGGAGCTACTGTGTGGTTGGCAGCCATGAAGAATTTTGGACTCATTTACAGTAAAGACCATTTAGAGTAAGAGTCCAACAACATCTAGTCCCTGGTGTGGGAACAGTTGGAGGGAGGGGGGAATGTGACTGTGGGAATAAGAGGGCAATAGTTGCAGAGCTAGGAATCATTGTCATCAACTGTGTCAAAAGAGGACACGTTTGGCTGTGGAAGAGGCCAGAGACCTAAGGACAGGCCCTGCAGACTTCAGCAAGAGCTGTCTTTCTGGACGATTCTCCTGACAGCATCTGCTTCTGTGGACCAAAGTTTTAGACTTTGCTCTGGCCTATAGTTTTCCATATGCATTCCAGAATGTTTCCATTGCATGTAGGCAGGCGGGTGAGGAATGTCTCAGATACCAGGCCCCAAGGAGGGGGCGGTGGTGTGGACCACCAAGTACAAAAAATCAATTCAAGAAAAGAAGCTTAGGTTTGCCATGTGGCAGTGGACTGAATTGGCACATGCACTTGAAGGCAACAATTGGTCAAAACTTTGGCACCTTATTACAGCCACAAGGCACACCAATGAACCCTGCAGTGATCTGTCTATCTCCACTAGAGATGGGCACGACTAGGGAAAATGATGTTTTCGAGTTGTCGTGTGTCGGAGGCGGCCTGTGTCGGCTCATTTCCGTTTTTCGTGAAACTTTGCAAAATTTGTCGTTTCGTTTTTCGTTTTTTCGTCTGTCATTAAACTGGTTTGGGGGGGTAGCGGGCTCCTGGAGGCACCTCTTTTTTTGGGGGGTGCCTCCTATCTTCACCCGCTAGGGAAAGCAGGCTCCTGGAGACCCCTCATACATGGGGGTCTCCTCTCCTCACCTGCTGCAAAAGGGCATGCATGCATAGCCATATGGCTATGATTGCATACCCAGTTGCACGGAGAGACACAGCAGACTGGCAGAGGCACCCTTCTTTTGGGGGTGCCTTCCCTGCCTCAGTCAGGCCTCGGGGGCATGGTTTGCATGATGTCACACATGCTGCCGGCCGAGCCAAGCCTGCAGGAGTCACCCAGAGCCACAAGTGGCGGACTGGCAGACTCTCTGCACCCACTGTGTCTCACTAAGAAGGGAATTGTACTTGCTATAGTGCAATGCAAGTACAGATCTGGCTTAGGGTTAGGGTTAGCGCAAGGGCTAGGGTTAGGCTAGTTACGGGTGAGGTTAGGGTGAGTATTGGGGTGCACCTCTGGGGGCCTCTCTGACCCACTTAGAAGGACAGTGTACTGGCGTATGTGTTAGGCTTAGGGTTCGGGTTCGGGTTTGGGCTATGGTTAGTGGGCTTTTTATGCCCGGTTGGCACATCCCAGAAGTCTCTGTGGTCAACCTGGCCAAGTGGCCATGCGATTGGTGGAATGGCTCCAAAAATTTGCATGGTCATTCCCATGGCCAGCCCATCATTGCGCAGGTGTAAATAAAATAAAATAAAATAAAATCAATGGAGAGAGGAAAGGGGAGACATTTTGTTGCAAGAAAAACCCACTGCTACTGTAAAAATTCTGGCAGTTTTAAAATAGCAATTTTCGCATGTTTCTGTGTGGTGTTTGTGTGTTTTTGGACCACGATTTCAAAAAAAAAATTGCGGTCGCCGCCCCATTTTGGATCCCCCGCCCGCACCGCATGGCATTGGCGACTCGAGTCCGGCTGCCGACCCCCCCCCCCAGAAACCACCCCTCTGGTAGGTGCACTCTGCACTGCAGGCATATTTTCGCCTGCTTTTTGGCCCGGGAATGGGGGGGAGTTTAAAACTTTTTTTCTGTGCCGCTTCCGCTTGAATTGCGGCGGCCGGCGGCGAGTCCGGTGCTTTGCGAGCGACTACGACGAGGATTTCCCCCACCACCAGAGCAGCCCAGGACAGGAGGGGGGGGTCAACCACCCCTCTCGTAGGTGCCCTGAGCCCTCACTCAGGCAGGCATATTTCCGCCTGCTTTTTGGCCGGGAATCGGGTTTTTTTTTTAACTTTTAAAAACTTTTTTTCTGTGCCGCTTGGCATCGCGGGATTGCTGCGATGCCAGGAACGACCACGATAAATCAGACCCAATTATTCTTTAGTCGGTTCGAGTTCAAGTTCTGGCGGAGTAATTCCCGTTACCGTTTCCGTTGCGTAACGGAAACGAGTAACGGAAACGGAAACGGGAATTCCGCCAAGTCGTGCCCATCTCTAATCTCCACACATGAATGGCAACTACATCACTGTTCCCTTGTTGTTGTTGTTGTTGTTGTTGATGATGATGATGATGAAAAGATCTGTTCATCTCTGCAGGTGCACAGCAGAGCACTACCTTGATCAGCCACTGTCATCAGTGAGGAGGTAGGAATACTACTTAAAAGGGGTAGGGGGGGTCAAAGCCCTGGATAAGAATGGCATCCCACCTGACATTCTGAGTATCCACACTGGTGTATCTTAATATTAGCTGCCTTTATCACTACACCTACATCTGGGAAATGGAACTATGATATTGGGTGGTATATGCTGTAGATACAACAAATAGATAAAACAGAGATGTAAAATAAAAAAATATATCTTGGAGTAGCATGAAAAAGTTCAGAAACATCATCAGATCACTTAGACTCTGTAGTTTTACCAATTGAAGCATCTGCCAGTGCTATATATTGATTCTCTTCTGGACCAGGCAGAAAAATGGTGGCACCTTTGATACAGCTATAAAAGACGACACTACAAAAACCCCAGTATGGTGCCTGACAAGTATCACAGTATTGGAATTTCCCCAGCAGAGCACTAATTCTACCCTGTTCTACATCCAAGGCACAGACCCATTGGTGACAGCTTGCGATTCTGCATGTACTCTCACCAAGAAAGCAGCCATTTTGTTTTTGCTCAGGTCAGTATTTCAGATGGACTTACCCCTAGTTTCAATGGTGTATAAAGTGGAAGAGGACTCCTGGACAGTCAAGACATCTGCACTTATATCTCAGTTGGGCTATTCTTCAGCCTGCTTCCACAGGAATTAGGGATAAGAGGCTGCATGAGAAAATATTAGTAAAAGACCGTATGACATTGATGTCCAGATTTCTGGGGCGCCTGTAGCTAACTATTGCTTTCAATGTGATATGTAAAGGCCTTTCTTTCCTTTTGGGAAATATCCTCTTGTATCTGTCTTAACTCACATCAGCTGAGGCAGTTGCTGGCCAAATGCAGATTGGATTCCCTGCAATTGAAAGACATTCAGGGATATTACATGGATCAATATGATATAAGTATATAATGCCAAACAGGACATTTTAAGATGGAGGGCATGTCACAGTTTCTAAGCATGCCCTTTGTATGCTGATTTGAGGGATCAATATCTTAAACCCATAACATTTGGGATTAGGAACAATTCTCTTCTAGGTATTTTATTTTTGCTTGCTAGAGCAAACCATTAAATACATTGTTGAACTGCCAAGTTTGTTAAAACGGGTTGTGGAAAGACAGAATTCATTGTCTGCTTTGCAAACTTTGAATGCAGACTTTGCAACCTGATCCTGGTGCAAAAAATTGTTATTTTTATTATTTCATTCTTTTGCTGATTGTTCATAATTACTTATTCGTTAGGTGGTAACTGTCACATTTTAGAGTGGTTTCAATTTCTGTTTATGCACATGGTCTGAGTAGCTATGGAGGAACAGTATTTCCACCTAGAAGGAACCTAGATGCCATTTGGGTGGCTTGTCTAAAAACATCTAGTAAAATAGGAGTCATTCATTCAGCTGGGCTGGGGGGGGAGGGGGGAGCCCAATGCCAAAATTCAAGGCATCCACCGAGGCATCATCTCAACAGTGACACTTGTCTCCATGCTTGACTGTTTGTGAAATTTCTTGGAAGAGTAGATGCCCTCCCTTCTTTGCCTCTCCTCTCCTCCCAACCCCGCAGCACATAGAGGCCGTTTGGTGAGAGCAGTCATAGAGAATGAATTCTGTCGCTCAGACAAGGAGAGACTGGCGGCGTACCATGTTGCTTTGCATTTATTGTGCCGTGACACCAGTTATATGTCTGCAGGTGATGTTGAAGGGGGGGGGAGAAAGCAAATCGTACATGCAGACATGTCCTAAAACGAACCTACCCGGCAATTAAGATCTAGCCAGGGGGCCCTTTTGAAAGAGCCATCCCTCAAGGAGGTGAGAGGGATGGCCTGTAGACACAGGGCCTTCTCGGCAGCTGCTCCCAAGCTATGGAATGCCCTCCCGATCGAGATCCGCCTGGCGCCAACACTGATTACATTCCGGCGCCAGGTAAAAACCTTCCTGTTCCAGAAGGTTTTTAATTGATATAATATAGATTGTGGGTCCGCTGATGACAATTTTAGGATAATGATTTTAGTGTAAGGTTTTTATTGATGATTTATTGATATTTTACTCTTAACTATTTTAAATTGTTTTATTCTTTGGATTGTAAGCCGCCCAGAGACCTTTGGGTAGTGGGCGGCATATAAGTTAAATAAATAAATAAATAAATAAATAAATAAATAAATAAATAAATAAATAAATAAATAAAAGTAAGGAGGGAAGTTGGATTTAAAACAGTGATAACTCATGGACTCCACCAAAGACCTCAGGAGGAGTGTGAAGGAGGTCTATAGATACCAAGCTGAAGGTGAGAGGTGGGAAGTAACGGAGTGGGAAATATATGCGTCCCATGGACCAAATCCTTGCTCTAATTTTTTTTACATTAATCTTTCTATGTAAGACAAATAGGCTAAAATCCCTTTTTAAAAATGTTTTTGTCAGCAGCTCCAAGAATTCTGGTTGGGGGAATTCCTAGCAAAATATGCTGAAGTCCACAAATAGGCTGATGGAGGTCTGTGAAGTCTAACATTCTCATGCCAACCACAAATTGGCTTGCATAAGCAGTCAGTGTAATGCTGAAAGTTTTACTGCAGGAAGCGTATTCCAGAATCAGGCATGTTCCATCAAAGGCTGGGAGCCTCATGGTGCCACAGTTAAACTGCAATATTGCAGTTCAGACCCATATTCATTCCTATCAGGCTCAGGCAGCTGGCTCAAGGTTGACTCAGCCTTCCATCCTTCTGAGCAGGGGCAGATCTCCTGTGAAACTAATGAAGCCTAAAACTTCAGGAGTCCTAATTCTGGATGCGGCCCCAAGAGCAACTAAATCCACATTTAAAAACAAAATATGGTGGTGATCTGTTGTGGAACAACCCCATCAAAGAAGATAACAGTGATTACCCAGACCTTGTTGCTGGTTGTGAAGAAGCCCTCATAACAATTTAAGCTTTAAGATCCCAAAAATGTGAGCCCACCACTCCTTTTGAGTTTGGTAAAATGAGAACCCAGCTCAATAGGGGGAGGGGGCATGTGCATCCTACGTAATTAAATTGTAAACCACCTAGAGAGTGTTTGAAGGGGTGTGGTGTGGTTTAAACTATGGCCTGCGGGCCAGTTATGCCCCCCCCCAGTGTCCTGAATCTGTCCCGTGGGAGCAACTGCAGACCCCCCCCTCCACTTTGAAAGCAAGTGAGCAAGCCAGTCTCTGATGCCATTTTAAACTCTGTGGTGGGCTGTGTCACTTCCCCCCACCTGATGGGTGGAGCAAAAGGGAGGAGGAGGGGGGAGATCATTCCCCTCATCTCTAGTCAAAGGTTCAGGCTGTGTCTGGAACACTGCACCATGATCAGGAAGGTTATTCACTGAAATACTGAGTTCAGCAGCAATGATGAATTCAAACAGTCAAACTAAATAAATACAAATCAAAGCTACCAAATCATTGAGTAACTGTCCACCATCTCCAGCCTTAGGTGCAATGTTCATAAGCCTCAAGAGTCTGGAGTAAGCTCTCATCCCTGCCTTCACTTTCTGCCATTCCTGGCAGCTGTCTATACATTTCCCAGTAGGACAGAAAAGCAGTAAATCTGAATTGCTGTTTGATATCACCATTTTCCCCAACCACAAATCTAAATGTGGTTTTATAAGACAAACACAGCCTCCTGTGCATTAAAACCCCTGAAATTTCATGTATAGCATGAGAAGGCTGTTCTCTTTTATCACCTTCCTCTTCCTTGTGTCAACAAGAAACACAAAACAAAACAAAACAAAACAAAACAAAACAAAACACACATTGTGGCACCTTAAAGGCTCACTTACATTTTAATATATGTTAATTAAATTATAGCCCTTAATATTTAAGGTCCTGCAAGTATTCTTTGTTTTGTTTTTGTTTCTTGTTGATATGCTTGCACAGATTAACACGGTGACAATTTCTAAAATACTGCCCATGTTGTGCCATGGTTTATTTCTCTATTCCACCTCCTGACTTCTTATTTTATTATAACACAACACAACAAAACAAAACAAAATACTGTACATAAGCAATAACCATAAAGAATGTAGCAAAGCAATGTGTGCTGCTTATATATTGCATCATATTGCTTAAACCATCACATTGCCCCCACCCCCAGCAAACTAGTTATTCATTTTACCTAAAGATGGAAGGCTGAGTGAACCTGGAATTGAATCCCAGGTCATGAGCACAGGTATAGCTGCAGTACAGCAGTTTATCCACAGCACCATGAGGCTCGTATTGTTCTTTCATTCAATGTTGCAGATTACAGTAGGATCCCCACATCTGCTGGGAATTGATTCAACCCCCCCCTATTGAAAACAATGTATAATAGGAAATACTATCTATATAGCATGGTAAAAGGGCAAAAAAACCCTGAAAAAATACTTTCACAACTAAAAACTGGAAATTAAATAATCAAATAACATTGGAGGAATGGTATAGAGTTATGGAATATGGCTATTAATGATAAACTTCCATGTGGAATAAAAATTAAGAAGGAACTGGAAAAAAACTAATGATTTTAATGTAATATGTGCTAACTTGTTGGCATATGTATTTCAAAAAGGTAAAGGGTACACACTGGGAGAAGTCAATATATTTCTGGAGAGAAATGGGAAGGTCAATATCTTAATGATTGTAAGCATAGATTAAGTCCTGAGTGGGAGGTGGGTTGCATAGGGCTTGTTAAGTAGAGTGTTTTGTTTTGTTATGATTGATTTACTTTCTTTTTGAAAAAATGTCACTTGTTTTTGTATTGTGTTTTTTTTAAAAAAATAAATGCTTTCATATGCATTAGCAGAACTGACTACTACAAGGTGGCAGAGACTTTGCTATGTATCCATCATAACAATTGTTCATTGCATGTTGTCTGCCTCCCTCTAGTGGTCAGCTCTGGTAATACATGTGAAAATAGTTTTGCTGGATTTTTCTTCTAATATTTTAATATTTTCATACCATGGATAAGTGACACTGTGGACTCTGATCCCATGGATACAGGGCTCTTACTGTACATTGGAAATCTCCCACATAGTTCAGTTTTCAACTCACAGCATGCCCATCAAAATGACTCTGGAGACATTTCGTTGCCATCACTGCAAAATTTGTTCAGTCTTTCTTGACTTCTTCCCTCCTTCAAACTGGAATTCAATGTTCTAATATTCACTGATTATACCAGTGAAATAATTAATATTGATAAGAGAGGCATGTATTATCCATATCAATATTAAGCCAGCAGAAGATATACTGAGCAGTGTCATGAACTAATGTCATATCTAGGGAGACAACAATAGAAGTTGAATGGGATAATGTTCTAGCATATTTTTAAAACTAACAGTGGTATGTGTTAAATCATAACAAAAAGGTGTGTTTAAACAAAAATGAATTTAGAAAATTTCTATAAAGCCATGTCTGATTTTCCACCCCATCATGTAACAGTTGGAACCAAGTAGTGGAACACAGGATAACCTGTATAAACTTCCTGCCAGTGGATAAGTGTTGCCTAGAGATATAATACCTATGAAAACCCTTTGGATTCAGCCCTCTCCCTGGAAGCCCAGGTGACGGCGGTCTCCAGGGCCGCTTTTTTCCACCTCCACAGGATCACCCAAATCCGTCCGTTCCTCGACGAGTCCTCCCTGAGGACAGTTGTGCAGGCCCTCGTGATCTCGAGGATTGATTACTGCAATGCACTTTACGTGGGGTTGCCCTTTACCCTTGTCCGGAGACTCCAACGGGTGCAAAATGCGGCGGCCAGACTGGTAGTGGGTGTTCGTAGATACGATAACATCACCTCAGTTCTGGCACGCCTGCATTGGCTGCCTGTGGCTCTCCAGATAAGGTTCAAGGTCTTGGTTTTGGTTTTCAAATCCCTCCACGGCTTGGGTATCCTGCCCCTGCCCGTGTCATGGTCGGACCACTATCTGCTAAAATTTTCCCTGTCGATCATCCCCCTGGCCCGCGGGGAGCGTCGGCCCTATATTTGGGCCTGCCCCCGTAGGCTTCTCGACCCCGCTAGGTTCATGGAAGCCTTCAGGGAGCTCTCTGGCGGTCTGGCAGATGATCCAGTCGATGCCCTGGTGGATAGGTGGTACGAGGGGACCGGATCGTGGACCGGTGGACCGGATCGTCCCCAAGCGCCTCCTACGTTGTGGAGACCGCTCCTCTCCGTGGTATACGGCTGAATTGCGGTCAATGAAACAAGAACGCAGGAGACTAGAGGTCATTTGGAGGGCAAGCCAGACGGAAGAGAATAGGGCTGCTCTTAAGCAGCTGACTGGCCACTATCTTTGCGCGATCAGGGACACTAGAAGATCTTATGTCTCCCTGAGAATTGGCGAGGTCTCGAACCGCCAGGCGGAGTTGTTCCGGGTGGTTCAAGACCTCTCCAATCCCAGTCAGCTGAGGCCTCCTCCTAGTGATTTCACTAGCGGGCAATTTGCAGCCTATTTTAGATCCAAAATAGAGGCCATCCGTTCTGACTTGCCCCCAGTTGCTCTAGCCCACCCTCTGAGATCCCTGGGGCCTCACCCCTCCGTTCCCCGCTCCTGGATGAGTTTGGGCCAGTGTTTCCGGCGGAGGCCTCCAGAGCTGTGGCTTGTTGCTGGCCGGTGGCCACTCCCTTTGACCCTTGCCCGGCCTGGCTTATTAAATCTGCCGAAGGGAACATGCCCGAGTGGGTTTCTGCTATTGCCACGGCCTCTTTCGGGGAGGGATGTTTCCCTGCCTGCTTAAAGGAGACCGTGGTGAAACCCACTCTAAAAAAACCTGGCATGGCGTTGGACGATCTTTCCAGCTATCATCCGATTGCCATTGTTCCCTTCCTGGGCAAGGTTGTCGAGAGGGTGGCTGCTGTCAGGCTTCAATCATACCTGGAGGTAAATCGTATCCTGGATCCTTTCCAGTCTGGTTTCAGACCTCTTCACGGGACCGAGACTGCCCTGGTCGCTCTGCAGGATGACCTCCTCAGGGAGGCTGACAGGGGGTGCTCCTCCCTGTTGGTTCTCATTGATCTGTCAGCTGCCTTTGATACCGTCAACCACAGTAACCTGCTGGTCTGGCTGGCAGAGGCGGAAATTGGGGGTCAGGCCTTGGCCTGGCTCTGTTCCTTCCTTCGTGGCCGGACTCAGCAGGTTCAGCTGGGAGATGACTTGTCGGCTCCTTGGACTCTCCCTTGTGGGGTGCCCCAGGGGTCGGCAATCTCACCCATGCTGTTCAACGTTTACATGAGGCCGCTGGCGGAGGTCATCAGGAGATCTGGAGTTCGCTGTCATCAGTACGCTGATGACACGCAGCACTATCTCTCCTTTTCATCCTCTGCAGTGGAGGCAGTTCGCTCCCTCGATCTGTGCCTGGAGGCAGTCCTGGAATGGACCAGAGATAACCGGCTCAAGCTCAATCCAGAGAAGATGGAGGTTCTGTTCTTTGGGGCGCCCTCATCTGGGTACAATGGCCCCCTCCCTAAGCTGGGGGGTTTCCCTCCAGCCTACGGACAGGGCCAGGAATCTGGGCATGGTCCTGGACTCAGCCCTCTCCCTGGAAGCCCAGGTGATGGCTGCTTCCAGGGCTGCTTTTATCCATCTCCGCAGGATCGCCCAGATTTGCCAGTACCTCGATGAGTCCTCCCCGAGGACAGTACTGCAGGCCCTAGTGATCTCGAGGATCGACTACTGCAATGCCCTCTACATGGGGTTGCCCTTGACCCTGGTCCGGAGGTTACAGCGGGTGCAGAATGTGGCGGCCAGGCTGGTGGTGGGTGCTCAGAGATTTGAGCGCATCACCCCAGTTCTGGCTCGCTTGCACTGGCTTCCCGTTGTCCCCTGGATTAGGTTCAAGGTCCTGGTTTTGACTTTCAAAGCCCTCCATGGCCTGGGACCAGAGTATCTGGTGGAGCGTATCTCTCAAATGTCAACTGGGACCAGACCCACAAGATTGGCGCAGGTGCGCTCACTAAGGGTGGCCACACCAAGAGAGGCGCGGAAAGCGCGTACACGTGACCATGCCTTCTTTGTGGTGGGGCCTTCGCTCTGGAACCATCTACCCAGTGAGCTGCGCCTGATCGATTCCCTGCCTGCCTTTAAAAAAGCCCCGAAGACTTACCTCTTCAGGGAGGCGTTTGGCGACCTTTTCAGTTAGGTTTTGTTTTGTTTTGTTTTGTTTTTGGCCCACCATCTTGCTCACTGCTTCTTTTTTGTTTCAACTTGTTTGTTATGTGCTTTTTTGTATTTCTATTTTTATTGTAAGCTGCCCAGAGTTCCCTTTGGGAAGATGGGCGGGGTATAAGAGTAACAAACAAACAAACAAACAAACAAACAAACAAACAAATAAATAATACCTGTCTCCCAGAGCGTATCTCCCAGAGGTCAGCTGAGACCAGGTCCACTCGAATGTCACAGGTGCGCTCACTCATGGTGGCCACTCCTAGGGAGGCGTGGAAGTCGGTCACACACAACCGCGCCTTCTCTTTTGTGGGCCCCTTGTTGTGGAACCATCTTCCAAGAGAGCTACACCTTGCACAGTCCCTGCCTGCCTTCAAGAAGGCTTTGAAAACTTTGCTCTTCAGGGAGGCATATGGCGACCTTTAATTTAATTTAATTTAATTTAATTTTAATTTATTTAATTTATTTAATTTAATTCCACCTCTTTTTTCCCCTCCCACCCTCAAGTGCATCTTGTTGAGAGTTTTGCCCCTCCTTTTGCTTACATTGCCGTTTTTAATTTTTAATTGCTGTAAACCGCCGAGAGTTTTGTTTCGGAAGATGGGCAGTATACAAATGAAACAAACAAATAAATAATAAATAATAGATATATGCTGGCTTGCCATCTGATACAAAGAAGACGCAATTGAAAAGAGATAGAGAACGGAGAAATAGCAAGCTGACCAGCATACAGCCTAAGGGGGCGGAAGCGCTTACACTTTTCACAGTGTCAAGGGTCATTTCACAAAATGGAAGCTATAGAGGTTCATAATCATAAAACTAAAGCCTACTCCTGCATCGCCTGGAATGGGAAGTACGAACATGTACCCCTTGCTTTCTCATTTCAATGACTGCAAATGTCCCATCTCTTTATCAGACTTGCAGGGAACAATGAAAAGTGTGTGAAAACAAGAAAAGATATGGCCACAAGACTGATAAGAGATTCACAAACAAAAGAAGACCCAGGAAACAAACAATACAGTAACATCAATAACTGTAGAAAGTTACGGTCCTACAAAATGTCTCATTCCCTAATGTTATTTTTCAGTCAGTTTTATGTTTTCCTCATGCTTCGTAAGTTACAGCAACATTATAGTAAAAGATGATGGTGTCAGTAAAAATGTTAATAAATATTTCTCTGCAGAGCTCAGTGCTATGAAGCATCAACATGGCCCAAGGGCTTCCTACTTCCATGATACCTGTTACAGAGATTCATCTTTGCTTACCCTTCAAGGCAGTTCACGGGACTGGAAGCAACACTGTTGGTTTTCAGGGTCAAAACAGATGTTCAGGCAAAGCAGCCCATCTCAAACAGCTAGGAATGAACACCTGGCACAGACTTTTGCTTGTGATTGCCACGTTGGTATATTGGATATACCAATTGGATATACCAACTGGAAATAATTTGGATATACCAACTGGAAATAAATGGACATAGAGTGTGTCCTCCTGGAATTGGTTGGACTGCAACCCCACATAGGCCTAGGCCGACACAGCCCCTGGGAATGGCTGGTATTGTTGTCCACTCTCTTCTGCATCTTCAAAGGGCACGGAGCTCAGGGAAGTAGGAGTTCTCTCTGTGTTCTGGTGGTATCTAGAGTGAGTGAGACTGTGTGGTTTTAAAGTTGTGGAAAAGAGGAAACGTCCTATGCAGGAGAATAGGTGTTATTGTATTGTGATGGAGGGAGTGACAGCAATCCTTCTCTGTAGCTGATGGGTGTTGTTAGCTGTTCTATTGTGAACTGATCAAGGGTGCTTGTGGCTGGGTGGGAATCATTGAACTTTGATCTTTTGCAGGCTGTAGTTTTCAGTACTGGAAGCCAGGCTCTGATGATTTTTAGACTTTCTTCTTTTTGTTGAAACTGTGCTTATGTTTGTGGATTTCAATGGCTTTCCTGTGTTGTCTGACGTAGTGATTGGTAGTGTTGTCCAGTAACTCTGTGTTCTAGAAGAGGATTTCATGTCCAGCTTGATTCAGGTATGTTCAGCTACTGCTGATTTTTCTGGTTGTTATAGTCTGCAGTGTTTTTCATGTTCTTTGATTCTGGTCTGGATGCTGTGCTTTGTGGTCCAATATATACCTGGCCACAACTACAAGGTATCCAGTATACTCCTGCAGTGGTGAGTGGGTTCCTTTTTTCCTTTGCTGACCATAGCATCTGTTGTATATTTGTGGTGGGTTGAAATACTGTTTATATGTTGTGTGTTTTTTCAACACTTTGTCCATGTAGTCCGTGATTCAGTTTATGTATGGCAGAAATACGTTGTTTGTTGGGGCTGTTTTTCTTCTTCAATTTGGTGCTGCTGTTGTGTTGTTTGTTTGATGGTTCTTTTGATTTCATTCTTGGAATAGCCATTTGCCTGTGTAGGGCCAAGTTCAGGTGGCTGAGTTCAGTGTTGAGGAATTCAGCTTCACAGTTTTGGTTTGCGCGGGCTACAAGTGTTTTGATTATGCCTCTTTTTTGTTATGGGTGGTGGTTCCAATTTTTATGTTGGTACCGGTCTCTGTGAGTGGGCTTTCTGTAGACCTTGTGTTCTAATTGGAGGCCCAGTTTGTATATGACCATGACATCTAAGAACAGAAGTTTCCCCTCTGTTTCTTTTTCCATGGTGAATTGTATATTTGAGTGGATATTTCTGAGGTGGTTTAGAAATTCTTCCAGTTTATCTTCACCGTGGCTCCAAATTACAAATGTGTCATCCACGTATCGGAACCAAACTGTGTGTGCAAAGGTGCCACATCCAGAGCTTGTTTTTCAAAATGCTCCATGTAGAAGTTTGCTATTACCAGGCTGTGGGGGCTCCCCATGGCAACTCCATCTGTCTGTTCATAGAAGTCATTCTCCCACAGGAAGTAGCTGGTCATCAGGCAATGTTGGAATAGGGCATAATTGTCTTCTGGGAAGATCTGTCGAATGAGTGCTAAAGTGTCCTTTATTGGTACTTTGGTGAAGAGGGATACTACATTAAAGCTGATCAATCTTTCCCTGGGGTTGAGTTTTAGGGTGCTGATATTGTCTATAAAATGTCCTGAGTCCTTGATGTGGGGTGAAGTCTGTGCAATGTGGGCCTGTAGGAGGGTGGCTAGGTATTTTGCTAATTCATATGTCAGGGAGCCAATAGGGCTGACAACGGGCCTGAGTGGGGTTGAGTCTTTGTGGATTTTTGGGAGTCCATATAATCTTCATAGCCCTATCTAACTCATGGAGGCTTGTGCAAGGGTATATAAACACACATTAATTTCACCTAAAAGCTCCTCAATTGGATATGCAAATACCAGTTCTTTACATCATACCAAGCAATAAATATTCATAGGTTAGGCTGCCTGCTACAGGGGCATTGGCAGATTATGTTTTCATTAACTAATGCACCATCTTTCCACTCTTTCCTCAGCCAACTGCAGCCAATCACATTCCTCCCTTTCTGGGATAGCATGGAAATGAAGCCAGTTGTTCACAGAGGATTCACAATTTGTCCCATGTGCCTTGCATAGGAGATTTGAAAAAGAAAGCATGAAAAGCAGTTGCTGGTTGCATTCCTGGCTGTGCAGCCAGTTGTGCAGTTGAGCACTTGTTAATGAACACCTTGTTAATGAGCATAAACTTCTGGCCAAGTCTTATGTGATTTCCCTCAACAGAATTCTGGCTAAGGTCTTGTTAACAAAAACATACCCGGGGGAGATGTTGAGTAGATTTCATATTTGGTTTTCCCCCTTTTCAGTGCCGAGAAAAGCATGGAGAGATCTACTTAGCCTCACCCCTTGCCTTGAACAAGGTGAAATGATCAGTAGGCATGATCCTTAGTTCAAGGAAACATACAGAAAATCTATGTGGTCTCAAAGGTGCTGTGATGTTGGAGGGTGGGGTGGGGGAGGAAGGTTTGTGGTAGTTGCCAAACAGACACATAACACTCAGTGCAAAATTGTATCCCCCCCCCCAACAGGAACAAAGTCCCTCCCAAAACACTAATGAGAACTAGACATGGGCACGACTTGGCGAAATTCTCGTTTCCATTTCCGTTTCTCGTTTCCGTTACATAACGGAACGAAGAACGACAATTACTCTGCCAGAACTCGAACTCGAACCGACTAAAGAAAAATTGGGTCTGATTTGTCGTTGTCGTTCCTGGCATCGCAGCGATCGCGCGATGCCAAGCGGCACAGGAAAAAAGTTTTAAAAATTAAAAAAAAAAACCCGATTCCCGGCCAAAAATATGCCTGCCTGAGTGAGGGCACCAACCAGAGGGGTGGTTTCAGAGGGAGCAGGGTCCCCGGCCTCCTCCCCTCCTCCCCTGGGCTGCACAAAGTGCGCATCCTCGTCGAGTCACCAACTCGCCAAGCGGCGCGGCACAGAAAAAAAGTTTTTTTAAAAAAACAAACCCCGATTCCCGGCCAAAAAAGCAGGCGAAAATATGCCTGCCTGAGTGAGGGCACCTACCAGAGGGGTGGTTTCTGAGGGGGGGTCCCCAGACTCCCCCCCTCTCCTGTCCTGGGCTGCTCTGGTGGGGGGCATCCTCGTCGTCTTGCCGAGTCGCCATGCCATGCGGTGCGGGCGGGGGATCCAAAATGGGGCGACTGCAATATTTATTTTGAAATCGCGTGGTCCAAAAACACACCAAAGCACCACAGAAACATGCGAAAATAGCTATTTTAAAACTGCCTGAATTTTTTCAGTAGCAGCAGTGGGTTTTTCTTGCAACAAAACGTCTCCATTGATTTTATTTTATTTTTATTTTTATTTTTTTACACCTGCACAATGATGGGCTGGCCATGGGAGTGGACCATGCAAATTTTTGGAGCCATTCCACCAATTGCATGGCCACTTGGCCAGGTTTTGACCAAGACTTCTGGGATGTGCCAGTCGGGCATAAAAAGCCACTAACCCTAGCCCGAACCCGAACCCTAACCCTAACCCATACGCCAGTACACTGTCCTTCTTAGTGGGTCAGAGAGGCACCCAGAGGTGCACCCCAGTAACTCACCCTAACCTTACCCGTAACCCTAAGCCTAGCCCTTGAGCTAACCCCTAACCAGTAAGCCAGATGTGTACTCGCATTGCACTACAGCAAGTACACTTCCCTTCTTAGTGAGTCACAGGTCGCCCGTAGGGGTCCTCTCACTTCGTTCGCCAGCCCAAGTGCACCGTATGCCAGCAGGCAGTGAGTCACAGAGGCACCCGAAAGAGAGGTGCCTCTGTCTGCTACTGCAACTGCAACTTAATGGTATGCATATCCAATTGGCTATGCATGCCATTTTGTAGTGGGCCAGAGGAGGCACCCACCCCAGAGAGGTGCCTCCAGGAGCCCCCCCCCAAAATCAGTACTAACGACAGATGAAAAAACGACAAACGAAACAACAATTTTTTTGAAAATTTCACGAAAAACGGAAACGAGCCGAAACAGGCCGGCTCTGACACACGACAACTCGAAACGTAATTTTTCCTGGTCGTGCCCATCTCTAGTGAGAACCGAGGAAGCTCACTGCTAAGTGTAGAACCAGGCCAGTTCTACATTCATGCTCATGAATGACATGCAGCCTTCCCTAACCCTCATTTCCTCTAAATATGGAACATAATGGAAGATTGTGTCTTCAGAAGCCTTGAGAGGTCAATTTGCCATTTAATTGCCCTGCCCTCACTTGAGACCTTAAGCAGGCATTTTAAAAATGGACATAATTGTATACTTTCTTTCTATTCATGTTAAAATGGCAAACATTAATCCCTCAGAAGTAGAGATAGGCACGGAATGAGAAAGTGGCATTTTGTTTTTCATTGATTTTTTTCCCGTTCCATTCTGTTTCATTTGAAATGATTTTTTTTTAAAAAAATGTTTCATTTTTGTTTTGTTTAGTTTTTTGTTGTTTATTTTTTTAATTTTTTTTTGCCATGTAGTTGGTGCCCTGCAGGCTGATCTGTGCTTTTTTTTTTAACAAGCGCTGATCAGCTGGTGCACGGGGCCCTGCCAGCAATCACCACTTTTAAAAAAACAATTGCCAATCAGCTGGCGTGCACAGCCCTGCTGGTGATCGGCGCTTTTTTACAAGCACTGATCAGCTGGCATGCAGCCCTGCGTGCCAGCTGATCAACGCTTATTTTTATTATTTATTTTGACAAGCACCGAGATCGGCGCTTGTCAAAATAAATAATAAAAATTAAAAAAAAAACAAAAAATGAAATGGAACAAAATGAAAATATCCATTTTGTTTCATTTCTTCTTTAAAAAGCACTTCATTTTTCATTTTGTTAGGAAATGAAATGAAAAACGAAAAACAAACAAAAAAATTCATTTCATGCCCATCTATGCTCAGCATCTTCCAGCACAGAGGACATTTTTCAAAGTGTGGGAGGTGTCAAAAGGGGGGGACCCTCTAAGGGAGAGGAAAGACACTCTAGATTCTCAGGGAATTAAAAATAAAACTGGAAAAACTGGGTGAAGAGTGAAATGCCTGCTTATCAAAATTTGTCTCCATAGAACCATTGGTTACCTCTCCATCCTATTATTGCAAATGAGGTGGCAAGGCCCTCTTAACAGAGGTTCCATACCCCCCCCATTGCTCAGTAAACCTATAAAAGGAAAGAGACCATGAAATGCAATTAAAAGTTAAAATGAACTTATGGAATGTTTTGGCAAGTACAGTATACAGTATATACCTCAGAATTTGGCTGAACAAACAACTGGATCATAGCCATGCAATAAAAATCAGGACTGAGATAGCCCAGAGCAGCTTCTTTAAGGTGGAAAATGTAATAAGTAACAAAAAACGTTAGAATTATGGTCTTTAGCATAGATCACCGGAGAAAAGGAACTGCTGAAATGTGCACGTATCTCAGGCTCCTAAGAGCTTTCCAAAATCAAAAGACCAAAAATAATCAAATATAGGGCAAACTCCCATTGTCCAACTCTACCCACACAAGGGGAATGATGCTATTGTCAGAGGCAGTTTGCCATTGATTGGAGACTTTGTTTTTCAATTTCAGGGCATGCACAGCTCTCGTGCAATGAGAAGAAGCCCAAAAATGAAAAAGGAAGTCAGCAATGGCTGTGGAATATTTGATCACATAATGAGAGCTGACAAGTATAGATTTTTACTGATGCTCCGTCAAGATAAAATAGGGAAGAGGAAAATGCAGAAAGGAAATGAATTGGTCAGCTTAAGAACTTGGAGGCTGGATTGAACATAGTGCAGCTTGTGTTGTTTATATGGTTTGTTAATGAAGTTTCTAAGTAGTGTTAGCAGTAAGCCTGCAGATGAGCTGTTGAAATGGACTGGGGAAAAACCAGAAGCTCTCACTCACTACAATACAGTCACCACCTGCCATTTCACGGTTCAGGTCCCACGGTCCCGCTACATTGTGGGATCGCGGTACCTGCACTATGGGGGGGGCATCTGGTCGCTCCGTGCGCTCCCCCGCACCTTTGAGAAGCCTTGGGGGGCGGGGGCGGCAGGGGGTGATAGCGTCGCTCTACGTCACCCTCCCGGGCACTGCCTCCCAGGAGGGGTGTGGGGAGGGCTGGCGTCCCTCTCCGCGCCTCCCTGGGCGCCTCCGGAGGGCCTAGGAGCTGCGCAGAAGGGCTGCGGGGACAGACGGCGTCCCTCTCCGCAACCCTCCCAGGCGCCTCCGGAGTGCCTCTTTCTTGGGGTTTTTACTTTTTGTTCCTCTTTGTTCCTTCCCTGCAAGTTCTGAGAATCCTCCATCCTTCTCTACCTGTCCATCAAAAGGCAGGGTTTTTGCATGTCTCTTTTAGAGGATGGAGAAAAGGAAGATAATGGGGAGGGAAAGAGGTGGATTGTTGGAGGAGAAAGGGAGGACATGTGTTAGCGTGGAAATTCAACTCAGTTCAAGGAATAATTAGAACAGACAGGGATACTGGGAGTGAGTCATTCCAGATCGGCAAAGGAAAGGGACCATCCTCTGACCCACAGCTGTCTGAGCAGCACACCTCTTTTAGATGAGTCTTGACTTATTGAAGTCTTGCAGTAACTAAATAATAAGGGATCAGCCATGGGCAGGGAAAAACCCAGGCACTTGCTGGTCTGGACAGAAATGAGAATTAAAGTCCAGTTATTTTTTTCCATGTATAAGACTATATTTTGTCTAAAATTATTAGACTCAAAATTGAGGGTCATCTTATACATGGAAGTAAGCTGAGGAGAGAACCACATGGTTACACAACTGAAATTTTGAGTTGGAAAAGTGGGGGGTTGTCTTATACACGGGAGCATCTTATAGATGGAAAAATATGGCACTTTGTACAGGTAATGGGTTTTGTTCAGCAGAAAACAAGACAGAAACCCATGCATGACAATCTTCCTCTTTTGTCTACAATACAATTACCTCCATGATCTTGTCTTAGACGCAATTTTTAGATTAGATCAATCTTTTCTCAAGCTGAGATAGTAAAAGAAATAGTACAATTTAATTATGGGCAAACAATTGGGAAAGATCAATAAATTGGGTGAATGATGAGAACAAAAACAAATCCAGAGCCCAGAGGATGCTTGACACTTGAATGAACAATTTGGTCTGCTTTGTCACCCCACCCGCTCATTAAAATCTGCGATATGCAAAAGCAGGTGGGGTGGGGGGGGGGCAATCGCGCAATGCCAGCAGGGGATCACAGAAAAAAGTTTTTAAAAGTTAAAAAAAATTGCCCACCCCGATTCCCCGTCCCCGGGGTAAAAGTAGTGTGGAGTGACGAAAACTGTCTGAGGGCACCTACCAGGCCAGAAGGGTGGTTTATTTGGGGGTGGGGTTTCCCGCCCCCTCTCCGTTACTCTGAAACGGTAACTTACTCCGCCAGAATTCGAGCTATTGCTGATTTGTCTGCTGCGCTGCTGGTACCAGGCTGGGAGGGCGCATCCATTTGCCATGCAGTGCGGGGGTATCCAAAATTTGGCGATCCAAAATGGCAAATATTTTTTTTTAATCGTTGCCCAAATCCCCACCAAAACCCCCAAACCAAAGCACCACAGAAACATGCTTGCAAAAAAGTCTCAGCTGATTTTAAATTTTATTTTATTTTTTACACCTGCTTGAATTTTTGGAGCCATTCCACCAATCGCATGGCCAGGTTTTGCTGAGTAGCAGCAGCCATGCAGTGGGTTTTTTTTTGAAATCTTGCAAAAAAAAGCACCACAGAAACATGTCTCCTATTTTAAATGTTGATTTTATTTTTTTCTTGCATTTTATTTTATTTTATTTATTTTATTTTATTTTATTTTTTTTACACCTGCACATTTGCAATGATGGGCTCGCCCATGGGAGTGGACCATGCAAATTTTCCACCAATCGCATGGCCACTTGGCCAGGTTGACCACAGAGACTTCTGGGATGTGCCAATCGGGCATAAACAGCCCACTAATCGTAGCCCAAACCCGAACCCTAAGCCTAAGCCTAACCCATACGCCAGTACACTGTCCTTCTAAGTGGGTCAGAGAGGCACCCAGAGGTGCACCCCAATACTCACCCTAACCTCACCCGTAACTAGCCTAACCCTAGCCCTTGCGCTAACCCGTCTTAACCCTAAGCCAGATCTACTTGCATTGCACTACATGCAAGTACGTGAGACACAGCGGGTGCAAAGAGTCTGCCAGTCCGTCACTTGTGGCTCTGGCTGACTCCTGCAGCTCCCTCCAGGAGCCCGCTACCCCCCCAACCAGTACTAACGACAACGAAAAAACGAAAAAATGAAAAAACGAACCGACTAATTTTTGCGAAATTTCGCGAAAAACGGAAACGAGACGAAACGGACTGCCTCCGACACACGACAACTCGAAAACATCATTTTCCCTAGTCGTGCCCATCTCTGGTGGCAAGGAGCAACCCCCCCCCACGGTGCAGGTACTGCGGTCCCGCGATATAGTGGGACCGCAATACCTGAACCGCGAAATGGTGTGTGTGTGTGGGGGGGTCACTGTACATGCAGAGTCAGTATGTGAGCTGGAAGCTGGAGAGTCCCAGAGGTTGTATTGCTTTGGACTGGGGATGGGGCAATTGCATATGTAAGTGACCTCCCGTGCATAGAAGAAATATTTCCCTGTGATGCACAAGACATCGTATGGAAGACCAGTCCTGATGTACTGGCTTTCTTTAAGCAGAGATTTCTTCAAGACAGAGGTGGAAGATTGTTTTGACAGGTCATGTCTCACCGGCAGTATGCGATGTCTGAGGTCTGCAAACCCTCTGCCATGTGACTTATCTACATGAAGACATCAACTCCCATCTAGGCAAAAGGGTTGGGCAAAAAGATTTCATGTTAAGCATCATGAGACACATTAAGTGCTTCACATCTAGTTCTTTGTAGGGCAGGCCATGGCATGGTGGTAACACAGAGCTTTTAGCAGCTGGCAAAATGAATGCATGATTCATAGTCAAAGGTCTACAGCTAAGAAAGCAGTGGTGGGTGTGTATTTTCATTCTGTTGTGACAGGATTTTTCCCTCAGACTGCTTTTTTTTTCCTTGCTGGTGGCCAAGGCAGCAGCATTAATGGTTATTTTTTTCAGAAGTTAAATTTAAAAAGATATAGAGTGGAAAACATGCTAATAAGGAAAAGACTGGCCAAGAAATTGAACAGACTCACATGGGGTGAGGACAAGGAGTACTGTCTGGATCATCTCTCTCTCTCCAATCTGAAAAGGGATGACTATCCTGGAGGCTTTCTCCACTGGTCAGTTATTATGCCCATAAACCTTGAGCCATCTATTCTCTGGCTTCATTCTTTTTCTTTGAGCATTTTATTTATTTATTTATTTATTTATTTATTTAAAATATTTTTACCCCAGTTTTTTTTCCTTGAAAAGGACCCAGGGTGGCTTACAACACTGAACAATTGGGCATGTTTAGCCTAGAGAAAAGAAGACTGAGGGGTGGTACTCTTTTCAAATATTTGAAGGCCTGTCCTACTGAGGAGGGACAGGATCTGTTCTTGATTATCCCAGAGTGCAAGTTAGGAGAACCCAGCTTTCAACTGAATTTCAGGAAAACCTCCTAATTGTTAGGATAGTACCACTCCTCTTCCTCTGCCCACCCATCCACCTGCCCGGCTCTTTCTCCTGCCATGGGCAGTGCAAAGGCAGCACTCCTCGTTCTGGAGAGCCCAGTGCACAACCTCGGCCCCTGGAGAGTGACCGACTGACTGACCGACCAATCGACCGAGAGTACAGGGGCCATGCTGGGTGGGTGAGACATGGTTGAGGGGGGAGGAGATGGCACAAAAACTGACTTTGTCCCCGGGCGCACCACACTCTAGCTATGCCTCTGTATATGGGGGTATCTTATAGATGGAAAAACTAGAGGCATTCAAGAGAAATTTGGACAACTACCTGACAGATATCCTTTGATTTGTATTCCTGCATGGAGCAGGGGGTTCAACTTGATAGCCTTTATAAGCCATCACTATTTTATGATTCTAAAAACAATATTTAAGGCTGAAAACAATGAGTATATTGATGATAGTTAACATAATTAAAACACCACATTTAAGGCTAAGCACAATGAGTCAAGAGGCATCTTATGTCATTAAAAGGCACTATTAAAGCTGAGAATAATAAGTATATCTGTGAAAACTGTCATTTATCCAGGTGAGGTTATCCAGAGGTTGAGGCATGGCAACTGGACTTCATCTGACAAAGCTACTTGGATGAGTAGTGAAACGTTTGGATCTCACAAGAAAATAAGTCCAGTTGCCATGACTCAACTTCTGAATAATTATACTTTAAAAAAAACAAGGCCACTCTGTGAAACAGAACAAAAGCAGTCCTTAAAATTCAGTAAAACCAGCAATCCAGAGTCCTCGAAATAAAAAAACAAATAAATACATCACAAACACAGTAGCTAGTTACTGAGGGAAGGCTTGCCTGAAGAGAAAGGTCCTTGCCTGCTTATAGAAGGACGTTTTTACCGAGTACTTCATACTGGAGTACTTGTGACAACTCCAAGTCACTTCAAAATCTAAATATAGACTTAGTCTTGTGGATGTTCCCACAGCAAGCCCAAACTTTGCTAGCTGAACAGCCCTCTTGGGCTATGATTTTCTGGAGGCTTGCCTTTTGAAAGGAGCTAGAATAAGGTTATATAACTGCATGCAGTGTTGCGTCTGCAGATGGAACTCAACCCTGCAGAATGAAGGCTATCATGAGAGGCCAGATTTGTACTGCATCTGCATAAGTGGTATTGCAAAGGGAAGAAGTAGACACAGGCTCTCCAAATGTTGAATTTCAACTTCCATGCCCCCTAATTGGCGTAACCAATGGTGTAGAATCTTGCCGAACAACAGCTGGACTCAGAAGGCCAGCTTGTTTTTTTTTGTTCTGGGGGAGAGCAGGAATTTCTAGAAATCTTTCCTTGAATTTTGCATCAATCATGCAAAAGACAATTTGAATGCATCCAAACAGTGTTACATGCAGGCTGAAATCCTCTTGCTTAGAGCATAGTTATACATGGGGAAATTGCACTTGAATCATTTAGCATCAAACTTGACTACGCAACACGCATGGAAGTGCAGGTCCTTTCCCCTGTGAAGCATGATTTCATTTGGAAAAGGAGGTATTTTACTTTGCTGCAATTATTTTAAACTGCTTCTCCGTGTGTTCCCTCCCCTTCGCAACCCTAGTCAATATATCTGGTTAGTTTTAGTCCAGGCTCTGTTGCACCCTCTCCTTCTCCATGACATCTGTCTTTCTGTTTGTCTGTTTGTCTGCCTGCCTGCCTGTGAGAACTTGTGTCAGGCTGCAGGGATGTCACTCTGTACTAGCACTATGCCAGACTGCAAGCATTTTTTAAAAATTAGAAATTATTAAAAAGGCTAGCGCCTGGAGAGACAGTCATCATGAGGGCAGGTTGGCAAAGCCTCAAATGCAATCATTCTCAAACCCATGTAGCCTCATCAAGTGATATATATATCTATATATCACAATTTTAAAGTGGATTAAAAGTTGTCCCAGAAAGATGCACACACTGACCCCAAAACCATGCAACTACCACATGACATTAAAACAAATTCAGAACCCCAATCCATTGACTAATTTATGCTCCCCTCTTTATAGTGTAAAACATCCTATACATTTCAGCAGTGGTGCCACCGAATGATGCAACCACAAAACACATTTAACTTCATCTTACAACATCTGGGACACATTTTTGAGTCTTTCCTTGTCTGGCAAAACATGCTGGTCTCTCATCTGTTCTTATCTTGCTCTGCTTCTCAACACCTACCTCTCCGGTTCTCCCCAGCTTCCTTACACTTAAAATCCAAACCAGCGAAAGGCATAGCTGAGAAATTAAATCCTCAACAGGGCAACCCATCAGTGTTTTTCACAGGAGCCTAAGAGAGGACATTTCCACTTTCATTTCATGCTGTACCTTGCTGAAAACTGCATCTTCTCTATATAAATTGGAAGCCTGACACCAACTCCCCTCAGACTGATGAAGCTGCTTGCATGAGCAGCGAAATGTTTTGATCTCACAAAAAAAGAAGTTCAGTTGTCATGACTCTTCTATATAGTTATTCAGGGATGGAGTCCTGTCCTTTTCTGTCTTCTAGCCTACTCATTTTTTCTGAATAGGTGCAGCTCACAATGAAAACTTTAACCCTTTCAATAACAATGGAGTGTTTCCCCTCCCTGTATTTTTTAGACTCACCTTTCTTTCTACCCATATTTTATTCTCTGTTTCTATTATTATGCCTTTTCCCCTTTCCTAATGTGTGTGTGTGTGTGTGTGTGTGTGTGTGTGTGTGTGTGTGTGTGTGTGTGTGAGAGAGAGAGAGAGAGAGAGAGAGAGAGAGAGAGAGAGAGAGAGAGAGAGAGAGAGAGAGAGAGAGAGAGAGAGAGAGAGAGAGAGAGAGAGAGGAGAAACCCAGTATTAGTTGTGTTCTCCAAGGGACCAATCCCTTTAGGAATGTGACCACACACAGAGAGAGGAGATCCCTGTTCTCCAGCCAAAGACAAACACCTCAGGCTGCAATCCTGCATAAGACCCAAGAGCAAGTCCCACTGAACATAATGGGGCTGACATGTGCATAAACACCCAGTAAATGAAACCAAGACTTTAAAGAAGAACAAATGTGTTCTACATTTCCTACCAGGCACCCATTGCAAAAAACATATTGGGAACGATTCTTGGTCTCTGGATGTGCCTGGAATGTTTTTCTCTTTTCCCTTCTCTGCTGTTGTTTCTTTTTCTTTTTAAACTGCCTGCTCTTCTGTTTTTTCAATGTAAGATTTAAAAAACTTAGTAAGGAAATGGAGTGATTGATTTTCGCCAGGACATGACTTTTCCTCTGGGAAACCGACTCAAGCCCTTCTCTGAAAGGTTTTCACTCTGCTCTTTCCTGCTGCTTAAAAAAAAAAAATCTCTCCTTTTTCTCAGGCTAGTTTTGATCTCCTCTGGGCCCTTGGATCAATTCTCTGCTGAAAGTTCTCCAGTCTCATTGCCCTCTTTGTAGCTGTGTAACTGGATACTGGGAGGCTTTTTTGTTTTTGATTTTGTTTTTGGTTTTGGCCCCTAGTAACTGCCTGGCTTTATAGTCATCCTCAGCTGCCTTTTGACCGGTTGCCAAGTCATTTGCCGTAACTAGGGCCGGGACTAGGAAGGGAATGGATTACTGCTGTCATGGTCTTTGGCCTCTCCGGAGGAATCGCTCACCAGCCCTTTAATGCTCTGTTCAGGGAATGCCAAACAAGAAGGGAACGGAACAAATGTGGTTGTTTTTCTAAACAACATTGCCTTCCCTCAGAAAGGATGGAAAGAATGAACATAAGAAAGGGAGCAGCACAGAATGGACACATTGAGTGATCCCAAGAGGTTTGCCCAAGGAAATCAGAATAGATACTGTCTGTGTATAATGGATTTAATTCTGGAAAAATCCAAAGAAGCAAAGCAAAACAAAACAAAACAAAAGACAAAAACACGCAGCACCTTAAAGACTAACTATCATAGTTTAATGCAAACGTTCATGGATCAAGTTCAGTTTCCGCTTACATTGATGTTGATTTGAATGGATATCATATTGAAGAGGGAAAGGTTTGTTTTCCATGGCTTTAGAGACTAGGACTTGGGGCAATGGTTTCAAACTACAGGAAAAGTGATTCCATTTGAACATTAGGAAGAACTTCATGACAGTTAGAGCTGTTCGGCAGTGGAATATGCTGCCACAAAGGGTGGTGGAGTCTCCTTCTTTGGAGGTTTTTAATTAAGCAGAGGCTGGATGGCCATCTGTTGGAAATACTGTGATGGGAGTTCCTGCATGGCAGGGGTTTGGACTGGATGGCCCTTGAGGTCTCTTCCAACTCTATCATTCTATGATTCTATAATCCCCCCCCCCTCTCTCACACACACATCTGTGGCCAATAACTCTTAATGGAAGAAGGCAAACCAATCTATTAGTAAAAGGACTTGAGAAAAGTGATCAATGATAATCCCCAAAGGCTGCAAAGGACATTCCTGTTCATTGGATATTTCCCCCTGTCCTTAAACCAAGGGAGTTGTGAACTCAGTGAACCATCAAGGTAGCAAGTTTGAATTCAAAACTCTGCTCCACATTGTGCGTGCTCTGCTATGGAAATGCACACAACCTGACAAACGTTTTTTTGGGGGGTGGGGGTGGGGGTGGCAAGGTCATTGCTTGCAAAGCCAGAAGGGATAGCTGGTGTGCTTCTTCAGGACACAGTGGATACTTGTGGACTTCATCGTGTGAGATCCTGCCCAGTGAATCGCTTTGTGGTAGCACAGAGGGATGAGGGTGGGGGGTGGGGTGGGGTTGTGACCCTGGCAACAGGAGACTCCAGCAGCTCATATTATGAAGTCTCCATGAGAATCTGAAGGAGCTGGAAGGCAAAAAAGGAAGGAAGATAAAATTTAGTGCCACGATAAGGTCAGATAAACTAGCAGACTGCAAAGAAGAGTAGTTCTGGCTGAGCAATAATATGACTCGGGGTGCTTAAAACTAGAGCTACATCTGTGTTGCTATCTATTTCTTGGGCCATTTACTTCAACAGATGCACAACAGGTCAAAATGATTATCTCTTTAATTCAGGAGGGAGCGGTTGTCAAGAATCAGGGGTTGGACGGCCATTTAGCCAACCCCTGGAGGCTGTGTTGCCCAAACGTGTCACCGAGGCCAGAGGAGGACAGGAAAAGGAAAACCCCATTCCTATCTTTTAAAGGACCACTTCTGCACTCTGTCAAGGTGTGCAAGCAGTGGGATCAAGGGATTCTGGGAACAGGAACCAGCTCTTTTAAAACATTTGCAATCTTACCTCGGCTGATCCTTCCTTCATTTGCTGGTCCTGCCTCTCCTGATCCTTTTAGTGGGTGTAAATACAGGGAATAATGAGGATGATGACCCAGCAATCAAGTGATAGGGTGATCATGTGCCGATCTCATACATGCAGGGAAATCTCTCCCTCTCTTACACACACTTTTTGTGCATTTGATTTCCAAATAATCAAACCAAAACCAAAACCCAACATAGATAAATTGCTGCTCAACATCAGAATAAAAGCAAAGAAACAGCGTATGCTAACCATCAGTAAGAACAATATAAAATTGGAGAATACTGGGTTGGACCTCAGGGCTAGGATTTATTATTTATTTTAGTTTAGTTTAGAGTATTTTTACCCCGCCTTTCTCCAAGGCAGCTTACAGAATGAGGGATAATATACAGTTCAGTACAATTAAGACATGTTCAAGTATTGAGAACAGGGAATTGAGGGACATCTTACAGCATTAATAGATAACATTACATTAGAGCTACAAGAGAACATGAGCAGTTAAACGTAAAGTTCCATGTAAAGTTATGAGTGATGGAAACTAACATTGAAAACATAGTGTCAGAATCTGGGCGCAGCAGCCAAAAAGGCCCTTTCATGCATTCGCACAAGACATCTCTGTGGGGGTGGTGGGATGGAGAGAAGGGCCTCTCCTGATGACCTTAACACCCAAGTCGGTTCATACTGTGAGATTCGCTCTTTGAGGTAGCTAGGAACCAGGCTGTACAGTGCTTTGTAGGTCAAGGTCAGCAGCTTGAATTGTGCCCAATAACTGATTGGCAGCCAACTCACTAGCACTGGCACAGAACCCCCAAGATCACCTGGAATGGCAGGTAATGCGGTGAGCAGTTGACAGGTCCAGCAAAAGTTGCTGGGCTGGAATAAACACACAAATAATCCCTGGGGCAGTCCTTGGTTTTCCAACACCGTTCCTTTCTTCTTTTTAAAATATTGCATCGTCAGGTGTTACAGATGCTCATGTAATTATTCTTGCTTTCAAAAACATGTAACAAAATGGGCGCACAGGTAAATGTGCTGATCGTTAATGCAGTACAAACAAAAAACATTTATTGCTGCCCATTATTGTGTCTTAACTGGAGTGACTTCCAAACAGGGAAACTGCACATGCTCAGAATATTTCTTGACAGACAGACAGACAGACAGACAGACAGACAGACAGACAGACAGATAGACAGACAGACAGATAGATAGATAGATAGATAGATAGATAGATAGATAGATAGATAGATAGATAGATAGATAGATAGATTGATTGATTGATTGATTGATATCAGCAGGGGTTGGCCCACTGTTTTGCTTTGTTTTTTTTAGCTCTAATATCTTATTTATTTATTATTATATTCATATACCGCCACCATCTTTCGAGACGGAACTCGGGGCGGTGTACACTAAAAAAGAAAAACAAACAACAACAAACAAGCATAAAAATCAGGGACATCAGTAAGAATAGGAGGGTACAATACCCTCCGCAAAGGATGGCGTGGGCGGCAACAGAAAAAAAAAGTTGTTGAAGCTGCTGTGAATCTTGGAGTTGTTGAAGCTGCTGTGAATCATGGTACAAAGGTATCTTATTCATAACTGAAATACTACCCAATGGTCAGCTAAAGTCTCTCTCTCTCTCTCTCTCTCTCTCTCTCACACACACACACACACACACACACACACACACACACACACACACACACACACACACACACACACACACACACCAAGACAATAAACCTAGGATGTAAAAAATCTCCCCAGCTAATTCACTGGTTATAATTATTGGTATGGGTATATTATTATTGTTTTTGCAGGACAATACATAATTTAAGCGTTCTTCAGGCCTTTTCCTTCTATACACTAAGCATGTACAGTATTTTTCCATGTATAAGACTATATTTTTGTCTAAAACTGCTAAATGAAAATTTGAGGATTGTCTTATATCCGCAAGTAAGCCAAGAAGAAAATTACACGGTTGCGAAACTGTAATTTTGGGTTGGAAAAGTCGGGGTGTCTTATACATGGGGGCGTCTTATAGATGGAAAAATACAGTACTTTCTGTACAATAAAACCAGAAACCTGTTCACTTATACAAATGCAGAAAGGCGGTGTCCCTTCTCTCATAGGCAATTGCTCCACTGACTGGGAATGCATTGGTTGCAAAACTGGATGTGCCACAATCTGTGTGACCTGTTAGACAAAAACAAACAAAGACAGCCTATCAGAAGGGGAAAGCCGCTACATGGTTGCTCTTGCCAGTGTCATTTTTGATAGCAGAATTTTGGCTTAAGTAGCCAGAATCCTGTTGATGTTTTTGTATAAGGATGGTGTGGCTGGCCATAGCTAATTGTAGCTAATTGATGAGACACCAGAGTTCATTTTGGCTATGAAACTAGGTGCATGACTAGGAACACAGCTGAGATGTGCCCGTGAATGAACAGGTTACTTACCTGTAAATATGGTTCTTCGAGTGGACCTCCATGCAGTCACACAAATGGGTGCTTGAGTGCACATGTGTGAGGCTTTCGGAGCTTTCTAAAGCTAAAAAGAGCACAGAGACCATTAATCTTCTCCCACACCTACTGTGTGTGTAGAAGTACTTCCCGCCCAAATAACTCAGTTCCCTCTAGCTGCCACTATAGGGATATAAGATCACACTGTGTCAACTAGAGGGAAAGAGGGATGGATTATGTGACTTCACAGAGGTCCACTTGAAGAACCATGTTTACAGGTAAGTAACCAGCTCTTCTTCGTGGCCTCCGTGAATCACACAAATGTATGAGTGACAAGCTGATTTACTGGAAGGTGGTTCATCACACCAATGCAAAGGAGAGAACCACACCTCCAAAAGATGCAGAGGACTTGGCTCAAGCATCCAATCTATAGTGCCTCATGAAGGTAGAGGGCTGAGACCATGTTGCAGAATTACAGATATCTTCTAAGGAGATGCTCCTGAGAAAGGCCAGCAGAAGCAGCAAGTACTCTTGTAGAATGAGCTCGAATAGCAGGAGGTAATGGCTGTTTTCCCAAAAGATAACACAACTTAATTGTGAAACAATCCAATGAACAAAACATTGGGTAGAAGCTGGTAACCCTTGAACTACAGGGTTGTAACAAACACACAGCTTTGGGGTAGTTCTGAAGGACACAATTTGGGATGTATAAAAGGCTAAGGACCTGCGGATATCCAATGTGTGTAGCTCTCGCTCCAAGGGTATGGATGGATTAGGGAAGAACATTGGCAAAACAATGGGTTGTGAGTGACAAATCAAAAGAAGAGGCTGCCTTTGGGAGGAATGAAACATCAAGATGGGCTATGACTTTATCCTTGAAAAACTGAAGATAAGGAACATTATGTTGTAAGGCACAGCATTCTTTTTCCCTTCAGGCTGAAGTGATGGCCACGAGTAGAGTGGACACAAATTGAAAAAATGATGTTTCAGTTTTTTGTTTTTTTGTTGTGGGTCCGTTTCGGTTCCTTTTCATTTTTCATGAATTTTTTGAAAAAAATTGTTTTGTTTTTTGTTTTTCATTTTTACCCGCTTTTTGCGCGACTTAAAGCATTTCCGCGCATGGATCTCCCCCAAACGCCCCAGACCAGAGGGAAAGCACTAAAAAAAATGATGCTGGCAGAGACACAGTATAGACTAGGTATGCAGGGAGGCTGCAAAAGCAGCGGCGGGCATTGCCCAGGGCATAAGGCAGCCGCAGAGTGACTGCACTGTGGGGCAGGGGAGGGTACTCACCAAGAGGTATGCACGCACACAGGGAGGCTGCAAGAGAAATCTTTTCTTTCTCTCCCCTAAGAGCCAGGCTGCAGCCAGCAGGAACACAGACACACACACCTGCCTGGCTGGCCTAAAGTAATGAGTCGCAGAGACAGCAATCCCACCCTAACTCCCACCAAAGACTGCAAGGAGGACGGGGCTGCCAAAGCTTTTTATGCCCTCTCTGGCTGCCACACCTACCCAGTCTGCAACCTGAGCATGCTATTGGTTGAAACTGTCCAAGAATTTACATGATCCAATCACATGGCTTGCATCCATCTTTTGGTTGGAATCCATTTTGTGTCATCCTTAAAGGGAAAAGAAAAAATACATTGTGATGGGAGAAAGACAAAAACAAATGTTTTAAGGACTGCAACCCCTTGGTAGGTAATAATTTCAAATAATTATCGGTTTTGTACGGATGTCCAGGGCGTTTTAAAACCCAAGAAATCAATATTAGGCATCTGGGAGCCATTTTGGGTCGATGCCCCCTAACTCCCCTTAAAGGAAAAAAAAAATACAGCAATCTGAGAAAAGACATAAATGCACGTTTTAACGACCCCAACCCCCCTGGTAGGTATTATCAGGCAGAATAAATAATTATCGCTGGGTTTTCACGGATATTCAGGACGTTTTTTAACATTTAAAAACAGCTCATTGCACATCGCCATTAACGAAAATGAAACATAATGAACCTAATTTTCGTGGTTCTGTTCGGTTCGTTCCAATTTCATCACAATTTTCGTTATTCATTTCGTTATGTAACGAAATGAATAACGAATAACGGAACAAAAAATTCATTTCGTGTCCATCTCTAGCCATGAGGAAGGCTATTTTAAGGTGAGTAAATGTAGAGGGCAAATTGCCATTGGTTCGAATGGAGGATGCACGAGGCATTGAAGGATTAAGGAGAGGGACCACTGGGGGAAGTGGTCTATGATCTGGAAATATGTTTTTTAGTCCTTTCAAGAATAATTTCAGGCAATGATGACAGAAGAAAGAAGACGCTTGAGGACTGTATGGTTGATTAGCAATGATTGCAGACAGAAAAACTGTAACTGAAGCATACAAGAGTCCAGACTCCTATAGTTCTAGCAGAGAAAGGATAACTTTGTCTAATGGAGAATCGAAGGGAGTCTGCAAAAGATAGGAATGGGTGCCATTTATATTTGTAGAGTTTAACAGTAGTTATTATCTGCTCAATCTTGGATGAATCCTCCATGCTACCAATTGCAGGTGCTCCAGGATGGAATGCAACACTCATCCTTCATCCTGGGAGAGCAAGTCTGGATGGAGAGGAAACCTCATATACTCCGATGCCATGTACAGGAGAGTTGCAAACCAGGGTTGCCTGGGCCACCAAAGAGTGAGTAGGATGATGTTGGCTCTCTCCTGCCTGACCTTCATTACCATCTTGTGAATTAGGGGAATTGGTGGGAGGGTGTAGAGAAGGCGACAACGCCAGTGGTAGATGAAAATGTTGCCTAGAGAGACTGTTTGTCTTGCCCTGCCCATGAGCAGAACCTTCTGCATTTCTTGTTGGTTTGAGACGCAAAAAATGTCGACTATTGGTGAACCCCACTTGTTGGTTAGATGGAGGTAAGTGGGATGATGGAGCTTCCATTCGTGGGAAGATGAATTGCATCATCTCAGATTGTCTGCCATTTCGTTTTCCTTTCCTGATAGGTGAATGGCAATGGGGGAAATGAGATGTTCCATGGAGCATTCCTAGAAGTCCACAGCTAATTGCAGGAGAGGCAAAGAGTGAGTACCTCCCTGTTTGTTGATATAGTACATTGTTGTCATGTTATTGGTGACCACCTATACTACATTGTCGGAGAGGAGAGGAAGAAATGCCTTGAATGCCTTTGATACCACCAGAAGTTCCAGCTTGTTGATGAGAAGTTGTTTCTCCTGGGGTGACCAGACATAGTGAATCTGAAGATCTGAGCAAAAGGCACCCCATCCCTGGTGGCTTGCCTCATCGGAGTTAGTGGGCTGAATGTTTTAGATTTTCTGATAATCAAAATGGAGCCTGGGCCTGTTGAGGAGCTTGACACTGGAGCAGAATGCTCTGGTACAATTGCTGGTGAGAGAGATTTCTCAAGTAAATAAGCATTGAGGCAATATTGCCTGTTCTTAATAGCTTGAGAAGTGAAATTTTTACAATAAGTGCAGGAATCAGTAATATGGGACTCGCCCAAACAATATAGGCATAATGAATATCCATAATTGAAGGAAATTTTCCCCTCACAACAAACACACAATTTGAAGGGGCCCTAATGGGCCATAAACTAAAATGAAGAACTATTAAGGAGAAAACTAAAAGTGGGGGAAGAAATAAGAAATAAAAATGCAGAGAGCTCACAAACGGTCTTCAGAAAGTGATCTGAGAACCTTTCAACGGGGCAGTTAGAGTGAACTGAGGTATTTGGGTGGGAATGCACTGGTACATGTGCTGTAGGTGGAGGGAGGTGATTAACGGTCTCTGTGGTGTTTTTATCTTTAGAAAGCTCCAAAAGCCTCACACATGTGCACTTGATCACCCATTTGTGTGATTCACAGAGGTCATGAAGGAGAACATAATTTGCTAGAGCAAGCAATGTAAACCTTCAAGACATGGTAACAAGATTCTGGCCAGTGCATAAACGGAGAGGAAGAATGGGGCTGCTCTGCATTGTGATGTGTGCCATCACATCATTTTCACACATCACACCTGCCTATCAAGTGAAATATATACAGTAGGATCCCAGTATCCACCAATTCATTAACCACTGATTCGATTATTCATGGTTGGCAGAGGAAAAAAATAAATAAGTACTTCAGCAGATGCAAAACAAGCTACTGTCACAAACAGCAGGTGTAAAGCAAGCTACTGTCATAAAACAGCAGCCATAAAGCAAGCTACTGTCACAAACAGCATCCATAAAGCAAGGTATTGTTGCAAACCAGCAGCTGTAAAGCAAACTACTGTCACAAAACAGCAGTTTTGGGGTGGTGATGGCAGTCTCTCCTATCCACAGTTTTCATTATCCATGGGAAGGCCTGGAACTGATCCTCAGTGGATACCGGTATCCTACTGTAAAGGTATACCCGGGCAGCACTTTCTCTTCTTTGTGGTGAATGCACACACACACACACACACACACACACACACACACACACACACACACACACACACACACACACACACACACACGACCACTGTGGGGCTGTAGCCAGCAGTGTGATTGTTTCTCTTCCTACACCCATTTAGTATATAGATGGAAAAAAAGACTGTCAGCTTGAAATGGAAGGTCAGGGGCCATCTTCCTCATTTGGTCTATGGAAAGACACTAGATTTCCAATGGAATTTGTCTTTTAAAAAACTGGGATTAGGACACGATCCTCCACCTTACCTTGAAGGTTGCAGGTATGCTAGGAGGTGTATCATGTGAAACACACAACTTTGTCATCCAATAGAGGAGAGCAGACAGAAGCCTGCCACTACCTCCCTCTTCCCAATGCCCCACATGTGTTCACTTATGATGACTGTCTTATTCTGCCTAATGATAGGGCCAGCCCCGTCTGACTTCATGCCACAGGTAAAACATTTATATACCATTCATGGTTGAAAACGAAGATAACTCAGTCATTATTGAATTAAATTTAGAAGACGTAAAACCAGCTGTGAAGTTTTGGATAGGATTTCATTTTTTTCCAACAGAAACAAGATGAAGCTAGAAAATATATGTTTTGGCAGATGTCAGGAATCTGGCGAAGGCTGACATTTCAAGATTTGAACTGGTTCTAGAGAAATGACTGCAAATAGTGGCATTTGCCTCCATGCATCATAGTCGAAATTTTTTTTTCAGTAAATGTCCAAATCTCATTCATCATCATTTCCACAGAAGTAAAGGACATCTAGCCTGCCATGTGGGAAATGTCAAAAAGCTGCTAAACAGCAGCAAGGGGTTTTGTATCTGTTGCTCTGTCTTGTAAATATTCAGATCTAGTAGTAAATGTCAACATCCACCCAAGTTTGATGTTTTACTGCAGCTTGTGGATACATAGGTATTGGAATCTTTGTGCAGCATCTGTCCCTCCAAATCCCACTTTTCTACAACTCCCATCATCCTCTAGCAAATAGGATGCTGAGTACCATGGTCCTTTCCTTTGCTGGCCTCCTCTTCCTCTCTTCTCCTCGCTCATTTGCTATGAGAGAGGGGGAAAAAGAAGTTTATATAGCTGGGAAGAGGGTGGATCTGAGGATCCCAAGGATGTAGAATTGCTAAACTTTACAGTCCAGGGGAGGAAGCTAAAGAGACAATCTGATGGTCAGAAATGTATGCAGATGATGATGATGATGATGATGATGATGATGATGATGATGATGATGATGATGATGATGATGATGATGATGATGATCTTAACAACTGCAGAGCTGGAAGAGACCCTATGGATCACTGAGTCCAAGCCCATGTCAAAGAAACACAGTGGGGAATTGAACTGCTGTCTAAACCTCCAAGCTACCCAGAAGACTCTAATTGGGCCAGGCTGATCTAGAATACATATGACATAGCCATTAGAGAGCAGCCTTAGCCCTATTCTGTATTTACAAATGCAGGTACTAGGGGGCATGCTTAGAGTGAAGTGCCTAGCCCTACCTTCAGCCACATTACTTAATTTGTCTTGGTTTCAGCACTGGGTCTGAAGAGCAGAGGGTTCAGCTCACAGGTAGGCTTTACATAAAAGGAAGAACCTCTGAAAATACAGGGTTTTGCCCTTGTCTAGGACCCACAGAAGAGCAGGGCTCTTCTCTTTAGGACCAGCAGTGAAAATAGAAAGGACATGATGATGATCAAGGGAGGCATTGCTGGACAGTCCCTTCTGTTAGATCACAGGGTCAGTATTTGTAATGGGATGGTAGAGTATATCCAATATGCTCTTCCTTCCCTCCCCCTTTTATTGTAAAAGCTATTTGGTCTGGAGATAATGTTAATGCCTGAAATCCAGTTGTAAGTCCCAGACAGAGTGGAGCGATTGAATCAGTGGAACTGACAGAGGAGTTGCCCTTCCAAATTTGGACTTATTGGCCCACTCTCCTGGAGACTATTGGATTTCAGCTGTCAGTGGCTATGACGGGTTATGAAGTAGGTTCCATCATGGATTGTCAGATAAGTCTGCCTGTCATAAAAATCCTATTTCTCTAGTGGTTGGATACTAGAGATTCCTGAAGATACTGCATGCTCTGTTACCCCATAGGAAATATTATTATGATGGAGACCACCCTCCATCCGTTAACGTCAAGCTGTTTGTTACAAAGAGGCCAGCCTCAGAAGATGGGATCCATGAATGTTCCAAAGACAGGAGAACATCAAGATTGAGCAGCCATGGTTGCCCATCTGTCAAAAGAAAGCCAACTTATTTGCAAAGCTATGGGAGGTGTGAAAAATACCTACTGTGGCATCACCCATTGTTTGGAATTTATTCTCACTTCCAGTGTGGGCACAGTTTGACTCTACATTTCTTTGATATAGCAAGTAGGGATGGGCACCTTACGGAAAACAACATGCTGTTTTGTCGTTCATAAGCTTATGAAACGTTACAAAAAGAAACAAAACAGCAAACAGCATGTCGTTAAGAAATGGAACAAAAGACCACTTTTTGTTTCAGAAATGAAATGATTTGTCCTAGTGCTGAGAAGCCTCTTGATCCAGCCATCTTGAGAACAGGAGGTTTAGTTTGAAACTCATTGATTTGTTTTCCTTCCCCCTCCCATGCCTCACCTGTTACTTATCTCCAATCTTGAGCTGCCTGCCTGCAGTTAGCCAGGAGCTGAGCTCTTCCATTCCCTTCCCTGCCCTGGCTGTCCCTAGTTGAGTTAAAGTTTAAACTGATTGTTTTCCTTTCCTGGTTAAGTGGGACTGTGGATGTTATTTTTAAATATATTTTCCTTCCTCCTCACACCAATTAACTGTTGAGCTTATCTCTCTGATCTCTCCATGCAGCAGCTAGCCCTTAGGTTTCTAGCTTGTTTACAGAGGGTTCTTTGTTTGAAAGCAAATTGATTGGAAGGTTTAAGGAGGGTCTTTGATTTAGGGCACTGGGCTCCCTGTTATTTTTTTTTAAAAAAGGAAAGATCCCCATTATTTATAACCTTACAAATCATTTCATTTGGTGACAAAAATCCATTATTAATGAAACAAAACAAAACACTATATTTCTGTTTCATGCCCATCTCTAATAGCAAGCTCTCAGCAAGCCATATCACCAGGGCCTGTTCTGGAGCAGGCTTTTAGAGCAACCCAATAGGCTTGGATTCAAATATCGGTCAGCATGCCATGTCTGCAGTATCCCTGTGCTATTGTCTGTGGCTAGAGCTGGTCCAGCCAAAATACTACAAAGTGGTATTTACTGTCTGGGATGAAGAAGCAACTGGCAGGCTCCTACGATCTTCCAGATCCAAAGTTTATTTGCTGTTAAATTTCTATCCCACCCATCTAGTGGCAAGGCACTGCTCTGGGTCAGCTTAAATTAAAGCACTTTCTGGGTAGTTTAAAATTTAATTGTGCAGTCTACACTTCCCGTCTGGGTACTCTGTTTACTGACCTCTGAAAGATGGAAGATTTTATCATCCTTAAGCTGGCTACCTGAGCTTGTTGGGATTGAACTCAGGTCGTGAGCAGAGCCTTGACTGCAGTTTAACTACTGTACCATGAGGCTTATAAGTAAGGAAACAAATAATACATAAAGTGGGGGACACACATAGCTCACTCCTATGATGCCTTATGTTACAGACATGTAAACCGAAAACTCAAGATGGCAACGACTGTAAGATTGGTTTAGGCAATAAAATTAACAATCAAATAATTAAATAAATAAGTAGCAGGTTGTCAAATGCCTCGTTAAAAACTCATGTTTTAATCCATCTTCTAAATATTAGGAGGGGAGTGGCCTAATGTTCTAACTAGAGATGGGCACAGTTTGGTGGTTCGTGCCAGTTTGTTTGCTGACTGAGTAGGTGCTCAGCAGTCCCCAGACCCACAAACCCCAAGGCAGTGCCTGAAGGAGGTGGGGTAAGGAAGCTGGGGTACCACCTCTAGAAAGGGAACCCATTGAAGGATGCAGGGCTAGGAATTGCTGACTGCTTCTTTGGCTGGTAAATGAATCGGCACAGAGTGCTGAACCAGCCATTCATGTTCATCTCTAGTTCCAATGGTAGCCAAGCTATTTTGGAACATGGGGCTTAAATCTGCCCTGACAGTGAAAAATACAGAGCCACTAAATTTGCTGCTTTTTGGGGGCATCATGAACCCATTGGTAAGTGCTGACCTCTACATTACACCAAGATGTGTGGTCTTGTGAGCAACTATATGATACATGGAAGGAAACAAGTGAGGGCGACCTAGCAGTTTAAAGGTAGAATAAATAATGATGGATTTGTATCTGATGAACAGAGCACGGAAGTGTGTATTTACACGCATAAGGACACACACAAGCAGGGAATGATTTACGAAGAAAAGTGTGCACCTTAAATGGGAAAGACTAGTCCAAACACAAATGCTCACAGCTTTTAAAAGTTACCTTTTCAAACTGAAGTTCCAGCAATCCACCTGCTTAGGCTGGCAAAGGAGATTCTGTCAAAATATTTTATAAATTAATAAAAAACTACCTTTCCCAGGCTCTAGCGAACGGTGCTTAGAAAGGGATGTTTTTCAAGCAGCTACAAGAGAAATGGCTTAAATGGCAGGGGAGGTATGTCTAGAAATTTAGTGGCATGCTTTAATTCAGTGCAGTTGTTTTAAAAGTCTGTCCCCTTTAAGTGTTGCTTGGTTATTTATGGAAGCTGCCTTGGGGTTCTTCCTAACTGAAATAAAGAGAAAGTAAACATTAAATAAGTCTACCAGTGAGCTACAGGAGGATGGTATGACGTAGTTACCCTTGGACTCAGCAAGCCTGCTAATCCTGGTCTATGGCCATTTCCTGAAGGGCATGTCTAAAAATATCCATTACGTTCAAGAATAGGACCCAGGTGATTATCTCTGTGTGAACTAGGGCATAAAGGCACGTGATCATAGCAAATGTTTCTTCCCAAACCCGTGTTTACTGTGTCAGCATGAATGTGGGCAAAGAAGGAGACTTTCTAGGGGTGGGGGAATTGTACCCAATTGTTCCAACTGATTGTCCCTTAAAAATACCACCTTTCTGAGTTTTTTATTTCTCTGGTTGAATGTCTTCCAGAGTTTTGAATTTCTGTAAAATTCCGTTTGCAATGCAGTACAAATACAGAGGCCCACAGATAGCCTGCCCATTTCTCATTAACTGGCACTTAAAGTCTCAATAACTCACTCTGAGACATTAGTAGGAGAAAGAATAAAAGCATGTCATGATGGACAGTTGTGAACAGACCATCAGCAGAAATAACAACACACTGGCTCCCCTGAGGGAAAGAAAATACAATTGGCAGAAATCTCTCTCTCTCTCTCTCTCTCTCTCTCTCTCTCTCTCTCTCTCTCTGAATTCAAAGTGGGGGGGATGGTTGGTTTGTGATGGATAGACTGACATTCATTCCAGCCCAGAAAAGTCCCTCTTAATCAGTCAAGCAACACAGATAGTATGAGGGGTTATAAAAACTCCAACAGAATGGACTCATGCTACTGCTATCACCATGCGGGGAAAATATTAACACAGCCAAAGGGATTTTTTTTTTTTTTTTGTTTTGTACAGAAGAACTGGCCCAATTCCCCCCTCCAAACATAATGTCCATCCCACTTTTCCTGGCCCAATGTATCCCACAAACTCTGGCAACCTGTATAGGTTTTGCTGGCAATGTGTTATTTTGTCCCAAGGAGTTCCATCCACACAACAGACCAATCTTTACAAACAATGCCTGCCTTATGAGGCAGCACACAGAGAAGCAGCTTCCATAGCCCTAGAAACACATGCATTTGTAGCAATGATTATGTGTCCATGCATTTTGGAATTCAGACTATCTTTATTCAGATATTAAGTCCCATGGAGTTCAAAGGCACTTAGTACATAGTTTCTCTGCTGAAAAATTACATCATAATATGCTGGGCTCCCACACATTTCTTGTAATTCCTAAATTTTAATATGTCTACAGCTCTAAACAATATTTCCAGAAGGGGGGGGATGGAAAAATATTCCAAGTGATAGAAATGGCAGAAAAAACACACCCTACTTGCTTGACAGGAGCCTTTGTCCTGTCTCCTTATATTATTTCTGGATGTCATATACTCGTATAGCAGTCACTACTATCTACGGTTCCAGGCATCTATGGTAGGTCTTGGAACATATCACTCGTGGATAGAGTTACCAGCCAAGATACCTTGGACACCCAGAGTCACTAATGTGGCTGTATTACAGCACATGAATAAAAAGCTAGAAATCCTCAATACCATAAAGAGAAGAAAATTGCAATATTTCAGACACATAATGTGCAATATGAAGACTCCACCTGAACTTGTTTTGGGGTGGGGTGGATTTGCCCGCCCAGACTGAGGTCTGGTGTCAAAAAGTCCACAAATTTGGATGGGGCAGCACTGCGTGGGAGGGAAGCCTATTTAAGGGGCTTCCATGCAGTGTCCATCTTCCTTTGCTTGCAGTCTGATTCGGAGAACACAGCAGGCAAGCTGACCCACTTTCAGTTTTGCTGCCTAGCTGTGCAATGGAGAGAGCCCATGCTTCAGCTAGGCATCATGGTTTGGCTACTTTAGCAGCATTTTTATTGTTATTAAATAAAGGGTGAAGGGAGAAGACTTTGTGAAGTGGCTTTTCAAAGGGGTTAGGGGGTTTCAACAGGGGTACAGGGGTATTAGGAGGCAAGCTGGGGGGGAGGGAGTTATAGTAAAAATAAGTATTCCTGGGTAGGTCTAGGCTGGGCAAGCTGGGGTAGGATGTAGGTTGGGCATTGGTGTAGAGGGATAAAAGCTTTATAGCAAAAAAACTTTTAATGAGAATAATATTAAGAATAATTAAGATTAGGAGTGATAGAGTATATATATCACTATATACAGCTTATAGTGATGTTTGTTTGAAAGTCTTTACAATTGCGGTAGCAGTTACCCACACTTTTTTGGCTGATTCTAGAGTTGGGTTATTTTTTGGGGAGATTGTTTGTTTGATTGAATTAAGTTGCTATAGAGTTTAAAGCTAAGATTTTGTTATTAGACATAAGTATAAGAATTTGTGACTACTGAATTGGACCTTACCCAGATCCAAACCTGGTTAGGAACAAGCAGGGGCTGGATGTCTGTGCAGCTTTAGGGTAATCACAGGACTTCAGGAAGGGCGTAGGCTTTCATTAGTCTGTGGTTTTCTATATTGTTTAGGTTTTACATTTGGTAAAGTTTTGCGGGCATTGCAGAACCCCCCTGTTTTTAAGGTTGCCTTTGGCCTGGTTAAAGGGGGGAAGGTTTAGAATGACACCTCAGAAGGGGAAAATGAGAAAATAAAGGGAAGCAGCCAGCCAGCAGGCACTCCCCAGCCATAACTCCACTTGAACAGGTTTCTTTGGACGAAGAGAGATGGTCGGACTACGGAGCCATCTGGGAAAAACTGAGGCACCTGGAGGAGGAGAGGGCACAAGTGCAAAGGAAGAGTGAATCTTTTGGGGTCAGGTGATCATGTAGGACTTCCAAGTCTCAAAAGATGGCAGCGCTTAAACGCATGGGAGAATTGATAATGTCTTGAATTGCTTTTTAAGAATCAGAGCTGGCTGAGACATCCAGAGGTGTGACAGCACCAACAGCTTAGGTTCCACAAGCTACATTGGGAGTCCAGCCAGTTGAGGAGGTGCAGGTGGTGGAGCCAGTGATGAGAGCAGTGCAGCAGGTGGCAGCTCTGGTTGGGGACACCCATTGTGGTCAGGCTGTGGGCCAGATGAATGAGCTTCAAGGTGGTAGTGGTACTGCAGACAAGGAGGTGGCAGGCCAGCTGCAGGTGAGTCTTTCACACCACATGTTACTACACTCATAGCAGGGGCCTGGCCTTGGGGTACTGTAGCCATCAGGCTCCAGTTCCTTAGCCCTGCCTCCTGCTCCCATTCTAGAGTCCACTCCAGCACCACATGATTTAGTGGCCAGACAGGGCCCTGGCCACTATTGGTAAGCACAGTTAGTGTCACAGTACAGATGGAGCAGGCTAGTGAAGGAGAGAAACAAGGAGGTGCTAACCGTGTTGGGGACCAACCAGTGTCCATTTTGGACTTACCTGAGGGTTATGAATCCCTGCCTCTGGGTGATCATCTGTCACCAGAAATCATTGAAAATACAGTTCATGAAAATACATAGATATTTTTGAAAATATGTAGATATTTTTGAATTATTGAATAGGGAAATCGAGGCTAAGCAATTTGATAAGCTTGAGGACAAAGAGAAAGAAAAACTACAGAGGTATAAGTCAGACAGCTATTGGGCTAATTGGCTGCCAGTGTTTTAAATTTATGCTGGTATCATGATAAAGTCTCATCCTGAAAAGGCATTTTCCTTGGTACAGTACATGGACATGATTTATAGGGCCTATGTAGACTTCCCGGGTTCTGTTAAAGTATATAACCCTATTATGCAGATACAGATTTGTTATGTTCAAGGAAATATAAACTACTAGCAGAGATTAGCAATAAATGCACTTATTGATTATGGAGCTAGGAGACAAATGAGAAAAGCAATAGAACTTAGTTCAAAACTTATATTACAAATGTACACATGACAAAGAGTAATATACAATAACAGCCAGGCAACCTTAGGCAGTCTGAATTTACATTGGTTTGCCTGCCACTTTTATACATACAGCTATCTGCTGTAACCCAATCAGATCCTTGATGAAGTGAGGTGATCAAACAATGCACCTGGCACTAATCATCCAGAACTTACAGGCTCATTATTCTTTGCACCTGTGTCCTAGACCTAATACACATTCTTTTCTAGCCCATGACATGGTACAATTTAGAGAATCCATTTTGTAATCTGTTAAATACATATTACAGACATTCTGTCAAAACTACAATCCTTGACAGGTTCATCATGGCTTAGATATGATGAAGGGTTCAGGATGTGAGCTGCACATCGCCCGAGCCTTCGTTGGGATGTGCTGCATGATGCATTGTGGATGCGAGTCATGTCCCCTGCATGGGAGCAGGTGGTTCAACCCCACCTGGTCTGCTGGGATTTTAATTCCAAGGGATTTTATGGTCGAAGACAGCACAGGTTTAAGCACGTCTGCTCCACCTGTGTGTGTGTGGGAGGGTGTCCGTGCATCATCATCATCATCATCATCATCATCATCATCATCATCATCATCATCATCATCATCATGCAATAGAGCAAGGTCAGGAAGCCCTGGGGGGCAAGACACAAGAGGAAAAAAGCCACCATTGGGTGGCAGCACATTTCAAAAAGGGCCTAGCCCAATCAGCATAGAGGCTTTGAGTGGTTAATTAGTGGGGTACCTACTGAAGGAAGTTGCATAGTTTTTGCAAGACGATTTTGTTTATGGTTTTCATTTATGGAATTCAAATAGGGTCTATGAGGACATGGCACTTGAAGAGGCCAAGGACAAATCTTTTGAAAATATACTGAAATAGAGCCTTCCCCTCTCAGACACAGAAAAATTAATATGTTCAAGTAGCATCCAGGTTTGCTTTAAGGCTCCTCTTTTACTGAGTCATCAAAAGATGATTTGTTTACATATATGCCTCCATCACACTTAGAAACATCTGGACTTTCATTAGTCAGCTTTGATGAAGTGCTACTGCCTGCCTCACAGAGGCCTATATCAGCAGAAACATTTTTGTGTTTACCTTCATGGTTTCCTACCTTGGTACTCACTTCCATGATCTCTCCACTTCTTTTGACTTCTTACCTGCAACTGCATGTATGGGTGATTATTTTAACCTCTTTGCTTTTGTTTGTTAGGGAAGAAACAGCAAAAGCAGAAAACATATTAAGAGTGGTAGAAATGGCAAAAGCAAAGCAAAGCAAAGCAAAAAAAGCAAAGCAAAGTAAAAATACCAACCCCACCCTGCTGCTGCCACACAAACCAGGGTTGCTGCCTTGTGACAGCAGAATGCCTGTGGACCTTCCAACTAGGGATTACAATGCCATCATTTGATATTGAGTTGTCTAAGGCCGTTACTTCACGAACCTCTCGCTGCGCGGCGAGCCGTGATTTCCGCGCGAATCGTTCGGCTTTGTCCTCACGATCCTCCATTTTGGATGCGGCGCCACCCCGACCACGCCCCGACCACGCCCCTAAAGCGTGCTCCAAGCGGGGCGAGAGATTCCCCTGGCGGAGGCCGGGAATCTCCCTCGCTTCGCATCCCGCTTCGCATCCAAATTCGCGTGTGGCCACTGATTATTTTGAAATATTTTTTTTTCCATTTACTTTTCCTCCGAAATATCGATGCATCGATATTTCGGGTTGCCCGTTCTTTCGATCCTGATTTCTGCGCTTTCAATATAACATGTATTTGTGGTTGTTTATAGGGGTTACCATGAATCCCGCTGTCTCATGTCTGTTCTTTTTACAGAAATCAACAAACGCCAGGTGTCACTGTTTACCCCTTCCTCCCCCCCCCTTCTTTTCCTTATTTACTTCGGCAGCCAAGTGGTGGCGTTTGTGTTGCACCAGAGATGAAAGTTTACTTTCTGGTGGCTACTCGTTGGTTTTCTTTTTTTTTCATTCTTTCCCGGATATCACCAATTAATGCGGGGTGATTTCCGTATCCCAACATGTGCATTTCACCCTTCCAGAAACATTTTTTTAAACTATAACCCTTGGCGCTTGAATAATGTTCTCTTCAGCAACGGCAGAGGCTCATGCGGACTCAGACTACTGTGCCTCTGGCGTGCCGAGAGTTTTAAACGATTTTCCTTTTTGGAACTGGAAAGTTGCACAGTGACTTAAAGTTGCACAGCCTCTGGGCATGGCCAGAGTGTAAATCAAAAAGCATTCTTCCATACACCATTTCGAGAGACCGAGGTGATTACTCCCCACCCCCAAATCTGCACACAGAGCAATCCTCCTGCAAATCCGTCCTCCCGGCTTCAGACTGTGCCTCTGAGCGTGCACAGAGTTTAAAACGGATCTCGTTCTTTAGTACCCATTACGAGTGACGTAAAAGTTTCAAAGCCTCTGGGCATGGCCACAGTGTAAAGCAAAAGCATTTTTCAGGAACCCATTTCGAGAGAACGCGGTGAGTCTTCCCCCCCCCAAATAACTATCGAACAGATAGCACCCCTCCTTTGGGTTTCATTCGTCCTTATACACTGTCTCCGCTGAAAAGATTCACTGCCTCTGGGCATGGCCAGAGTGTAAAGCAAAAAGCATGAGAGAACGCGGTGATTCTTCCCCCATAAATAACCCCGTCAGCACACATAGCAATCCTCCTGCGAAACCTTCTTCCCTGCTACAGACTGTGCCTCTGAGCGTACCCAGAGTTTAGAACGCATCTCCTTTCTTAGAACCCATTGCGAGTGACTGTTGTTCTGGGACCGCATTACACATGTTTCAGGCCCTGGGGTGATTCCTTTTAGCGGCAGGTAGGAAACAGTTCCGTAGGGCGTGAGGGTAGACCATGGGGTGCCCTCTCAATTGGAATTCTGTCAACATTTAAATCGTTCTCCGATGTACTGTACTGTGTCTCTGAGCATACCCAGACGGCAATTTAAAGCTCATTGCACCCCGCTCCATTTGTAATGACTGCAGTTCAACCCCCCACTTTAAATCCACCCACCAAACCACACACAAAAAAACCATCCCTTGGTCTGACAGTTGTGCCCGTTGCATCGAAGCCCGACATCATTTAATAATTCAAGTTAGGGGTGATGTGTTTGCGGTCGTAATGGGGGGACACGTAACACCCCTCCTTCGGGTTTATATCGCCCTTAATCAGTTTCTCAACTTTACAGTTTCACATCCTCGGGGCATGGCAAGAATCTTCACCCCACCAAAAACCCCTTCAGCACTCCACGCAATCCTCATGCGAAACCGTCTTCTCGGCTCCAGACTGACTGACTGCTGTGACTCCCCGCCCGTAACCCCCACAACTCAGACTGGTGCTCCCTCCCTTGAAAAGAAGTATGACAGTTTTGAAGTGTTATTACAGTACAAGGCGTACCGTCTGGGGTTTATATGTAATTGCTTCCTATGTGTCCCTGCCACACAACCAAAAGTACAGGTGCACGTTTGCATTTTGCTCTGGCAGTTGTGCGTCGATGCATCGCAGCCAACACATCATTTAATAACCAAATTTAGGGGTGATGTGTATGCGGGCGTAATGGGTGAACACGTACCACCCCTCCTTTGGGTTTCATTGGAACAAATAGCACCCCTCCTTTGGGTTTCATTCGTCCTTATACACTGTCTCCATGAAAAGATTCACTGCCTCTGGGCATGGGCAGAGTGTGAAGCAAAAAGCATGAGAGAACGCGGTGATTCTTCCCCCATAAAAACCCCGTCAGCACACATATAGCAATCCTCCAGCGAAAACTTCTTCCCGCTAAAGACTGTGCCTCTGAGCCTGCCCTGGTTTTAAAACGATTCTCCTTTATTTGAACCCATTGCGAGTGACTGCTGTTCATGGACCGCATTACACATGTTTCATGCCCTGGGGTGATTCCTTTTAGCGGCAGGTAGGAAAAAAAAAAACCGTGGGTCGTGAGGGTAGACCATGGGGTGCCCTCTCACTTGGAATTGTGTCTTCATTTAGAACGTTCTCCGATGCACTCTACTGTGTCTCTGAGCATACCCAGAATAAATTTCAACTTCATTGCACCCAGCTCCATTTTTAATGACTGCAGTTTAACCCCCGTGTTAATTCCCCCCACCCCAAACCGCGCAAATAAAAAACCATCCATTGCTTTGACAGTAGTGGGCGTTGCGTCAGAAACTCTGCATTCTCAAAAGCAGTCTCAATTACAGGACGCACCACAGATATCGGGGTTGGGGCAAATTAAACTACACACAGTAAAGGGATGACAGGTTATAATATTATTTCACGAAAGGTCAATATTGCTAACACTTTATTAATGTGGAACCAATTCTGTACATAGGGGTCAGCAGTGCTGACAGAACTTCTGACCCCAGGTTAGCCCTCGGGTCTGCTGGAGATGGCAGGTGCTGGGCTTGGTGGAGCCAGTCCATCATCAGCTCCACCCACTGACCTTTCCAACACAATGGACCAATTAGAACTGCTGGGCAAGGCAAATGTTTCCATTGTAAGTCTGCAGCTACTGCAGGATGCCTCAATCTGAAGATATCATTTGCTACTTATTATCTGTGTTGTTCTTAAAATAAACGAGACAAAGAAATGCATTGAAAAGAAGGTATTTATTCATTGCAAACCATGATATGCACCTTACATACAGACTTTTTCATGAGTGGTTCACCAGAAATAACCATCTACATTGAGTGTGATACCGTGGCAAACTGTATCCAAGGCTCCTGGGCCCTGACCTGCGTTTTAACCCCTCCCCCAATTGGTCGAAGTTAGTTTCATTTTCCACAGGGCTGCTCGGAGACAGGGCTCCAGTAGTTATAAAAACCCAGTAGCACCTTATAGAAAGGTGTGGAGAGGTGGTACAGAGTAGGGTTGTGTGAAGGACTGTTTTCTTGCTAGTTATTTAAATTAGAATTAAAATATATTTGGAGGAAGATGGAACGTGGTGGTAGGGGCCGATACTGGACTGAGGCAGAGGTCACGGCTTTATTGGACATATTGATTCAACACAGACTTGGTCCTGTGTTGTTTCATATGCTTCCTAGAAGGAATGAGGCGGCCTTTAGGCTTGCCTCTCGAGAGCTAGCCAGGCTGAACTACCAGAGGACCTCAAAGCAAATTCGATCAAAATTTAAAACTCTTCGCCAGAACTTTAATAGGTGCTTGTACTATTTTGGGGAGCACGCAGAAGAAAGGCAACAAGCTGCCTACTGGAACCAGTTGCTCCAGTTATGGATTATGGCAGACCGCCCTGACCCAGCTCATCTTTTCCCTGCGGGTGAGTAAAATCGGGGATTGTTATTAAAATAGATCATTATTAAAAGGGCTGCAATTAGTTCTGAAGATTGGTAGCTAGGTAGGGTTCTGGCCATGACTCTCTTTGGTCTGATTTAAGCATGCGGCCTAAAGAGACTGATTCACACAGATATGAGGGTCTGTCAGGATTACAAGCTGTGGGTTAATGCCAAGCAAATCGACATTGGTGTTGTTTATTCCTACAGGCGCAGGACCTGCTAGGCGTGTAGGCCACAGGAGGGGTCAACCACGTCAGCAGCAGGAGCCAGAACAACGTTTGGACTTGGAGCTGCAGCCTAGGGAGGACCAGCAGCAAGATAATGAAAGGGGGCAAGCCTTACATGAGCTCCAGGACAATGACGGCGGTGAAGGTGAGAAGCAGGGAGTGCTCAAAGAGTGACCATCTACGCGTTCTATTATTTAAAAAAAAACCCATCTGTGGAACAATTCCACATTTAGATTTCCTCTCCATCCCAATAGAAATTGTTCCAGAACAACCTGTGGACATTATGAGGCAAGCGGTGCCCGAGGGAAATGGAACAATGGATTGCTGTTTTGCAAGAGGTTGTTGCCAGAGGTATATTTTTAGGCAATTAAAATTATCAACAGCAAACCCCTTGCCCCTATTTGGAGAAAAAAATGCCCTTTGATTTGATTTAACCTTTGCAGTAATGACACTGCAATGAACATATTTAATCGCTCTGTAACTACAGCAGGACTGCCTGCTGTTACTGGGATTTATCTGATGAGCAAACTCAAGGAAAGGAACAACTGAGGATTTAATAACTGATTTGCTTTTCCATTTGATTTCTTGCAGTTGGGGTACTGGAACAACATGTGCTGCCTGCGGGAGGGGCACGTCCACCACAGAGAAGGAGGAGGAGGAGGAGATAAGAAATCATTGTATGACTTTTGATTAACATGTACTTCTGCATGGTTTCTCCAATTGCATTTAAACTGGGAAAAGTTCTCCCAGTTACTCTTAAAAACTTTTTGTTGCACTGATTTAAAATATTAGTAATTTTTTAAAATATGTTCTGATTCTGCTCAAAGAGCAGCATTGGTATGTTTACACTAAGTCATTTCTTTCCATGTAAATGTGTTTACATGTTGTAAGTTGGGTTCTTCTGAAGCCTTATTATTCCTTTTAGGAACTACTTGGTTATTAGATAACTATTGTTGAGATGCAGCATATTAAACTGCAAAAGCAGAGAGCTGTTTCCTTCTGTGTTGAACAATGTTTTCTATGTAATGCTCAATGAGCAATTTTTCTTTGTACTAAAAAACATGTTATTTAAAATGGGGTTCCATGGAACAATTAAAAAAATAGAACTTTCCTGTTCACAACAATTGCTGTTACCACCATAGCCAGAAGTTTATAATTTTCTGAAATTGCTAAAAGTTATTGTTTCTGGCATTTGCAAGGAATGCTTTAAAAACTAGAACTGAGGCCTCATTTTCCTCTCAGCACTAAAACCCCACATTAAAAATCTATCCATCCATTTAAAAGTTTTGGTTACAGCATTTAAAGAAATTATTATTTTGAGGATAGGATCGATCTTATAGCACGTGAAAATGGTGGTTCCTTAAGGTTTGGGTAAGAACATTAGATTAAACAGTAATTTCTGTATTTGAAATATTTTATATAGTGTTTAAAAATGTCTATGATTAAAATGTTAGATATGAAAAGCAAGACAAATGTAAAGTATGTATTGCAGTATACCAAGCTGTACTAAAGAAATCTATCTTTTGCACACTGTCATTATTTATCTTTAAAAACTTTTTTTTTATGAGTTGTTTAACAAAATAATTTAAGATTAAAACCATTCTAGTATTGCCCCCAACGACTCTTTCTTTTGGGCGGGATGCTTTAAAATTAAGTTATTGTGGAGAACGTTGTGCTTGAATACCAATGAAAATAAAACATTACAGTGAAACAAACCTTAAATTTGAGTTCATATGGTGTTTTCTAATTGTGTTTCTGATAAATGTGCAAGAACTTAATACAAATTAGAAAAATTCATTGCACAAAAGGATAGATAATTTTCGTAATGCCGCTGGTGGGCCAAGTATCACAAACAAATACCCTGGTCAGTTAACTATGGGGAATAAATTTTTTTGATTCTTCTCCTTTTCTGTGGTGTTTTCAAAAAGGGCTGAGAATCAACAACTGAATCTTCATTTTTAACAATAAGGTAAGGGGAACGTTCATTCTCTCCTTGACCCAAAGAGACCAGCCCCTTGTGTTTTGGTTTCTCCTTTCCTGGGATCCTAACTGACACTTTGGCATTCCTGATGGCATTCCTAGCAAGCACACTCCCAGTGGCATCTCGCACACTACTCTTTGCAGTGCTCTGTCCACTAAGTAGCGAAATCGACCCCTCATCATCACTGTCTTCATCACAACTGTCACCAGTATCAGCACGGTTACTAATGTCACCCTCAGAGTCGCTTACGCCATCATTTGGACCGAGGTTGTAGTCCCTAGAAGTAGACAAACTAGAGGTTTGAGTACTTGTCCGCGTTATTGGTCTTGCTAGCTGCTTTTTGTGTAGAACCCCCTGATGGTGTTTCAGTGAGATAATCTGTGAGTCTCTGAAGGCATGTGTTAGCAACCCTAAGGCTATTAATTATCTCCTTTTGAAAGAGTATGTCTACCTCGTCCCTCTTATCTATTTTTAACTCCTTTCGTTCGTCTGAGTCCTTTACCCACTCCACAAATCCAGATAAGGTGTTATCCAGCCTCGCAGCAGAAGTGGTTCTTTGTTTCCTTTTCCGGATTAAGGCCAGCCTTGTAGCAGGATCAAGTGTTGCCTCATGGTTTGTTGTTTCATACAATCCTGAATTAGTGAACAATAAAAGGAATATTATGCTGTCTATTACATGAGAGGAAATTCCATGTGGATAATTTGGTCAAAATTATTACACCAAGTAATAATTTAAGGAACATACTACTTTAAACAGGTATTAATACTTTTACCGCATTACACACTCTTAATAATCACCTAGACTTAAACGTAGTCCTAAAAAGTGATATACAGGTTATATTTATAATAATTACCCACAAATCCATTTTACAGATCCAAAAATTATACTAAGGACCATACCCAATCGAACCCTGTTTCACCCTCAGTAAAATCATAAAGCACCATCAGAAGATTACTCACTTTTGTTGAGGCCCCTTTCTGCAACAGTGGGAGGTGTGCTCTGTGAAGACGAACACCCAGGCGTGGATGGCTCGCACCCATCAGTAGATTGAGTACCTAGGAAGAAGCATTATATTCATTTTCTATAAATTAATATTGCCTCTGTCGGTTTCCGCCTATGAACCCAGGCAAGGGTGGTGCTGTTACTCTAGTAGTGCCCCAGACAATAGCATTTTACATGACAACGGTGCGGATTTCTTTTTCTCTGGAAAGTTACATACCAGCAAAAGAAGTGTCGGAGGGCCCGAAGCTGTGGTTATCGTAGTCTGCGTCCTCGAATAGAATCAACGTGGCGGCATTTTCTGTAACGCCCGCATAGCCTCCATTGCTAAAAGTGGAAAGAGGAGCAAATGGAAATGAAAAAAATTTGTTAATGTTCTCCACATGGCTTGTTCACATACTGCAAGCGCCATGCTTTGGCGCTTGTCGAGAAAGTGATTACGATTATCCGTTTTATTCTTAAACCTTGAATCTGATTGGTTTTCTTACTTATAGGCACGCCCCTCTTCCCATTACTTCCTTCCCGTGTTGAAATGAGGGATGTTTGTAGCGCGCAGTTGAGCGCAGGGTGAACTGAAAAGTTTTAATTAAAGTTGTACTGCCTGTTCTTTGCGATTCCAACACATTTCAGCTAACCTAATGCTGCCAAAAAGTAACACAACCCGTAAACACACCTCACCAAACCGCGATGATGTTGTTTTCTTCATTGAAAAATCCAATTTTTTTAATTTTTTTAAATATCTGGCAAGCAACAACAAATACCTCTTACCTAACACCGTTATATTAAAAATAAATATGTTTTGAATGTAAAATGAACAATAGGAATGCTTTAAATAGTACGTTTTGATGTTTTCCCGTAATTTTTGGACACATAACTGTGAAACCATATGTGTCCACAGACTACACATGTATATATGTGTCCTCAGACTACACACATGTATTGACTCGATGAAAAGCCCACATGTGGCATTAAAAAAATTTTATGTATTAAATGAAAGTTTTTCATAAAAAAATTTATAATACTTTAACGTATGTTAAACGAGATATTCTTTAAAGGTAATAGATCGTTACCTAGAGCAATTTTTTTTAAATTTTGAAACCATGAGAATTAATGGGAATCATATGGAACCGCAATGGAATATAATTGCTTCTACATAATTACGGAGCAGCTATCGACGTATCGTTTTATCCAGAGTATTTTTAATAAATATTTACTTGAAATATATACTTACAATATATATTTCAAGTAATATACTAAATTAATTTTTTAGATTATTCAAACATATTATATATAAATTATTTCCCAGTGTTCATTAACATGATTGCTTTTTTAAGAATTTAATATCCATCGGAAGTTCGATGTTCTCCTGGAGGTTAAAATAAATAATTTATTGAAAGGGGCTATGCTTAAAACCCCAACCTTTTGGTCCTGATTAATGACGTCCTACTCTTTATTTGAGGCTATCCTTGACATATCGATGGCTAAAAACAGTTATTAATTGCTGTTTTGAAACAATGTGTTTCTAAATGATAACGATGTTTTCCTTTGGAATTTATTATTTCGGTATGAGATTAATCGTTTCCCTCGGGACGGAAAACCGACACGACGGTACATCGAAGCATGCATTCTTCTATGAAGAACCGAATAATGGCTTAGGCGAAATAACTGGCTGTGGTTAAAACATTATTTTGGTAACTCACCCGTGCCAGCAGCAGAATCACTTTCGGTGGTCCGTAGAGGATGGATTGATGTGTCGGTGCGGAAAATGTTTGCCATCTCGTCATACCAAACAAATTTGAACGTCCTGAGCCTGATGTGTTGTTATGAATCACTGCCTGCTTGTAAAGCTTCCTTAGTGATTTTGTTTTTGTTCTGCATTCGGATGCAGAGCGATTGAAACCAAGTTTTCCAAGTTCCGAAGAAATCACCTCAAAAATCTCAATATTTCTTTTTAGAGAAGATAATGCATATTTTATCTCTGCCTCTCCCCATACCTTAATTAATGCTGAGGTCTCCTCATTCCCCCAGATAATGCCTCTCTTAATTTTGGTTTGAACTGGAGTTCCCTGACTGCTTTCCGATGTGTCTTCAGTATCCATTTTCAAATCTCAGCGCTAGAAATTCTCTAGCAATACTGACCAGTAAATGATGTTCCCTTAAGACAACCCAGTACATAGACTTCCTGTCCCCCCCCCCGGAACATCAATCTGCATGTCAAGGGAAAGGTGCTGGCATCCCATGCAAAGGAATGCTGGCTGGTAATGGTGATACCCCTTCACCTAGAGCTGTAAAGAACATGAGTGATTGTACTGTTTTATCAAAAACACGTTCATGATATCATTGGACCCATGTGTCACTCCTGATAGCAGCTGTCTTTAACATATTACTTATCTCTGTATTCCAGATCTACAATATACACGAAGTTCTGGCTCAGAGAAAAGTTTCCTAGTTAAGAGTTGTGTTGTCTGTAATGTTTTTCCTTTCCCCCAAACACTACTGACTTATCTGCATATCAAGAGGAAGGTGTAGACTACCCCGGAGTTTAATTGTTGGCTTGTAAATCGCTAGTGGCCCTTTCTCAGCCCTGGTTTTCACTCTGCTGTGAGACAGTTTTGAATAACAGCTTTCCTTATTCCAAGTCAATATAACCACAAATACTTTTCCTAATTTAAAAAGAAAGTTTTTGGTCCCCATGATCTTTTACCATATAAAAATGAGGTTCGCAAGGGACAATCTGTTGGACGTAAAACAATCGGTGTTTAACAGTTCTGTTAGGTATAGCTTGAAGTGGATAAGCATTTTATAGCGAGTATTGTAATTTCTGATTTCGACCCTATGTCAAGCTTTAACAGCATGGAAAATAAACGGAAATACTTGTTGCCGCAGAAATGGCGTTTGAGTGCCCTGTGAAGGTTGCAAGTATCTGCTTCCAAAGGAAAGCAAGCCATGAGAGCAGTCCCCTTGCTGAAATGCGATTTGCTATACTAGACATCTGCTGTTTTCTTTAACAATAGATGTTATCATTCTAGTCTGATTACTTACTTCCTGGTGTGGGACCTCTGCAGGGCACAACCATAAAATCAGGAGTTATTTGATTGAATGCCTGATGCTCTTGTCGGTGTTACAGAGGTTTCAGATGGGATAGCAAATAAAGTGCTGTAGGCCATGTGTTATATATACAGCACTGACTCATTACTTAAAGGGGCTTTTCTTTTACTTAAAGTAAACAACTCAGCATGCCCACATTGCATTTTCAAAGAGAGTGCTATTTTTTGTCTCAGCTGAAGCATCATTTCCCGGCTAAGCAACCATCCTGAGTAATGAAGCTCAGAAGACAAAGATCATGTGCTTAATACGAGAAAATGTCCTGTCATGAAGATGATATAATCAATGACAACTGAACCATTGCTGCATTCAGTTATTTATTGTTACTAGAAATTTTTTTTGGTTACAGCACGGCACAGGCAAATGAAGAAGACCCCATAACTGCACCCCAACACCATATATCATCCGGCCCAATAGAAGGCTGTGACCACTGAGAGTCTCATTGCAAGTTACTGTGTATGTTATTACCCTAATAGGGGTTGTAAGAATTGTAATCAGTATGCTCCTTGTATCAGGACGCAACTGGCAGCATAAGTGGAATCTTGGTATTGACAAGTTCCACACTGAGTAACAGAATATGTTTTTACTTTACGGTTAAAAGACTTTTTGAACTCAGTTTTCTTACAAGTCACTTAACATGGGTTTGTAAATACTCTGCAATGGCATTGCGCACTGCTTCTGCCTCTGCACGGGCAGTTCCCGATCTGTTGTCATATGTTTCCGAAATTTCCTGGGAATCAGCCTGGGAACTTTGCTGCTGATCCTCATTAGGAATTTCATGCTTTTCCCGTTCACAAATGTTATGTAGAATCACGGAAGCAGCAACTATTGAGTTGATGTTTTCAATGTGTGCTTCTATTCTGACAGATAAGCGCCTGAATCTTGCCTTCAAGCGCCCAAAAGCTCTTTCAACGACGCATCTCGATCGATTAAAAATCCTATTGTAGTGACGCTCCCTGTCAGTTCTTGGTATAGCGAAAGGCTTCATCAGCCACTTACACAATGGATACGCACCATCACCTAATATTATGGGTGGAATCGACACCCCTGCATAGGTGAACATCGGGCTGCCGGGAATTAGTGTCCCTTCCTCCATCTTACTGAAGAGAGACGATGACCTAAAAACATGAGCATCATGGTTCACACCAGAATGCCCGGTCAACATCGAAAAAAAAATTCGTCACCATCGCAAGCAGCCTGCAGTAGAACTGAATGGAAAGACTTCCTATTAAAGTAAGCAGGACCCTGCAATTTAGGCGGGCATATCGGAATGTGTGTTCCATCAATACATCCAATTGTATGCGGAAATCCGAATATTTTCATTGATGACGTCATCTGTTGGAAAAGAAACCACAAGAAATAGTCATTGTCCCACAAATGAATGGAAGCTTCACAACATTAATGCAGAATACCTGGAACAGCAGTGCGTGATGTCGCATTGCATGAACAGCAATTGGACAGATTGCTCCAGGTTCCTGCCCAACGCCCATCAAAAGGCTTCCTGGACTGACCCCATCAGTTAAATAATCAGTTGCTTTGCTTTGCAATATCCCCTCTATGAGAGCGCTTTTAACCTAGGTCTTGATTTTTGTGGGTGCAAGATGCGCTTTCCAGTACCTAAGTAACCCATTCCCTTAATATTGTATGCATCATACATCCCCCCCCTCAATCGTTCCTTCCCGATAGTAAACATTCCCATAGACGGCATCCTGGTCTGACCACACCACCCGTGTATGTGGCATGGAGAAACGTTGAACAACATTGTGATGAGTGGGAAAATTACAGCACTACTTGGAAGCCGTTTTTCCCACCTCAAGGTGACTGCACTCCGACGTTGATAAGTGATTTTGTGGGATGGAGAAGGGGTACCCAGTATGCACCATTGTCATCAATGAGGTTCTTCTAATAGTCTACGGCAGAACACTTGTACTAATCCTAGAAACGTAATGCCAGCTGTTACATACGAACCCGCATGAAAACACCCACCTTAGTGAATTCTGATAGGCGAACCTCTTCCTTGAGAAGGACGTGTTCCATTGCAAGACACACCTCGATGACTATACTAGCTACAGTAGAACTTCCTTTCTGGAATACCAGGGCGATGGTTCTGTAGCAAGAACGGCTGGCCAAGTAGTACACACCAATGGCTACTCGTTCTTCGACTGGAACCGCTGACCGCATTACTGTGTCCCTCCGCATTAGATATGGTCGCAGCTTTTCGGCGACCCCAAAAAGTGTCCGCCTTGTCATTCTGAAGTTCTCCAACCATTGTCTGTCGTCCCACAGCTGAAGAACCTTGTCGTTAAACCACTGAGAACGCCCAGGGTAGCACCAGAATAGTTTCTGCCTAGGCGACGTTAGTATCCACTGGGAAATGACCCTTATCAAAATGTTGCAACCAACCATAGTTTCCCTCAACAAATGCCTGAGTCTAATTAACCGTTTTCTGCTAAAGAAGCATAACGTAGCTATACCGTCTATCAACTTACAATAACTGCGCAGCAGTGCAACAAAATATGGGATCCTCCGTTTGAATTTCTTTAGCCGGCACTCAGAACGCGAGGGAGCCATTGTAGCATGAAATTGATAACGGAGGCGGAAGTTCCTCCGACACTGCTCTAGGGATTTTGGAAGGGAGAACTCGAATGTCCTTGGAGGAGCCATGGGACATACAAAAGATATGTTGTGTGCTGGTCCACCTAGTGCCCATGACGGAGAACAACATTTTTTCACACAGCCAATGGACGGAGCAATACAAATCGCAACTAGAAAACAAATGTTGATAAAATTATTCCGCTCTGCAGAGAATGACAGGCGGGTATCGATGCATCGATACGCACTGGTTTATATTTTTTTAAAAAAAAAATTAAGAAGAAACCGGCTGTTTAAAATAGGCTTCTCAATGCGAACGGAGCACGTGAAGTAGTACTGGATTCGAACGTAAAACATCGCCCGGTGAGGACACGAAAAGAGGGGTGGGGGCGAATGGACACCACGTGACCGCCACGTGACCGCCTTCGGATTCAAAGCGAAGGCAAACACGCTGCGAAGAGAAGTGCTTCGTGAAGTGACGGCCTAAGTAAAGCTGTGAGTTCTTTAAGTGAATGATTTCAGATAGCCAAATAGACCAACAGTTTGATCCTGAACATACAAAAAAAAAAAAAAGAAATCAATGTATGTTGTCTCCTTTGTTCCAACATGCTTTTTTTTAACTTGTAAGGTTTTTTTTTTTAGCAAGGTTTGTAACCCTCATGAGGCCATTTGAATCCCTTGAACCCCCTTATAGGGTTATATAACTTCCTCTAAGAGCATGCCAACATCAGCTTTTTAAAAGAAATGTTTGATATTTGTTTGCTCTCAAAGATAATTGAATGTAATGGGCTAAATCCAAAGCCAGCTCCACTGGTTTTACTGATGGCAGCTGCTGCTTATTGAAGTTGGTGCTGCATAAAAAGATAAAGGCAAAGGTCCCCCCCCCTGCACATGCCTGCTAGTCATGCTGGACTCTAAGGGTGGTGCTCGTCTCTGTTTTCAAGCCAATGAGCCGGTGTTGTGGAAGTCTGTGGATATGTGGCCGGCATGACTGCATGGAACACTGTTTATCTTCCCGCTTTTTACAGCAGTACCTATTTATCTACTTGCATTTACATGCTTTCAAACTGCTAGGTTTGCAGCAGATATGCTGGGAAGCATTTACACGTACAGAGGCTTCCTGCCTATGGTAAGGAGGTAGGTAGAGGTAGGCTGGCTGGAAGTAGCCTCAGCTGGAGGCGGGGAAGTGCCACAGTTGCCCTGATGGCCAAGCCAACACTGGTGTCAATGGTACCAATGGGAACTACTTAATGGTCCTGATGAACTTGGCAAGTATGCCTTTTGTTATGGAAACAATGAAAAGGTGACGTGTTTTTCAATGGAAATCAGGTGTTAAACATCCCCCTTAAGCTTCTTGAATAGGCCAAATACAAAAAAAGGCAACTTCATTGCTCCTTTTAATATAAAGTATGCTGCAAATTCAATAAGTAAATAAACAATTGGTTATTGTGTTCTTATAACTTTAGCCAACAGATCAATAACTGAAAACCAAGTTTATTTGGTGAAGGCAAACTCTGAGTTTTGTTTAGCCATTTAATTGGTACTGTAACTTAAAAAATGGGGGAGGGGAAGAAGAATATTAAGATTGTAATCATATACCCACTAACCTAAGCAGAAGCCATATTGAATTAATTTTGAATTACTCCAGAATAGATTGTAATGCTAACCTTTTCTTCTAATAATTAGTGGTCATATCGCTTCTCGGCCTTTTGGCTAAGATCAAGTGTAATTAGTGGTCATTTTTGTTGCTTAAAAGGGAAAGTTACCTTCAGTATATCCCACAGGCATATCTATCGAGGTATTGGGTAGCACTGGTATGTATAATTTATGTCAGTTTAATTGGTCAACAGGCAGGTGCTCGATCAACTCAAAGTTCTTTAATCAATCAGCATTCCTAATAACGAATTTGATCAAAGGCAGTGATACCTTCCCAGTTAAATGCAAGCAATGCTAGAAGGCTATTGAGGTTGGTAAATCCTAAAACCCCCATAAGGATTAACACAGAAACATATATTTGGCATTTACTGAGAGAAATAGTGAGAAAGCTTCTGCTATTTCATGTTCCTCATTCATAGATAGATAGATAGATAGATAGAGAGTAGTGATATAAAGACTTGGATTGATTACAGCAGCATAACATTGGTGCAACATAATCCACAGACCACTGGATCAGAGGATTTGCCTTCCATCCCATCTTCACTATCCTACTGCATTACTAGCTTACAATGGATTTGTCAACCAGCAAAGGATATGCACCCTCCAGAGTGCAAATCCACTACAATGGAAACAGATCTGATGGTTTCCACTTTGGGCAACTTGGGCAGCCCTCCGGATCCAGGCATGCCCAAGTCAGGTCCACATCTGCTGTTCCCCTGCATCGTCACAGAGGACGGGGACACCTGCTAGGGATAGGGCCTAAAGCCCAACTCCTTCTCTGCAGAACTGCTCCTATGCTTCAAATTGGCCTGCTGACCTGCCAACCAAGTGGTAACAAGCATGTAGAAGCATGCAAATCATGCCTATTATAACTATCTACTTCCTAAACCAACACACCATGAAAGGAAACACAGTGGATGGGTGGGAGGCTTCCACATGGGTGATGGCCAGCTAAGACTGCAGGGGAGGAGGCTAAACCCCTCACTAAACTTGGCAGGAATGGTCTCTTCATCCAGACAATGCTCCCAACCCCCAGACAACCTGTAGTGCATTCACTGGAAACTTCACCACTATGCAAGGGCACATGGGAAGAAGACACCCTGCATGGAGGTGACTGGGGGGTGCTCCTATTTCCTGGACCTCTAGCAAGCTCACTAATAAGTGACCATGGCATGTTGTTATATTCCAGTGGTGGCAAACCTTGGCACTTTAGATGTTTTGAACCACAACTCACAGATTTCCGAGCCTGTATTGCCAATGACAAAGGACTGTGGGAGTTGTGGTACAAAACACCTGGAGCGCTGAAGGTTTGCCATCACTGTTATATTCCCTCAAGCTGCATTTGACTTACTTTGACCCTGATAGAGTTTTCAATGCATAAGAGATTATCAAAGGGAGATTTATTTATTTATTTATTACTATACTTTATTCATTTTCTACGAAAAAAGAGAAGTATATGTGATATTTGTTATACATTGTGTTACATGGCTTTCATAATTAAGTTACAACTAGAGATGGGCACTAAACAAAAAACAAAACACTGTTTTGTCATTTCGTCAAGTAACAAATTACTTTGTTCCCTAATGAAATGGTAGGACGCATTTAGTTTTGTGATGAAATTATTTGTCCATTTAGAAATGGCAGGGGAGCAATTCTAGGTAACCCCTGAAATTTGGAAAGGTTTAGGGGTCATGGCGCTGAGTTATTAAGGGGGCTGAGTTATGAAGCTCCAAATGGGGTGCCCCTAGGGGAAAAATCTTTCTAATTGGAATTCGAAGCCAAGCTGCCGTGGCGCTACACTTACCTGTGGCTTGGCTTCCGAAGTTCTGATTCCAATTATAAAGATTTTTTCCTAGGGGCATCCCCTTTGGAGCTTCATAACTCAGTTCCCTGAAACCCAAACCTCCCCAAATTTCCAGTGTTTATCTAGAATCACTTTAGGAAGTGAACCCTGCCACGTTGGTGCCAAAGCTTGCATGGAATCAGTGTTTAATATGTACTTGATCCCAGGCATGTTTCAGCACCAAACTGGCAGGGTTAGCTTACTTTCTAAAGCAATTCTAGGTAAGTGTTTAAATTTGGAGAGGTTTGGGTTTCAGGGGGCTATGTTATGAAGCTCCAAAGGGGGTGACCCTAGGAATCATTTCTAATTAAGTGAGAAGCTGAATAATACCACCCCCGTGGTATTAAGCAGGAGCAAGGGGCGGAGTTTTAGCTTTAAATAGCTGCTACCAGCAGTCCCTCAGTCCTTTTCTGGCAGAGCAGCAGAGAGGAAGGAGGTGGTCAGAGGAGCACACGGCCAAAGGGCAGAGAGAAGCTCATTGTGCTAGGGGATTCTATAATTAGAAATACGGAGGGATGGATTTGTGAGGAGCATGATAACCGTATGGTCACTTGCCTGCCGGGTGCAAAGGTTGCAGACATCACCAGAAATCTAGATAGCTTGTTAGAGAGAACTGGGAAGGAGCCAGTGGTCATGGTACACGCTGGTACCAATGATGTCGGGAAGGCCAAGCGGTCAGTCTTGGAAGCCAAATTCAGGTTGCTAGGTAGAAGATTGAAGTCCCGGGCTTCCAAGATAGCATTTTCAGAAGTGCTACCTGTTCCTCGTGCAGGACCCGCCAGGCAGGCAGAACTCAGAAGCCTCAATGCGTGGATGAGGCGATGGTGTCGAGAGGAGGGCTTTAGATTTGTCAGGAACTGGAGAACATTTTGGGACAAGCCAAACCTGTTCAGGAGGGATGGGTTGCACTTGAATCATGATGGGACCAGATTGCTGGCACTCAACCTCAAAAAGGCAGCAGAGCAGCTTTTAAACTGATAACTGGGGAAAGCCGACAGGAGCTGAGTGGCATCCGAGTTGAACACCTCATCCTCGGGAATGAGGTTGGAGAGGGTAGAGAATCACTTAGAGATGACATAGCAAGTATTAACACTGGCAGAATAATGGAATGTGACAGTTCGTCTACTGAAAATAAAAGCTGTGGGGGGAAAAGAACAAGGCAGGAGCTGTTGCGGGACCCACTGTACAGGTGCTTCTGCTCGAAGCCTCTGAGCAAAGATGGGAGAACTTGAACATTTGGCAGCTAGGGATAACATTGATATAATAGCCATAACAGAAACCTGGTGGAATGTGGAGAACCAGTGGGATACAGCAATCCCAGGCTATAAACTCTATAGAAGGGATAGAGAGGGGCGGGTTGGAGGAGGAATGGCCATCTATGTCAAAGAAGGCGTAAAATCCAGCAGAATGGAGATTGACAGAGGGTCTGACTCCACCATAGAATCACTGTGGGTTAAACTACCAGGTTCAAAGAGTGATGTGATAGTTGGAGTACTCTATCGTCCACCAGATCAAAAACTTGAGGGGGACCTTGAAATGAGGAGAGAAATCATGGAGGTGGCTAAGAGGGACAGGATAGTAATCATGGGGGACTTCAATTATCCCCACATTGACTGGGCCAATGCGAGCTCCGGGCAAGAAAGAGAAACCGGGTTTCTCGACTTGCTGAATGACTGTGCCTTAGAGCAACTTGTCATGGAGCCCACCCGAGAACAGGCAGCTCTGGATCTAATATTGTGTGATACTCAGGACCTCGTCAGGGATGTGAATGTCACTGAGCCTCTGGGGAACAGTGACCATGCTGCAATTACCTTTGCCATGCATATCGGAGGAAGAGTGTCAACCAAATCAGACATAAAAATCCTTGATTTTCGAAGGGCAAACTTCCCTCAGATGAGGAAACTAGTTAGAGAGAAACTGAAGGGGAGGGTTAGAAGAATCCAATCTCTTCAGAGTGCATGGAGCCTGTTTAAAAACAACAATAATAGAGGCCCAGCACAAGTGCATACCACAAAGAAAGAAGAGCTCATTTAAGTCCAAGAGGACACCGGCATGGTTAACGAGTGGAGTTAGAGAGGCTCTAAAGCACAAGGAGAGGTCCTTCTGTAAATGGAAATCCTCCCCAAATGAGGAAAATAAAAAGGAACACAAATTCTGGCAAAAGAAATGTAAGAAGATGATAAGGGAGGCAAAGAAAGACTTTGAGGAACGAATGGCTAGCAATATAAAGGGTAATAATAAAAGCTTCTTTAAATATATTAGAAGTAGAAAACCTGCCAGAGAACCAGTTGGCCCTCTGGATGGTAAGGGAGGAAAAGGGGAGGTTAAGGAGGACTCGGACATTGCAGAGAAATTGAACGAGTTCTTTGCGTCTGTCTTCATGACAGAGGACCTTGAGCAGATTCCCCTGCCTTAGCCGCCCCTCTTGACTAAAGAATTAAATCAAATACAGGTTAAAAGAGAGGAGGTTTTAGGACTAATTGATAAATTGAGGATTAACAAGTCACCGGGCCCAGATGGCATCCACCCAAGGGTTATTAGGGAACTGAGAAACGAAATTGCAGATCTCTTAACGGTTATATGCAACTTGTCTCTTAAAACGGCCACAGTACCGGAGGACTGGAGGATAGCAGATGTTACACCAATTTTTAAAAAAGGAAGGAGGGGGGACCCAGGAAACTACAGGCCGGTTAGCCTTACATCTGTCCCAGGGAAGATGGTGGAAAGCCTCATCCAAGAGAAAATCTTAAAACACATAAAAGAACAAACCTTGCTGAGAGAAAATCAGCATGGCTTCTGTAAGGGTAAATCTTTTCTTACAAACCTTTTAGAATTTTTTGAAAAGGTCAACCGGCATGTGGATTTGGGTGAACCGGTGGATATAGTCTATCTGGATTTTCAAAAGGCTTTTGACACAGTCCCTCACCAAAGGCTGCTGAGAAAATTACACAGTCAGGGGATAAGAGGGCAGGTCCTCTTATGGATTGAGAACTGGTTGAGATCCCGGAAACAAAGAGTAGGTGTCAATGGGAAATTTTCACAATGGAGAGAAGTGAAAAGCGGTGTGCCCCAGGGCTCTGTCCTGGGGCCGGTGCTTTTCAATCTGTTCATAAATGACCTGGAGACAGGGATAAACAGTGAGGTGGCCAAGTTTGCAGATGACACAAAACTTTTCCGTGTGGTAAAAACCAGAGAAGATTGTGAAGAGCTCCAGAAGGATCTCTCCAAACTGGGGGAATGGGCTGAGAAATGGCAAATGCGTTTTAATGTAACCAAATGTAAAGTAATGCATATTGGGGCAAAAAATCCAAACTTCATCTATCAACTCATGGGCTCTGAGTTATCCGTGACGGATCAGGAAAGAGATCTTGGTGTGTTGGTGGACAGCTCCATGAAGGTGTCTCCCCAATGTGTGGCAGCGGTGAAGAAGGCCAATTCCATGCTAGGGATTATCAAAAAGGGGATTGAAAATAAAACTGCCAACATTATAATGCCGTTATACAAAACAATAGTAAGGCCCCACCTGGAGTATTGTGTACAATTCTGGTCACTGCATCTCAAGAAAGACATAGTGGAACTGGAAAAGGTGAAGAAGAGAGCGACTAAAACGATTACTGGGCTGGGGCACCTCCCTTATGAAGAAAGGCTAAAACATTTGGGCCTCTTTAGTCTGGAAAAAAGGTGCTTGAGGGGGGATATGATTGAGACGTACAAAATAATGCAGGGTATGAGTAAAGTGGATAGAGGGAAGCTCTTCTCCCTCTCCCAAAATACCCGACCTAGGGGACATACACTCAAATTGAGTGCTGGGAGAGTAAGAACAGACAAAAGCAAATGTTTTTCACCTAGTGCGTTGTAAGTCTATGGAACTCCCTGCCACAGGATGTGGTGATGGCATCTGGCCTGGATGCCTTCAAAAGGGGATTGGACAGATTCCTAGAGGAAAAGTCCATCACGGGTTACAAACCATGATGGAGATGTGTAATCTCTAGGCTTTAAACCAGGATACTTCAAGGGCCAGATGCAGGGGAGTGGTATCAGGAGACAGATATCTAGTCTCATGCGCTCCCAAACGCATCTGGTGGGGCCACTGTGAGATACAGGAAGCTGGACTAGATGGGCCTTTGGCCTGATCCAGCATGGCTCTTCTTATGTTCTTATGTTCTTAAGTGGTTATCGGCTTCTTGCTCAGTTAGAAATGATTTTTCCCTAGGTTTGAGCCCCAAACCTTTCCAAATTTTGGGGGGTTTACAGGGAACACTCCAAACTTGAACTCCAGCAATTTTGGTGCTGAAACGAGCTTGCAATATTATTTACTAATTTGATGTAGATATTTTTAATGTACTCCAAAATAATAATTCACAAGAATATTTCGGCACCAAAATTGGTGGGGTTCAAGTTTGGATTTAGGTTTATGCATTCTGTAAATGTCTTACACCCAACACAAATTGTTTTGATGCCATTTTGAAAGTGTTTGCAGCAATGTTTGGAAATTTTAAAACTTTATTGGTGCGTTTCTCAATTGGTACAAAGGTAGGGACCTGATCCTTGTGGTGTACATACCTTTAAAGTCCAGTTTGCATTGTGTGTGCAGGGTGGGGGTATTGCATCATTTTTCGGAACTTGATCCTCGCTATGTGCATGTTTTTAAAGTCCCCTTTTCCAAAGGTTGGTCTAACTCAAATGTTTTGGGACAATCTGAACATTTTTGCCTTATTAACGAGCAGTGTCTTGATATACTAGCACTCTCATGTGTGTCACATAATCAAAAGTGCCCTATGCCAATGGCACATCTCGCCCCCCCCCCCCCCCCCCCCGGAAGCGGGTGATTGTTTCAGTTTCTGTTTCATAAGAACATAAGGACATAAGAAGAGCCATGCTGGATCAGGCCAAATGCCCATCTAGTCCAGCTTCCTGCATCTCACAGTGGCCCCGCCAAATGCATCTGGGAGCGTACAAGACTAGATATCTGTCTCCTGATACCACTCACCAGCATCTGGCCCTTGAAGTACCCTGGTTTTAAGCCTAGAGATTACACATCTCCATCATGGTTTGTAACCTGTTCAGCTTACATTGTTGAAGGACAATATTTAAAGTTAAAGACGAGTAAACAACAGCAGTTAACAACATTAAAGATAATATTTAAAGAGCAGTGAGTGTGAAGAGGCATCTTATATCATTAAAAAGGCAGCGTTAAAGCTAGAAACAACAAGTAAACAAATATAGGGGGATGCCACTCCCAGAAATGGGAAACACACCAAAAATGGAAAACTACAAACCCAGTACAAGCAGTAATGCATAATAATCCATCTAAACATTTCACAACAGTAGCTACGTAGTTACTGAGGGAACGCTTGCCTAAAGAGAAAGCTCTTGTCCTGTTTGTGGAAGGACAGCAAATATGGGGCAATTATGGGCTGTGTAGTGCAGGAAATCCACAACTCCTTATTAGTCACCCTGTATGGAAAAGGACCTGTAAATACATGAGCAGCAGATGCATTCATACACCTCCATTGTACAGATGGGAATTGATCCAATACAGTGAAGTTTGTAAACAGCTATTTGGTCCTAAAGCCCTCTTAAGGTCTTTCTTTATTAAGAAACCATTGCACTGTTCAAAATCGTAGAGGCCCATGAAATACTGTATAGGCAAAAATAATTAAAAATGAATTAAAACGTTGGCAATCAGACTATTTTTGACCAGAAGCCTTTGGATCCAAGTCCCACGTCTACGCCTGAGCCTTTGGTCCCAAGTCCCAAGTCCCAATTAAAAATTATTTTTCTCCTCCACAAAAATAGGGGAAGGGTGGATAACTTCCAAGCCAAGAGAACCCTGAGTCATTGGGTGGGGGTGAACCAAACTGAGTCCAAGTCAAGTCACTGGAGTGACTTAAGTCCAATGTGACAGTGAGTCTCACCACCCAATACCTGATCCCAGGAAAATCCTGTATTTTAACAAACACTGCCACGATGCCATGATCACACCTGTGCCATCCTTCTGTTGCAAATGGCAAACCAGGCGTTCTCAGGCTGCATACCCTCTCCCCTCTCTCCCAAAATGGTGGACTACAGTTCTCCTCATTCTTAGCCTGGATGGAGAAAGGCTCTCCTGCAGGCCTTCTGAGTCAGGATTATGCCCCTAATGCTTGTCATTAAAACAGACAAGTATCAGCAGAACTTCTCTTCCTTGGCCCGATATCTCTTGCAAGAGAAGAGAATTTTGTTGTTTGTTTTTCCTTTATTACCGGAAGAAATGTTGTCCAGGTGTGCTGTTGACTGAAGCTGGACATTTCTGAAAAGAAACACTGGCACATAAATCTGATTAAACCTGTACTCGCACGGCACCTTCAAATGCATCTTCCTAGCCTGACAATTTTCCTTGGCCAACTATTGATTTTAGGATTCAGCATGCATAATAAAGTGCACACACTGAAGCATCCACATCTTCTTATGGGGTTTTAATATTCCAATCATATCGGGGACTGGATGAGACACTCATTGATTAATTCCAAAAGCATCTGAAGAAATGTACAATAGGTACAGGACACGTGCCACAGATCTGGTCCTGGTAATTATTATGATAGCGATTTAGAGGTGAATGTGACCTGGTTTTGTTGAAGTCCAGAGGCGTAGCTAGGATTTGGAGTGCCTGGGGACAAAGTCAGTTTTTGTGCCCCCTCCTGCCCCCCAACTGCATCTCACTGAGCAAGGGGTACCTGATCCTGGGGAACAGTGGGGGAGGGGAGAAGGATCCCTTTTTCTGACGCCCTCTTTGGGGTCTTCCCGGACAAGGCTCTCCTGTGCAAAATGCACAGCACGCAGATAGCCCCAAGTAGGCATTTTTTTCAGGCATCATCTCCATAGCATGCTTCCCCCTCTTCTTTTCCTTTAGCTAAGGTTTGGTGATTTTTAGCCTGGGGAAAGGAGGAGAGGGAAGCAGGCGATGGGATTTTTCCCCAGCACCACCTCGGTTGCATGCTTCCCTTTTAGAACCCGGAAGCAGGTACATAGTTTGGAATCAACAAGGCAGTATGTCATTTTAATTTTAAGTGGAGCAAAACTATTCTTACCCATAGTTTAGTATGTGAGCTCAGTGTCTACCTTCAAGGAACCCTTTATGCTTTCAGATGCCACAGAATCCCTGTAGAATTGGGAAAAAGCGGGTTTTTGTTCTCAAAAAGAAAGCAGGAACATTTCAGCTTCCTGATATTATTCCCATTACCCCTCCCCACTAGTCATGTTTGCTTGCTGAAGAAGTAGGCTCCTGAAACTTCAAGTCCCAAACACAAAGCACTTGCTAAAGCTACTAAAGTCTATTGTTGCCTCTGTGAAGTAAGCACACACTCTGGAATACCTCTGCAATGGAGCTGTGCATTGTGGGAGAATAGCATGGGCCTGAACTGGAGTGAAGAAACCACTCTTTTAAGTTTTTGTCTTTCTTCTGACTCTGCAAACATTGTCTAAACAAGGCCTAAGTAATTATTTCATTTTGTTTTAGTAATCATGCCACAAAACACCAAGTAAGAAGGTAGCAAGTATTTATCCTGTAACCATAGTCTTCCTTGGCAGACAGATTCATTTATCAGCATCAAAAGCCCGCCAGGGTGTTGAGATGCTTCCTGCATGATGAATACCTAAGGTTTTGAATACATCAAAAGGACGGTGAAGGTTTGCTGCTCCTGAACAAGCTCCCCCTCATATAGTTAGTAATGCAGTTATTTGCCAGCTTGTCTGAACCTCTTTGCACCCAGAAAAAGGGTACACAGATTGGTGCTGTTCCACTCTGTACTCTGTAGGAGACATCCCGATCTGTTGCATCTGTACATCTGTGACATGTGTGTGCTCCTAGATCAGTATAGGTGAATCTATGGCACAGGTGCCAAGGGTGGCACTCAGACCCTTTCTTTGGGCACCTGGCTTCGCCCCTTCACATCCATTTGTATTCAGGTTAAATTGCTGTACTGGCACTATGTGAAAAATTAGCAGGTTTTGTATCGCAGTTTGGGCACTCGGTCTCTAAAAGGTTTGCCATCACTGCCCTACATCTCAAACATAAACATCCCACAAATGGTGAGAGGCACCCCTGGAGGGTCATTGCCCCATTCCAGGCATCCAGCCATGGTTTTCTGACTGAGGCATTCCTGGGTCCAAAGCAGGTGCAGAGCTGGGCTGACCATCCCAGGAGGGAGAGGAAACCATGGCAGATGGAAAGCACATGAGAAGGAAGAGTGGGATGGGGCGATCTATTCAACTAGACTAGAGATGGGCATAAATTAAAAAAATGGTGTTTTGTTTCATTTTGTTTTGTTAAGGAGTTTGGTTTGTTTCATTTTGTTTTTCGCAAGTGTTCACAAAAAAATCATTTTGTTCCTTCATTAATTTATTTGTTTTATCCGCTTTTTTCCCAACACCTACTGCGTGGCACCTAGGGCCCAGTTGGAGTTGGGGATGCCTACGAACAGGCGTGGGAGGAATAAAGAGGGGGAGGGCCTCAGAGCCGCGCTGCTCTGGCTGCCTAAGCGCAGCCTCCTTCTTATAACCCCTCCCACTCCTGCAATAACTGGCCATGGGAGGGAGGTGCAAGAGCGAGGCCTGCTTCTTATCTCTTCTCCCGGGACTGGGCTGAGGCTCTAGCCTGCCGCGTCCCTCGATGGCACCAATGAGGTGTGTGCTCCCTCCGTGCAGCTCGGCGTGAAAGGACCTCTGGACCAGCACCAGGTAGGAGACATCTCCACCCTCCCATTAACGAAACGAACCTAACCAAACCATTTTTTCTTGGTTTGTTTCATTTCATGTTAAATTTGCCCCTATGGTCATTATTCGTTTTGTTACATAATGAAACAAATAACGAATAACAAAATGAAAAAAATAATTTTGTACCCATCTCTAAACTAGACACCATAATAAAAGAGGCACTGGAGAAGACTGGAAGAGGGGCTGACAGAGATGAGAGACTCCTTTGAGAAAGACAAGAGACACCTCTGGGATGGAGGAGGAGCATGCTTGGGGAGAGGCTGGGAGTAGCTGGAGGAGGTACGAAATGTAGAGGAGGCCTGAGACTACGCATACTAGGAGCATCCCTCATCATCATTTTGCATCTAGGGTGGCACTAATTTAAGATCCAAGGAACAGGAGAGACAAGGGGATGAAGAAAGGACAGAAAGTGTAGAGAAGGATGCTCCCTTCCTTGCTATTTTATGAAGGAACAAAAGGTTACTGTATTTTTGAAAACTCACTCTCTACCCAGGGGATCACTGAGGAAGCTGACTGGACCTTTTTTTCTTGGTGACTGAGGGAAAAATAAAAATAACGCAGGCTGACTAGCTTTGCAGAGACTCCTGTCTTACCTGCACCACTTAAACACACTATGACCTGTTTTTGCTGTTTGCATTTCTTCATTCACAGGAATGGAGTTGTCACAGAGAACAACCGTCACAAACCCACGTGAAGATTGGGCTTGAGTGGGGGTCTAAAAGGGCGGAGGGCAAAGCAGTCCCTCTCTGTGTCCCCTTTATTCAGGCATGAGCCAGGTCAACGTTAGGTGTACGTATCCCTAATTAGCAAGTATCTTTTAGAATGGTGACATCCTATTTTTCTCAGGCCACACTTCCCATGAAAAACATAATAAATGCATTTCCCTTCTCTTTCTGTACCTGTAATGAAGAAACAGCACTCAAGGCAGCACTTGAAGACCAGCTTTCAAAATACTGCAGGTGCTTTCACAAAGCCTAACCGTGTAGTGCTCTCCATTTAGTTTACTTTCACCCTCTGGAAAGTTTGTTTACAATCAACCATTTTCTTCAGGAGTGTAACCTCCATTCAGTGTTGCATTTAGGATTCAAAATGGAGGTGGAGGGTGGTCAAGCCTCAGTTAGAACAACACATCCTGTAGTTTCACATGCCTACAGTCCTGCTGCCACAAACACTGATGTAGGTTCCATTTCTTTTCCGCAGGGGCTTTCTGCTCAGCATTCCCAACTCATGATGTGATCACACGGGCATGCAGCTTGCATTTTGGACCACTTGTGTCCCAGCCCAGTTCACACTTTTCCCAGTGAGCGCATGATGCCAGCCTAACCCAAATCCATGTCCAAGCTAGGGTTTTGAGTTCAGCCATAGGGCTACAACTTTGTGGGCTCACGCAGAAGCGATTCCCTGACAGAGTGAAATATATCGCTTTAAGGAATGATCACTCCTGGCAGAGTGGCTCTTTTCAGTGTGAAGAACTGCAGGATAGCCTAGTGCAGTGGTGGCGAACCTTCGGCACTCCATGTGTGTTGAACCACAACTCCCAGAATTCCAGGCCCAGATTACCAATGGCAAAGGACTGTGGGAGTTGTGGTCCAAAACATCTGGAGTGACAAAGGTTTCACCACCACTGGCCTAGTTGTTGAGACCACAGCAAGCTAATCCTGCTGCAAGCTGTTGGATTTCACAAGACCCAATAAAAAAATCCAACACAGAGAGATCCAGGCAATATTACCAGTTTATTAGGCCTAATAAAGATGGTAAGGCGAACACGAATCACCCAAGGCAGTAGTGAGACGGTTCGCACCCCAAGACAAAAGGACCCCAACTTTATTTCCTCCCTTCCCGCCCCCACAGAGTGGTACCTCCTCCAGGGTTGGGCTAGGGGTGGTGTTGTGGGGGTCACCAATGAGGTGAGTCCATGAGTCTCTTGGGGGGAGGTCCTGGGCGTTCCACAGTCCATGGCCCGGACCTCTGCTTAGGGGGATTAGGCAAGGATTAATCCCTCAATGTGTGGCCAGGAGATTTGACAATGAGAGGGGAGAGGTTAGTATTGTCCAAATGCCTGGGTAACCAAAAAACAATTAACAGGTAGATGGGGAGACGGAACAATCACAATGGGAGGTGAGGGAATCACAATGAAGGTGGAAAAGCTAATCCGAAAAGTCCTTTGCTGCCAGACTGTGTCTTAAATGAATGTGGAGATGAAACAATGATGTGCCTCAGGCTGTGATACCATCTTTGGCCCATCTGCTGGGTGTACGTGCTGGCTCCGCTTGGAGGGAATGGAGTTTCAATGGATTATTCCTCTTCAGCCATGCTGGTGCTCCTTTATTTCCCCAAAGGTGACTCGGGTCCAGGAAAGTGGAAGAATACAAGGACATGGCTTCAAGCATCTAGCCTTTAGTGAGACGGGGTGCAGAGGAATAGGAAAAAGCCAGGAGGAGATGGGGCAAAGGGGAGGGCAAGGGAAGAAGAGAGAGAGAGAGAGAGACGGGGAAGGGGGGGGGTAAAGGGTTAAGAAGGGAAAACATGGTGAGGTGAGAGGTAAGGGGGGGTGACCTTCTAGCTTGAGGTGGCGGAAGAGAGGAAGATGGGAGAAAGAAAGGGGGTGGTGGGTCAGCAAGCAACATCAATGGGTGAATGATGAGTCATCCATGATAAGAAATGGGGTGGGTATTGTCTTGAGGTAGAATAATGGCAGACCTTCCCATGGTCCAGAGGCAGATGAAGGGATTTGATGATGTCCAGGTGCTTGAGCTGGAAGCTGGAGGGCTAAGCAGGAAAAAAGGTGCCCCATAGAGCCCATTGTCTCTGTGAAGGAAGGAGAAGATTCCTTCTGGCAAAATCCATTCAGAGGAATCAAGCAGTTTGAACTGGTTCTTCCATGTGGCGGGGTGGCCCTTGCATGGAGGCAACATGTACCTTTGTCCAGGCCTTGAGATACGTGAAGGAAGAAGGAATTGGGAAAATGGAGGGGTCAGGGGATATTACTGGAGGGCGGGGGGCACAGAGGGGATAGGTGGAGGAACCTTTATTTTGGGGAAGAGAGAGAGAGAGAGAGAGAGAGAGGAGGAGAAGGGAAAGAGAAAATACTTCTTGGTGCCCTTTTGGCTGTGCAGGGAAGGATGCAGTGATGAAAAGGGGGTTAATATGAGATGATCCCTCACCCACCCCCAAGTATGTCAAGGTCTGATCTACTGAGGAGTAAGGGGTTGCCCCATTCCCTCTACTTTCCTGAGGCTGGGGGGCACATGTCCAGGGGAAACAACTTATCGAATCCACTGTCAATCACCTCCAACCTTTGTTCCCAAGCCTATTTGCTTGCAGGGAAAGAAACCGGGGCTTCTCAGCCATATCTTTTTGGGGGACGGCTGGGCCAATATGGACCAGGTTTGTTTGCATTGTGCTTGTGACGATATCAAGGATTGCAGCCGGATGCGGGGGTCTAATTTTGTCCTTGCCTAATTGACGTGTGCTCGTAGGAGCGGGTGCGGGCCTGCCTCCACAGACACGTGTCTGCTCCCAATTCACACACACACAGTTTTTTGTGTCCTCTACATAGTGGTCTAGGTATTTGGCTGTGCAGCCAGAGGTTGGGCGTTCTGTGCCTCCTTGATGATCCATAGATTATCCAGCAACACAGTCCTAAAATCGTTGATGCCATCATCATTGTCATTGTCATCATCATCATTGGATGCATACATCTCTCATGCATACATTACCTCTGTAGCTTCCTGCACTGGACGGTAGAGTTTAACAATACTACATCCTTGGGGTTCCTGATCCAACCCCTTCCCAGCTATATAAACTCCTTTTCCTCCGCTCTCACAGGAAATGGGTGAGGAGGACCAAAGAGGAGGCCAGCAAAAGCATGAGGCAAGGTGTTCTGCAGCTGTAGCATATCTTAAGGAGTCCTTTGCAGCATTGAAAAGTAGAGGCATTTTTTTCCAACTGGGCAATAACCCAGCCACTCAGGATGAGCAAGCAATGGGTCAGAGGCAGATCAGGTATTGTTCTAGTGCAGTTGGAATGCTTCTAATTAGAATGGCCCTTCTTCAAGGAAGCCTGCAATAGATAAACAAAGAGCTGTTATAAAATTTAAGTACGCTTTTATATGAATACCATAAGCCATTAATACTCTAAAATTGGATGTACAACATTCCTTTAAAAGTCCTAAAATCGCAGGGACTCCTATCAATAGTGCCATGAGTGATCCTGCTTCTGGAACATCTCATTATTCAATGATCTAAAATGTTTTTACCTTACACAGGCTGATCGTATCACAACACATTCTGTAATTGTGCCCTCTCGGGATGGATTTTATCAGTCCACCCTAACACATCTGCTTGTTGGCAGCATGGTGGTGTTTTCTTTTAAACCTGCTATGTACAGTCTTCATTTCTGAACTAAAATGGGCCTGGTTATTTGTGGCAAGTTGCCCTGGAATTCCCAAAACTGAGAACATCTGCATTAGGGCATCCATTATCTATTCCATCTTAATTCCATGGACCTTGGTGGTCTCAAAAAGCCTATGAGCATATTTTCTTCTCACTTAGTCCATCAAAAGTTAACACACCCAAGCCATCAGCATGGTACTTTGCAAAAATAAAATAAAATAAAATAAAAGTCCCACCTCATTCCTCACCATTATACCACTAATTGCAGCTATGCTGAATGCTCAGGAAAGAAATGAAATGATAAAGTATTAAAGATAAAGTTAGAAAGAAATATTTTTCTTCAGAGGTGTCCCAAATAGTGACAGGTGTGTTGTCCCATGATTTTCTTGAGTTCATGTATTGCATCCCCTGTTTTATGGCTAGTTATTGAAAGGCAAACACAGGCTTAGTTAGTACACCTGACTGGATGTTCGATGGAAGGTCAACTCATCTCTAACACAGTCTGATTCTAATTATGTGAGATATTTAAGGAATGGTTTCAGTACCCCCCCAGTGAGTTTCCATGGCAAGACAAACGGTCTCCTGAACCCTAATCAGTCACTCTGTGCATAAGTAACATTGTCCACAATGTTATAGTATTCTGCGATTGCTGAGGTCTAATTACAGGGCAAACACCTTCCTCTTATTGTCTAGTTTGACCCTTATTTGCTGACTGTAGCTGCTCCAGTATACCTCCATGCCTAGGTAGCTGTACCACGTGAGTGAACAAATGAGAGAGGGAGTGACCCAGGGAGAGTTTTTTTATTCCTTTCCTGGTGGCCCTGAGGTGGCATCTTTACCTAAGGCCATAGTAGAAGGTAATGAAAGGGCAGCACCCCTGGGGCAGTCACCTCACAGATCTGCAACTAACCTGCCCACCATATTATCTGTCACCCGATAAGTCAGGTAGAGCCCATGTACTTGGGGAGAGTTCCACGAAGGACAAAGTTTGCCCCCACCCCGGGACTCTCATTTCATGGGACCACCTTTCCTAGAGCTGTGAAAGATGCTGACAAATTGCACAAGGTATTGCTCTGAAATGTCCAGATTCAATGGAGGACAGGTTTCATTTGGGCTGTTCCACTCTTGACATGTGTTCAGTTCATCCTGAGCGTGATGCCTAAGGCTGTTACCTTGGATTCCTTATCTCATCTGTAGCTTAAAGCTCGTTAGGTTGGAAGTCATTGTGGGGATGGATATCCATGAGTCTGCTTTTAGGCAGCTCTTCTTGTCTTTGCATTCTATGCCTGTATGTGTATATGGGCGCATGCACGGATGCAGGCATGTAGTGATGTGGTATTAATGACTATTTAATCTGCTGGTATGAATCAGTGTAGCTTTATTGACATAAATGATTCACACCAGCCTCTGGCTCTAAATTATTAACAACTAGAAGTGAAAATAAAACATATTTTGTTACCCTATATATTGAATTATCTTGCATAAATCTTTAATGGCCATGAGGATTGGATTTAGAGTTCAGTGAGCAATTAAACCTCCAAGTTAGCAGTATATAGGAAAACATGAGATTTAAAATGTCAATACAGTGTCCATTTTCACAGGTTAATTCTTTTCTGATTTTCAGGGAAAGTGTTAGAGACAATAATGAAAAGTCTCCTGATTTTTTTTTTTAAAAAAGCATCATTCTGGATGGATTTTTCTGTTTCAGCTACTTTTGAAAGTCACACATTTCTTGTATTAATTAGCAGTCTGAAAAACATTCTGAGTCCCCAAATGAAATACTACTGCCATCATACTCTACAAAACTCTATTAATGATACTGAAAACAATTTTTTAAGTGTTGAAGCAATTACTTCAGGAAATAGGTAGCGTTTAGATGGAATTAATTCATTATGAATGCCAAGATTCATCAGGGATCACCATTAAAAGCACAGAGAGGTAGTGCAGTGTAAGGAGTGAGAAGAGGAACTATGAATGCAGAAGCCCAGGGTTTCAAGACTGCCATAAACTCACTGAACAGCCTTGGGTAATTTTGCACTTCAGCTGTGCCCAGCAATAAACCAAGTTGCCTTTTTAAGAACTCAAACAGCCAGAATCACCCAGCCAGAATAGCCAATATCATCCACCAAAAGAAAGAAACAAGTCTCATTTCTGCTTGTGGCCCTGGGTCAGCAACTGCCATCCAACTTACCTTTGGGAGCTGATGCAAAATGTCCTGAGTTAATGTAAGGCAAGTGCTTTCAAAGCTCCAGATGTCCAGCCTGAATGCTCATTTCTATTTTATTTTTCGTTTTACCTTCTTCATCTCTCATGGAGACATTTCAGCCCAAGTTAGTTTTAACGGGTGCAATGTAACAGCCAGGAGGCCATAGTGACACCAGCGAACTATTCCTCCATGGTTACATGACTTTACATCGCACTCCTGTCATTGCTTCAAGGTCACATGGCATTTATTCCAGGACGCTCATCCCAACATGGTTTTGAATTACTGAGTAATTTCTTTCCAACTCAAAGCAGTGCTTAGAGATTCTCATTGAGACCGTTTGGCAAAAGTTAACCGACACATTGGCACAAATGTAGCAGATTTTTATTATTTTTATTTTTAAAAAACCTATACCCATTGTAAAAGGACATGACTGTAGTTCTACATTGTTCATACACTCAGCAATTCAATTTTTTTAAAAAAAAAGATCTGCAACAATTGATAATCCGTGGTTAGCATGTTTACCAGGTAAATCATTCGCTAATGGCAGTGCATTGTGTGATCGCAAATTTAAATTGCAGAACCAAAGGGAGAGAACAGGTAAACATTTCAGTGGTGTGGCCATGGCTTGAGTTACAAGACTCACCTTCACCATAAAATTTTGAAGTGATTTGAGACAAAGGCTGCAACCCACTTCTGACCCAAAATGTCTTGTCACTTGAAGCAGAAAAACAAATGGTGCCTTCCTTTTGCCCAAATCAAGGAATAGAGTCAAAACCAAAGTAACCCACATTGTCTAGAAACATGAGCCAGAAAGTCACAAAATAAAATAAAATAAACTAAACAAGTTGGAATTTGTTCTCTTTGTACATTTGCTTTCTTTGTACATCTACTGTACATCTACTCCCTGGGTTAGCCTCCTCGCTCTGCCTAATGACAGGGCTAGTGCTGCCTCAGAGCCTTCTCATCCTGTTTAATAATATGGCTTGTATGGTCGCAACCTCAATACCTCCTTAAAAAAAAAATAATAAAAAAATAAACTAAATAGACTATAAGAACCTTGTGGGCTTTTAAAAACTGTATCTGGGTTGATGATGCTTTTGACAAAGCTCCTTCTGATGAACTTCCCCTTACTGGCCAGTGGTTGTGGTAAAGAGGCTGAGTCACCTTTTAAAACTGTTTACAAAGCCCCAGGGCAAAATGACATTAGCATCCGGACAGTCGACTCAACAGATACACAGGCCAGCTGCTTACACTCTCTCCCCCATTAGGCAAGATCTATTGCAATTCTTTAAATTATAGGGGGGCATCCTTATTTTATAACTATTCCTATAAATGAGCATGAAATCAGTGTTCTTGTTTTGGGTGATATATATTTTTTTCAAAGTGTGTAACTGGCCTAGGTAAGAGGCATAACATTTATTCACCAGTGAGTGGTGGAAGAAACAGAAGGAGAAAGAGCTTGACGTTACAGATGGGCATAAACCTGAAAACTCAGAGTTCACGACCCACCATGAATCAACCAGAAAACTGAATCAGTTCTCAGCTCATTTTTAAAGTTCATGCTTGGTTGTGGTGGTGATGGGGCTACATGCTCCTGTTGTGCCGCCATCATCCTGTTGCTGCCGCCGCCGTGCAGCTGCCACCTCTGGGGATGCAATGGAAGTGTGGAAGAGGAGAAGGTGGCACCAAGAACAGTTAAGGATGTTGCAGGGGCAGTGGACAGGGTGGGTGAGCAGGCATCCCATTTGCCAAAGCAAAATGAAGCCCCAAGTAGAAAAATGTTTGGTGTTTCATTTTGCTCTGGCAAAACAGAATTCCGCAACCAAACCATGAACCAGCTCAGTTCATTGGTTTTTCTGGTTTGTGGTTGAGTTCATGCCCATCTCCTCAGAAACATCTGCTCAGTGCCCGTTCCATCCGTATAGCTCTGTGGAGTAAGTGAATGGTTTGTCACTCTGTGAAAAGTGAACCTACAGGTGAGTTGGATGCTTCCTATGATACAGGTTCCACAGACAGCTCTAAAACCACATTGCATCAAAAAGTTATTCCATGATGGAAATGGATATACAGTACATGAGGGTTAAGCCTTGGAGAGAGACCCTTCTGTGGTAGCAAAATATAAGATTACTGTATTATGAAGTGCATATAGACGAGGAGAGGCAGTGAGATGCAGTGAACTGAGGGTCAGTGTGGGACTTAGGTGACCTGATTTCAAATCCTTGCTCTGCTATGGAAAGTCAGCAAGAGGTGCCAATGATAAGCAAGTCCTTTGACATATCACAAATCTTGAAATGACCTGATAGCGCATAACACACATGCAATAATGTTGTATGCAAACTGGCTTACACATCATGAAAGCTCAATTGAACATTTCTGTCAAGATAGAAAATGAAGTATACACGTTGCCTCAATAAATAAACAATATAAAGCATCATTTGTTTTGAGATGTAATATTTCAGGAAAATTCTGGCACATGGCCAGATATTTTCTGGTGATCAGAGTATGAGGGTTATTGTGGTGGGATGGGGAGTACAAGGAAGCAAAGTGGAACAATTAAAAACTCAGACCATGTACACAGATTTTTGTAAATCGTTGCAGTGCCTTTCAATAAATTAACCAGAAGACTGGAGGGTAAACGCTGCATGGCTACTGGTGGGGGGTGGGGAGACGAGGACAAGCCTTTCTAATACCCAAAGGACATGGAATATTTCTAAGAGAGCCGTAACCTCTTCGCACCACCCCAGTGCTTCTGATCTGGAGGGAAATGAAACAGTGATAACATTATGTGTTATACCTCTTTTATGCATTTCGTTATTTAATAAAAGTGAAGACAGGAGCTATAAAAACGAATTGGTCTTTTCTCTTCATAACTCCCCTTATTAGGAAAATTATGGCTTTTTTCAGGGGGATTTAATGATGTGTAAATTTAAATTAAATAATATAATATAATCCTTCATACACAGAGGCTACTCTAGCCTCTGCAAATTTACTGCACCACTGACACTCCAGAGGATAATAGGTCATTTTGAAATGACTATTAGCTAAAGATGAATTCTTCCTTATTTATGATCCCATCTGTAATTTCTGCCCCCCCACCCCCTCATTCTCTGATCTTTGCTTTTTCCGATTTCTTACCTTTTAACTTCTCTGGCTAGAGGTGAGATTTAGTCATGCTGGTATTAAATTGTGGTCAACCTCTTTTTTGCTTGTCCAATGCAAATATTTAATGCTGAGAGAATACTTATTTCAACTCAACCTGACCAACTCCTGTCTCACACTCTTCTTTGTTAGTATGTAGAGATGGGCATGAAATGAATTTTTAATTTGTTTCATTATTTGTTATTCGTTTCATTAGCTAATGAAATGAATAATGAACCAACACATCAAAGGAAAACAAAATGAAACAAAATGGAAATTTCCATTTTGTTTCATTTTGTTTTTCGTTCCCCTGGTGTCTCCTACCTTGTCCAGTTGCCGCCAGCCTCCTCGCCTGGAACTCTGGAAACCAGCCGGTCCAGCCTGCAGGCCAGTGGGCCAGGAGGGGGGAAAGCCCCACATTGGGGACTTAAAAAAAGTCAATCTGGCCTGCTTTTACCAGCTGGTTTGGCCCGTAAGCCAGCGAGCCAGAAGGAAAACAAACAAACAAACAAAAAAACCCAACCTGGAGTGTGTGGAAGCCAGCGCCTCTCAACCTGGGGGGGGGGAGCCCCCGGCATCAGGGACTTTAAATTTTTTTAAAAAGTGCCAACCCAGCCAGGAACAGTGCAGAAACAAAAAGTAAAAAAGGAGGAAAAAAACAACAAAATGAAACAAAATGAAATATGAAACAATTTCATATTTTTTTAAAAAATTCATTTCATATTAAATGAAATGAAATAGGGGAGAAACAAATAACAAAATGAAACACCATTTTGGCGTTTCATGCCCATCTGTATTAGTGTGAGGTCTCCATTGCTCCTATACGTGTTGATGGGGATCTAAAGGTTAGTTCTGCAGCAATTTTAATAGTGTATAAAATAAACCTTGACAAGCCCACTTATTTCCCTACCTCTTTGTTAACACAATGGTGTGTTAAATGATTTATTCTATACTTTCCAAATGAAGAGTCTGTGGCTGCTAACAGGGGCTTTCTCTCCCACCCAACAACCTAAAACCTCCTATATGGAGCATAGATTTAGTGAAAAGTAAGCCTTTTATAGATCCTCATTTTCATTCAGATGGACACAAAGCATAATGCATTGTAGTTCCACCATAACTCTCATCCAGAGTACACCGATAGCCTCTGGGAGGGAGTGATTAGGGGACAAGACTAGGAACAGAGAGACCTGGGTTCAAATTGCCTTTGGGTGGCCTTGGGCCTGTTAGATTCTCCCAGCCTGAACCACCTTAGAAGGCTGTTGCGAGTAGTAAAGGAATAGAGTCAAGGACACCACCTTGAGCTATATGCATTGATGGGGATCTAGAGGCTAGTTCTGCAGCAATTACTGTATAATAGTTGGAGGAAAGGCAGGATGTAAATGTAAATTATAAGCAAGTCAGCCAGAAAACAGGAGAGTCTTCCTGTGAGTACCAGAACAACAAGAGCAGCCCTCTCAGAACAGATACAACAAGTTGGTGGCCTGCTTGTGGTCTATGGAGCAAAATACATTCTTCCCCAATCTTTTAAATTAAAAGAAAACCTCTGTTCAAGGATAAATTTCTCTTAAGCTGCAAATGCTAGAATGAGACACTGCAGTCAACAACAAATGTATTGAACCCGGTGAAACCCCATTGGGTGCTTGTGTTACCTCACAGCTTGTTCCAGGGCTGGATATTAAGACATCTGATTTCGCCACCTAATTACACTGAAGATGATGAGTATTGTGCCTGATCTGTGTTTGCTTTTGATAGAAGCTAGGAAATCCATGCCAGATGCCTGAAACTCATGATGGAAGAAAGGCAGACCTTCCCCACCCCACAACTTTGAAGCAGCGGGACCTTCTTTTGGTTGGCTTTCCTCTGCTGCTGCTGAGATGGTCCCTTGGGCATCTATACTTACACACAATGGATACAACATACAACTCTTTGGAGAGAAAAGGCCCACAACTTTATTAGTTGCAGCAGCAGTTCCTAGTAGACATGGGCACGACCAGAAAAAATGATGTTTCGAGTTTTCGTTTGTCGGAAGGGGTCCATTTTGGGTCGTTTCCGTTTGTCGCGAAATTTTTCAAAAATTTGTCGTTTCCGTTTGTCGTTTGTCGTTTGTCGTTTCCACCACGATTTAGCGCGATTTGACTTCCCAGAGCATAGGGGCGTCCCGCAATCAGGGCCGGCGCTAGGTGTTTTTGCACCCTAGGTGGCGGGTGGGGCGGGGGGAGGGGCGGGCGGGCAGCGGTGGCGGGGGGCCATGGGCGGGTGGTGGCCGTGGGTGAGCAAGTGGGCGGGCGGCGGCGCGGGTGGATGGGCGAGTGGGCAGTTAGGATATCACTTAGGATAGAGGTTCTGCTCTTGGCTTGCACCCCAAATATGTGTGTGTGCAAGCAAATTGAAGTTAGGAAAATAGAAAATAAATGGTAGTATATAATATATTTTTAAAATAAATCCACGCCTCCCACTCCCAGTCAAACCTCCCCCTTTATCCAATATCAGAAAAAAAATCCTCAATCTGCCAGAGAAGAAATAAAGCATAAACTGCTATTCCCTTCAGCAGACAAAGCTGCAGGGAATCAAAGAAATTATTTTCTAAATTCAATTCCCTCCCTGCCTGCCTAACTTAAATCCTAAAGCCTCCAGCCTCCCTCCTCAATCTCAATCGGATCACACCAGCACCAGCAGCCAGCCCTCCTCCCTCAACCACATCCATACACCCGACTGCGATTTCTGGAAGGTGCCTTGGCTTTTTATGCCCTCCGAGACATCCAGAAGTGTCAGTCAAAAACCTGGTGATGCCATTGGTGGAATGGTTCAAAAAATTTGCATGGTCCCATCCCATGCCCAGCCCAAATGGGCAGGTCTAAAAATAAAATAAAATAAAATAAAATAAAATAAAATAAAATAAAATCAATACGATGTTTTATTGCTATAAAAACCCACTGCTGCTACTATAAAAATTCAGGCATTTAAAATAAATAAATTTCACATGTTTCTGTGGTGAGTTGGTGTGTTTTTTTACCACAATTTCAAAAGAAAAAATGCAGTCACCATTTTGGATTCCCCCCCACCGCATGGCGTGCAGCGAGACAGACGACGAGGATGACCCACCCCCAGCCTGGTGCAAGCAGCCCAGGACAGGAGAAGGGGGGGAAGGCCGGGGACCCCCAGAAACCACCCCTCTCATAGGTGGCAAAGCCTCAGGCAGGCATATTTTCGCCTGCTTTTTTGGACGGGAGTCGGGTTGTTTTAAAAAAAACTTTTAAAAACTTTTTCTGTGCTTCGCATCATGCGATTGCCGCGATGCCACAAACAGAAACGAAAAACCCAACCAAATTTTTCTTTTTTTCGGTTCGAGTTCGAGTTCTGACGGCTTAATTATGGTTACCGTTTCCGTTACGTAACGGAAACGATAACCGAAAACAGAAACGACAATTTCGCCTAGTCGTGCCCATGTCTAGTTCTTAGCCTGTGTAGGGGAAATGGATCCAAGGCATGGAGAAGACCTCTGTCACGATGTCCTCCACTGCCTGCTTCAGAAACCAAAGAAGGTTCCACCAGGAGTGCCCATCATCTGGGGACCACATGGGTGTATGCCACTCCATGACTCCCTGCCCAGTGGCTTAAAATGAGGGGATGGCAGAGGGGCAGTTGCCCCAGCTCAAAATTCTTAGGAGTGCATGAACTGCCCTGCCTGGAGCGCTCCCACAGGTACTCCTTGTACTCCTCTTCCCCCTCCTAGCAGTGCAGACCTGAGCTGCCAGGGGGCAGCGGGTCTGCTTTTACCATGGGCACCACTGCCGGCGTGGATCTCAAGGGGTTCCATAACTTCCATGGTTTCTTTATGGTGCCACACTGGGACTTCTCCTGCTGCCCCGCTCTCCCCTGCCCCTATGGTGCATGAGGGCATGTGATCCATGACCCACAATAATTGCCTTGCCCTCAGGTGCTGGAAACACATGGTACACCATTGTCTCTGCTACTGACCCAGGCCAAGCCAGTGCCCCCCCAAGGTAGGCTAGACCATGGCCCCATCCCATTTGGAAAGATTCCTTTACAGGCCATAAAGGTACCAGAACTTTTTTCTTCTTCTTTAAACCAGCAGTACCTTATTCTCACTTACTTTGAATTCTTATAGTGGCTTAGGATTCTGGCTGTGGTGCTAGAGGTTGGGTGTTCAATCCCCCCCCCGTGCTTCCTTGACAAGCTAGACTCAAGGTTCCTTAGGTCCCCTTCCAGCTCCGCACTTCTAAGATGATGTTTATTAAAATTGTCCACCAAAGCAATATATTCCTTTGTTAAAAATACTTTTATTTTGCAGTAGTTGATTTTTGAAGGACTCGGGAGATGGAGGTGTCCATCGGATTTGTCTACCTCATGCGCAGATAGTGCCAGGGCTGAATCCCATATGAATTCAATGGTCCTTCCTTTGAGACAGTGCTACAGTTTCATCCTAAACAAAGGTCTCCACCGTGCACTGCTGAGGTCTGGAGGTTCAAAGGCCATTCTAGGTTTGGCCTGGAGATACTCGTTTTTCATATCTGCAGAGCATAACAGTGTGCTCTTTTGCCCCCTTTTCACTTTCTTCTGGGCTTACTTGGCCTATTGCTGAACAGAAGTGATTTGCTAGGTTGCTTGACATCTGCTGAACTTAAAAAAGGAAAACAATATAAAGATAATAAAGATAAGTTATCAGAAAAAGAAACAGGATAGCAAATGAAAAAATACTTGTAGAAAACCCATTTTGTCTCCTTTGCCTTTTAAAAAAATATAGTCTCCCCTTGCTTGGATGCTGAGAACCTGGCTTGCAGTGGAGGGTGCTAGGTAGGGTTAGGGAATGATAAAGAGATATGATAAAGAGATACCTAGAGTTATTTGTTATTTGTTATTCATTATTCGAATAACAAATAATGAACCCCAGAGTGGATTTAGAATGAACCGAACCGAACTGAAAAAAATTGGTTCGGTTTGGCTCATTTCATTAATGGGGGGGCAGAGATGTCTCCTATCTGGTGCTGGTCCCGGAGGTCCGGTCTTCCTGGCTTCAGGGATGGCGACCAGAAAAAAACAAAGCCGACGGCTGCGCTACAACTGTAAGAACCGGCCCACGGGCATAGAACCGGCACAGCAAAAACAAAACATAACAAAACAAAAACCAATCCGGCGCGCGGGCCCGGTACTGGCCCGCGAGCACTGGACCCATGGAACCAGCCTGCAGCTGGCAAGAAAAAGAATGACTGGACCGCGCTACAGTTGTAGCATGGGCCATGTGGTCGAAGTAAAGAAATGACAATCAAAATAAAATCTAAATAAATAAATAAATAAATAAATAAATAAATAAATAAATAAATAAATAAATAAATAAAAGGAGCGCCGACCGGACCCCAGGGGTGGCCGGGTCGGTGCTCTAAAATCAAGAAGAAAATGAACAAAAATAAAAGAAGTGCCCACCCCTGCCGCAGGGGCCAGGATCTACCGCTACCACCACCACTGAGCCGACGGCACCGGTAAGAACCCGAACCAGTTCAGGGTCATACAAACTTTTTGAAAAAAATCGTAGGAACCCGAACCCGAACCCAAACTGAATCAAGGGTAGGCCTGAACCAGACGAACCCGAACCATGGGTTTTCTGGTTCATGCCCACCTCTAGAGATATCTAGTTTGATCTGCATGGTCATATGTCATTGTAAATTCAGTTTATCTATATTGAGAGGAACCTCTTGGTCATATTATCAGGGATCAGATTTTAGATTTTTGCATCTGTTTTAATTATGCCTACTTGGCTGGAAGTTATCCTAGGGAAGCATGTAGGACCTATGTGTGGATAAAGGCATGGAAGTGAATACTAGGGATAATTCTATTTATACTGAGATTGTTTCTTTGGGAGGTCATAGAACGTCTGCTGAGATACACAGGAGGTCCTTCCAGATGGCTGCGTACGGGAGTGCAGTCACCTCATTTTTACCTCAGGTGAGAATGAAAACAAGAAAAACAAGGACACCCTCATACACACATACAGGAGCCACATAGAACCAAATCTCCTAATTACACATCTGAGCAGATATGGCCGCTATATATACTGCTGGAGCGGAGAGAGCAGAAAACAGCTGCTCGCTGCATCTCTTCCTGACAAGAGCAAGCTGCTATTGGAGAAGACAGCATAAGTAACACAAAGAAAAGGGTCAGCTTGAAGCACTAAACAAGTGTTCCTTTCATCCTCCTTTTGTGTCCCCCCCCCCCCGAGGTAGCTCTTGGAAGCAGGCACAAAGCAACTAGCCACAAATGCTCTTAATGAGCTTGATTTGAATAATTAGCAAACAGTTTGCGTGATGCACCACATGAGCCTGCCTGGACTGAGAGATGGACAGTACATCAGGTGGAACAAGAAGGCTGTTGTCCTAGGCTGGCTGAAGATCGGAATATGAGCAAATAGACCTAGGGTGGGGTGGGGTCTCTTGCAGATATAACAGTGCAACACTATACGGCAGCTCCCTCTTGTCTTGACAGAGTACACAGTTAAACAGTCTACTATGAGGACAAATTATAATGAAGCATACTAAATCTACAGGTCCCTTATGTATACTGGTGGGCTGCCTGGTACATTTGCACTGATGCAATCCAGATTGGGTGCAGGAAATATGTAATTTACACTAACTGAAAACTTCTTATTTAGGCCCCAAGGCTCCCTAGGGTTCTCCTTTCCTCGGAACAAGTCTTGGGGAGTCTTAGGAATGTGTGTGTGAGAAAGCCTTTAAAAGTCAAACATTGCTTCCACGGTACCCGATCCCTGTCGTACGGATCCAGTGATCACTTTTGTCTTTAAAAATCTCTCTCTTCTTCTCCTGAGTCTCCCAAAGCCTTCATTGGGGCAAAAGGGAGCCCTAGTGAGCCTTGGAACCTAAATGTTTTTAAGCAGTGCAAATTAAAAGTTGCCAGCATCTGATCTGGTCTCTGCTGGTGCAAAATTATGCAACAGGATGGCACACCTTGGGCATTTGCTCACGTTGATTCCTCTCGACTTGTTGTTGATGATGTCATTGTGCTGTCAAGTTGGACCCTACGCCCAACTGCTTTATGAGTTCCCATTGAATGAATTAGCATGTTGTATGGCATTTGGCGACCTTTTTACCTATTTTTTTTTTTTTTTTGCCGCCTGCCTCATCTGTTCTGAAGGATATTGATCCTCTCTGTTTTATTGGATTTTTTTCTTTGATTTCTTGTTTTTCTTAGTGTAGTTTGAAATTTGTTAGCTGCCCAGAGTTCCGCTGTGGAAGATGGGTGGGATATAAGTATAACAAATAAATAAACAAATAAATAAAAAGAGGACACAGATTCATTCTGATACCCAAATGCCACCCAGAATAATCTGGACTTTGAATGTCATCTCCATATCAAAGAACAGGTACTTGGTCACTTTGTAGGGGCCATTTGGGTGACAGCCAGCTGTCCTACAAGTTCAACCAGTTTATCTTGACGTATCTCAAGCATCACTATGAGGGATCCAGTTGTAATTTTCTGCTGGAAGGAATGTTCCCTGATATCAATGAATACAAAGGCCGCAGTCTCACTGAAGTTTTCTGTGCATCTTAATTTTATGCGTATTTTTTTTAGGGTGGTCATGTGGTGTTTGATGTGCAGCTAGTGTCCTGTCACCAGGGTAGTATTTTTCTGCTCTGTGACCGTCTCTACTTGCCTACTGAGCATCTTTTCCCTTTTTTTCTGGGTCGATTTTCTAAGTCTCCATTGCATATACATAAAAAAATTTCCCCCGGGGTGATTACCAGTAAGCTGTCTTTCAACACTGCAGTTTCTGATTTTGTGAAACTGCCCGCTTTCCTTCCATGTGTTTCACGTGTTCTCAATAGTGATTTTTATGCAAAAGAGCAATGTCTATGATCTCCATTGGGTGCCACTCCCACAGGAAGTGGCAGGAAAAAGGGTACGAAGCTAATTACTGCATATTTTCTGGGGTCGCACCTTGTTAGAGAAGCAAATAATTGAGCATTTTTAAGGGAAGTTTTTTTAACCAATCCCTAACGGTGGTTTAAGAAACTTTGGTGAAGGTGAGGTTCCGGGGGCATGGTCGACTGGGACTCCAATGTACTTCCCTTCACGGTTAGGATGCAATCTTTTACTGCGCAGTTCGCTGCACCAAAACTACGCAGAAAACGCTGGTAAGACCACAGCCAAAGTTGGACAAAAATCTTAACTTCCCAGGGTTTGGTGCACCATCACTGAATCTATGTGACTGTATTTTTATTCTGCTTGGCTCCGCTTGGCTCCAGGGCATGATCTTTCCATGTGGGCTCTAGTACTATGGTTCTATATACTCCCCAGGCCTGTTTCCACGTGGGCAATGTGTCTGGTGGTTAATCCCTGCCTGCCTGCACCTTAGTCCTGCTCCCACCTTCTTGGTTTTGTTAGCTTTCTTGAGATGTTATTTGCTTCTGTCCTCAGCTCCCCCCCCTTTGTTCTTTTCTGTCCAATATGCTACTGTCCATTACAGAAAATCTGTGACGCCCCATTCTATTTGTTTTGGATTTCTATTGTTTTGTTCTCTTAACATACAACAAACTTTTTCATGGTTTCCTTTTAAAATCTACCTCCCCAACTCTTCATACACATGATACTGTTCAGGGAGGTTGTTGTACTGTGAAGAAAGCATTTATTAAACCCTTGAGTGCCAAAACTCAAAAGTGTTTTTCCTGTTGTTTGTTTGTTTTAAGACAAACACACATTGTGTGCCAACTCACACGATGAAATGGGTGGATAGGTCAAATCGACAAATGTGAGAAGGGTGGGGGAGTAATACAAGCATAGAGGGAGGAGCATAAAGTGGCGAGGGTGAAGATGGAGAACATAGACTCGGGGGTGGGTGGGGAACTGATCAGTGGTGGGAGAGAGATGTAGAGAGATGTAAGGGAGCAATTCTGGATGTATGTATGTGGATGAGATGACTTGGTGTAAATCAGCACATCCATTGACAAATACCCTTCATATATGTGGCCGTAAGTATAGGATGGTCTATCCAAATTTGTAGGGGTAGGACAAAACCAAGCACCATGGCCAGAATGATGTGCTGATGTGTAGACGAGCCCTTGGTCATCTAGCATTATGTTTTGCTGGTGTAAGACGTTGGGAGATCACTCAGGTCTGCTTTCAGGTGTCCTTCCTCTTCTTTTCCAGCAGTGGCTTTGTGAAACATTGGGAAAATGCTTCCCTACTACCAAGGGCATTCATTCCCATGAGGACACTAACTGGAGGCTGGGAGAGAAGAGGATCCTCTTTTGGAGCTCTCGAGAGAGTCTATGAGTTGAAAGGGATTGGCTGTGGCAGACATGAATGGGAAAGGGAGGGACAGTGAAATGAGAGGCATGCTTATACTGCCCACCACCTGTTCCATCTGGAGGGCCACCCGTAATGACTCCTCCAGCACTGGCTCCATAAACATGGCTAAGCCAGGATGCTCTTGCCTACCTTTCTTTGTGACAAGAGAAGGAGCCCAGTTTGTAAGCGGGGAAGGAGGGTGTTGTCCCAATAATGCCACTGCTCCCCATCTCTAGCAGTGGCTCTTGATACCCTTTGCCCATCCATTGGTTTTCTCCCATGCAGCCTAGCTCTCCTAACTAGCCCTGGCTGTGCATCACTCCTGGTAAGGCCAAGTGGTGCTCATTGGCTTCTGGACGTCCATCCCTTGGCACTGGGGCTGGCTTGACTCAACACCACTAGACTCTGCTCTCCAAAACCCTTCAGTGAGGGCTTGTGGCCCAAGACAGTTGTGGGTCTTCTGGGATCCTGAGCCAGCTGTGCCAGATGCAGGCATTGTCAATGGTGGCACCAACATTGTCTCTGGATGGGCATTGGCCTAACTGGTGAAGCTGTCTCCATTGCTGCAGGGGTAGGTAAGGAGGGGGTAATATACCACCCCCTTCTCCCTACACCAGGTGAAACAAAACCATTCCCTTGTCTAGAGGTCTTATAACACCAGAGACCGGGTCCCTCCAGCAGCACAGAAAACTGTCAGCAATTCTTCCCAGGCCTCTCACTGCTTGTCCATCCCAGCATCCCCTTCCCCTCTCCTCTTGTTGCTGGCTTGGCAGACTCCATTCCATCCCCTGACATCCCCATGCACCAGCTATTCTTTGCTCCCATCTCCTCCCCAGTGATCCGGCTCTCTGGCTGCAATCCTGGTCCACCAGGTTGCCAGGATTTCTTCACAGACCTCTGGCAAGCATGGAGATGAGGCGGATACCCTGCTAAGGACAGCAAAGGCTTCCACGGGACCCTTTTGTGTGTGTGTGTGTGTGTGTGTGTGTGTGTGTGTGTGTGTGTGTGTGTGTGTGTGTGTGTGTGTGTGTGTGTGTGTGTGTGTGTGTGTGTGTGTGTGTGTGTTGCTCTCTGTGCATATATGTATCTTCAGCCCCTCCTATTTTCAGCTTTGGCTCTGTGCACTACTAGCATACAGCCTCTTTTAAAACACCTAGCCAGACTCAAACTGGAATATAAGCTATAGAGCTAAACGAAAAGCTTGGCGAAAGAGGCTGGGTTTTGAGTATATTTGAAGAAAGTGTGAGAACGGGCATCCTGTAGATATATATTGTTATGGGAAGGAATGCAGAGGCAGCAGCTGTGAATAAACCTTTACATTTAAGAGGTTTGCATATATCGTTATTAATAGATGACTCCCACATGGAAAGACTGGCACTGGCTCCAAAAATGGTTGCTGGGCACAATTTTAAGTGCTGAGCTGATATTAAACCTGTAAAGACTGACTAACATGAAATGGGCTGGGATTAGGAGGCATGAAGGCTGTCTTCTAGAGATGGGCACAAACTGAAAATATATCGTTTCATTTTGTTTCATTTTTCCTTTCCTTTCCTTTCCTTTCCTTTCGCTTCGTTTTGTTTTGTTATTAACACATTTTTAAAAGCATTTTTGGAATGAAATGAAACAAAATGAAATGATTTGATATTCTATAAAATGGCTCCCTTTGGTCCTAGATGCACCAAATTTGGTGAGTAGCTTCCTTGGACTCTTCCCTGTAAGCCTTCCAAATTTAGAGAATTTTGGAGTTTAAAGGCCCGAGTTCTTAAACTCCAAAGTGGGTCCACCATGGAAGAAGAGGAACAATTTTGCATTTTAAACTGAAGTGTCATTCCTCTCTGTGTTGTGGAATGCAAAGGGGGGGGGTTGAGGCAAGTGCAGAAATGGTTCTGTTCTGTTCTATTTTTGCTTGCCTTTTCCTAAAGGAAGCGCCAACTCAGGGCCATAAATCTTTTCTTGCACTTTCAGAGAGAGAAACCAGGGTTTTTTTATTGCTTTATCGCTTAGCAACCCTTCCAAGCAAGACCTATGAGCACTCACCTCAACCCCCCTCCCTCACCTTCCACAGCACAGAAGAGAATGAGGCCTGAGTTTAAAATGCCACATTATTTTTTAATTTTTCTCTTTTTCCATGGGGGACCAAATTTGGAGTTTAACCCTAACCCTAACCCTAACCCTAACCCTAACCCTAACCCTAACCCTAACCCTAACCTTTTTCCAAACTTGGAGGGCTTAAAGGGAACAGTTCAAGGAAGCAACCCACCAAATTTGGTGCCTCTTGGATGAATCATTTTGTTTTTAGAGAAAAAAACTGTGGTTCATTTTGTTTAATCACAAAACACGTTCTACCATTTTGTTTTGTAACAAAATGATTCGTTACATAATGAAATGATGAAACAGTGTTTTGTTTTTTGTTTTGTGCCCATCTCTACTCTCTTCCATATTACATCCTTCAACTGCAGAGAGAGATACACCATCTGCATATTGATATGTTCTCTAAATCTTGCTCTCCCAAAGGTATGTTTTTTTGTTATGAAAGGACATTTGCTTTAATGTACCTTAACATGGGGCAATAAGCCAACCTAATTGAACACAATGGATTTCCAAGTAGACATGTATGGGACTGGGCGGATGGAAATATATCAGTTGTCATGATTTGGAGGTACAGTACTGTATTTTCCAACAATAGTAGAACAGCAAACCTCTTTGCATATGCAAGTGGTGGTTTCCAGCCCAGACTCCACCAGCATATGCCCATTCAGAGGATGCAGTTTGGTTCCCCTGTCCAGCCCCCTCTGAACACTGCCTCTCAGTGGGTGCCTACTGGGGGAAGTAGAGCTGAGAACCACCACACAACAATTCATCCAAAGGACGTACTGACACAACCTGTTTTGTTTAGAAACTAAACAGCTACTAAACAGGAGGACAGACCATCACAGGAGGGGCACTCAATCAAAGATGAGGATGTACACATCTTAGAGAAGACAGGAGGTTCGAGAGAGAGGTTGTGGAGTGATTCATGTGTGTATTGAAAATCCCTTTCTGAACAGGGATGGGGTACTTAGGAACAACCTGTCTCAAATTTATGCTGCAGTTTGATCAATCTCCGCACAAATCAGAACCGCTTCACAACTCCACCAGGAAGGCTACTGCTAATGACCCATATTTCATGGGTGTTGGAAGGGTTGCATAGGTGTGATTTCCACACATCCCAGGCCATTGTCCACCTAATGAACCTATTCAGACCAGGGTGTCTGAATAGGTTAACTGTAAACTGAGGTTAACTATAAATTGGAAGCCTCCCACCAATCTTTCTCTGACAGAAGAAGGTGCTTGGATGAGTAGCAAAACATTCTGATTCAACAATAAAAGAAGTCCAGTTGCCATGACTCAACTCCCAGATGCCCATCTCTACTTGAGATGAAATAAATGGAGGGTGGAATGCCCAGGACTTTGTATATTACCATCAATGGAAATGTGTACCCAGAAATATCCCACCATTAGCTTCCTCTTGCTCTATTTGCCCCACTGCATTCTTTCTCATGTCCCTGATGACCTGACATACTCCATCCCGTCCTACCCCTTCAAACTGCTCACTCCTCCATAAGGTTCACATCCTCTGTTATCTTATTAATAGTGTGTTTGCGTTCAATCATTAACAATGTTGGAAATGGGAAAGCTTGTTCCTACTCTGATTTACACATTGTTATAATTATTACTAGAGATGGGCACGAAACAGAAAAATGGTGTTTCGGTTTTTTGTTTGTCGTTGAGAGGTCTGTTTCGGTTCGTTTCCGTTTGTCGTGAAATTTTTGAAAAATTTCGTTACCGTTTTTTGTTTTTTCATTTGTCATTTCTACCTGCTTTTTGTGTGATTTTTAAAGCATTTCCATGCGCAGGCATCCCCCAACGCCCCAGACCAGAGGGAAAACACTAAAAAAAAAAATGGATGCTGGCAGAGACACAGTATAGACTAGGTACGCAGGGAGGCTGCAAAGGCAGCGGCGGGCGTTGCCCAGGGTGCAAGGCAGCCGCAGAGTGACTGCACTGCGGGGCAAGGGAGGGTACTCACTGAGAGGTACGCAGCACACACGCACACAGGGAGGCTGCAGGAGTGAAGCTAGAGTTGCAGAGACAGCAATCCCACCCTAACTCCCACCAGAGACTGCAAGGAGGACAGGGGTGGCCAGAGCTTTTTATGCCCTCTGTGGCTGCCAGACCTGCCTGCCCAGTCTGCAACCTGGGCATGCTATTGGTTGAACATGATCCCATCACATGGCTTGCCTCCATTTTGTGGCTGGTGGCGACATCCATTTTAAAGGGAAAAGAAAAATACATCACGATGGGAGATGACTAAAACAAACGTTTTAAGGACCCCAACCCCCCTGGTAGGTATTATCAGACAATATAAATAATTATCGCTGCATTTTTATGAATGTCCAGGGCGTTTTTTAACATTTAAAACAGCTCATTTTATTGCGCGTCACCATTAATGGAAACGAAACATAACGACATCAATTTTCGTGGTTCTGTTCATTTTGTTTCATTTTCATCACAATTTTTGTTTGTCGTTTAGTTGCGTAACGGAAACGACAAACGGTAACGGAAACGAAAAAATGTTCATTCTGTGCCCATCTCTAATTATTAGTGCATCTTTACAAAGCACTGCCCATCTTCTAAGTCAGGGGTCCTCAAATGTTTTAAACAGGGGGGCGGTTCACTATCCCTCAGACACTGTTGGGAGCCGGACCATTCCAAAAGCCCCAGCAGCCCCCCCACAAGTCACCTGGATCCCCTACCCCCTCATATTTCTTTTACCTGTACCAGATTGGGTAGGGTAGTCATTGCTTGCAGCACCCACTCGTCACTGGGTCCTGAGGCCTAGCAGATATAACCACGACTGTGCGGCCTAGCCAGAGGCCCAGCCTGGACCACGCCACTCACCTGACGGCCCGTGCCCATCCTGTGGCTTCCCTTTATCTGGTTCTGCCTGCCTGTTGGAGAGAAAGGAGGGCCTACTGGATACCCTCCACACCATGCCTAGTGCAGCCTGCCCATCCCAATGGGCCCACGTGGTGGCTCCAGTGGCCAGTGCCCTGCAGCTCCCAGGTGTGGCTCTGAGGGGGGAAGAGGGAAGGCCCAACCTACTTCGCTCCCCAGCCCAATGCCACTCTACTTGCCTGTTAGCCCGCTTGGCATCCCCACGTCTCCCGCAGGTCCAAGGGAGCTAGGGGAGGGCCCATCCTGATCACTCCCAAAACATTACAGGCAATGGCAGGCTTTGCCCTCACCAAAAAGAACAATTGGAAGGGGGAAACACACACACACACACACACACACACACACACACACACACACACACACACACACACACACACACACACACACACACACACACACACTCTCTTTCATTCTCCTCTCTGGGAACTGGTGCCCAAGGAGCCCTATCAGCTCCCCAACCCCACTAGGCACTCGGAGTGACCTGCCTCTCCTTCCCGCTGGTTGCCCCAGCCACTGGGAGCTATGCTGATTACCAAGAGCATCTCTAATCTGATCACTCACCCTCGGCAGCCATTACACAAGCTCAGCAATGGAAGGCAGGGTGGGGTAACTGTGCCAGAAAGATATGCACTGCACATGAGGAGGGTGAAAGGACAGAGGCCCAGGGAAGTTGAGGGGTATGACTGTGGTAGTGTGGGTCAAGATACTACAAAATGGTGTTTCCCTTCCTCCCATGATCCATGAAAGCTGCGTTGGCAGCTGAGGCAGCGGCAGCTGCTGCTTCTGCGTGGTGGGTTTTTGACTCAAGTGATGGGGCAAGTGGGAGAGTTTCTGCAATGGCTGATGGGCCAGATTCAGGACCCTAGTGGGCCTGATCTGGCCCCTGGGCCATAGTTTGTGGACTGCTGTTCAAAGTGTTGCATTAAGAAAAAGTGAGACAGTTCCAGCTCACCAACACACAATCTGATGGGCACAACTGAACAACAGAACAGTGACAGGAGGGGAAGGGGAGATTGAAAAATAGCCATTCCTGCAACTGGGGCTTCCCCATGGGGTAGGTGGGCCCAACACCCTGTGATACAGTAACCCCTCACCTATCGCGGAGGTTAGGGACCCATCCGACCCGCGATATGTGAAAATTCGTGATATGCGGAAGCGGGTCGGGTGGGATGGGGGTGATCAGAGGGGCGGTGGGCAGTAGGGAGTGATCAGATCGCTCTCCGCCACCCCCCACGCGGCTCCGAGGCCTCCCAGAGGGGCCTGGGGAGGCAGCAGAGAGTGATCGGATCGCTCCCCACCCCCCCATGTGGCTCCGAGGCCTCCCAGAGGGGCCAGGGGGGCGGCGGAGAGTGATCAGATCGCTCCCCGCCACCCCCACGCGGTTCTGTGGCCTCCCAGAGGGGCCTGGGGGTGGTGGAGAGCGATCGGATCGATCGGATCGGTCCCCGCCCCCCACCCAGCTCCGAGGCTTCCCAGAAGGGGCGGTGATGGTGGAAAGCAATCGGATCACTCTCCGCCACCCCCCACGCAGCTCTGTGGCCTCCCAGAGGGGCCTGGGGGGTGGTGGAGAGCGATTTGATCGCTCCCCGCCACCCACCCCGCACAGCTCTGAGGCCTCCCAGAGGGGGCGGGGGGCCGCTGGGAATGATGCGATCGCTCCCCTGCCCCCCGCAGGTACTGAAATCCCACGATATAGTGGAATCGCAGTACCTGAACCGCGAAATGGCGGGGGGGTGGTGGCTGTAACAGCTTTTACTGGCATCATACAACCAGTCTCTCTAGCTCTGTTTTGGAGGGCAGCTTCTATTTTCACATGCAAAGCATTCAGCTGAATTTTAATGGCTGCATTATATACTTGAGAGTAGAGTTTTCTGTTCCCCTTGCCCAAATCCTGTTGCTTTGTGTGGCAAAATACATTAGAGAAAGCCCATTGAATTGATATGGATTTATGGAGTCACATTCTTGCTCTAACTGCAACTCACTTTAGCAGAACAAGTCACTGTTAGAGTAGTCCCATCTAAATCAATGGGATTTATGGAGGAGGTGGCACAGCAGATCCCCATTATTTCTTAGTGTAAGGATTTTCCAAACTAAGTAACAGTACTTTGGCCATTTCATCCTTCAAATAACCTTACACACAATACAGAATTTGTATCCTCCCCGCAACCTTAAAACTGTTATTTTTAAATTAAAAACTATTGATGCTGAAATATTTTTTCCTGCTCTCTCCATGGACCAATCTGCAGCAATATAAATATCCTCAAATGTTTCTGTGCTGCATAAAATACATTTTAATGAACGTCAAGAAAAAACATTAATAATGTTAATTAACACGGGCATAATATAAAGTATTACATATATAAATTGACTAATTACGCTGCTTTTACAGAGTCCTTATCAACCGAATTTCAGGATGCTAATGCAGAAAAAGGCAGTGAGATTGCTGACACCTGATTCCAGCTTTTCCTTACTGAATCATAAGAACTATCCATTTAAGTGTCCCTTGAAGCTGCCTGGTGTGCATGTTACAGAAAAATGCCCAGAATTGCTCTTCTGCTTCCTCTCAAATGCATATGGGGCAAAAATATAGGTGATGTTCCTGCAATGGTGATTCTCAAGGCCATTAGCAGAGAGAGATATTTAAAAGGTCATGAATAAAGAGGGGGAAAGTTTGGTTTGAATAGAGGTATTAGTGGTGTTTTCTATTTTATGAGTTAATATGTGTTGGCTGGTTTTAAAGAGTAGTAGGAGTAGATGTAAATAATAATCTTAGAACTTGAGAGAGAGAGAGAGAGAGAGAGAGAGAGAGAGAGAGAGAGAGAGAGAGAGAGAGAGAGAGAGAGAGAGAGAGAGAGAGATTTTCCAGGTCAGAGATAGTCAAGGTATAGAAAAAGACCATTGAAAGTCATAAAGTGGCTACGCACCCGCAGAGTTACCTTACATAAGAACAAAAGAAGAGCCATGCTGGATCAGGCCAAAGGCCCATTTAGTCCAGCTTCCTGTATCTCACAGTGACCCCACCAGATGCTTTTGGAAGCGCATGAGACTAGATATCTGTCTCCTGATACCACTCCCCTGCATCTGGCCCTTGAAGTACCCTGGTTTTAAGCCTGGAGATTACACATCTCCATCATGGTTTGTAACCTGTGATGGACTTTTCCTCCAGGAATCTGTCCAATCCCCTTTTGAAGGCATCCAAGCCAGATGCCATCACCACATCCTGTGGCAGGGAGTTTCATAGACTAACAACGTGCTGGGTGAAAAAAATATTTTCTTTTGTCTGTTCTTACTCTCCCAGCCCTCAATTTGAGTGCATGTCCCCTAGTTCTGGTATTTTGCGAGAGGGAAAAGAGTCTCCCTCTATCCACTTTACTCATGCCCTGCATTATTTTGTACATCTCAATTAGAGATGGGCACGACTTAGCGGTATTCCCGTTTCCGTTTCCGTTACTCGTATCCGTTACTCTATGGAAACGGTAACGGGAATTACTCCGTCAGAATTCGAGCTCGAACCGACAAACGAACAATTTGGTCTGATTTGTCGTGCTCGTTACTTGCATCGCGGCGATCGCGCAATGCCAAGCGGCACAGAAAAAAAGTTTTTAAAAGTTAAAAAAAACCACACGATTCCCGGCCCTAAAAGTAGGCGAAAACTGTCTGAGGGAACCTACCAGGCCAGAAGGGTGTTTTATTTGGGGGGGGTTCCCCCGCCCCCCTCTCCTTGGCTATTGCTACTGCTGCGCTGCTGGTACCAGGCTGGGAGGGCGCATCCATTTGCCATGCAGTGCGGGGGATCCAAAATGGCGACCGCAATATTTTTTTTGAAATCGTTGCCCGAAACCCCACCAAAGCACCAGAGAAACATGCGAAAATTAGCTATTTTAAATGCTTGAATTTTTACAGTAGCAGCAGTGGGTTTTTCTTAGAAAAAAAGGTCTCCGTTGATTTTATTTTATTTTATTTTATTTTATTTTATTTTATTTTATTTTATTTTATTACACTTGCACATTTGCAATGATGGGCTCGCCCATGGGAGTGGACCATGCAAATTTTCCACCAATCGCATGGCCACTTGGCCAGGTTGACCACAGAGACTTCTGGGATGTGCCAATCGGGTATAAACAGCCCACTAATCGCAGCCCAAACCCGAACCCTAAGCCTAAGCCTAACCCATACGCCAGTACACTGTCCTTCTAAGTGGGTCAGAGAGGCACCCAGAGGTGCACCCCAATACTCACCCTAACCTCACCCGTAACTAGCCTAACCCTAGCCCTTGCGCTAACCCGTCTTAACCCTAAGCCAGATCTAGTTGCATTGCACTACATGCAAGTACGTGAGACACAGCGGGTGCAAAGAGTCTGCCAGTCCATCACTTGTGGCTCTGGCTGACTCCTGCAGTTCCCTCCAGGAGCCCGCTACCCCCCAAACCAGTACTAACGACAACGAAAAAACGAAAAAATGAACCGACTAATTTTTGCGAAATTTCGCGAAAAACGGAAACGAGCCGAAACGGACTGCCTCCGACACACGACAACTCGAAAACGTCATTTTCCCTAGTCGTGCCCATCTCTAGTGGCCGTTTTAAGAGACAAGTTGCATATTACCGTTAAGAGATCTGCAATTTCATTTCTCAGTTCCCTAATAACCCTTGGGTGGATGCCATCTGGGCCCGGGGACTTGTTAATCTTCAATTTATCAATTAGTCCTAAAACATCTTCTCTTTTAACCTGTATTTGATTTAATTCTTTAGTCAAGAGGGGCTGTTCAGGCAGCGGAATCTGCTCAAGTTCTTCTGTCGTGAAGACAGATGCAAAGAACTCATTTAATTTCTCTGCAGTTTCCAAGTCCTCCTTAATCTCCCCTTTTCCTCCCTCACCATCCAGAGGACCAACTGGTTCTCTGGCAGGTTTTCTACTTCTAACATATTTAAAGAAGCTTTTATTATTACCCCTTATATTGCTAGCCATGCATTCCTCAAAATCTTTCTTTGCCTCTCTTATCATCTTCTTACATTTCCTTTGCCAGAGTTTGTGTTCCTTTTTATTTTCCTCATTTGGGGAGGATTTCCATTTACAGAAAGACCTCTCCTTGCGCTTTAGAGCCTCTCTAACTCCACTCGTTAACCATGCTGGTGCCCTCTTGGACTTAAATGAGCTCTTCTTCCTTTGTGGTATGCACTTGTGCTGGGCCTCTGTTACCGTTGTTTTAAACAGGTTCCATGCACTCTGAAGAGATTGGATTCTTCCAACCTTCCCCTTCAATTTCTTTCTAACTAGTTTCCTCATCTGAGGGAAGTTTGCCCTTCGAAAATCAAGGGTTTTTATGTCTGATTTGCTTGACACTCTTCCTTCAACATGCATGGGAAAGGAGATTGCAGCATGGTCACTGTTCCCCAGAGGCTCAGTGACATTCACATCCCTGACCAGATCCTGAGTATCCAGAGTTGCCTGTTCTCGGGTGGGCTCCATGACAAGTTGCTCTAAGACACAGTCATTCAGCAAGTCGAGAAACCCAGTTTCTCTTTCTTGCCCGGAGCTCGCATTGGCCCAGTCGATGTGGGGATAACTGAAGTCCCCCACGATTACTATCCTGTGCTTCTGAGACACCTCCATGATTTGTCTCCTCATTTCAAGGTCTCCCTCAAGTTTTTGATCTGGTGGGTGATAGCATACCCCAACTATCACATCACTCCTTGGACCTGGTAGTTTAACCCACAGTGATTCTATGGTGGAGTCAGACTCTCTGTCAATCTCAATTCTGCTGGATTTTACCCCTTCTTTAACGTAGATGGCCACTCCCCCTCCAACCCGCCCCTCTCTATCCCTTCTATAGAGTTTATAGCCTGGGATTGCTGTATCCCACTGGTTCTCTACATTCCACCAGGTTTCTGTTATGGCTATTATATCAATGTTATCCCTAGCTGCCAAATGTTCGAGTTCTCCCATTTTTGGTCGGAGGCTTCGAGCATTGGCGTAGAAGCACCTGTACAGTGGGTTCTACAACAACAGCTGCTGCTTTGTTCTTTCCCCCCACAGCTATTATTTTCAGTAGATGAACTATCAATTCCATTATTCTCCCAGTACTAATACCTGCTATGTCATCTCTATGTGATTCTCTACCCTTTCCAACCTCATTCCCTGTGGATGACGTGTTCCGAACCGGATGCCACACAGCTCCTGTCGGCTTCCCCCCAGTTATCAGTTTAAAAGCTGCTCTGCAGCCTTTTTGAGGTCGAGTGCCAGCAATCTGGTCCCATCATGATTCAAGTGCAACCCATCCCTCCTGAACAGGTTTGGCTTGTCCCAAAATGTTCTCCAGTTCCTGACAAATCTAAAGCCCTCCTCTCGACCTTACCATCTGTCCAACTTTGTAGATGGTGGTCCTTTGTTTGGAAGCATTCTCCTAGCAGGACAGGCCTGGCCATTAGGCTGAGGGAGGTGGTCACCTCAGCACAGTGGAGTTTTTGGGGTGGCTGGGAGGCAGCAGAGTTGCCACAGTTCCTTCAATGCAACTAGGGCTCGGTCCCACGTCCCTTTAAAAGCAGTTTAAATTACTAAATAAACCAAGTCCAAAAATGCAGTCCCCACAGCCACCGGGCTTTTTGAAAAAAAAAGAAAAAAGAAAACCCGGTAATGATCCCTTAAGCGAGGTTTCTGTGACTCACCTACGAGATAGAGAATTTTTTGTCTCACTTTCAAAATCCAGCTTTTAAGGAGGCAGACGCCGTGGGATCACGCTGATGATCCTGGTTTCTTTTCCTTTCTTTTTTGGCTATTCCTGGGGCTGATGGGCTGTGTTTTTTTTAATTTATTTTCACCTTTGGAGAAACAGGAAGCTCTATCTGATCCTACAAGCATTAATTTTCCCCAGCAAAGTGGTCCTTTTTTTCAAATGCTAGTGCCACCTGCTGGCCAAGGGGGCTGAACTGCACTTTAAAATTAAAAAAAAAAACAGCTTTTGACGTGAGACCTCTTGTCCCACATTTAAATCACGTGATGGGACAAAGAAGATAAGCCAGACCTTCAGAAGATCAGGATCAAAACCCAGGTGTGACCACAGCCTAAGTCTCCCAACTCACAAGAACTTTGATGGGGAATATGAGGGGCAAGGAAGAACCATTTTATACTGGTGGGCGTAGGTTGTTTGGAATTGCTCCTACCTTTGAATGAAGCTCCCATGCCGCCAACTATTTGCTAAAGGGCTGGGTCTTTGGAGCCAAGGCATCATGGAAGCCACCCTTCCCACAACCCTTGTGCCCCGAAAGATCCAGGCTTTAGGCAGCCAACAAGCTACCTTCCGAAGGCCACCAGGGAGGCTGTGGCCATTCAAATTCCTCCGTTGTCTCTTCTTCCACTGCTTCCCTCTTCTTCCTTAACCCTCCTCTAAGGCCCCTATCCCGCAGTCAGAAGAAACAGCTTAAAATAAAAGGCAGTTTTGCTGCTGCAACGGTCACATGGTTAGAAAAGGTGGTTTCTGTGTCCTCACAAAAGCAACTGGGAGGGGTGCGTGGGAAGAGGGGCGGGGGAGAGATTAAAAAAACAGGGTGGGTATCAGAGGAAATCTCCCTTTCTCTTTCTCAGATTTTGTTTGCCTGTGCAGGATGATGGGACAAAGGGAAGCTCACTGTGAAACTAGGATGAAAACTTACATTCTCTAGCAGCTGCAACAATGAGAACAAGATCGATCAGAGAGTGGAGGCACCCAGGCTCTCCTTCCCTCCCTCCTCTTTCCACAGGTAATTACTGGAGCCATAAAGTATAAAGTATGTAAAGTGTGCGCGCAAAGTGTGGCAAAAAGTTAGTGCCACAATTGGTGCCAAAGATATTGCTCAAATACCAGAGTAAAACAACATGCAAGGCAATGTAGGAAAACCTATTGTTACTGTTTCGGGTAAAGGAAGACATGGCCATCATAACGTTCCTCAACACTACAGAAGAAGGAAGGGCTACAGGGTATTGATAACTCCCAAGGTACATACAAATTTGAATTGCTCTGAAAAACATAGTGACAGGTTCCCTGGACTGAACACTTTGCTTGTAAATGCAAGATCAGTGAATGGGAAATCAACAATCATTCAGGACCTGATCCTGCAAGAACAAGCTGATCTCACTTGTATCACAGAGATTTGGCTGGATGAGGCTGGGGGTGTCAACCTCACTCCGCTCTGTCCTCCAGGTTTCTCTGTGGAACAACCGGCCAGACCAGGGGGGCATGGTGGTGGAGTGGCAATAGTCTACCACAACTCCATCTCTCTTGCTAGATGCCATGTTCCCAATTTCCTGGTTTTTAATGTATGCACTTAAAAATAGGAGCCAGGGACAACATAGGAATTTTCTTGGTGTATTGTCCTCACCATGACACAACAGCTTCTCTGCCTCAGCTTACTGAACTGATAAAAGAGTTGATGTAAGGGTCCCCTTGGCTCATTGTGCTGGGAGATATTAATCTCCATGGTGAGGCAGCTCTGTCAGGGATGTCTGAAGACTTCATGACCTCCATGTCAACAATGTGTCTGACCCAAACAGTATCTATCTCAACCCATCCTGCAGGCCACACCTTAGGTCTGGTTTTCTGCCCTGATATGGACAGTGGGGACATTGAGGTAAAGGAACTTTCTGTAGTCCCTTTGTCCTGGACAGACCACTATATGGTGTGCTTTAGGCTTGCTGTAACTCAGAGCCTGGCCATGGGGGGATGTCAGACAAAAGCAATACATCCCAGAAGGTTGAAGAATCCAGACGATTTTCTAACCACCCTTGGGGAGTTTTCTACCTCTCTGATGGGTGATTCTCTTGAATCCCTGGTTGAACTTGGGAATGGGGAAATGAGTAAAGCCATTGACCGGATAGCTCCTAAATCTTTCCTTCCTCAAAATAGACCCAAATTGGCTGCTTGGTTTACAGGGGAGATGGCAAAATTAAAACGGGTGACCCATAGAGTTGAAAGGTGTTGGCGGAAAACCCAGACTGAAACATACAAAGAAACAGTGAAAGGCTTTTGGAATGCTTACTCCAAGGCAGTGGAGGCAGCAAAGTAACTTCTGAATAGGCATGCGTACATTGCCACATGAGAATTTTGCATAGACCTGTGCCAACGTTTTTGCTCCTCTGTGCTGTGGATGACTACTTGAGTAAAAAGCAGTTCTGGGAGAGGAATGGCAGTTCATCTCAGCTAAGCCAGCTCAAAAGAGTGCATTTGTCCCTCTGTGTCTGATCTCTCTGCCTTCTGCTATGAATCCCTGGCAGTTCTATGGAAGGAAGAGTCCAATGGAACCTCATTTCAATGCACAAACAGAAGGATACACACACTCTCTCCTCTCATTTAGCTGAGAGAAGGAACCACTGTTTATGCCTTTATCGCAGGCATGCCCAGACTTCGGACCTCCTGATGTTTTGGACCACAACTCCCAGAATTCCAAGCCTGTATTTCCAATGGCAAAGGACTGTGGGAGTTGTGGTCCAAAACATCTGGAGGGCTGAAGTTTGGACATGCCTGCTTTACAGTATTCTGCACTCTTATTTTGACCTGTTTTTCATGGCTTTTTTAAAAGGACAGAAGCAGCTATTGGAAAACACAAGTTATTGCAAATGGATGGCCATCTCATTAAGCGGCTCCCCTTTACAACACCGTGAAACAGAAGTTTTCATGATTGCCTGTAGAGATGGGCACAAAATGAACTTTTAGTTCATTTTGTTATTTGTTATTCATTTTGTTACCTGACAAAACAAATAACGAACCCCAGAGTGAATTTAAAACTAAATGAACTGAACTGAAAAAAAAAATTGTTTGGTTCAGTTCATTTCGTTAATGGCAGCAATGTCTCCTACCTGGTGCTGGTCTTTGATCTTCCTTGCTGCAGGAAAAAGCCACCCAGCCCACGCTACAGCTGTAGTGCAGGCCACATGGTCGGAAGAAAAATAATAATAATCATAAAAATAAAATAAAATAAAATAAAGGACTGCCAACCCGCCCCCAGGGGTGGCTGTGTCAGCACCCTAAAATGAAAATATATATATATAAAATAAGCCAGTACTGACCCAGCCCCAGGGGAATTGCGGCCAGCACTTGAAAAAATAAATAACAATAAAATAAAAAGGAGCACCGACCCGGCCCCAGGGGTGGCTGTGTCAGCACTCTAAAATAAAGAAAAAATATTAAAAATAAAACCAGTGCCGACTTGGCCCCAGGGGCTGCGCAGTCAGTGCTTGAAAAAAATAAAAATGATTTTTAAAAGGAGCACCAACCCAGCCTCAGGGGCTGCACAGTTGGTGCTTGGGAAAAAATGAATATATATATATTCACAAAGAAGGAACACCTCTCAGACCCATAGTCAGCTCCATAGGCTCACCTCTACAAAACCTCGCCAAATTTCTTGCCAAACAACTCCAGCCCTATGCAGAATCCATCACTTCATACGTACAAAACTCGTTCCACTTCATAGAAATTATAAAGAAACAAGACCTACAACCCAATGACCTACTCGTGAGCTTCGATGTTGTTTCGCTCTTCACACAAGTGCCCATTCAAGAAGCCTTGACAGCTATCCACAACAAATACAACCCCCCCAAACACATCCTAGATCTGACCAACCACTGCCTAACCAACACATACTTCATCCACAATGGACAAAGATACAAACAGATAGAAGGAGCACCCATGGGATCACCCCTCTCACCGGTCATCGCAAACCTATATATGGAACACTTTGAAACCAACGCGTTACAGAAGTCCGAACATAAACCCAAACTCTGGCTCAGATATGTTGACGACACCTTTGTTATCTGGCCACACGGGAAAGATAAACTGAACAACTTCCTCACACATCTCAACAGCCTACACCCCAAAATACAATTCACTATGGAAATAGAAGCCAACAACCAACTTCCCTTCCTGGACGTCCTAATCTACAAAAAACCCGACGGCTCCTTAGGACATACCATCTACCAGAAAAAAACACATACAAACCGCTACTTAAATGCACAATCACACCACCACCCTGCACAGATCAACTCCGTAGCAAAAACCCTCATCTCCAGAACCAAACGCCTCGCTGACAAAGACCACCTAAAAACTGAATTACACACTCTCTCGAATGTTTTAATTGCGAACGGATTCCAAAAAAACACCATCACCAAACTAATCCAAAAGGAAACACCCCCAAGAACCAAGAAACAGAAGAGAACAACGGCACCGCCCTCCTCCCTTACATCAAAGGCACCACAGACAAAATCAGCAAAATTCTCCACAAACACAATATCAAGACAGCCTTTTGCACCGACCAAAAAATAGCCAACATCTTAAGAAACCCCAAAGACAAGATTGAGCTAGAAAACCAAGGAGTCTACGAAATACCATGCAAAGTCTGTCCAGCCACATACATCGGACAAACAAACAGGAGAATAAGCGCACGCATCGCAGAACACAAGAACGCAGTCAAAAAGAAGAAAAATCTTCCTCTCTCTTCCAGCACATAAAAACAACAGGTCATGAAATTGACTTTGAAAGAACCAAACTCATCTCCAAAACTGAACACTTCAACAGTCGAATAATCATGGAAGCCATTGAAATAGAGAAACACCCAAACAACATGAATAAACGTGATGACACCTCCCGCTTGCCTGACATCTGGAAACTAGCCCTGGTCAACAGACGAGCCTCTGTCACAAAGACTGACACCAGGTCCAAAAGGACACAAGATGCCACCACCTTCCATCCACACCAAACACAAACCCAGACCCTTCCCACAGGTGAAACGAAACCACCATCCAATAACAAAACCACGATTGCACCATCTACTGCGGCACCCCACTCCAGTCACCACATGGAGCACACTCACACACCCCAAAAAACATTGGGAGACCACAGACACGTAGCCAGACCAAAATGAATTCACAAGACACAGGACCCCACTCCACCAAAGCCCAGGATACTGCCAGAACCTACCAGCCATCTAACCCACCAGCATGTAAACAGCCATCTAAACAGCCATCAGCAGTTAATCCCTTAACGATCGCCTCAGCCACACAGCAGATCACAAAAGAACAAAGGAACAAAGGAACCTACAATCAGCAACAGAGCAAGCAAACCACACACCCCCAGCAGTATTTATAGAAGGACTTCAACTGAGACCACACTTTGCTTCAAGAAGAAAGAAGCCAGAACACCAGCCTGAAGATGACGAGTGAGACCTCGTCGAAACGCCGCCAAAACAACCAGATTTCTACACGGGAAGAAACCGAATCCACCCTAACATGCATACCTATACCCGTGAAAATCTACGAAAACAAATATCCGACCTCTACGGGAGGAAACCTTCCAGCTGACCAGAACCTACGAGAAACTAGAAGTCCGAAGAGTCACCATCTTATGTGACATTGCATTCCTACGCAACTGCCGAGACAAAAATGTGATCCCCACAAGCTTCCAACTGAAATTCCACTCAAAACCCCATCCAGCGAAAGGATCCTGAAAAGAACAGAACTAGCCCTAATCAGAAGCGAACTACACAGGAAAAGATACCTACTAGATCAAACCAACAGAGACCTACTCACTCTCCACCTCAAACTCAGCAACAAAATCCACCCAACACTCTGGAACAAATCCAAGCAACTGGCCGCCTGGAGAGCTGAAACAGAGACCTCCCACAAGACAGACACACACACCAACAAACTCCACAAACTGGAAAAACGCCAGAAGCCCAACCCCCCCACACAACAGCCCATGAAACAAACAGTTCACAACATATCAGACAGGACACTCACCATCGCAGAGACCAAAGTCCTTTCCAAAGGATTCAACTTTGCAATCGCCCCCAGACACATCCCCACCGAAAACATCATATGCGGAGTGGAAGCCAGCCTAACCAAAATCAACCCAGATGAAGCCAACAAAATCAGACTCTCGAAGTCACCAATGTCCTCTGCTCCAGCAAACCACCCAGAAGCAATTTACACAAAGAAGAACAAAAGCCCTCTCCAACCTGAGGAAAGACAACAACATAATCATTCTCCCAGCAGACAAAGGCAATGCCACAGTGGTGATGAACACATCCGACTACCAAGCCAAATTATCCAACCTACTACAAGACCCTGCTTACATACCTTTGAACACAGACCCCACCACCTACCTGGAAAAAACCACCAAAGCCAAAATAAAAGCCTCTCCCTTAAGTGAAGAAATCAAGCCAAGCATCATCCCCAGAGAGAAATCATCCAGATGTCCCAAGCTCTACGGCCTCCCCAAGATTCACAAAGAAGGAACACCTCTCAGACCCATAGTCAGCTCCATAGGCTCACCTCTACAAAACCTCGCCAAATTTCTTGCCAAACAACTCCAGCCCTATGCAGAATCCATCACTTCATACGTACAAAACTCGTTCCACTTCATAGAAATTATAAAGAAACAAGACCTACAACCCAATGACCTACTCGTGAGCTTCGATGTTGTTTCGCTCTTCACACAAGTGCCCATTCAAGAAGCCTTGACAGCTATCCACAACAAATACAACCCCCCCAAACACATCCTAGATCTGACCAACCACTGCCTAACCAACACATACTTCATCCACAATGGACAAAGATACAAACAGATAGAAGGAGCACCCATGGGATCACCCCTCTCACCGGTCATCGCAAACCTATATATGGAACACTTTGAAACCAACGCGTTACAGAAGTCCGAACATAAACCCAAACTCTGGCTCAGATATGTTGATTGACACCTTTGTTATCTGGCCACACGGGAAAGATAAACTGAACAACTTCCTCACACATCTCAACAGCCTACACCCCAAAATACAATTCACTATGGAAATAGAAGCCAACAACCAACTTCCCTTCCTGGACGTCCTAATCTACAAAAAAACCCGACGGCTCCTTAGGACATACCATCTACCAGAAAAAAACACATACAAACCGCTACTTAAATGCACAATCACACCACCACCCTGCACAGATCAACTCCGTAGCAAAACCCTCATCTCCAGAACCAAACGCCTCGCTGACAAAGACCACCTAAAAACTGAATTACACACTCTCTCGAATGTTTTAATTGCGAACGGATTCCAAAAAAACACCATCACCAAACTAATCCAAAAGGAAACACCCCCCAAGAACCAAGAAACAGAAGAGAACAACGGCACCGCCCTCCTCCCTTACATCAAAGGCACCACAGACAAAATCAGCAAAATTCTCCACAAACACAATATCAAGACAGCCTTTTGCACCGACCAAAAAATAGCCAACATCTTAAGAAACCCCAAAGACAAGATTGAGCTAGAAAACCAAGGAGTCTACGAAATACCATGCAAAGTCTGTCCAGCCACATACATCGGACAAACAAACAGGAGAATAAGCGCACGCATCGCAGAACACAAGAACGCAGTCAAAAAAGAAGAAAAATCTTCCTCTCTCTTCCAGCACATAAAAACAACAGGTCATGAAATTGACTTTGAAAGAACCAAACTCATCTCCAAAACTGAACACTTCAACAGTCGAATAATCATGGAAGCCATTGAAATAGAGAAACACCCAAACAACATGAATAAACGTGATGACACCTCCCGCTTGCCTGACATCTGGAAACTAGCCCTGGTCAACAGACGAGCCTCTGTCACAAAGACTGACACCAGGTCCAAAAGGACACAAGATGCCACCACCTTCCATCCACACCAAACACAAACCCAGACCCTTCCCACAGGTGAAACGAAACCACCATCCAATAACAAAACCACGATTGCACCATCTACTGCGGCACCCCACTCCAGTCACCACATGGAGCACACTCACACACCCCCAAAAAACATTGGGAGACCACAGACACGTAGCCAGACCAAAATGAATTCACAAGACACAGGACCCCACTCCACCAAAGCCCAGGATACTGCCAGAACCTACCAGCCATCTAACCCACCAGCATGTAAACAGCCATCTAAACAGCCATCAGCAGTTAATCCCTTAACGATCGCCTCAGCCACACAGCAGATCACAAAAGAACAAAGGAACAAAGGAACCTACAATCAGCAACAGAGCAAGCAAACCACACACCCCCAGCAGTATTTATAGAAGGACTTCAACTGAGACCACACTTTGCTTCAAGAAGAAAGAAGCCAGAACACCAGCCTGAAGATGACGAGTGAGACCTCGTCGAAACGTCGCCAAAACAACCAGATTTCTACACGGGAAGAAACCCGAATCCACCCTAACATGCATACCTATACCCGTGAAAATCTACGAAAACAAATATCCGACCTCTACGGGAGGAAACCTTCCAGCTGACCAGAACCTACGAGAAACTAGAAGTCCGAAGAGTCACCATCTTATGTGACATTGCATTCCTACGCAACTGCCGAGACAAAAATGTGATCCCCACAAGCTTCCAACTGAAATTCCACTCAAAACCCCATCCAGCGAAAGGATCCTGAAAAGAACAGAACTAGCCCTAATCAGAAGCGAACTACACAGGAAAAGATACCTACTAGATCAAACCAACAGAGACCTACTCACTCTCCACCTCAAACTCAGCAACAAAATCCACCCAACACTCTGGAACAAATCCAAGCAACTGGCCGCCTGGAGAGCTGAAACAGAGACCTCCCACAAGACAGACACACACACCAACAAACTCCACAAACTGGAAAACGCCAGAAGCCCAACCCCCACACAACAGCCCATGAAACAAACAGTTCACAACATATCAGACAGGACACTCACCATCGCAGAGACCAAAGTCCTTTCCAAAGGATTCAACTTTGCAATCGCCCCCAGACACATCCCCACCGAAAACATCATATGCGGAGTGGAAGCCAGCCTAACCAAAATCAACCCAGATGAAGCCAACAAAATCAGACTCGAAGTCACCAATGTCCTCTGCTCCAGCAAACCACCCAGAAGCAATTTACACAAAGAAGAACAAAAGCCCTCTCCAACCTGAGGAAAGACAACAACATAATCATTCTCCCAGCAGACAAAGGCAATGCCACAGTGGTGATGAACACATCCGACTACCAAGCCAAATTATCCAACCTACTACAAGACCCTGCTTACATACCTTTGAACACAGACCCCACCACCTACCTGGAAAAAACCACCAAAGCCAAAATAAAAGCCTCTCCCTTAAGTGAAGAAATCAAGCCAAGCATCATCCCCAGAGAGAAATCATCCAGATGTCCCAAGCTCTACGGCCTCCCAAGATTCACAAAGAAGGAACACCTCTCAGACCCATAGTCAGCTCCATAGGCTCACCTCTACAAAACCTCGCCAAATTTCTTGCCAAACAACTCCAGCCCTATGCAGAATCCATCACTTCATACGTACAAAACTCGTTCCACTTCATAGAAATTATAAAGAAACAAGACCTACAACCCAATGACCTACTCGTGAGCTTCGATGTTGTTTCGCTCTTCACACAAGTGCCCATTCAAGAAGCCTTGACAGCTATCCACAACAAATACAACCCCCAAACACATCCTAGATCTGACCAACCACTGCCTAACCAACACATACTTCATCCACAATGGACAAAGATACAAACAGATAGAAGGAGCACCCATGGGATCACCCCTCTCACCGGTCATCGCAAACCTATATATGGAACACTTTGAAACCAACGTTACAGAAGTCCGAACATAAACCCAAACTCTGGCTCAGATATGTTGACGACACCTTTGTTATCTGGCCACACGGGAAAGATAAACTGAACAACTTCCTCACACATCTCAACAGCCTACACCCCAAAATACAATTCACTATGGAAATAGAAGCCAACAACCAACTTCCCTTCCTGGACGTCCTAATCTACAAAAACCCGACGGCTCCTTAGGACATACCATCTACCAGAAAAAAACACATACAAACCGCTACTTAAATGCACAATCACACCACCACCCTGCACAGATCAACTCCGTAGCAAAACCCTCATCTCCAGAACCAAACGCCTCGCTGACAAAGACCACCTAAAAACTGAATTACACACTCTCTCGAATGTTTTAATTGCAAACGGATTCCAAAAAAACACCATCACCAAACTAATCCAAAAGGAAACACCCCCCAAGAACCAAGAAACAGAAGAGAACAACGGCACCGCCCTCCTCCCTTACATCAAAGGCACCACAGACAAAATCAGCAAAATTCTCCACAAACACAATATCAAGACAGCCTTTTGCACCGACCAAAAAATAGCCAACATCTTAAGAAACCCCAAAGACAAGATTGAGCTAGAAAACCAAGGAGTCTACGAAATACCATGCAAAGTCTGTCCAGCCACATACATCGGACAAACAAACAGGAGAATAAGCGCACGCATCGCAGAACACAAGAACGCAGTCAAAAAGAAGAAAAATCTTCCTCTCTCTTCCAACACATAAAAACAACAGGTCATGAAATTGACTTTGAAAGAACCAAACTCATCTCCAAAACTGAACACTTCAACAGTCGAATAATCATGGAAGCCATTGAAATAGAGAAACACCCAAACAACATGAATAAACGTGATGACACCTCCCGCTTGCCTGACATCTGGAAACTAGCCCTGGTCAACAGACGAGCCTCTGTCACAAAGACTGACACCAGGTCCAAAGGACACAAGATGCCACCACCTTCCATCCACACCAAACACACACCCAGACCCTTCCCACAGATGAAACGAAACCACCATCCAATAACAAAACCACGACTGCACCATCTACTGCGGCACCCCACTCCAGTCACCACATGGAGCACACTCACACACCCCCAAAAAACATGGGGAGACCACAGACACGTAGCCAGACCAAAATGAATTCACAAGACACAGGACCCCACTCCACCAAAGCCCAGGATACTGCCAGAACCCACCAGCCATCTAACCCACCAGCATGTAAACAGCCATCTAAACAGCCATCAGCAGTTAATCCCTTAACGATCGCCTCAGCCACACAGCAGATCACAAAAGAACAAAGGAACAAAGGAACCTGCAATCAGCAACAAAGCAAGCAAACCACACACCCCAGCAGTATTTATAGAAGGACTTCAACTGAGACCACGCTTTGCTTCAAGAAGAAAGAAGCCAGAACACCAGCCTGAAGATGACGAGTGAGACCTCGTCGAAACGTCGCCAGAACAACCAGATTTCTACACGGGAAGAAACCCGAATCCACCCTAACATGCATATATATATATATATATATATATATATATATATATATATATATATATATATATATATATATATATATATATATATATATATATATATATATATATATATATATATATATATATATATAAAAAAACCAGTGCTGACCTGGCCCCAGGGGCCATGCAGTTGATGCTTGGGGGAAACAAAGCTGACTGGCCCACACTACAGGAACCTGGAAGTAAAAAATAAAAATAAAAATAAAAATAAAAATAAAAATAAAATAAAATAAAATAAAATAAAATAAAATAAAATAAAATAAAAGGCTAGCCCCACCGCCGCCGCCGCCACCCAGTAAGATGATGAGGATGATGTGGATGATGAGGATGAAGATGCTGCCAGTCCAGTTTGTGCAGTTGCAACGTCTGCGGTTTTTTAATTTTAATTTTTAAATGTTTTTTCCCACCCGCCCGCTGTTAAAGTGATTAAATTGCACAAAATGAGAGAAAAGAATAATGAATCAACAAACCAATGAAATGATTTTTTTTTCTTAAAAATTCATTAAAAATAAACTGAAATGAACCAAACCCTAAAATGAACCGAACTAAAATAAATCACTATTTTTTTGGTTCGTGCCCATCTCTAATTGCCTGATTCAAGTGTATTTTAGAATCTCCTATGAACCCCAGTAAAGGATGCTGCTGAAAAGGTTTCAAATTGAATTGAGGAGGGTGATAGTTGCACAGCCCTAGTTATAATGTATCAAGGACTCCACATTGATTATATATTAATCTATTGCGATGACCCCCAACAAATACAAATCAATGAATTTTTAGCAATTTTCAATTTGTTAATTCATCAAGCTGTTTGAGTGCTATTTTTGCATCATCTTGCCATCCGCTTCATCTCAGTCATCGCACATTTAAAGGATGATGCACTGCCCTCCACCCCAAAACACATGCATGCACACCCCCGCCTTCCAGCACTGACTATCTGCACTCTCGAGTCCTGCTTAATCACTTCCCTGCTCCAGGGAAAGCCAAATAGCTTGGATCAAATACTTTTTGTTTCCCAAAAGGCAGTTTTTTTAAAAAAGCACACACCCCTTCCTGCCACCAAGAGCTCCCTTCTTGAACCACCAGAGTTTTGTCACAGCTGAGCTGAAGCATCTGGATCCCCCATGAAAACTTCTCATCAGGGCTTCTGGGAGGGTCTCCCACAGTCATGTCTCCAACTTGGGCTGGGACGCTGGCACTGGACTACTCCTCTGGAGTAGGTCTCTGGGCACTTCTGGTGAGAGGCTGTGCAAGGGATCATGTGTAGCAGCACCCTGAGAGAGATCCAGGTCCTAACCTGAACTGGCCCAAGGGGAGGAAAGATAAATTGTGTCAACAAGTAGAGTACCAGTCTTGAAGACATGAACTGCACCGAGGAAACTTGGGGGTGGTGGTGTCCTGATAAAGTGTCTGGCTAATTTTTGCCAATAACTTCTCTCCTAACTTACCCTCTCAAATAATATTGAAAGTAACCCATGGGGGGGAACTATGTCTCTGCTACCTCTGTCACATACCTGGGGAGGGGGCTGTCATCCACTTTGTGGATGTGTAACTCAGACATCTGAGAAACAAACTTCACCAAACTTGGAGGAACTGTAGAGAAGACAAGGGTAGCTTCTCTGTGATTTTGGCATCTATAGGGGCACGGAGGGACACTTTTGGGGTGTGTAACTCAGACATCCAAAACCTAAACTTTACCAAACTTGGAAGGATTATAGAGGGAAATCACGGGAAGCATCTCTGTAATTTTGGTGCCTCTAGGTGCTGGGGAAAGCTGCTTAGATGCCCTAAGCACATCTGATCTCACCTGATTTCGGAAGCTAAGCAGGGTTGGCCCTGGTTAGTACTTGGATGGGAGACCACCAGGGAATACCAGGTGCTGTAGGCACCTGGAGTAGGAACTGGCAAGCCACTCCAGTATTCCTGCCAAGAAAACTCCATGAACATTGGGTCACGAAGAATTGGTCACGACTGTAACGACACAACACACAGGTGCTGGGGAGGGGCTTTTATAACATGGAAAACAGTAAACTTGTCCATGTTTCTGTTTCTCATTATTTGTCATCTCCTTAGTAATGTATGCTGATTTGTTCAGGAGGGGACTGTGAGTATGGCCGTTACTTCATGAACCTCTCGCTGCGCGGCGAGCCGTAATTTCCGTGCGAATCGACCACTTTTGTCCGCACGCTCCTCCTCTTTGGATTCGGCGCCACCCCAACCATGCCCCCTAAACCGTGCTCCAAGCAGGGCGAGAGATTCCCCTGCCGGAGGCCGGGAATCTTCTTCGCTTCGCATCCCGCTTCGCATCCAAAATCACGTGTGGCCACTAAAAAAGTATTTTTATTTATTTTTAATTGTTTTTTCGCCGCAATGCCGATGCATCGATATTTTGGTTAACCCGTTCTTTTGATCTTGCTTTCCGTTCTTGCAATAATCAGACAATTTTGCGTGTTTGTGCAGTTATATGTATATCTCGGTGTCACATTTCTTTCATTTTTCCCGTAATCGACAAACGCCAGGTGCCGCTGTGTTCCCCTATGCGCCCCAACCTTTGTTTTCGAAATTAATGAAACCACCGAGTGGTGGCGTTTGCCGGGCATGGTACTTTACTTTCTTGTATGAACTCTTTGGTATTTATTACATTTAGTACCGGATGTTGCTAGGTAAGCTTGTTGCCCTCCCCCCCACAGACCCCCCACCAAATACAAAAGATACACCCAAAATGAAGGTTGACAGTTGTGCGCTGATGCATCGAGCCGTCGTAAAGATACACCGGCTGTTGCCTACGCTTAGGGTTGTGCCTGCCCTGAAAATATTCATATTATTTAGACAACACCAGTGCCTCTGGGCATAGGCAGAGTTTTAAACGCACTACACTGTGCTGTTTGAGTAGCATCGCTTGATGCTTCGAAAGCATCGTGGTCGTTCCCCCCCCCTAAACTCCGCACCAAAAGAAGCATAGGCTCCGTTGAAACATATGAAGTTGACAGTACTGCGCCGTTGCATCGACCAGACGCAAATAGGGAGACGTTGTGGCGCCTATCGTTACGGGTGTGGCAAACCGAAATATCTTCCTTTGAAGACAACACCAGTGCCTCTGGGCATAGGCAGAGTTCAAAACGCTCGACGACACTCATCCAGGCTCCAATTTTTGAGCGTGCTGTTTGAGGATCACCGTTTGTTCCTTTTTTTTTTAAATGTTTTTTTATTAAATTTTAAACTACATACAACGACATAAAAAATGAAAGTAAAAAAAAACTACAACAAACAATATAAGTGCACCCCCATCCCACGGGGCCATCCATACATTCTTATTCGTTGCTCCATCTTCTATTCTTCTAGTAGTCTTCTTAAAGTTCTCTTCTCCAGAATTGTTGTGAGATATTCGTGGACTCTTTCCCTTTTCCTTCGACTAGTACATAATCTAAAAATTTACCCCAGATATCGTAGAAAATGTCTTTTTTCATTTCTCCTCGTTTAACCTTTAAACTGCAGGACAGTTTATCGTTTATAGCTATATCCCAAAGTTCATTATACCAGTCTTCCATCTTGAATTCTAGTTTTGACTTCCAATTTTTGCTATAATTAATCTAGCAGCTGTCATAAAATTTGCTATTAGTTCCTTTGTTGTAACAACATAATCTTTACTTGTTAACAATGATAATAATGCTATCTCTGGATTACAATCTATATCCATCTTAATCATATTACTTAGCTCTAAAAACACTTTTTCCAGAACCTTTGGACTATTTCACATTCCCACCAAAGATGCAAGTAAGTACCAAGCTCTTTTTCACATTTCCAACATATCTTAGAGTAAGCAGGATTCATTCTATTTAGTCTTACTGGGGTTAAATACCATCTGGAAACCAATTTGAAGTAGTTTTCTTTTATCCTGACTGACAATGATCTCAAAATTCTCATATTCCAAATTTTCTTCCAGTCTTCTTTCTCTATCTGTACATTAAGGTCTTGGTTCCAGACTTCTCTCAAGGTGTTTAACTCCTTCATTTCTGATAATTCCCCTAGTATTTTATATATTTTACGTGTTATTCCTTTCTCTGAATTTTCCTGTTCAGACTCAAGCGATAGTAGGAAATGTTCAAATTTTGTGCATTCTCTAATTTGATTATTTCTCTTTCCCCAGTCCTTTATCCATTTTCCTAGTTGAATATAATTTAACCATGTTAAATCACTGGGTTGCAAAATATTTTTATATCCTGAATTGTTTTAATCTTGAGCATCCAATCCTTTAGTCTAGCTATTTTCTTAATTTTAAATAACTCCAAATAATGCTTCAAGTTGTCTGGAAAGCTTTCCAAGTCAGTAACTAAAGCCAGTGGGGATCCCTTCGGAGACAAGATTTTCCTATATGTTCTCCATGTAGCAATTAAACTATTCAATAGGGGTTGTCAATCTTTACTTTGTTTTTAACTTCTGTGAATAAAAATGTGTTTATTTCCCCCTTTATATCCAAAGACTCTTGCTCCCACCATATTAACTTCTGTGGTTTAAAAAGAATTTCCCCCAAAGAACTAAGTTGATTGGCTATATAATAATTTTTATATTGGGTATACCTATTCCTCCTTCTTTCTGAGATCTATACCATAGACTTTTATTTATTCTTGATTTTTTCCCTGCATTACAATACCTATTTATCATGTCTTGGAGAGTTTTAATTTCCTTTTCTAAAAACTGAACCGGTAACATTTTAAAAATAAAGTTAATTTTTGGAAGTATTTTCATTTTTATCAATGCAATTCTGCCAAACCACGATAATTTTAGTTTAGAGTAGGATAATAATTTGTTTTTCATCTCCTCTTCTAATTTCAAATATTTCTTTCTTTAGTTTTAGTAAATTCTTTATGGAGTTCTAATCCTAGATATTTAATGCTTTTTCCCGGTTTAAGTCCAGATTTTTCAATCATCTTTAAGTCATGTTTTCCATAATTGAAGAATAAACTCTCTGATTTTTGCCAGTTTACACATAATCCTGTTATTTCTCCAAATTCTTCTAAATGAGTTTTTACTCTTTGAATATTCTCTATTGGGTTTACAATAGTCAAAAGAGCATCGTCCACGAATAAACTAATTTTAGTTGCCCCATCTTTCCCTATACCTTTAATAAATTTGTCGTCCCTTATGGCATTTGCCAGGAGCTCTATAACAATACAAAAAGGACTGGAGAAAGAGGACATCCTTGTCTAGTTCCTCGGCCTAGGGTGATTTGTTCAGTCAATCCATCATTAACTATTATTGAGGAAGTGCCCGTTGAATATAGTTGATTTATTACTCCCAAAAAGGATTTCCCAAATCCCATTTTTTTAACAATATTTTTAATGTAGGCCATTGAACACAATCAAAAGCTTTATAAAGATCTAGAGATAACATCCCAGCTTTAGTAGTACTCTTACTCATTTCATAAAGAACATTCAAATTCCTTCTAATAATATTTGCCATTTGTCTACCTTTGATAAAACCACATTGATCCTCTTTAATATATTTAGCTATAAATTTATTCATTCTTTTAGCCAAAATTGCTGTGAAAATCTTAGCATCTTGATTTAATAAGGATATTGGTCTGTATGACCCAATATCCATTAAATTTTTATTAGGTTTTGGAATTAAAATAGTTAAAGAATGGGTCCAAGATCTCGGAATTTGTTCTCCATCCAAAATTTCATTATATAGCTTCTTTAATTTAGGTATTAATACTGCTTTAAAAAGTTTGTAAAATTCAGGTCCCAGAGCGTCCACTCCGGGCGTTTTATTATTCTTTAATTTGTCTATTACCTCGCTTATCTCTTGATCTGTAATAGGCTTTTCCATTTCCAGCATATCTTCCTGTTCCAAGACCCTCTTTAAATTCTTAGTGATATACCTTTCTATATCCTCCTTAGGTTTATTTTTTGTAGTATATAACAACTGATAAAACTCTTGTATAGCTGACAACTTTTCCTTCATTTGTGTGCATGTCTTACCTGAGGAGTCTTTTATAATCCCTATTGTATTCTTGTCTTGTCTTTTCTGTGCTAATCTGGCTAAAAGTTTTGAGTTCTTGTTGCTGTATTCAAAAAAATTTCTTTTTAGGTACAGAAGATTCCTTTGTGTTTGTTGTAAATCTAGATCTTCTAACTCTTTTTCCTTGCTTCAATCAACCTCAATATCTTATTATCCTTAGTAAGAAAAATTGGGATTCTAAATCTGCTATTAGTTTTTCTAATTTTCTTTTATTGAGTTCTTCCTGTTTTTTAGTTTTAATATTTTCTTTTATGATAAGGCCTCTAGCTACCGCTTTCAGGGTGTCCCATATGATTGGCGTTTGGCTACCTGCCTTTTCGTTTATATCCCAAGTTTCCAACCAATCTTTTTGACCTTTTCCAGCACTTCTGGATATTGAAATATTTTTAAATTCATTCTCCACCTTTTAGCTTCTCTATAATTTTTATTTGTTGCTAAATCAATCGACATTAAAGCATGATCAGATGTTTTTATGATCTCAATTTCGGTATTATTTATCTTGGGTATTAGGCTTTGTGAAACAAACACAAAATCTATCCTAGAATAGGTTTTGTGCACTGGTGAGTAGAAGGTATATTTTATTTCATCTCCTTTCAGTTCTCTCCAGACATCCTTCAATCCTGTTGTATTTATAAACTTTGCTAGAGTTGTATGTCTTGTCCTCCACTCTTCCTTTTTACATACCGATTTATCTTTAATTTTATCTAAGACCATATTGAAATCCCCTGCCATTATTAAATACCCCTTTTTAACCAATTCAATCTGATCCCAAAGGAGATTGTAAAAGCGGCCTTGGTTAACGTTTGGTGCATACAGATTAACCAAAGTATAATGATCTTTCCCCATTAGAACTTGCAATATTATATATCTACCTTCTGAATCTTTTACCACATTTTCAACAACACATTCACAATTCCTTGAGATTATAATGGCAACCCCTCTTGCTTTAGATGTGCCAAAGCTTTTTTCATAAATATCAACATTTGGAATTTTTAATTCATTAATACCATCTCTTATTTGATGAGTCTCTTGCAAAAAGGCAATATCTATTTTGTGCCTTTTGATCATTGCTTCAATTCTATTTCTCTTGAAAATGACCCCAGACCTTTTACATTCAACGTTGCTAATTTTATAAACTTTCCCATAACCTATTTCTTTTGGTTTCAATATTCTGGAATGGTCCCGTTGTGCATACAAAAGTAAAAACACCATCAATTAATAAAAATAAACTAAAATAAATCTAATCCTCCACCCTAAAAAAACTATTCTTTTCTCCCACCCCACCAGCTATCATACTGTTTAGCATGTGCATCAAGGGGATGGGAGGGAGGAAGTCGTCCACAGACATTAGCCAGCCTAGATCTCCTTAACTCTTAAGTAGCGTGTTACTGAAAATTCTATAAGTTGTTCTACCCCCCTCTAAACCACCCTCTCACCACCACCGCCCCCTCAAAACAAGCAAACAAACAAACAAAAACAAAAAAGGGAAGGGTGGAGAGGAGGGGGAAAGGGAAGAAAAGGGATAATGAAAAGAAAAAGAAAAAGAAACATCCCAAAAACAAAAATTAAAATTGGAAAAAAAAGAAAAAAAAAAAAAAAAGAAAAAAGGGGGGAGGGGGAAGGGAAGTGAAAGGGAAAAGGGGGAGAAGAGTAAAAGAAGAAAAACAAAGGGGATGATAGGAGGTGAGAGAGGGGGAAAGAGAGAGGAGTAAGTTAAATGAGTTTCAAATATTCTTCATCTTCATCGAAGATTCCTGGAGTCGGAGTAAAAGAGAGAAATTCACTGTCCTGATGTTGCCACTGAAGTTCCCGGGGGAGAACAGGCAGAACCTGAGTCATCCTGTATGTTCCATGCTTCAAGAAGATGTTGGCCTTCTTCTAGAGAGTAGATAGTGTGTTGAACAGAGCCTTTCCAAACTTTCAAAAATAGGGGGTGACCCCAAGAATAGCGATAGTTGTTCTTCCTTAATATGATTGTGACTGGTCTCATCGATTTACGCCAATCAGCAGTTTCTTTAGAAAAATCTTGAAAAACTTGCACAGTTGCACCTCCTCTCTTCAGAATATTAGGATTGGCTCTAATTGAAGACATAAGACACTCTTTATTTATATAAGAAGCAAATCTTACTATCACTGGTTTTGGGGCCCCATCTCTTGACTTGCCCAGATAGTGAACTCTCTCTAAATCGTCGTCCTCTAGTTGTTTGGGCAGAAAGGAGTTAAACCAGGTTAAAACTTCCTGTTTTAATGATGCCCCCTTGTTTTGAATAACAAAATTAATCAGTCTGACATTCTGCCTCCGAGAATAATCTTCAATATAAGTCAGTTTCTTATTTATTTTCAGTAAAGCCTGCTTCTGAGAGTTAATTTGAGTTTCGTTTTCAGTTACACGTATCTCCAGATTTTTAAATTCTCCTGCCAAATTATCAAGCCGCTGGCCATTTAACTTTATTTCATGTGATAAATCTTGTTTAGTGCTTTGGAGATCCTTTGAAAGGCCATCCATTCTGCGGATCACATCCTGTTGATTAACACTCATGATGCTAGCTAGCTCCGTCCTCATTAAACGCAGTTCCTTCATGAAGTCTTGATCTGTGGGAGGAGGGGTAGTCTCCCTCTTTCCTTTCTCAGATCCTGACGCCATTTTTACCCCTCCGTCGTCTGAGGGCTGCTCGATACGCTGTAGAGCTGGGCGATTGTGTGCTGTATCAGATAATTTCCTAGTCCAACCTATATGCTGGAGTTTCTTTTTTGCTCTCTTTCCCGGCATATAATTAGACAAAAGGCAGGTATCAGGCAGTCTAAGTGTTGTAATCATCTGGTGACTTTCCAAACAGCCGGGATTCAGTTTTCTAAGCAGCCAGCGGCCAGCAGAATCAAAGCAGGCAAAACCGAAAGTAGCTCCTTTTGCTTATAAATCAAGCTTATCTAGTCTAGAAAAACACATATATTGCTTCTCCTGACACCCGAGTAATTTATTGATGCATTACTCACGGCACCACGGCATTTAAACAGTAGTTTTAAAGCTCTTTTTGGATCGCGGCACAGAGCTCTAAGATCAGGCTGCCGGCATGTCTTGGTGGGCGGGACTTCCTCCCCGTTTGTTCCTTTTTAAGCGTCGTGTTAGCCCCCCTTAAGCCCCCCCACAAAATACAGCATAGCCACCGTTTGAACATTTAAAGGTGGCAAAAAATAATTTGACAGTTGTGCGCCGTTGCATCGCACAGAGTTGAAGACAAACGGGAAGGCCCCTCTCGTTAGGGTTGTGGCAACCCTAAAAATCTTCCTATGAATACTACGGACTCTGGGCATAGGCAGAGTTTAAAACGCACGGCACTCGCCCAGCCTCCATTTCAAATGACTGAGGTTAGGGAAGGATTGCCGGATCCTTTGATACCGTCTGTGTTATTCCCCCCTAACCCCCCAGAAACAATTCCCCCTTTAGAAAAAAATGCTGTTGTTTTCCTTTGCATCCAACATACGTAAACAGACGCGACTGCGCCTCTCATTAGGGTTGGGGCATCCCTAGCAATATTCCGAGGGAGACTGCAAAAGTGCCTCTGTGCATAGGCAGAGTTTAAAACGCACTACACTATTCCCGCCTCCGTTTTTTGCGGGTGCTATTTGATCAGCAACGATTGCTGCTTAGAAATCATCGTTTCCCACCCCCAAACCACCCCCACCATATAAAGCCTAGGCTTATTTTTAACATGTATTGGTGGCCAAAAAGAATGTGAGAGTTGTGCGCCATAGCATCGCTCACACGTAAGGAAAAAAAGGACTGTGCCTCTGTTTATGGTTGTGGCAACCCTTAAAATCTACCTGTGAAGAGTGCATCAGTGCCTCTGGGCATAGGCAGAGTTTAAAACGCACTGTGCCCTGGTTCTTGGATGTGGTCTGAAAGATTGATTCGCACAGAAATGAGGCCCTACCACGAAGCCCTCCTCTGAACTAATGCTATCCACACACCCCTTCCTTGTTTTCCGCACCAGGGGCAGGCCCAGCAAGGAATCTTGGAAGGAGGAGGAGGAGGAGGGCACAAAATCAACCACAGGTGCCTGAAGAACGCGGTGTCCAGGGGGGAGACTCTGACTCTGCTAATGAAGACCAAGGGGCAATTCCGGGGGACGTGCAACAAATTGGTCATGAAGGTCCAGAAGGTGCTGTTGAGCCCCAGGTCCAAGGAGAACATGGTGAGCGGAACAGCACATAGAATGTTATAGATATACTTTGAATTTGGTTCAGTTGGGTAAATGCTAACCACACCCACTAAAAATATGTCCTCTTTCTATTGCAATAGAAAATTTACCTGAACAGCCTGAGGATATAATGAGAGCAGCAGTGCCTCGGGCTGAGATGGAAAATTGGGTGGCTGTTTTGCAAGACGTGGTGGCTAGAGGTACATTTACATAGAATTTAACATTAAAATCACAGAGCAATAGTTATAAAAATGGTGTCATAAAATACTGAACTGAACTTCTTAAGAGCAAATTGGTAGTGGTCTTACTAAAATGATTAACTTGAAAACCAAGCTTATAGATTATTTACTTCTGGATAACTGTAGTCTAAGTTGGTTCTATATAACAATTAGATGCTACAGTATGTTAAAAGTACTTAATAATTAATTTAAACATCATTTATTTGCAGTTGCAGTCCTTGAGCAGCACATCCTTCCAGGACAGGGGGCACGTCCACCATCCAGGAGAAGACGAAGAAGGAGATAGACTAGTTAAAAATATACTTATTTAAAATGCACTTTGAAATATCTACAGGTTTTCCCTTTAAAACCATTTTTTTGGTGTTATATACAGTAGTTCTTAAAGGGGAACATTTTTTCCTCGAGTGCAATAATAATGATCACTGTTGTGCTCAATGAGCATAGTTAGTATCCATCTTAAAAAGTAATTGTTGTTTGTTAAAAGTGAAACTTAAAAACATTGCAGTTTATCTGTGAAAGCTTGGGCTGTTAGTTTAATGTTCTACCTCAGATTAAAACTGCACAGTTATGCTCAATGAGCATGGTTCCTATTCAAATTTAAAAATATTTGTAGTTATTTAAAAGTTTTACTGAAATACATTGCACTACCTCTCTGCAAGTTATTGATGTAACTTTAATGTTGTTGTTCTGGATATTAATAGGAGTTCTTGAGAAGGGTGTACTGATCCTTTGCAGAACTCAAGTTGTTTTACTTGCTACTCAAAGAGCCAAAAAACTAACTAAAGTACTTAGAAACATATTTATGATATTACCAGTGCATTCTGTTGCTGGTTTCACTTATTTTCTAGAAGTAATTTTTCATAAAGGACTGTTGGTTACTGCCGAATTTAGTTATTTATTGGGTTCTATTTGTTAATTCCTTTGATATATGTATATGTAGGGTGTTATGCCAAACGGCACTTAAACTTCTTCTTCTACTTGTAACTGCATACTTCACGTTTTAAAAGGGTGCAATGAATACTTGTTATCTCTCTTTACAAAACCAAAGACATTAAGGGAAAGCAGTTCTGATAACAGTATTAGAATTTCTGGCAAAATATGATTGGCTGTTTTGAAGAACACCAATAGTAAGTTGCTGTGCTTTGCTCCCAAATACTTCCTTTTTTTAAAATTGGAATTTATTAAGGATAGTTAAAAGGAGTAGTATGAAAATAATGTCCAATATTTCGAAAATCAAATGCAGTGCTGATAAATAACCTCGCAACTTACAATCAGGGTGCTTTCTCTTACACAGCTGATTATTCAACCATTAATAATTTAACATCCTTCACTTACTGATTGTTGCTAGTAACTCCAAGAGACCCACATTCTAGAATATATATTATGTTTGCTTATGTTTCAAGTAGTGTACTGAATAACAAACAGTTAATACGAAGTCCTTGCCTTTCTGAAAAAATGTTCTTACTTTCATAAAAAATTATTAAAACACATACAGTAATAAATTCTTGACTGTGTGATGTTCTTTGTTATCTCTGCACTGGGCGTTGGTGTTATGTTGAGAATGTATTTCCAAGTAAACAGGTTAGGGGCGTTGGTTTACTACACATAGTATTAAAAGAAGTTAATAATCAATAAAAACTAAGGTGAAAATATTTTCTTTTTCATTCTTTTCCTTTTGGGAGGTGTCCTAAGGAAAGATTGAGAATCGTCTACTGTTTCCTCCCTCTTTACAATTATGTATGGATCTCTATCATACTTCTTTTGGCCACGTCCCTCAGATAGTCTGGTATTATTTTTTTCCCTTTCACATTCCTTAACTGGCTCCTTTAATGTCTTTTTCACAGTTCTAGTGTGCTCACTGACAGAGCCACGGGTCTGTGCCCCACCAGCTCTACTACTGCCACTTAGCAGGGATACAGAGCCATCATCATCACTATCCTCCTCACAACTGTCCCCAGAATCAGCAGTGTTACTGAGTTCTGGTTCAGAGTCACTTATTTCAGCATATACTGCTGGTGACTTGTCCCTGAGCCTAGAAGTACCTGTGTTGGGTGCATCTTCCTTCAAATGTTTGGTTTTTTTCCTTGCCTTTCCCTCAGGTACCTCTGTGGGAGTTTCAATAAGGTAGTTTGTAAGCCTCTCAAGGCATGTGGATGCAGCCCTTAGGTTGTTAATAATCTCCTTCTGGAAAATAATGTCCTCCTTGTCCCTTTCATTCATTTTATCCTCCTTTCTTTGATCAGATTCCCTAACCCACTCCACAAACCCAGATAGAGTGTTATCTAGTCTGGCCGCAGCAGTAGTTCTCTGTTTCCGTTTCCTGATTAACGCCAGTCTTGTAGCAGGATCAAGCGTTGCCTCGTAGTTGGTTGTTTCTATTGTTCCTATAATGGAGATGTAAAAGAAAAAATGCTTAGGTTGTCAGAATGATAAATGAACAGCATATAACAACGGACAAAAATAGTTTGCATTGGTTACCACCTTGGTGTGCACAATATCCAGAGAAGGTAGCGCAGGACAAATATTTGTAAATGATACAGTGAGTGTATATAACCCTTAGGAAGAAAACATTAATGTTTAGTCAGAGTCACTCAAAGTGTTTGAATGAGGTTCCCCATTATTTAATTACTTCACCTGTACACTAAAACAAGAACACTCATGGGAGGTTGGCAATAGTTCCCTAATTGGTCCAGCTAAAGCACCACAAACCGTGATAGAACACCACTTACTTGGGTTGCTAGACCTTTCTGCAGCAATTGCAGGTGTGCTATGAGAAGACGAACAACCAGAAGTGGAAGGTTCACAGCCATCAGTGGATTGACTCTCTGGGGGTAAAGATAAGTTTTGGGTTAAAGTTTTATTTTTGGGTTTCGCTTTGAACTCATATTATGTTAAAAAGAACCGGACCCATAACCATTTAAAGATAAATACGGTTACATTATATCGAACAACACACTTACCCAACATTGATGTCTCAGATGTCCCATAGCTCAGGTTCTCGCTGTCAGTGTCCTCGAAAAGAATCAAGGTAGCGACGTTTTCGTTCCCTCCTTGAATCGGCTCCATTGCTGAAATGTGAGCAATTTTTAACATTAGGAACCTCTGGTTAATTAACACGCGAAATGTAAGGTCCACAAACTAATCTGTACAGGCATGGCGCTCCTCAGGAAGTGCTTTTTGAGATTCCTTTTTACTACATCCGCTGGGACATCATTGGTGCTCCTAAGCAATCGTCACGCCCCCCCTCTCCCCCTCCTTTTTTTTAAGTCAGTGAAACAGCCTATGGTCAATGGACCGCCAGCGCTACATGTTCGGGCAACCAACTGAGGTCCGTTTTCACCTGTGTATGGTTTTTTCCTGCTTGAGGACACCTGTATGGAGAGGCACCCACCTGCAATTAATAACTCATGGTAGTTCGTCAAAATTGAATCGAGTGAAAATGCTCGACAATGTTAGAAATTGCCGATGTAAACCCCACCACCACCGTTTATGTGTTACATGTCTCACTCGGTTTCAAAGTGGTAATTCAAACTGTTTTAATTAAAAAATAGCTTGCCGCCCCAATTTTTTGAACCGTACTTATCGATAAATCGATGAGTACTATGTTCTTTATTGAAAAAAAAAGACGTTCAGAAATAAATGACTGTGTACTGAGTAAACGTTTCCACTTTAAATAAAACTCATAAGTGGCTTAAGGAAAAATGCCTACCGCCGACATATCGATGTATCTGTAGATAAAATGATTAAAGTAATTTGATCAAGCCTAAAGCACTCAATTATAGGATTTATGATAAATTAATTTCGGTACTTTTTAGTGTGTGAGTTTCCGAAAGAAAGAAACATCGATAGATCTATTAGTTCTACTAATTATTTCAAGTGAACGGTGGGCTCCTAGTAAATAAAGAACGGATTTGGACTTTAAACAAAACTTTTATACAATTTAGTAGGAAAGTACTCATCGAGTAATCGAAGTTAACAAGTAGTTTATTGTAGCAATTTCCTGTTCCGCAATAAAATTTTTAGTAACAATTATTGGTGTAAGGGATACAAAATAACACAGTTCTCGCTTTTGTAATAATTGGCAACCACCGAAATATCGATGGGTCAAGGCTTTTTAAATATTAAGATTTGGTCGTGCATAACGCTGTCATAAAATTCGGAAATCAATGTTTCCTGTACTTTTTTTTTTTTTTTAGGATTGCGGAACAAACACAGCGATATATCGATACATGTGCTTTAATTTTTAATCCGGCAAGCGGGGTATCCAAGGAAGTCAATACATACTAACAATCAGTTTTCGAACTTACCATTGACATCACGGGACTCACTTTCTGTAGTACGAAAGGGGTGGATTGATGTGTCAGTGCGGAAAATGTTAGCCATCTCTTCGTACCATAGAAACTTTGAACGACTGGAGCCAGATTTGCTGTTTTGCAGAACTGCCTGCTTGTAAAGTTTTCTGAGAGATTTAGTTTTGGTCCTGCATTCTGATGCCGAATGAATAAATCCAAGCTTAGCTAGCTCAGAGGAGATCACTTCGAAAATCTCAATATTTCTTTTAAGGGAGGACAAAGCATATTTAATTTCTGCCTCTCCCCAAACCTTAATTAAAGCTGAGGTCTCCTCATTTCCCCAGATAACGCCTCGCTTAATTTTGGATTGAACAGTAGTTCCCTGGCTACTTTCTGAGGTGTCTCCATTATCCATTTTTCAAGCTCTGCTGAGGAGGTATTCAAATGAATAGTGATCGGTCGAAGAAGATCCCGAAAGACTTTACAGCCGGGGAAATAGACTTCCTGTTTTCCTTTCAATACAGCCCTAATCTGCATATCTACAGAAAGGTGTTGGGTATCCCAGCGAAGGAATGCTTACTGATTTCTAGGTGCCACATCTTAACCATGCGATATAAAGCTACGGACCAATAGAAACTTTTTTTCTTTCTCATAACATCTCAGCTACAATTATGCAGTTGAACAAATCTTGGGTCGTCTTCATTTAATCAATCACCCAGCTTTTGTTATTAAAGGTATTTTAAGATAAGTGAGCGTATAAATACAATCCAGCAATACCTAGGCAACCCATTAAAATGACATATTTTTTTTTGCTCCTAGCCAGTATGCCTATCTGCATATCAAGAGGAAGGTTGTCGACTACCCAAGAGAAAGAATGTTGGCTGGTTTCTGACAAGGGGCCCCTTGTCAATCTTGGGGTTGTATATCTGCATTGCAGTCATGGGCCAAAGTGTTTCCCTTTCAGTGGGTGGAATTGCAACAGATTTAAGTTTTGTATTGGTTAGGAATGGATTCTCCATGAAAGATTTATCATTGTGCAAAACATAATTGTTTGGTTATTGTTGTTTATTGAAACTATAAGGGAATTAGGCAAAATCTGCTTGCAAAGTAAAGCAAGCATGCTGAAAAAACACTAGATGACCTTTGTGGTGTAAAAGCTGGCAGGCACTGTTTTACATCACCTGGTTTTTTTCTTGGAATTGACAGATTTATTGCTTCCTGCTCTGCCACCTAGGCAAGCATAAATCTGCATATGAAGGGAGGGTTGATGTGAGCCCAGAGTGTGATCTGGTTTTTCATTGGGGCCCTTTCTGGCAACCTACTCCTTTGAACAAAACAAAACTTAAGGGTTTGTGTTGTTCATTACATGGTTTGTGGAGATTTTCTGGAGGGGACCCAACAGGCAATGTAGTGCTTGCTTTCATGGGAGGACATTCTTGAAAAAATCATGTGTGTTGTTTGTTGACATGAAAACCCCATTTTGCACAATCTGTCTGCAAATAGTGTTCCAGACATCTGTAATACCATCAAGTTACCCCAAGGCACAGTCCCCAAACAGTACAGGCCTTGGTCTACTAAGGCCTCTGTTATGCATCTGAGTTTCTCTCAAAGGAAAATTAAGCTGCAAAGTTCATGTTCCACATAGTATTAATGTTACATTTTTCAAATTGTAGAGACCATTGTAGGTTAAATGCGGGCAGAGAAAAGTCATATCATCACAAAACAAGTATCACAGTTCCCAAACAGCACATTTCTCTGCCATTTTAGGCCTAGCCTATCCAATTACTTTATATATAAAATAGAAAATGAAATGCAGTAAGGGGTGACATTCAATTTGAAGTCAGGCCAGCAATCTGTTCCTGGTGTTTGGAACCAAAGTAGGATAGATATGCAAACAACGACTGTATCCTTTATTGAGAAGGTTTTTTAATTATTAATTAACAGTGAAGAGGATTCATTCTTTTCATTGTTTAATAAACGAATTTATTTATTCTTCGTATTAACAATTAAGTATCATAAAATTAAGTTATTATTCATGTCACTTAACATGGGTAAGCAAATACTCAGCAATGGCATTGCGCACAGCTTCAGCCTCTGCCCGTGCAGTTCCTGATCTGTAGCAGTCAAATGTGTCGCTGCCATCAAGGGAATCAAGTTGTGAACGTTGCTGCTGCTCCTCATCAGGAATATCATGCTTTTCACGTTCACATATGTTATGTAGAATCACGGCAGCAGCAATAATGGAATTAATGTTTTCAATGTGTGCCTCAATCCTAACGGACAAGCGCCTGAATCTAGCCTTCAAGCGCCCAAATGCTCTCTCAACAACGCATCTTGAGCGATTAAAAATCTTATTGTAATGACGTTCCCTGTCATTTCGAGGCACAGCAAAAGGCTTCATCAGCCACTTACACAAAGGATACGCGCCATCCCCTAAAATTATAGGTGGAATTGACACCCCTGCATAGGTGAACAAAGGGCTGCCAGGTATTAGCGTCCCTTCCTCCATCTTGCTGTAGAGAGTGGACGACCTAAAAACATGAGCATCATGGTTCACTCCTGAATGTCCTGTCAACATTGAAAAAAAAATACCGTCACCGTCGCAAGCAGCCTGCAGTAAAACAGAATGGAAAGATTTCCTGTTAAAATAAGCTGGCCCCTGCAATTTAGGAGGGCTGATCGGGACGTGGGTTCCATCAATACATCCAATAGTATGCAGAAATCCGAATATTTTCATAGAGGACGTCATCTGTGTAACAAAAAAAAAAGGAACAGTAAATGATTGACGGTAACAAAACGAACTCTGTACCTAAGCAATAAATGTTACATAAGAATAAATGGGCAAATCCATAATAAGACACAAACCTTATTGAATTCTGAAAGACGAACCTCTTCCTTGAGAAGGACGTGTTCCATCGCTAGGCACACCTCGATCACAATACTTGCAACAGTGGAACTTCCTTTCTGGAATACCAGAGCGATGGTTCTGTAACAAGAACGGCTGGCCAAGAAGTACACCCCGATTGCTACTCGTTCTTCGACTGGAACGGCAGATCGCATAACTGTGTCCCTGCGCATCAGATATGGTCGCAGCTTGTCGGCTACCCCAAAAAGTGTTCTTCTCGTCATTCTGAAGTTTTCCAACCACTGTCTATCGTCCCAAAGCTGAAGAACCGTGTCGTGAAACCACCGAGAACGTCCCGGGTAACACCAGAATATTTTCTGTCTAGGCGACGTTTGCACCTACTGCCAAACGACCCATATCAAAGTGTTGCAACCCACCATAGCATCCCGAATCATAACTCTGCGTCGGAGTTGTCGTTTTTTGTTCCGGAAGCATAACGAAGCTACACCGAACATCACCCTATGAACACTATGCAGCAGTGCAACAAAATATGGGCGATACCTATGGAGTTTCTGAAGCCGGCTAGCAGAACGGGAGGGAGCCATGATACCTTTGCAATGTTTGATGGAGGCGGAAGTAGCTGGTCTATGCTCTAGGGATTTAGGAAGGGATTACTCGAATGTCCTTGGAGGTCCGATGGATCATGCACAACAAATGTTGTGTGCTGGTCCACCTTGTGGCCCTGACGGGGAACAGCATTTTTTTTATGGCCGCCAATGGACGAAGCAATTCAAATCGGGAGTGGAAAACGAAGGATCATACAGTAATTCAGCTTTGCCACAAATGACAGCTGGGTATCGATGCATCGATACGCCGTGGTAAATTTTTTTTAAAAATAAAAGAAAGCGAAAACCGGACGTTGAAAGAAAGCACCCGAATGCGAAGGGAGCACATGAGGTGGCAATGGATTCGAACCGAAAATTTCGCTTGGTGAGGACAGAGAAAGAGGGGTGGGGGCGAAGGGAGACCACGTGACTGTCTTCGCATTCAAAGCGAAGGCAATCCCGCTGCGAAGCGAAGTACTTCGTGAAGTGACGGCCTATGTTGCAGTGCTCTAAAGTCTGATTAAACTGCTTCATAGGAGAAGTGCAAGGATTCACAGAGCAGAATTCCTTCAAATTCTCCAGAGTAAGAGAGATAGAGCAGAGAGGCGGAGCTCTCTTTGAATTCAGAGGCAGAGAAGAAACAATTCGTTGGCGCTGGATATATTGACAGTCACCCCTGCCCCAGAAAGATCCCTCTCATTCAAACTTACTACTGCACTTCCTTGAGCAGCTGCTTTTTATTTTGCATCACCTTATCTCCTCCCGCAGTCACGTGGTCGCTACAGCGGTTTGGCAGTCTGCACTTCAGTGGTTGCTTAGTAATCGGCTTCCCCGTTCGCATTTGGCTGAACTGCTTTAAACTATGACACGGGAAACAGCAGAAACGGGGGTGGGGGGAGGTGGCGTAGTATGTCTGCAAATACAACCAAATCGCTTTAAAAGGGGGTGCAGGAACCAATTTTAAAAAACACCACCACCAGTGAGCGTTGCAAGAAAACCCAACACAGCGGTCAAAATGGGTGTGGCCAAGGGGGCTCTTCAGAAAAAAATATTTGAAAAGCAGACAGTGATTTTTAAGGCAATTTGTCTTTAAGGAAAAGGCGTTTCAAATCTAAAGTGCAGTAGCGGTCTAAGGGCAGCGTGCAAGGTTGCAAAAACCCCAACAGAGTGTCTGTAGGCTAAAGAATAACTATGCTCATATTCCATCACAGAAAAGAGCCAGGAATATGGAGCTTTGTTGACATTTTTACAACTGTGTGCATGCATGCATATGTTTGTTAACATTTCTCCCTCTTCCCATGACCCGTGACCCTTAAATATTGTCAGACTGTAGAATTGCAATCTTAAGCAACTTTTAGGGCCTTTTTTCTCTCTCTCTTTTTCCAGGAATCCTTGGAACAAGAAATCTGTGAGGACTATGAATCTCACCACCATCTTCAGTCTACAGTTCCCAAGATACTCTGGGGGTAGAGATGGGCATGAAACGAGCGATTTTTCATTTTTGTTTTTTTGTTTCATTATGCAACGAAAATGAAATGAATTTTTTAAAAAACAAAACGAAAACGAAACGACCCAATTTGCCGTGTTTTTCATTTTCATTGCAGCAGATGCATTGAACAAAAAAGAATGCTAACGAAACAGCAATTTTTCATTTTCATTTTTGTTTTCATTTTTTCGTTTCATTACCTAATGAAACAAAAATGAACTTTTTTGCAAAAAAGTCATAAAAACAAAAACGAACCGAAACGGACCCCTAAACGACCAAACAACAAACGAAACACCATTTTTTTGAGTCGTGCCCATCTCTATCTGGGGGATACATATCGCTTAATTAACTATTATGTAAGTGCAAGCTTCTAGTGTTGATTTGTTGTGATGTGCTGTCAAATTGCTTCCAATGTATGGTGACCCTCCTAGGGATTTCAAAGTACATCAGATCTTTAAGGGATATCTTCCAATCGCCCCCCCCCCAGTGAATTTTTTTAAAAAAATACCCCAGTGGGGACTAGAATCCAGATCCTTAGAGTCCTAATCTGATACTCTAGCTAGTACACCACACTGCCTCACAGTATAGATGTACCCACAGTATTTCGCTGCTGCAAACCTGTAGGGAAGCACAGATGAGCATACTGCAGGGAAGGCAATGTTTGTATAGCTTGTTGCCATGTTTTGTTGTTGAGTTCACTGTGCTTTCCTCACCGCCCCCTCTCGCCTTCCCTTTTTGTGCCTTTTCCCCCTTGTTGCTTTCCAACCACTGCTTTTTGCCTCCTTTTCAAATCATTTCTTTCCAGGCGGACATCAACAGTTGAAAACATTTCGCCCTGCCTTGTGTCATTACATTATGCTCTGCCAGCCTGCTGGAAGGGGAGCCCCAGGAGTGAGGATTGGAACACCATGAATGCAAAATCCACTGAGGCCCTGGAAGAGAGAGAGAGAGAGAGAGAGAGAGAGAGAGAGAGAGAGAGAGAGAGAGAGAAAGAATGGGAAAAGTCCTGGCACTTGAAGAAGGACTTAAAAAAAAAAGAATCCAATGTTGGCGTTTATGAGGTGTGTAAATTGTTCTCTTGGCAAGTTGACTCCCAGACTCTGTTTATTTGAGCACATGGTAAATTCAGTAAGTGAGCCAGTGTTTTTAAACAAGATAAATGCACTGGACCAGCCCTCTTCATTTTTTTTTTGCAGTTTATCATGGATTTCATGACATATAGCAGGCTTTTTAATGGACTAGCAGATGACTGCTGCAGGGCGTGTGCCAAGGGCATGGGGGAGAGTCTCACAATTTAAGCCAGGAAAAAAATCACCTTGCGGGAATGATATCTACCAGATTTCCTCACCCATCAAGGCTAGCAAAAAGTTCACTACACTTGATCTTAGCCAAAAGGCCGAGAAGCGAAGTTCACTATTTTTCTCTCTGTCTAGGGGAGACTTGGGACCTTATTGTCCAAAATCAGAATCAGAATCAGAATACTTTTATTGGGTAAGTGTGGTTGGACACACCCAGAATTTGTTTTGGTAAAACATGCTCTCCATATGTAAAAGGAAATATAAGAATCATATAGTCATCAATAAAAACGCAGCACAACAATACAATATAACCTATTATTTAAAAAGGAAGAAGAGAAGCAAAAATTAATTATTCAACAGTTTGATAGCACTTGGAAAGAAACTATCTTTATATCTAGTTGTCCTAGTGTGCAATGCCCTAAAACGTCGCCCTGAGGGTAACAATTGAAACAGGTTATGTCCAGGATGTGTGGAATCTGTATATATTTTCATTGCCTTCTTTTTAGCTCGTGTGGTATACAGTTCCACAATAGATGGCAGATTAGTAGCAATAATTCTTTCTGCAGTTCCAATTATCCTTTGAAGTCTATATCTGTCATGCTTAGTCGCTGAACTAAACCAGACAGTTATAGAGGAACAGATGATAGATTCAATAACACCTCTATAGAATTGAATCAACAGTTCTTTTGGCAGTCTGAACTTCCTAAGTTAATGCAGAAAAAACATTCTTTGTTGTGCTTTCTTAATAATACTTTCAATATTAGATGACCATTTTAAATCTTGAGATATAATACTACCTAAAAATTTTAAAAAAATTAAAAGGTAGTATTTCCAAATTTGGCTCACGATATACCACATGGGCCCACAAAATGTTGGCCGTCCCACCTTGCAGCAGAGATGATAATTTTACCCCAAGCCACTGGAGGGAACCTGAATCAAGTGGGATCGATATAAGGGCTGAATTACTCTATTTTTCTGTCTATAAGATACCCGCTATGTATAAGGCGACCCCCCCACTTATCAACCCAAAATTACGGTTTTGCAAACATGAGGTTCTCCCCTCGGCTTACTTCTCTGTATAAGACAACCCTCAATTTTTATTCTAACAATTTTAGACACAAATATAGTCTTATACACAGAAAAACACTGTACTTGTTCTGCACTTCATTCAGTGGGCCTCCTCTAACCATGGTCTATCAGTTGGATATAGGCCAGGAACTACATGCAAACCCCTACCCAGGCAGAAGCCAGCACCTGTGGTTGTTCCCTTCTTTTCTTAGGAAATTCTTTTTGTCTATGTATGTGAGGTTGGTTGGTTGAGATTCATACAACTGAGAGAACATCTTGCCTAACTATTAAAGAATGTAGTAAGCAGTCATTCAGCTAATGCTGAAAAGACCATCCAGCCTTCTATGAGAGAAAGCCCTCATGCCTGTGAGCGAGGCCCCTCACTTCAAGGCAGGCCATCAAAAGGATGGGGGAAAAGAGGCAGTGAAAGAAATCCTTTCTCGTGTATCTGCTTGGTAATTTTTCTGTCAACAGTGTCTGTTTATATATCAATAAATAGATGTTGTTTGCAGATCAAGGCAGAGCGGCATTCACACTAGCATGTCTGCTTTTACCAGGCATGCTGTGCAAGTGTGAAATTGTCAAAAACAAATATACTACCCACTTCAGGAGAGCTTTAATTGAAACTTTAAACAGCAGGAGAAAAGCACCAGCACCAGTGGTGTAACACTGGAGGGACAGAGAGGCAAATAGCTGATCGAGAGAGATGAGAATAGCACCAGGGAAGCTTGTGTGGTTCCTTGAACTCCAGTGGCCCAGGCTATGCCCATCCTATCAATAAAAACAACTCATCCCCCAACTGACATCTACCCTTTCACCATTTTCATCACATTCTGCTCCAACCCCATCCATCCATCCATCACACTGCAGTACAATGGTACATCTAGATACAAAATTAATTCATTGCTCAAGATGCTTTGTAACTTGGAAATTTTCATATCTCGATCCAAATGGGGCACAATGCACCCTAGGAATCAAAATCTTCCACAAAATTTTCATATCTTGAGTTTACCCATAGAGAATTTTGGTATCTTGTATTTTGTGGAAGTTTTCTGGGAGATTTTCATTCCCAGGGTGCATTGCACCCCAGACAGACTTCCCTTCATATCATGATTTTTTCATAACTAGAGATAATCATAACTAGAGGTACCACTGTATATGGTGTAAATCTTGAAACACGGCAGCATTTATGGTGACCATGAAGGGGAAGCCAAGAACTTCAGATGGCTGTGCTAGTTTATATCAACAAAGAGAGTCCTAGCAGTATTGCCTTCCTAAAGCTGTTGTTCTGTGCTTTCTAAGCCGGTTCCGATTCATGGTGAACAATCTTCAAAATGTCCTTCCCCAACAGTCCTTCTATAGACTCATGCCTAAAAGAACTGAGGGAGTAATTAGGGTTAGTCACTCCATCTCCTATTTGGTCTTCCTCTTTTCCTGCTGTCTTCCACCTTTCCCAGCATTACTGAGTTTTCCACAGAATCCTGCCTTCTCATAATGTGCCCAAAGTAGACAGCAACAGTTTCATATATATTTTTGCCTCCAAAGATAGTTCGGACTTGATTAGATCTAGGACCTACTTGTTCATCTTCCTGGCAGTTCAGGATATTCCAAAAGCTCCTCCTCCTCCTCCTCCTCCTCCTTCTCCTCCTCCAAGAAAGTGAATAGGGCCACAAAGTGCTTATGTTTTTACAACTTAGGTTTCTCTTACTTTCTCCAGTAGATTCACCTTTTGATTTGCCTCAGTGGAGTCACTGTGCCTCTTTGACAGGGACTGGATTCAATTATCCGTAAGATCTCTTCCAACTCTGCAGTTCTAACATGAGTAGTAGTAGTAGTAGTAGTAGTAGTAGTAGTAGTAGTAGTAGTAGTAGTAGTAGTAGTAGTAGTAGTAGTAGTAGTAGAAGAAGAAGAAGAAGAAGAAGAAGAAGAAGAAGAAGAAGAAGATTTCTCTAAATTTGGGTACCTTGGGTATCTCAGGGCAAAGTTTTTCTACCTGTGTGGTGGCCCTGGTTGCCACTCCTGTTTATCCAAAAGTCCCTGTGTTCTGCCCCTGTGAAGCCTGGCTACATCTCACCACTGAGCACATTCCAGCTCTACTGGGGAGACCAGGCAATTATATGTAGATGAGGGGGAGGGGCTATGAAGATAGAGTCTGGTTCAGTTCTGAAAGGTTCAGCAGGGGTGAAAGGGCAGGGGAGAAGAAGGAAACAAATGAGTTGTGCTGAGTGCCAACATTTTCTTTCTGACATCTGTTTAGACAGAATTATACTCAGACATACAGAGGGGCTGCAATGAGAAGGGCTGCCCAAAGGGGAGACTCTAGTTGCCAGAGCTTGGAGCAGAGCAGCAGGTCAATAAACCTTATACATTCTTTGGCTACAGCCGTTTCTCTTTCCTTTTGCAAGACTCCTCAGAGGAGGCATGACCCGTGAACTGGCTTCAGCCCAGGTTTGTCTGTCTCAGCTTTTCTCAAGCCAGCAGCTTTGCTTTGCCTTTGTTTTCCTTTGCCTTTTAAACCTCTCCCAAGTACGGGAGGATGTGAGCACCACGTCAGGGTGATTCATACACTTAATTTTGTACCATCTCTGCCTAGGAGAAAAACACCATCAGCCTTCCTGTACCTCTGGGGAGCTGAAGAAGGAGAGAGAGACAGAGAGAGACAGCTGCAGACTCTCATGTGCACACAGAGCGAGGCAGGAACCGAGACGCTGCACAACAGATGGCCTCTCCATTTGGCTCTGGCTTTGTTACCCTCCTTGTCACCCACTTTCTGTGCAACAAACACACTGACTGTTCCTTCTGCAGCCCTCTTGAAAGCATATCGCTCTCCGAGAAATGGGTCATGCACATGGTGCTCTGGTCTCTAACATGTGGCCAGCTTGTGAAACTTGTACATTGTGGGCATTGTGTCAGAGCAAAATTAGGCCTGTTTGTTTAAAAGAGAAAAAGAAAATGTTTGTTCCACACCATTGACTCTTCACAGGGTAAGCCCTTCCATTATATAAAGTGAGGCAGCAGCCTCCAATGACAGGTAGTGAGCAGTGGCACCTGAAATGGCTGGCTGGCTGAGGGGTGGAAGTGGTTATCATGATGAGCACCTGCACTTGTAGAGTTATCACTAGACCAGTGGAGCCTATACTTGACCATGAATCTCCAACAGCATCTCTTCACTCTCCAGTATGTGGGAGGGAGACAAATAAATGTACTGAAGACTTCTGCCATTGATCTCAGTTGCCTTGAAAGAACAGCTGTTTATGCCAGGGTGGAATTTGGTTCCAGTCAAATCAAGGCTAGCAATCAGCCAGTTAGAGTATTGATTTAAAAAATTGTGATGGTTACTAAATGAAATGTCGATAGTCATCTTTTTCCCTGTAGTAGAGATCTGATCTGTCAAGAATAGTATAGATTTTGTGTCTATTGTGGTAGAGCAAAATTTGTGTCTTGAAGTCTATATTTCTATTATGAAGTCTATAGTTCCTAACAATATATAAAGAACTCGGTGGATTCTCCTTCTCACTGCTGTGTAACAAAAGATGAATTGCGCCTCCCAAGAGCATACTGGAAATTGGGGAAGTAAGTATTCATAATAAGAATAGAACACCTACAAAGCAGAATTTTGCTTTTGTAGTGTTACTAGCTGTTTAAAGAAAAGATCACTCCATAAATGTCTGCATCTGACAGACACAGGCTAGTTCATTTGGTGTTGTGCAATTAAAAAGGAGTGTTCTATAATAATATAACATTTGTAACATTTATGTGTCTCACACCCACACCCAAGTACAGGTGGGAGGCACCCCATGGAAGATGAGAGGAGGAGAAAAAAGCAATTACGTGTCTGGGGAACCTGCAGGACACCACCTAAAGGTCAGAGCTTTATCCCAAATGCTCTACAATGGCAGGCCAAAGCTCTTTCTTACATTTGCAGAGGACCTGTGCCTTGGATCCCAGCTGAATGAAGGATTGAATGAATGAAGGTGTGTGTTTGGCCCTGCTCTGCAGGAGGACAAGAGCACATGGACAATTCTTATTTTCCCCTGGATTCTTGCAGCCTTTCCATGTAATTAGCACAGACACCATTCTTTGATAACTTGTAGGAATGGGAATTGAGTCATTTGGAGGTGGTCCTTTCTCTTAGGAGAACAGGCATTTCCTACTGCCATCTTCTGGATTTGATCACAACAACATAATTTAGAACACCTCAGAAAGAGAAATTGGAAGATGCCCCCATCCCAAAACAAAACAAACAAAAACAACTGTGGGAACCTTTCTTTGATGAATGCGTTTCAGAGGGCTACAGTGATGCACACATGCTCCTGGCCACTGAAGTGGCATATCTGGAAGGGACCTTCTATTTTTCCTGACCTCTTTGCTTGGAGGCAGGGCCAAAAGGCTAAAGGGCACCTGCCTCCTATCCAAACTAGGGATGGGCACATAATGGGAAAATAATGTTTCATTTCATTTCATTTCGTGCTCACCCTGTTTTGTTTCATTTCATTTCTTATGAAAATTTGTTTTACAAATTTCATATGAAATGAAATGAAACAAAATGAAATGGCCCCCCTGGGTCCTAGAGGCACCAGATTTGGTGCCCTGGACTGTGAGAGCCATTTTTAAAGGGCTCCTGCTGAGCTGTCAATGGCTGGAGCCCTTTAAACCTGGTCCCCCTGGTGCTGACTGGGCAAGGTTTAAAGGGTTGAAGACATTGACAGCTTAGCAAGAGCCCTCAGAAAATGGTTGGGAGGGCAGTTCTGGTAATCCAGTCCACCTCATACCAGCTGGGGCAGGTTTAAAGGGCTCCAGCCATTGACAAAGTGGCAGGAGCCCTCAGAAAATGGTGCAGAGGGCAGCACAATTGCCAGAACTGCCCTCCGCACCATTGTCTGAGGGCTCCTGCCAAGCTGTCAATGGCTGGAGCTGTTTAAATCTGACCCAGTCAGTACCAGAGGGTCCCCCTGGTATCGAATGGGCCAGGTCTTAAAGGGCTTCAGCCATTGACAGCTCGGCAGGAGCCCAAAAATGTTGGAACAAAATGCTTAATTTCAATGGGAAAATGACCGTTTCGGTTTGTCTGTAACAAAATGCTGCTTCCTTGTTTTGTTATATAACAAAATGACAAAACAGCATTTCGTTTTTTGTTTCCTGCCCATCCCTAATCCAAACCATTGTCTTCTGTAAGTGCTCCAATCTATTGCTTGTGAACATAGATAAGAGAAAATATAACAAGGCTTCTGGGAGGAAGGCAGCAGTCTGCACTACATTTCCTCTCAGCTGGCTGAGAAAAGGCATTTGTCACTGTCTGTCTTCTTTTTGTCCTGCAGCCAAGGTAAGCTTGGCTTAAAAACTCCTCTAGCGAATTCCCAACAAACAACCTTGCAGCAGTAAAGACAGTTTACCTTCTTCTGCTCACTACCATTCACACTTGTTGGAAAACACCCAAGTGAGAAGTGGTTAACTGATGAAAAAGGGCTCTGCTTCTGGAATTTTCCCTAGTGTTGTGTCACTGTCCTGTAGTAGGCCATCTTGACTGCTGCTGTTGGCAATGTCAGCATTCAGGCTGCCCTTTGCTATGTAAAGCTTGGCATCCTTTTTCCTGCTGGCAACCCGGGCATAATATATTGCAGCAAAACTGGGGCATTCCCAGGCTTGCTTATTTATCTACTTATTTACTTACATCCTTACAAGTAACCCCCACCTATTGTGGGGGTTAGGGACCCGACCTGACCTGTGATAATTGAAAATCCATGATATGCAGATGCAGGGTCAAGTGGGGACTGGGGTTATGCTGGAGAACTCAGAAATGCTTTTCTGAGAACCGGAAGAGAAGTCACTTCCGGTTCACCAAAAAGCATTTCTGAGTCCTCCAACATGCCCAGAAAGCCCCTCGGAGGCCCCAAAAGTGCTTTCTAGAGATCAGGAGGTAACTTCCAGTTTTTTTGTTCAGCAAGAAGCAATTTTGGGGCCTCCAACATCCTGGAAAGGCCATTGGAGTCCCTTTTGGGGCGGCACAAGGCCTGGGGTAAGTGTAGGAGGCCTGAAATAGCTTACTGGGACTGCAGTATACCAACTGCAAAAGAGCGGGGGGTTACTTACTTACTTTTACTTGTTAGATTTCTGTATTGCCCATCCAGCTGCAAGGCTACTCTTTCAATCGGGGGGGGGGTACAAAACCACAATATCCTGCATTCATAAACCTGAGAATTTTTAAAGAAGGGAATTGTCTTCCTCTCTCTCTTCTACCTTTTAAACTCCTAGGAGCTTTAAAACAGCAAACAGCAACATCAGGGAATATATTTCCTGTAGTCTGAACTGAAATTGGTGGTTATATCTCCTCAGAAGTCTATACAAGTCTCTTTCTAGTGCAAGTGTAGCCTGTGACATTGGTATAGTAAGTGTGTGTGTGTGTGTGTGTGTGTGTGTGTGTGTTTATAGATTCTGTTGCTTGGTCCTTTTCCTCTTTCCATGGTTTCCTGCTCTTAGAGCAAATCTCTGAGATTAGATTTGGAAGGGGATGGATGGGAAGAGCTGCAGAGAGAGTGGCTCGTGCTTGATGTTTGTTATTGGCAAAAGCCTCTAAAATCACTGTATGAAGTGCAGGACAAGCACAGCTTGGCAAGAGCTATGTTTCCCCTGAAGTTCCCTTTCTGACCCAAGTCCCTGTGCTAATTGCAAGTTTAAACTTGAAGACATGATAACTTTTTAGTGTGACATTTAATCAGCAGAAATGGAAAAGCATTCCTGATCAAAGCAATTCCTCCCACCCTCTGGCCAGAAACTTCACTGAGTCACCGTTCATTTCTCCCTCAGCTGCAAGGGCTTCATTTTTTCATATCTTCCACCTATTTTGTATAATCTAGGACAGGCCTGCCCAAAGTCCGGCCCGGTGGGCAAATCCGGCCCATCAGGCCATTCTGAGTGGCCCGTGGCTGGCCGCCCGCCCCTCCCTCCCCCTCCTTCACCCCATTTTTTTAAAAAAATCTTCCGCCAACACTGACACTGCCGGGAAGCTTGAGGGGCTGGGCGGGCTGGCCGGCCAGTGAGCAGAAGCTTGTGGGGCTGGGTGGGCAGGCGAGGGGGTGGGCCACCACCACCAGCACTGCCAGGAAGCTTGTGGGGCTGGGGGTGCGTGCGGGGTGTGTGTGGGCAGGCCGCTGCCTCTGGCATAGCCAGGAACATTGTGAGGTTGGGCGCACGTGCAGGGCAGTGATCAGACAGGCCTCGCCACCGGCACCACTGGGAAGCTTGGGTGGCTGGACAGATGGGCGGTCTGCCGCCACAGGCACTGCAGGGGAATGTGTGGGGGGTGGGAAGGACAGCGGGCCTCTGCCACCACCAAGGAGCTTTGGGGTGGGCTGGCGGGCGAGCTGTTGCCACCGCTGGGAAGCTTGGGGGGGTGTGCAAGGTCACACAGATCGCCTCTTCCAAGGGGCAACCTGTGGCCACGGCGCCCTGTGTTTCCTTTGGTCCCCACCTCCCTCCCTCCCTCCCTCCCTTGGTCCCCGCCTTCCTTCCTTCCTCTCTTGGTTTCCACCTCCCTCCCTCCCTCCCTTGGTCCCCCCCTTCCGTGGGGTTGCAAGGGATCAGTGGGTGGTGCTTATGGGTCAGTGGGGTGGCAGGATCAGGGAGCAACTGGCCCCTGACACATTCTCAGCCACCAAATCTGGCCCTCCTTACAAAACATTTGGGCACCCCTGATCTAGGAGATTCATACAGTCAGGTCCACCTCTGGGATAATTAATACTTGTGCAGTGCACCACCAAGTCAGTTTTGACTTATGGCAATCTATTCCAAGGTTTTCCAAACAGAGAATACTCAGAAGTGGCGTTGCATTCCCCACTTCTGGTTATGCCTAGCTTGCTCAAGGCCACACAAACTAACTTTTCCAAGATGAATGGCCAGGAAAAAGCAGAAAAGCAAAGTGTTCTGCTTGTATACACCCCCACACCACTTCAAGTAGTCTCTGGGCAGTTTACTGTTTTAATTACAGGGCGTTTATACACGACCCATAAGCTCCGCTGCAAATGGCTGCAAGCTCCAGAGCTTAAAAATGTTTCCCCACCAGCTCCGGAGTTTGCAGACAATTAAGTGCGACCCCGCCCACTTTAGCGCGACCCAGCGCACTTTTCTTGTACCTTCTCTTTGGAGGTGAAAAATCTTTGATGCGGTGCAATGATAGTGAGTGCGGGGCTCTCCTCGCTTCTGTTTGCTGCTTTTTGGCTCCCGCCCCTTTAAGAGCTACTTTTACAGAGACGAGAGGCAGAACGAGGTGAGCGGCATGCTTTTCTTTCTCTTTTTCTCCCTCCCTCACACAGCCAGCAACCAGGAAGTGTGGAGGGGGGTGGGGACAGAGGAAGAGCAACGAACCCCTAAGATCTCTGGTCCGAATTTAAGTGGCCAGCGTATCTTAGGGGTCGTGTAAAAAGGCCCACAGTATGGAGGCTACACATTGCCCCCCCCCAGCAAGCTGGGCAGTGGGCACTCATTTCACTGACCTTGGGAGGATGGAAGGCTGAGTCAAACATGAGCTTGCTACCTGGGATTGAACCCCAGGTCGTTGAGCACAGTTTTATCTTGCAGTACAGGCATTTAACCACTGTGCCATGGGGCTACCTAACTCCCAACATCTGGCTCCATAGCCAGATGCCTAGCCCGCCAATATAATCATTGAACAATACATTGTTTTTTTAATATTTCAACATTAGACTAACAATATCATATCACTACTATTTAACTATAAACTATATAATTGCAGTCTTCTTGTTCTTCTTGCATCCTTCTTCAGCCAACGATATGACACAATTGATGACTTCAACAAGCAATTCAGTTAAAAGTCTAACATCTTTCAATCCTTTGGTTAGAAACACCGTCTAGCATCTTTAAATATTTTGGTTAGGAACATCATCATTTTGCCACCCATATCGGAACAGTTCTTTATAGTCCTTTTCATCAACACACACACACACACAAAAACCTTTCTTGCTTCAAAAAAGAGTTTGGACGATCTCAACAATGTTTCCACATCACTCCTCACCAGCATTTTCTCCAACTTTGTGTGATGATTATTTCATACAGTTTTCATATTTAGGAATGCCGCCACACTCTGACTTTGGATCCATGTTGACACTTTACACCAGGGGTCATCAAACCATGGCGGGGGGCTGGGTGCGACCCCCAGGGTCTTGAATCTGTCCCCCCAGGACCAGTTGCAGACCCCCACCTACCCTCTGCTTTGCGAGCAAGCCAACCTCCACAGCTGCTTCTATTGCTGAGGCAGTTCAAAGCAGTGGGGTATGTCACTTCCCCCACTCCCACCACCCACTGCCCGGATGATAGGCACATCATAGGAAGAAATGGAGCTTCTTCCCACCCACCCAGCTCCCTCCGAGCTGCTGCCTTGCTCCATGGAGGGAGTGAGGGGAGGAGGAAGCCCAGCCACGGCCGGAGGCCAAGGCCACCACCACCACCACTGGGTTAGAGACCAGTGAGGAGGTGGTGGCAGAGAAAGAAGGGAAGGGATGGGAAGGCCAACGGTGGCCTGGTGGGGCTGCATTTGTCCCCAGTTGGTGATGGGTAGGCTGGCGAGCCAATAGAGCACCGCAGCCTGGCTGGGCTTGGCCAGTGAGTGGGCAGCAGGTGGCTTTGGGTAGGCCTTCCTGCCTCCCCTCCCTCCTTTCCAGCTCTTGTTCCCTCCCTCCCTCCCTCCCTCCCTAACTTGCAGCGCACCAAGTCGGGCCAGGCTGGGCCAGGTGAAGAGAAGTGGCAGCTTTCCCTCTGGGGCACAGTGAGGACGTGATGGCCAGGGCGCACAGCTGGATCCGCACACAGTGGCACCAGCATTGCTGCCCTTGCTGCTGCTGCTCCTCATCCTGAGTGTCCAACCAGAAGGTGACTCCTGAATTTGCCATTCTCTTCCCAACTGAAGGAAGGAAGGATTCCTGTCAGCTGCTTTTCTTATATCTTTTAAAACTTTGCTGCAGATCCTCCCAGCAGCGGCATCTCAGTGTGGCGATCTGGAGCAAGAGGCATTGCTGGGGGCCTGGTGATGCACTGATCATGGGTCAATTGTAGGAGAGCTCCACCCACTTGCCCCTCCCCCTTTTTATGTCAGCCTTTTTTTGGCAGGGGGGTACTGGGGGTGGTGGACCAGCCCACTGTTTGAAAACTTTGGGGACCCTTGCTTTACACCATGCCAGCATTGGTATCCATTTTACTGCTGTGACCTTTACATTTCTGCCTCCCGAGATGAACAAATGCACAAGCCTGCACCAAACATTCACTGGATGTCTTTGCTTAGTTTTTAACTACAGTTCTCTCTAGACTAAGCCTATGCCTTTTAATTTTTCCTCTTGACTTTTGTATGTTCCTCAAATGATTTATGTCTCTCATAATGACACCCTTCATTTCTAAATGCTTTTTTAGGGCCTTTTTACACGACCCCTAAGATCCGCTGGCCACTTAAATTCGGACCAGAGATCTTAGGGGTTCGTCACTCTTCCTCTGTCCCCACCCCCCTCCGCACTTCCTGGTTGCTGGCTGCGTGAGGGAGGGAGAAAAAGAGAAAGAAAAGCATGCCGCTCACCTTGTTCTGCCTCTCGTCTCTGTAAGGCCATCAAGTCCAACCCCCTCGTCTCTGTAAATGTAGCTCTTAAAGGGGCAGGAGCCAAAAAGCAGCAAACAGAAGCGAGGAGAGCCCCGCACTCACTATCATTGCACCGCATCAAAGATTTTTCACCTCCAAAGAGAAGGTACAAGAAAAGTGCGCTGGGTCGCGCTAAAGTGGGCGGGGTCGCACTTAATTGTCTGCAAACTCCAGAGCTGGTGGGGAAACATTTTTAAGCTCCGGAGCTTGCCGCCATTTGCAGCGGAGCTTAGGGGTCGTGTATAAACGCCCTTAGAGACAACTCTGTCTACATGTTTGTGCCTACTTTGCTCTGCCCTGTGTAAAACACACCTCTAACCATTCTCTTCTGAGCTAGATTCCTGTCAGTACTTTTCCTATATCTTTTAAAACTTTGCTGAGATATTTAAAACTTCAGCCTCTTCCCTTCAGTAACCTAAGTTTCTTTGGTTTCATCGCTCTAGTTTCTCTGTCTCCTCTAACTAAATTGTTATGGGCTCTTTTGAATATCTGTTGTCTGTTTTCCTTTTTGTTGTTCAGTCGTTCAGTCGTGTCCGACTCTTCATGACCCCATGGACCAGAGCTCGCCAGGCCTTCCTATCCTCCACTGCCTCCCGGAGTTTTGTCAAATTCATTTTGGTTGCATCGATGACACCGTCCAACCATCTCATTCTCTGTCGTCCTCTTTTCCTTTTGCCTTCGATTTTTCCCAGCATCAGGGACTTTTCCAGGGAGTCCTCTCTTCTCATGAGGTGGCCAAAGTACTGGAGCCTCAGCTTCAAAATCTGTCCTTCCAGTGAACATCCGGGGTTGATTTCTTTCAGGATGGATAGGTTTGATCTCCTTGCAGTCCAGGGGACTCTCAAGACTCTCCTCCAGCACCACAGCTCAAAAGCATCGATTCTGCGGCGATCAGCCTTCTTTATAGTCCAGCTCTCACTTCCATACATCACTACTGTTTTCCTTAACTATCTCTAATTCTTCATGTAAACTATTATTTTTTTTTCTCCCTGTGGCATTACATCGATCTCCTTATACAGCAATTTCTTTCTAATGTGAATGGTTCAGATTATATTGGCTACCTATGTTCCTCCACAGCCTTAGAAAATTCTGTCGTACTGTCTCTGTGCTTCTGACCTGCCTCAACTGAAACAACATAATAGTTATTAATGACAGTTAAACTGCACCTTTCGCCAACCACTTTATCTGGCTGTCTCTCTGGGTTTAATTCCTTAACTTGAGACATTTCTTCACTATTTTTTAAGGATGTTCTTATTTTCAGATTTTGGTGCCATCTTGAATTTCTTTATCCAATGCACTCTGCACATGCTCTATGGCATCAATACCAATTAAACACATAGCTGGAATTTGACCAGAAATTCCTACTTCCCATGATTTCTCCCAATAACTAAATTGAATGCTTACTCTGGCCACCTGCAATTTTACTAATTCAGGTCCCATTCCTTTCACTAATATCCATCTATTCTGTAGTATATGAGTTGGATTTATTCCTTCAGGCCTAACAATTGTAATTTCTGAACTTGAATCTACTAATCCCATATAATCCTGTCCATTTATGTTTATCTGCTCTCCAGATTTCCTCAAGAAATCCTTGACTCTATCTTTGCCTGTATGGGCAAAATAACAGTGGACAATTTTCCTTTTGTCTCAGCAATGACAATTTATGCCCTCAGCAGGGAGTATTCATTCAGCCAGAGACCCTTCTAGTTGACACTTCACTCAACTCTTTATTTCTTCAACCCAAGTGAAAGTTTTAAAGCTGCATTTTAGGCTTTCTTCCTTTAACTATATTTAGGTCTGGTTCTTCAAGGCACAACTGGATCTCTTCTCCGATCCCACAGGCTGCCTACCAAATTGTGATGTATACATCCACACTCTTACTGTTTCTACTGCCACCACCAGTTCCTTGGACACCTTTATTTTTTATTAATAAGAGAGTCTGTCACCAAGGCATATATTTTCAAAGTACAACTTGTAATGTTTATTGATTTACAATTGGATTTTCAATAGGATTCATATAGCGCTGGCCGAATAACTTATATGTTTGAATAAAACTTAGTTCACAATACTTCTTATTTATTCACACAGTTACTTTTTTTATAACAGCAACTATATTTATATAACTATCTTTATACCAGACCCTCAAGACTTCCCTCCTGATTGACTGCTAAATAACTATCTCAGATCTTAACTGTTTTAGGACTTTGGCTTCTCTCTTCTTACCACAAGGTTCCATATACCTGAATTTATATAATGTAGCCACATTCAGAAAATCTAAGCATACACATAAATATTCATAAATAATATTACATAGTCATAAGCAACCCACTGGCAAACCACTCCAATATTCCTGCCAAGAAAACTCCATGGACATGGAGTCATGAAGAGTTGACTGTAATGACACAACACACACATACACAAGAGGAGGGCCTGGACATTCATGTTCATCATCCATGGCTGTGGCATATATTCAATCAAAACTAACATTCTCCTGAATTTTTTCACTGCTCTCTAGTAAGCATCCTTGGTTGTAGGGCACATATGAGTGTGATATGCAATGGCAGTAGTTCATGTATGACAGTGGGGGTAATAATGAGATCACAGGAAGCTCCTCTCCCCACTTGTAGGTTGTAATGTTGATCACTTCAGTTGGCTTCAAAACATAGTAAGTTCTCCCTGGCGAGTCTGAAAGGCCTCCTACTCACATAAAAGCTGAGGAAGTTATTTTTAGGTAAATTATTTTTAAGTAATTCCAAGGCTCAAAAAAGTATTTAATTAACAATTAATTATGTTATAGCTACCATTTTTAATAGTAATGCTCCTGATGTTGGCTACAGCCCATAAAAGCATGTAATAAATAATGTGTGATTAGTCTCTGTAGTGCATTAAACCTTCTGTTGTATCTTTACTGTCACCACTCTCAAAAATACAATAATTAAAACACTTTTAGTAACATAAAAAACCTGAATGCCACATGTTGCTGGCCTGTGGTATGAAAGTCGTCTTCTGCCCCACCTCATCAGTGCATTTCATCAATTGCAATTCCCTCAGTACATTACCTGTAAGCCTGCGTACCCTATGGTCTCCTCTGTGGTGATGGTTCATCATAGTGACACATATAACTCCCCTTCCTAATCTTCCAGATGGGAGGGGGGTCCTTATATTGAAAGCTTTTAGGTAGAATTTGCCTGAACAGCAAATCCACCTGCTAACATCTGATTAGCTTTGGATTTCCTTCCTTGGCTGGAGGTTGGACTTGTTGGTCTTTGGGATTCCTTCTTCTCTACAATCTATAGGTCTTTGAGTTTAGGTGTATCTTTCTCCTGGACACTTACAGTGGGGACTATTTCTACGGGGTGAATAAGGTGGACATTCAGTCTTTATTTTGAGCTGGGATGGGTGTCAAGATGGGTGCCAGACAACACCTACCGGGGGACAACAGCTGTGTTCCCACCTCAAGTGGCAGGCGATCTTGAGTGGTGGTGCTTCTGCATTTGTGCTTTTGTTTCCTCATTGCCTCTTCCATCTTTTTGTAAATCTGTTAAGAAACTGCCTTTTATTAGGAAGCACTCCAAGTCATAGGCAATACCCAAGTTGGTTAAGAGTCACCTTCCTTCTAGTTGGCTCCATTATAAACTGTTCTTTTCTTAGGTGTAATAAACATAGTATTTACTGCACTGTAGCCCATACTAATTTCCAGTTATTTCCAAGTATGCTTGTTAAGAAACTTGGGGGAGGGGGACCCACACAATTTACTCAAAATATACTGCTGGAGGATAACTTTGTGGATTCCATGGGCCTTCAGAAAGACAAAGTGTGCTCTAGATCAAAGCAGTCATGAAATAGGCTTAGTTGATCAAGATAGAGACTAGAACAAGAGCAAGTTGTGTTTGCCAGAGATATTTTTCTGCTTACATAGCCAACTGTAATTTGTGGAAGCTCTGAACTAATTATCTATGTCTGGAAACAGCACTTCTAAAACACAAAATGAAATTCATGCCAGTGATGCTTCAATAGATTCTATAGCACTATTTTAATAATTAACACCTTCTTTTTCAACATGTCTGTGAAAATACCTGTCATGGTGCAACCAGACTTTTTCTGTAAATTGGTAACCTACGGGTGCACCTGAAAGCACAGCTCTGTTAAAAAAGAAACACCCAATTTAATAATCCTCCTTCTCCATGGATTCTTGTAATGAAATAATTCCTGTTTCACAACTTACTAAAAACATTTGCATCATTTAAAAAGTTCAGAATTTCAGTTGATTTGATTTCAAAGTACTGAATTTCCAAATATTACTGGGATTACGTCTTCTACTATAGCTACTGTGAATGCCAAATTAATTTTTTTTCCTTCAGAGAGAAATAGCACAGATTATCATTTTTACAGGAACTACTGTTCTGATTGGATCGCTCCTTATAGCAACAGAAATTATCTTGTTCAGGCAAAGCCCTCTTCTGATGACTGATCTCAGAGGTCTGCTCAGACATGAAACTATTAGCAGAACTGCTCTAGAGTTTGTTATCCACCAGAACCCTTTTCCCCAAAGCAGCAGATCAAGTAGGGGCTGATCCATCCCTCCTCTAGCCCAAGGACACAGCCACTATGTTGATACAAAGTTGGGCTAAAATGAAGGAGAATCATAGAGTCATAGAATCATGGAGTTGGAAGAGACCTCAAGGGCCATCCAGTCCAACCCCCTGACATGCAGGAACTCCCATCAAAGGACCCTCAACAGATTGCCATTCAGTCTCTGCTTAAAAACGTCAAAGAAGGAGACTCCACCACCCTCTGTGGCAGCATATTCCACTGCCAAACAGTTCTAACCATCAGTAGTTTTTCCTAATGTTCAGATTGAACCTCTTTTCCTATACTTTGAAAGCATTGCCCCGAGTCCTAGCCTCTGAAGCCATGGAAAACAAACCAGCTCTTGCTTTGATATGACATCCTTTCAAATATTTAAACATGGCTATCATATCTCCATTCAACCTTTTTGTAAGACTATGCATTTGCAGATCCCTAAGTCACTCCTCATAAGACGTGTTCCAGACCTTTAACCATCCTGGTTGCCCCCCTTTGGACCCTCTTGAGGTTGTCAACATCCTTTTGGGTAAGAAGAAGGGAAATCTGAGGTTGGACAAAACAAAGAGGGACAAGAAGCAGGAAAGGAGGAGGTAATGGCATTGGGAGGCTGGCCAGAGAAAAAGGAGGAGGTTAGATGGGAAGAGATAGTGGAGATAGTAAAGGAGGACCCTTGGACACAAGAAGTGGCAGAGGGGGAGTGGCGGGAAAGAAAAACAGCTAAACCACCATATTGGAGCCAGACTGTGGGGAGGGAGCAAAGGAAGCAAGCTCAGGCTTTCTTCGTGTAAGAGGCAGGGAGGAGAGAAATGCAGAAACATTGTGAGAAGAGTGGGAGAGATGTCTATCTACCCCTGGAGCAGAGAAGGGGAAGACATATTCCATTCTGAGGGTTTAGAAGGTCCCGGGAAAGCAAGTCTCGAGATTCCAAGCCAAAATACTTCACTGAGAGAAGGTATGGCTGTATTGGACCTGGGCCATGGACCTGAGTGGGACTTACCAATGTTGTGGTGGACTGCTGAGCCTGATTTAACACCTGGGCAAGTTGCAGAGTTCTGGTCGGAGGTGGAACCCCTACTCCCAGAAAGTGAGGACTTTGCTAGTGATGACCCTGGTTCAGTTTTTGTTAGCAATAAAAGTTCTAAGCATACTCTTGCCTCAGACTCTTCTGTGCCAGTGTCGTATGGACCAAAAGGGGGAGATCCTCAAATGTAGACATTGTATATCTTGACTTCAGCAAAGCTTTTGACAAAGTGTGCCATTGATATTCTAATTAGCAAGCTAACTCAGTATGGGATAGATGGGCAACGGTCAGGTGGATAGCAGCTGGCTACAGAGTTGTATTCAGGATGATTTGGAAGTTGAGTCATGGCTACTGGACTTCTTTTGAGAGATAGAAATGTTTCGCTGTTCATCCAAACAGCTTCATCGGTCTGAATACAGCTAGTGCAAATCCTCCATCTTATAGTCAGCTTTGACCTCTTGTCACTCTGGCCTGAATTAGGCTCATAAGATGAACAATGGCCTAAATAGGCTTGTTAGGGAGACAATAGTATCCTTAGCCTTAAGGTGAACAATGGCCTAAGGTGGTGAAACCTATCAAGAATGGGTCGTTAGCTATGGCCTTGGTGGTGAAGGCTTTTTGATTTGTCTGGGTACTTTGGAAAGCACAGCCTGATAAGTAGCAGATAGACTATGCCGGAGCCCACCACCTCTGTTGAGGGAGGGGTTTTCAATGCTCACATGAATGGCCTCCCTCACTCCTCTTTCAAACCACCTCTCTTCTTTGTCTAATATGTGTACATCCTCATCTTTGAAAGAGTGCCCTTTGTCCTTCAAATGGCAGTGTACTGCTGATTCTGGTCCTGAGCTGTTACCCCTCCTATGTTGGGCCATCCTTCTGTTTAATGGCTGTTTAGTTTCTCCAACGTAGAGGTCTGAACACTCCTCACTGCATTGGACTGCATATAATATATTGCTCCTTTTATGGTTTTTTATCGGATCCTTTGGGTGGACAAGTCTCTGCCTTAGTGTGTTAGTGGGTTTGAAATAAACAGGGATGTGGTGTTTGCCAAAAATCCTTTTAAGCTTCTCCAACACTCCAGCCATGTAAGGAATGACCAGGTTCGTCCGTCGGGTCTGGGTGTCAGACTGATCCCTTGTTCTTCTGGGATGGCCCACTGCTTTGTTGAAGGCCCACTTTGGATATCCACAGGCCTTAAGTGCTGTCTTCAGGTGCCTGTCTTCCTTCTTCTTGGCTTCTGTGGAGGTGGGGATGCTCTCTGCTCTGTGGCTTAGGGTCCTGATATTAGACAAAGAAGAGAGGTGGTTTGAAAGAGGAGTAAGGGAGGCCATTCATGTGAGCATTGAAAACCCCTCCCTCAACAGAGGTGGTGGGCTCCGGCATAGTCTATCTGCTACTTATCAGGCTGTGCTTTCCAAAGTACCCAGACAAATCAAAAAGCCTTCACCACCAAGGCCATAGCTAACGACCCATTCTTGATAGGTTTCACCACCTTAGGCCATTGTTCACCTTAAGGCTAAGGATACTATTGTCTCCCTAACGAGCCTATTTAGGCCATTGTTCATCTTATGAGCCTAATTCAGGCCAGAGTGACAAGAGGTCAAAGCTGACTATAAGATGGAGGATTTGCACTAGCTGTATTCAGACCGATGAAGCTGTTTGGATGAACAGGGAAACATTTCTATCTCTCAAAAAAGAAGTCCAGTAGCCATGACTCAACTTCCAGATAAACTCACCTGGATGACTGAGAATCTTCACAGATATATTCAGGATGATGATTCTTCTTAAACTGGGAGGAGGTAACAAGCTGGGTACCCTAGAGCCCAGTGCTCTTCAACATTTTTATTAATGACCTGGATCACAGGGTGCAGGGAATACTAATCAAATTTGCAGATAACATAAAATTCGGTGGAATAACTAATAGGAATTTTGAAGATATCCAGAGCCCATTTTTGGTACAGTACATGTATTTGAGAAAGGAAAAAGATATACTCCCAGTAAAGATTCAGTGTATTTCTGTGAAAGAACTGGGGCAGCATTAGAAAGAGGTCAACCAACAAAGCAATAGTATAATAAGTGGGTTTTGAATAAAAGAATAATCCCGAGGGTGAAGGGTTCACAAGTTACATAATATTTTGCATTGTTTGCTTTTTAGTGTGTGTGTGTGTGTGTGTGTGTGTTTGTGTGTATTTGTCTGATTGGTGTTCTTACATTATTCTTTTCTTCATTTTTCTTTACTGAATTTGAAGGATTATAATCTTATGAGACTTTTTCAACAAATGTTCGTATTGCATAATTTTCTTTAACAAATGTAAAAAATAATAGACGCTTAGATGCCCATTTTGCATCCTTTTGTCCCATGCCTGCTATAATATCATATTCATAGGTGGCCCAAGCCTGAGCCATTATGGCCTGGAAGGGTAGAAGGCTCTAATTGTGATGGAGGTGACACACTGTGTGTAATCCTCACCCTCCACTCCCAAGTGTGTCAGAACTTGGCTCTATCTTGGGCCTTTTTTGGGGGACGACAGCAGAAAATAAATAAAGGGAATAAACTCTGTGCTAGTGTCACAGAGATCTCCAAGTTATGGGGAGAAACACTGAAGAGGAGCAGATGTAAACTCATACTGCAACTAGAGCCCTTCATACCGAAATGTACACTGTAATGTACGAATAGGGCTCTGGCTATCATTTATTTGCCTTATGTTTTAAAGCCACTTGGATTTCAAATGCACCCAAAAGAGTCTTGTTTCTGCTGTCAAAGTCATGTACGGCTCTTACATAAATGGTGGGGCAGTCATGAACAAGGCTGGAGACCGCCTGGGCGTACTGATGAAACAGTATTAATTTCCATTTATGCAGCAACTACGTTCAGATTGGTTTCTTGAGCTGAAATATCAGAGGGATTAATCACACTACCAAAGAGGTATAATAGAACAGAGATTTAAAGACACACGCTTATACTCCAGGAGGCCTCTGTAAGTGTCAGATGAAAATGTTAAATTGCTTGAGAGATGGATGAGCCAGTCATGTCCCTTTTAATTGGATTGACATCATTTTTTTGCAAGGGCACTTTTATTATAAATTGATCAGATACCATCTAGTGCATTTTAACCTGGACACCAGCAAACATACACTCTCCTTCCCCCACTCCAGATTAAAGGCATGTTCTATCTATTTCCCCTAACCCAGCATAGCTCAGTTTAATTTTCAACCAGAATATTTTCCTAACTTTAGCAGAGAGCTCCCTGTTTGATATGCTGTGCCAAGCTTTTAATTAGCAAGGCTGTCAGTGGCAATACACCTGTGAGGATGCTGAACAGAGAAGCAGAGGAAGTGAGAAAATTATATATGGGTGAACATGTGCTTGTATATACCCATTACCATGCCTGTTCTTGCTTTGTTCATGTCAGAAGCACCACAGTACAATTAATAAATATATCAAATAATTTTCACCCAAGAGTAGGCAGCATAAAGAATATCTGGAGCAGCTAAGATCAGATACGCCTTAGTATACATTAAAGGGCAAGGAGCACACAGACGTGTTTATTTTATTTATTTGTTTTAGAGTATTTTTACCCCACCTTTCTCCTTGGAAAAGGACCCAAGGCGGCTTACAGTAATGAGGGACACTATACAGTCTAGTAGTACAAAAGCGACACTCCATTAAATTTCTGTGGGATCTGTCACCTCCAGCCTGTACCCTGCTAAGAGACTTCCAAGTAGACATGGGCACGGAGTGGCGAAATTCTCGTTTCCGTTTTCGGTTCTCGTTATCGTTACGTAACGGGTAACGGTAACGAGAATCACTCCGCTCCAGCTGGAACCTGAACCGAAAAAGAAAAATTGGGTCTGATTTTTCGCTGTCGTTCATGGCATCGCGGCGATCGCGCGATGCCAAGCAGCACAGAAAAAAGTTTTTAAAATAAAATAAAAAAAACCCCAATTCCCGGCCAAAAAAAGCAGGCGAAAATATGCCTGCCTCAGTGGGGGCACCTACCAGAGAGGGGTGGTTTCTGGGGGGTCCCCGGCCTTCCCCCCCGTCTCCTGTCCTGGGCTGCTGGTACCAGGCTGGGGGGGGGGGCATCCTCGTCATCTCCATTTGCCATGCGGTGGGGGGGATCCAAAATGGCGACCGCAATATTTATTTTTAAATCATGGTCCAAAAACCCACCAAAGCACCACAGAAACATTTGAAAATTAGGTATTTTAAATGCCTGATTTTTTATAGTAGCAGCAGTGGGTTTTTCTTGCAATAAAACATCTCCATTGATTTTATTTTATTTTATTTTTATTTTATTTTTTTACACCTGCACAATGCCATGGGATGGGACCATGCAAATCTTTGGACCCATTCCACCAATCGCATGGCCAGGTTTTGACTGAGACTTCTGGATGTGCCAGAGGGCATAAAAAGCCCACTAACCCTAACCCTAACCCTAACCCTAACCCATATGCCAGTACACTGTCCTTCTTAGTGGGCCAGAGGCACCCAGAGGTGCAGCCCACTAACCCACCCTAACCTTAACCGTAACCCTAAGCCTAGCCCTTACCCTAACCCCAACCCTAACCCAGATCCGTACGCAAGTACACTTTCCTTCTTAGTGGGTCACAGAGGCACCCAGAGAGGTGCCTCCCAGCCAGAGCCCACTACCCCTACCCCTAACCTGTATGCCAGTACGCCAGTATGCTTTCCTTCTTAGTGAGTCAGAGGCACCCAGAGAGGTGCCTCTGCCACTTACCCCCCCCAACCCTAACATAATGTAAAAATGTATGGTACGCGGCGGCAATGCGAAACGCTTCCCTTCCCTTCTTAGTGGGTCAGACATCAGAGGTACCCAGAGAGGTGCCTCCAAGAGCCCACTTACCCCAACCCCAACCCCAACCCCAACACAAATGACAAACGACAAACGGAAACAACAATTTTTGAAAATTTCCTCGACAAACGGAAACGACCCGAAACAGACCCGTCCCGACAAACGACAACTCGAAACATCATTTTTCCTGGTTGTGCCCATCCAAATATACCCAGTGCTTTGTGTGACTGGGGGTTGGACTTTCCTGGGGTTCCATCTATTTTAAGAAAAACTACAGTGGACCCTTGTATAACAAATGGTTTTTATAATATAAAATCTGTACAACAAAAAAAATCCGGCAATAGGGGAAATTTGCTTAACAGAATTACCTATGGGGCGAATCCGTACAACATAAAAATGGTCGCGATTAAGGATTACTCCATTTTCAATGTATTCCTATGGGAAATTTTTATAGAGGAAAATTTGCTTAACAGAATTTCCTTTGGAATGAATTAATTCCTTTATACAAGGTACTAGACATGGGCACGACTTGGCGAAATTCTCGTTTCCGTTTCCGTTCCTCGTTTCCGTTACGCAATGGAAACGAAAACGACAATTACTCTGCCAGAACTCGAACTCGAACCGAAAAAAGAAAAATTGGGTCTGATTTGTCGTTGTTGTTCCTGGCATCGCGCGGTGATCGCGCGATGCCAAGCGCAAGTGGCACAGAAAAAAAGTTTTAAAAATAAAAAAACCCGATTCCCTGCCAAAAAAGCAGGCGAAAATATGCCTGCCTGAGTGAGGGCACCTACCAGAGGGGTGGTTTCTGGGGGGTGTCCCCGGCCTCCCCCCCTCCTGTCCTGGGCTGCTCTGGTGGGGGGCATCTTCGTCATCTCGCCAACTCGCCATGCCATGCGGTGCGGGCGGGGGATCCAAAATGGGGCAACCGCAATATTTATTTTGAAATCGTGGTCCAAAAACACACCAAAGCACCAAAGAAACATGCGAAAATAGGTATTTTAAAACTGCCTGAATTTTTACAGTAGCAGCAGTGGGTTTTTCTTGCAACAAAACGTCTCCATTGATTTTATTTTATTTTATTTTTATTTTTTTACACCTGCGCAATGATGGGCTGGCCATGGGAGTGGACCATGCAAATTTTTGGAGCCATTCCACCAATCGCATGGCCACTTGGCCAGGTTTTGACCGAGACTTCTGGGATGTGCCAGTCGGGCATAAAAAGCCCACTAACCCTAGCCCGAACCCGAACCCTAACCCTAACCCATACGCCAGTACACTGTCCTTCTTAGTGGGTCAGAGAGGCACCCAGAGGTGCACCCCACTAACTCACCCTAACCTTACCCGTAACCCTAAGCCTAGCCCTTGCGCTAACCCTAACCCTAAGCCAGATCTGTGTACTTGCATTGCACTACAGCAAGTACACTTCCCTTCTTAGTGAGCCAGAGGGCGCCCATAGGGGTCCTCTCTCACTTTGTTCCTCGCTCCTCCCCATCCCCAGCCCAAGTGCATCGTATGCCAGGCAGTGAGTCACAGAGGCACCCGAAAGAGAGGTGCCTCTGCCTGCCACTGCCACTTGGTATGCATATCCAATTGGCTATGCATACCCTTTTGTAGCGGGCCAGAGGAGGCACCCACCCCAGAGAGGTGCCTCCAGGAGCCCGCTTTCCCTTCATGGCGGGCCAGAGGAGGCACCCACCCCAGAGAGGTGCCTCCAGGAGCCCACTTTCCCTTCATAGCGGGCCAGAGGAGGCACCCACCCCAGAGAGGTGCCTCCAGGAGCCTGCTACCCCCCCAAACCAGTACTAACGACAAACGAAAAAACGACAAACAAAACGACAAATTTTTGAAAAAATTCGCGACAAACGGAAACGAGCTGAAACGGGCCGGCTCCGACACACGACAACTCGAAACGTAATTTTTCCTGGTCGTGCCCATCTCTACAAGGTACCACTGTATAGCTTTATGGTTCTGGGCATTTATTGCTGTTCCTTCAAAATCCACATATATACATAATCCTAACCACCCCCTTTGGTTTTATTCTAGAAGGGATGGGATGACAGCCAAAGAATGGATTTACACTGAATGTAGACACTTTTATTCTCTCATTGTTAGCTGCCACCTCTTCTGTGGATGTCACCGGGTACAGTGCTTGTCTGCAATTTAACTGAGTTGATCAACAGGGTTTACTTTCAGGTGGCCGCAATAATTCTGTAGTTTTCATTGAGTGCTCTCTCTCTCTCTACCTGTTTTGCATGGACTGAACTATACCAAATTGAGTGGGCATGTTCACTTACAAAGCCTAGGGTTGAGACTGCAGTTCTTAATGTTTGTGGGTGTGTGCCCCAGTTGGTTTCTGATAGGTTTTGAAGAATATTGTTTCAACTGTGGACATTTTGCTTTCTATTTTGTCAGGGTTTCTTATAGATCAGCATATAATTCAAAGTAACACATAGGTGTCTGAGCGCAAAACAGCTATTGGATAACCTTTCAGGTAGCCTAAAATTTCGGATATAAGAATCTTAGAAGAACTGCAGAGCTGGAAGACCTCCTATTGATCACCAGGTCCTGCCCCTTTCAAGAAGGCACAGTTGGGAATTGAACTCCCAACCCAGACATCTAGGCCATGAAGTTATTTAGTTACCTCATATTTATTTAACATATTTTTATCCTGCCTTGCTCCTTAGCTGTCTGGCAGTTCTGTATCTGCTTGATTCTGAGAGGGAAGGCACATATTTGAATCATCAGGTGCAACTATGTAGACATATAATATAGGAAATATTACAGGATTGGGTTGGTCTGATTTGCATTTTTTTTTCTTGTGGACAACATGATATAAAAGCCAATAAGAATCAGACCAGAGTCCCCTCCTCATCCATAGATTTCTTCCTCTACCACTGGGGCTTTATTTGCATTGGTTCAGGCAATGTGATCACCCAAATCGACACAGAAATGTGTGTGCAGGGGTGCTGGTGGTTGGTGCAATGGCCCAACAGCTGTGATGCTGGATCTTTGTGAATAATGCATTTTTAAAGGCTTGGTGCCGACACTGTTACACAGGGACACCTGCAAATAAGGCAATTTATCATATCCTATAGAATGGTTCTATTGATGGCCTCATCACCACAATGGGTTGGTAGGTATATTATGGGTTTGTGCTTCCTGTTTGTAATTGGAGCATAGACTGATGTCTCACACTATTTGCTTGCTAGCAAATATCAAGTTTGGACTAGATACATCTTGTCTTCTGCTTTTGGTAAATGTTGGGATTTTACTATCATGAAAAAGGCTAGTTGGGATGTTTCCTCGAATATTAGCTCAGATTCTCCATTGTTCACAGATACTACAGTGGAAACACTGAAAATAACATTTATGTTTCTGCTTAGGAAAATTGTCCAGAGCTTTGAAGGAAAAGTGGCCTTTGCCCCCCCCCCCCCTTTATGTTGTATATAGAGTTCCCTCATATCCAGTTTCAGGCATCCACAATATATTGTGGAACTAATTACCCACGGAGTTGGGGGATTCTATTATACTTACATTTACCCAATGGTGTACCACCTCATTGCCCAGGGGAATTGCCCAAAATGTGTTTATTGTAATGCATGACCTCAACAGAAATATACTTTCACAGCCAGCTCCAGCTTTAGGGTACCCTGAGCAAAAGGTCTCTTTGATGGAGCTCCTTCTTCCGCTATGGGACAAAGTCAACCAGCTGGCATGGTAGTGGCTAGCAGGATTCTGCCACAGAAGAATGCTCTGCTGAAGGCTCTGTGAGAAAACAAAATGGTGTCTAGACAGAGGTCCAACTACCACTTTTGATTCAGGTCCTGAAGACCACTTGGGTGTTTTTCCAAGGAGAAAGGTGGGGTAAAAATATTCATGAATAATTAAATAAATACTGGATTGTGGTCCTAGAAGGTTTCTTAGAAAGAAATGTGCTTCTGGAGGCAAAAAGATCCCCTACTCATGGCATACAGTAATTAGAACTACTTCCTCTTTGTTATTTATCTATTTCTATTATAGTACTTACAGTATACACTCCCGTTCTCTCCTTAGGGGACCCAAGGTGGCTTACAACAGCTAAAAGTGTACAACAATCAACCATTTTAAAATACTATAACATTCCCCATATTAAAAATATTTATCATATATCGCAGTTAAAACCAGGATTTTTAAAAAATACAAAACTTTAAAAAGTAATAATTAAAAGCCTCCAAGTTTAATAAACGTAAGATTTTCTGAGACACTTACTGCATAAAAGTCTATTGTGACAGGGCATGACTATGCAACTACAAATGTATGTTGCTACAATATTGTGTCCTTAGACACAATATTGTGTTAATGTACAATTTTGTACATTATTAGATTATCCTGAGGGTTTGAGGTTTGTTTGTTTTTGGGGGATTTTGCTTGTTTGTGTTTTGTTTTGGGAACTGAAAAAAATCATCACTTGGTAATGAATTACGGTACTTTGAAGTCTGGTGTTATTCATTTAATTTTGTGAAAGAATCCAACACTTGTGAGGCTTTTCGTTTGCTTGACATGGTTTCTCTATAGACACAGAATGACCGCACAGCCAGTGTGCCAACAGGATGCAGTCATATTGAGACACAAATACCTTTCTCTTGCCCTTCCTACAGTGTTTGTATCTAGACACTATCCTATTGGTCGTCACCAGTCCACCAGATTTCTTCTATGCCTGCTGCTGTATCTATCTTATCCAAAACACAGCAGATTAATTTGCTAGGTTTGGCTCAAAGGCTTTTGGTATTATCATATCTGTATGTTCTCCTAATGTTTCTGGCATGTGTATTTTCCTCTATGACTTACTGGCCATTTTGACTGGCATTTCAAAGAAATGGACCTTACAAGCTCTGGCATTCCACCTCTTACCTAGAAGTAGCAACCTAAATTAGCTATATAGGGTTTCATAAATACATTTCCATATATTAATGGCACCACTTTCTACCACGGCCACTGATTTCTCCTCAGGGCTGTCTAGAGAAAGGGTGACACCCATAACAGGTTACTAATACTTGCCAAAGGAGTCCTTCTGAGGATCCTGTGACTCACAGAGACCCGTTTTAAGGGGCAGCCATGAGACTGTTTTGTCTACACTTGTGTGTGTTTTCCTATCAATTGTATTGGCCGCCAAATGTTTTCATATACTGATTTTAATTTCTTTATGACATTCTAAATGGCTCTTTTGTATTTGTTGCATGCTGCCTTGATAGCTGCAGCAGAAAGGTGGTATTAAAATACTGCACACATATATGTACACAAATCAGAGAAGCAAATCATGGAATTCAAATCCACAAGATGTAGTGATAGCCAATACCATGGATAGATATAAGGCTATTAGTGGTTACGAGTGGTTCCACTCAGGACACTAAAATCTAGAGAACATCAAAATCTAAAGCTTAATCTACAGATTGACATTGAAAAAAAGAAACAGCAACACCCATCATTGCTATTCATTCTCCACATTCTCTCCTCTGTTGTTGTTGTTGGTTTTTTTTTTTTTTTTTTGCAGGGGTTGGCCTAAGTTTGGGAAACTACATTCTTCTCTCCTTTGTGTGTGTGTGTGTGTGTGTGTGAGAGAGAGAGAGAGGGGGAGGGGGTTCTTCTATACCTAGCTCCCTGAGCTCTTTTCCTATGAAGATGCCGGCCACAGAGTCTGGTGAAATTTCAGGAAGAAAAACTTCCAGAACACAGCCCAACGACCCGAAAAACTCACAGCAGCTCTAAGAGAGATGTTTATTCATCATGGTGGGGTGGATGAAAAACAACGCTGATTGCCCTGGGAACCAAAATTGCTTGTTACAACTGTGGCTGGTAATAGTCATGTTGTCAATCAAAAACATCAGACATATTATTCCTCCCAAAACCAGCTGCTGGAGAACATGAATGGGAAGGTTCCAGTTGTGCTCATTAGTGATGGGCACAAAGTGCCAAAATGGTGTTTTGTTTATTAATTCATTCCCCCATGCCGTTTCATTTCGTTAATTACGCTGTAGCGCAGGCCGGTCGGCTTTTTTCTTCTTCTGCCAGCTCACGGGCCGGTTTGGCGGCCTGCAGGTTGGGTCCTGGGGCTAAGGGGCTAGATCGTTTTTTTATTTTTATTTTATTTTTTTATTTTTTCTTCTGCTGGCCATGGACCAGTTCGGCGGCCCGTGGGTCATGTCCGGTGCTTGCGGGCCAGATTGTTTTTAAAAATTTTATATATATTTATTTTTCATTCTGTCAGCCCGCGAGCTGTTACGGCGGCCCATGGGCCAGATCGGGGTTTTTAATTTTATTATTATTTTTTTCTTCAGCCACCCTGTGAGCAGTTCGGTGGCCTGCAGGTCGGGTCCCAGGGATCACGGGTTGGTTCGGAGGCCCACGGGCTGTATTGGATTGTTTTTATTTTATTTTATTTTATTTTTATTTATTTTATACCACATGGCCTGCTTTCCAGCTGTAGAATGGGCTGGTTGGCTTTTTTCCTCTCCTGCTCGCCTGTGGGCTGGTTCCACGGCCCGCAGGCCAGATCGGGTTTTTTAAAAATTATTTTTCTTCTGCCGGCCCACAAGTTGGGTCTGGTGTAGTGTGGGCCGGTTGGCCTCCCCCCCCGGACACCCCCTCCCTGGGGGCTGGTGGTCGCAGGAGGAGCACCAGACCACTCCACCAGGTAGGAGACACCAGCAGAATGAAAAACGAACCAAAGCGAAATGGACATTTCCGTTTTGTTTTGTTTTTCTTAGAGGGGGCAGTTCATTATTTGTTTCATTAGGTAATGAAATGAATAACAAATAATGAAATGAACCAAAAGTTTATTTCGTGCCCATCTCTAGTGCTCATGGGATGCTTTTGGGATTTCAAAAGGCATCTGGTCGGCCATGATGGGAATATATTTGTCTAATCCTTTTTATGTTTTTATCTGTTCTACTTATGAGTTCTTGGTGTTATTTAGCTAGCTTCTGTTGGAAGCAAGATGCTGGGCTAGATAGACATTGATCTGTTTGTTTTCTACAAGACAACCCCATGTTCTTGCATCAGTGTGATATTATAATTAGAGTGTGTTGTCAGGACAGGAGGTCATTTATTCAAATCCTAGATTCAGCCAAGAAACGCACTGACAGAAGTGTTAACTCATGGAATGGGTGTTTAAAGGACAGGTTGATACATCAATGTGCACCTCTATTTACTCATGACACTGGGTTCCTCATTAGAAACTACAAGAATTGATCCACTGTGGTGCATCTCCAAAGGAATTGCCTTCTTGGAGAAATTCTACAGGCCAAATATTTCAACACCATTTGGTCCACAGCAAACCATTGTGCTTGAAGTGGGGGAGGCCAACTGTTCTTGTTTTTTTCTGGGGGCTCAGTGGCATACAGTATTATAATACAAATTCATTGCTTCCTCCTCCCATCTGCATTTATTTTTGCAGCAAAAATAAGTATATTCTCAAGGATGCTATGTCTAATTTCAAAGATCCAACAAAATGAATGAAACATTTAATACAGTTAATTTTTTTAAAAAAGTCCAAATTCATATTTTGTCATGTATAGTGGGTAGCACTCTGCAACACAAAAGCTGAATAAATGTAGTGGGAGATTTTTGATCCATTTTTATTTCATCTCCATTTCTCTACTAATTTGATTCTCTAAGAAGATGATAGAAGTGTTGAAGACTACGTGTGACACTGCTTTATTTTGGAGCTCAACATTGATTTGAATATTTTCATGAAGATTTCTGTCTGAAAAACTTGACAAAGCTGTAACTAAGCACAGTCGTTCTGATCAAATGGTCCTCAGATGAAATTGTTATCTTCTCAAAAACAGTAACAGATTTGCTTTGAAGTTTAATAAACCTGCTCTCATCCTTCACTAGCTTCATCTCTTAATGCCAGAAACAGAAGGTATTTGATAAGATGAAGTAGAACCATATGTTACCATTCTTTTTATTATATGATACTGGGTATCATTAAATAGTTGGATGGCTTTCCCTTTATCACCTTTTTCTCTGTTCTATAAAGTGTTCTGCAAAGTGTTCTGCTTATATACCGCCCCATACCACTACAAGTAGTCTCTGGGCGGTTTACAATTTTAATTACAGTTTGCAGGCTACACATTGACCCCCCAGCGAGCTGGGTACTCATTTTACCGACCTCGGAAGGATGGAAGGCTGAGTGAACCTTGAGCCTGCTACCGGGGATTGAACCCCAGGTCATGAGCACAGTTTTACCTGCAGTACAGGCATTTAACCACTGCACCACAAGGCTCCTAGACACACACACACTCACACACACACTCACTCATCCTTGTGTTATGCACATAAATGTGAACTATGACTCATTCACTAATGTTGTACAGACAGGTTAGCTCTTGTTTGTGACGAGGACCCACCCACAAACACACTGTGAGCAGCTACTTATGTGAGCAGTTCCTTATCCTGCATCTACACTCAACACACAAATATCAGAGGCTACAGCAGGCAAACAGCATGGCTTCATTCCTCGTTCTGTACATGGACCCCCCTTCCCCTTCATGCTATATTTGTCTGTCTATATTCTATTTATCTATAAATGTGTCTGAAATCATTTTCATCAATGTGTGAACTCTATAAAGAGCTCAAGGAAATTACTCTCTTCCTAGCCAGCAAGAATTATGTTGCAATTCCTTCTCATTGCCTGCAAGGTTGGGACAAGTAAATGTTGACATTTCTGGTGTTCATTCAGCAAAATCATCTTACGGATTTTCCCAGCCAAAGTGCAGGTGGTATTGGACTCTCATTAAATTTAGGTATATGCAGTCCCTCATGTTGGCAAAATGTGCTTGAGGAATGGTAGAAGAATGGGATCATGAGGAGATTCTGTGATGAGATTTTTCACTCTTGGGGGTGGGGAGTATTTGATGAGGCTGAAAAAACAACCTCACAAAATTTATTTATTATTTATTTATTTATTAGGCTTCTATACCGCCCGTCTTCCCGGAGAAACTCCGGGCGGTTCACAACACAAAATACAACAATAAAACAATAAGTGAATCAATATACAAACAAATTAAGCAGCAATAAAACCAAGCAGTCAGCAAGTAGCAGATGGCGGGTGGGGTGGGGAGAAAATGCAGCCACCAAATGCCTCTTGGAAAAGCCAGGTTTTTAAAACTTTCTGAAAGGCTTGCAGGGACTGTGCAAGGCGCACATCGCTGGGGAGGTGGTTCCAGAGAGCAGGGCCAGCCACAGAGAAAGCCCAGGAACGGGTGGATGTTTTCTGGGCCTCCCTGGGCATGGCCACCCACAGCGTGTGCACCCGCGACAACCGAGTCAGTCGAGCCGATGTTGACCACTGGGCGATCCGCTCCGCCAGGTAGTCAGGTCCCAGGCCATGGAGGGTTTTATAAATTAAAACCAAGACCTTGAATCTGATTCGGGACACAACGGGCAACCAATGCAGACGGGCCAAGACTGGGGTGATATGGTCAAACCGGCGCACACCCGCCACCAGTCTGGCCGCCACATTCTGTACCCGTTGCAGTTGCCAAAGGAGAGTCAAGGGCAACCCCATGTAGAGCGCTTTGCAATAGTCTAGTCTTGAGATCACCAGCGCTTGCACCACTGTCCTGAGGGAGTCCCGATCTAGATTGGGACAAATCTGGGCTATCTGTCGAAGATGGGAAAAGGCAGACCTGGACACAGCAGCCACCTGGGCTTCCATAGAGAATGCTGGGTCCAGGACTACACCCAGATTCCGGACTCTGTCCGATGGCCGGAGAGAAACACCCTCCAAAGTTGGAAAGGGGCCTCCATAACCAGATGGGGAAGTCCCAAAGAACATGACCTCGGTCTTCTCAGGGTTGAGCCTGAGCCTGTTGGCCCTGGTCCACTCCATGACCACGTCCAGGCACTGATCGAGGGTCCGGACAGCCTCATCTGCAGAGGTGGAAAAGGAGAGATAGAGCTGCGTGTCATCAGCATACTGATGACAGCAGACTCCATATCTCCTTATGACCTCTGCCAGTGGCCTCATATAGATGTTGAACAGCATGGGGGAGAGAGACGACCCCTGTGGAACCCCACAGGGGAGTATCCATGGGGCCGACAACTCCCCTCCATGCTGTACCTGCTGGGGACGGCCCTCCAGGAAGGACCAGAACCAACTGAGAACAGTGCCTCCGATCCCAATCCCGGAGAGCCGACCCAGCAGGATACTGTGGTCGACGGCATCAAAGGCCGCTGACAAGTCCAGAAGGACCAACAGGGTAGAGTTACCCCTGTCGCCCCCCGGAGGAGGTCATCTTGCAGAGCGACCAAGACTGTCTCAGTCCCCCGACCAGGCATGAACCCGGACTGGAATGGATCAAGGACCCGTTCATCCTCCAAAAACGTTTGAAGTCGGACTGCAGCCACCCTCTTGATTACCTTGCCCATTAAGGGAACATTGGCAATTGGGCGGTAGTGGGCCAATTCGCCCGACACCATGCCAGTTTTTTTCAGAATGAGCTTCACCACCGTCTCCTTCAGGCGAGAGGGAAAAATCCCTTCCCTGAAGGAGGCAGTGGTGATAACAGAAGCCCATTCCGGCATGTTCCAACCGGCAGCTTTTATGAGCCAGGAAGGGCAAGGATCAAAGGGGGTGGATGCAGGCCAGCAGTGGGCAAGGGCCCTGGAGGCCTCAAGCGAGGAAACAGGCCCAAACTCAACCATCCGGGGAGACCAAGGGGGTGCAGCAGCAGGGGATGCCAAGAGTACACTAGAGCAACCGGAATCGAAACCAGTCCGGATGGCCTCTATTTTGGATCTTAAAAAGGCTGCAAAAGTCTCACTACTAAAATCAGTAGGAGGAGGCCTTTCCAGACCAGGATTAGTGAGGTTGCGAACCACGCGGAACAGTTCCGCTTGATGTTTCGAGGCCTCACTAATTCTCAAGGAGTAGAAGGATGTTTTAGCCTCCCTGATCGCCCAATTATAGCGTCTGGTCTGGATAACAACTGCAGCCTTATTAATCACCGTCTGGTTCTTCCTCCAGCTGTGCTCCAGCCTCTTCCGTTCTTGCTTCATCGCTCACAACTCCGCTGTATACCATGGCGAAGGACGAGCTCGGCACCGGAGGAGGCACCTAGGGGCGATCTGGTCAACAGCCTGGGATGCTTCTGCAAACCATTGGTCCACCGTGGCTTCGACCAGGCCGTCAGCCAGGCCACCAGGAAGCTCCCCGAAGGCCTCCCGGAACTGATCAGGCACCAGGAGTCTTCGGGGAGGGGCAGATAGATGGCCGAGGGTCCCCGTGGGGTGGGGCAGCAATTGACAGAGAGAACGATAGCAGGTGATGGTCTGACCATGACACGGGAGTGGACTCAAGGTCCCGCACCCTCAGAGAAGAATCCCCCGACGTGGAGGTAAATACAGGTCCAGGGTATGTCCAGATCTATGAGTGGGGCATGAAACATGCTGGGTCAGGTTCATAGAGGTCATGGACTCCATGAACTCCAAAGCCGCACCCGACAGTCCATCGCTGGCATGCATATTGAGGTCCCCAACCACCAGAAGGCGGGTGGATCTCAAAAGTGCAGCCACAATGAACTCGGTGAGCTCTGGTAGGGATTGTGCTGGGTTGTGGGGAGCATGGTAACCGAGCACAATGCCAAACCTGTCCCGCCGTCCCACCAATAGATGAAGACATTCCAACCCTGGACTCACCAACGTCGAGGCCCTGCTGACATGAATAGTGTCTCTGTATACAATGGCCATCCCACCCCCTTACGGCCCTCCGACCTGCCTACGCCCTGGACCAAGAACCCAGGGGGGCACAGCTGGGCGAGCGAAGCTCCCCCCTCTGCTCCCACCCAGGTCTCAGTAATACACGCCAGGTCAGCCCTCCCATCCCGAATGGTGTCATAGATTATGGGGATCTTATTGTGGACCGACCTGGCGTTCATCAGGAGGCAGGACAGGCTGAAATGTCTCCACTTTGGGGTCTTCATGTAATTTGCAAAGGTTGATAGTGTCAGGGCCTGGGTGTGGGCAGCAAAATGAGACAGGGAAGATGTCCAAACCAGAGTGTTGGGACAGAGTCTGGAGCATGCAGGACTCCTCAGGAGTAGGGCAGGAACCTACTGGAAGTCTTACAGGAGTCTTTGGAAGCAGGGCAGGACGTGGCTTTCAGGAACAGAAGAGTGTAAGACCAGAGCTCAAGAAGCACCTAGAATTATGTTGGTGAGGCAAAGGGCAGCAGCTCAGGAAGCTTGTACCCATATAAAGCTCTTCCAAAGCTTCCAGCTGCACTGCCCAACTACCCTTCGCATGTTCCCTGCAAACCTCAGCAGGAGTCGTCCCTGCTTCTGCCAATAAGTAGAGCAGGGGTGGCGAACAAGTTCGACAAAAAGAGCAAAAATTTTAAACTGTGAAAATCAGAGAGCCACACCACGCAGTGACCTGCCAAAACAGACAAACACTCACACAAAAGCATATAATTTTAACAATAATATATTAAACACATAATATAACATGCTCAGTCAGGTGTTTTTTGTTAACTTGTTGGAGTGATGGGATGATAATCTCAGTGGGATTTCTGGCATCTTTTGTTTTCAGTAATCTTCTGCAGATCAGGTTTGTATTCAGTTGTAGCCACTCGGAGCAGTTCCTTTACATGAGTGTCAGTCAGAATGGACCGGTGCTTTGATTTCATGTGTTTCAAAGTAGAAAACAGCTTCTCACAGACGTATGTTGACGGGAACATAGACAGCAGCTTGAAAGCGGCTCTTTTTACACACGGGTATTTTTCAGTTGGCACAGCTCTTCAAAACGTAACATGGCCTTCAGATTTCAGTCTATCGTCCTCGCGTAGTCAATCATTTCTAGTTCACTCGCTGCCTCATCAGTAACAAGTGGGGTTTTCAGGCAGTCGGTGTCAGCATTAAACGGGTCGATGAGAAAAGTGATCTGTGGTCTTTTTTGGTCCAAGTCCTCAAACCGGAAAGTAAACTTCTCTTGCAGTTGTGTAAGTTGTTTCACGTATCCAGCTATATCTGTTTTAACACCGGTCTTCTGCAGGGTGCTGCGCAAAGAAGGAAAATGGGATAGATTGCTGTTTTGAATGTGTGCTTTAAAAAGCTTCAACTTGTTTACAAAGGAGAATACACTTTGTGTCAGCTCAGGAAGAGTTTTTAATTTCCCCTGCAGGTCCACGTTTAGTTTATCCAAGTGTGAAAGCATGTCCACTAAAAATGCCAAATCCATAAGCCACTCGGGGTCTGAAAGCAGAGGATACATTTTGTTCTTCTCTGCCATAAACAATTTTACTGTTTCCAAAAGCTCAAAAAAGCACGAAACTACTTTGCCTCTTGAGAGCCATCTCACTGCGCTGTGCAGTGGCAGGTCACCGGGCAAGTCTGCGTCAAGTTCTGCAATGAGGTTCTTGAATTGCCGGTGATTAAGGGCGTGCGTACGGATGTAGTTCACAATCTCCATCACAGGCTTCATAACATGGTCTAAATTCAGTGTTTTGGACACAAGTTGCTCACGATGGATGATGCAGTGGAAGTTCCAAAATTCAGGAAAGGCATCATCACCTTTACAAAGACCCACAAGTCCATTTACTGAGCCAATCATCGACGGTGCTCCATCCGTGACTATTGCGGTGAGTTTTTCAAAAGACATATTCACTTTTTTAAAAACAGCAGTCATTGCCTCTTTTATGTCAGTACCGCGAGTTCTGTCTTTTAATGCGACAATGTCGAGAAGCTCTTCTTTAATCACACAGTCCTCAGAAATCATTCGCGCAAATATTGCCAACTGTGGCTTGTCTTGTATGTCGCATGACTCGTCTAATGCAACACTAAAATAAGCACATGCGTTCAAGTCTGCATGTAGATCTGACTCAATCACATTATTTATGTCTGCTATTCTGGTTTCAACTGTGTGCCGTGACAGCTGGAGATCATTGATGGAATCTTTGAGTTTTTTATTGTCTGGAGCCAAGGTTTCAATTACATCCGCAAAACACTGTTTTAGAAACTCCCCCTCATTGTATGGTTTTTTAGCACGGGCAATGTTCCACGCCACTTTATAGGATGCAAGGGTAACAGTTTCTCCATGCTTGGTTAATTGCTGAAACATTTGAGACTGTCTTTTTACCTGGCTTTTCAAGGTGCTCAATTTTTGCTTGCGTAATTCAGTACCTTTGGGTAATTCCTTGTCAATATTAGCATGGAGAGTTCTAAAATGACACTGAAGATTTGAAGCCTTGAAATGTGATATCATAGTATTGCATATTAAACACAGCGCTTTCCCATTCCATTCAATAAAGAAGAAAGCATCTTCCCATTCTTCCAAAAATGTCCTGTGTTCATCTTCATATTTTCGTTTAGCTTTGCATTTTGCCATTTTGAGTGAGGGTAAAAATCCTGCAGTGATGGTGAGGGTGTGCTGCGTCCTCCACACTAAGAACTAACGGCAAGATGTGACACAGCATGTGACACATAGGTCCCCCCGCTCTCTGGCCTGTGCAGTTGTTTCCAGGGGATGGGAGACGTGATGACGCAGCCTGGGGGCAGGACTACGTGCTTGGAGATCTCTCCTCAGAGGTCCCTCCTCAGAAGCAGCATAACAAAATCCAAACTTGGCAAAGAGCCACAGTATACAAAATAATGATAAGAGGCAAAGAGCCACATTCATTTTGGCTGGGAGCTGCATGCGGCTCAAGAGCCTCGTGTTCACCACCCCTGACGTAGAGGGTTCCTGCACCCCTGACTCTGACAGGTAGTAAGATATTACTGTATAAGAAGCTCATCCCTCTCCCACTTTAGTCACTGACATTAGTTAGCTTCTTATGAAAAAAAGCCCCCAAATGACTGGTTCCAAGTGACAAACCAAATTCTGAGTGCTAGCATTAGTGGAAAACATTACAATCTGCTGCATTTTCCTTGATTTCTAGCCATGCCATCTACCTAATCAGCTGGCCAGGATTCCTATCTTTCATTAAAAAAGCAAATGTGTTACAGAGAGACAGTAAGGTGTAGCAAGGTCTATGTAAAGGTATATAAAGCATTGCATGTATCAGCTTAATTGTTGCAGCATCTGGAAGAATCATGGGAGTTGTCGTTTGGTGAGGTACCAGTGACGTATCAAGAGAATGGCAGAGGATTACATTGGATCGAGGTTCTCTCTGCGAACTGGTTTTCTTTCTCTTTTCCTATGGTGGACATTTATTTTGTAACAACTTGAAAAAATATATGAGCAAAATGTTCCTTTCTGCTTGATTTTCATTCATTATGAAATGAATACCTTGAGTTGCAAAGGGATGCAAAAATGATTAATTAATTCTCCCATTTATATCCGGCTGACACTTGCTTGGGCTTATTCCCTCAGAATGCTCCAGATACCACCTTATTCTTCAGCATTCTGAGTAGGGTCTGTCTATCTTTTTTGTTTGTCTTGTTTTTCTCCAGAAGGACCTGAAACAATGCAATGCCTGGGGGATTCTGGGTAAAACATGGCAACCATCACAGTCATCACACTTCCTTTGACACAGGCAACAGCTATATAACGAATAGATAAATTCTCATGTAAAGCAAAGTAATTTTGGCAAACGAAGAACCCAAATGTGTTGTTAAAAATGACTATTGGGGGATTATTGAGCAATATTTAATAATAAAATTGATTAGCGTTATGGAAAAAAATGGCATATGGAAATACACTACCAGATTAAATAAAATTAAGGGGAAAGGGACATATGGAAAAGATGGCAGAGGTACAGTAATACTCACCTGCTCAGAACATATGGTTTAAGGCTAAGGTTAGAAAAGGTGAGGATGAGATCTTAACCAAATTTTAATGGATCATACAATCCCTCCCCCCCCCGCACTTTAGGAATATTTTCATTTAATTTATTTTATTATTGTATTCTATTGTATTATTGTGGTGTTTTGGGGTATGATTTGTATTTGTGTGTGGGGTGTGGGGTTGGGTTCTGTTGGAAGGAGTTACTGTGCATTATTATAGTTTTTTTTGTCTGTTGTTTAGTTGCCCCTTGTCTGTGTGGTTTGGTATGACTTTTTCTCTTCCTATGGGTGCACTCAGCAATCACTGGGGCCTATGGAGCCTATTCTGGTTGTGCTAGGGCCTGGGAGATATGCTTGGGGCTGTGGGATTGGTCAGGTGCCAGGTCAGTTCATAATAAGATCCCAGTCATCCACAACTTAATCGTGGATGAATGAGCCAACCTGGTCTGTTTCACCGAGACCTGGGTGAGCGAGGAGGGTGGGGCTTCTCTCGCCCGGCTCTTCCCCCTGGGTTTTGCTACCTGCATGCGGGAAGATCGGAGGGTCAGGGGGGAGAGGTGGCAATTGTGTATAGGGAGTCTCTTTATGTCAGCAAAGCCACAACATTGGTGGTCCAGGGTTGGAGTGCCTGCACCTATTGGTGGGACAGCGGGGTTTGGGATTATGTTGGTGTATCATGCTTCCCATGACCCAGCATCATCCCTGCTAGAGCTCTCTGAGTTCATTTCAGCAGCACTGTTGAGGTCCCCCAGCCTATTGGTGGTGGAAGAATTCAACGTGCACGCTGAGGGGATCGCTGTCTGGTGTGGCTCTGGACTTCATGGAGTTCATAGCATCCATGAACCATTCCCAATATGTCATTGTACCCTCCCATAGATCTGGGCACACTCTGGACCTAGACTCTGGCTCCACTAATCTATCTCTGAGAATCTCTCACGCTGCACCCCCTCAATCTCCCTGAGGAGGAGACATGCAGCTCTATCTCTCCTTTTCCATCTCTGCAACTGATCACAGTCTTGGAATGGACCAGGACTAACAGGCTCAGACTCAACCCTGGTAAGAATGAGGTTCTGTTCCTCGGGGATCTCCAGATGGGTACTGTGGCCCTGTCCCCAGTTTGGGGGTTAGCCCCTGCATTTGGCAGAGTGTGAGGAATCTGGGCATTGTCCTGGATCCAGCTTTGTCCCTGGAGTCCCGGCTGGCAGCTGTTTTCAGGGCAGCCTTTTACCAACTGAGGCTTATCACCCAGATCCATCTGTACCTGGACGTGGATTTCCTCAAGATGGTTGTGCAGGTGCTGGTGATCTCGAGGATAGATTACTGCAATGCTCTCTACATGAGGCTTCCCCTGACCCTTGTTCAGCAACTGCAGCAGGCGCAGAATGCAGCATCCAGGCTGGTGGTTGGTGCAGGCAGGTTTGACTGCATCACCCCCAACTTGGCTCACGTGCATTGGCTACCCATTGCCTCCTGAATAAGGTTCAAGGTATTGGTTTTGGTTTATAAAACCCTCCATCGCCCGGGACCTGAATATCTGTCAGAGTGGATCTCTCAGAGGTCAGCTTCGTCCCAACCAACCAGAGCCTCGCATTCCTTTTCACTCTGGGTGGCCACTCCAAGGGAAGCCCGAAGTATTTCTAACTTATCAGTGCCACCCCAGCACTCTGGAATAAACTGCCACTGGAAATTAGGCTGGCGGAGTCTCTGCTGGCCTTCAGGAGAGCTTTAAAGATGTGGCTCTTTAAGGGAAAGCTTTGGTGACTGCTGAGTGCATGATAGTATGTTTGTCAATTGGTTTGTATTGTTTGTTCCATTCCTTTCTTGACGGACTTTTGTCTGTTGTATGGTTGTTTGTCGTTTTTTAAAATCCTCTTATTTGATTTATTGTTGGGGATGTTTCTTGGGCAAGTTGTTTATTTGGCAATTTGTTATATACCACCCAGAGTTCCTGAGGGTTTGTCAGGTGATCAACAAGTATAAAATAAATAAACAAAAATAAATATCTTCTTTCTTTACACCGTTGTCTCACATATTTCTACTCAGTGGGTCCTGTTTGCAAATTAACTGTAAGCAATCATACTCAAAGAATATGCTAGCAATAAGCCATGATGTTCCTCTTCTTCATCTGTCCTCTTCAGTTATGTTCTCTTTGCTGCCAAGTGTTACAGCTGATATTATATTGGCTGTGACGCAACTCGTTCAAAGAATTCCAGAAACTAAAAGGCAGATGTCAAAGACTCTTGTCCTGTGTATTGTTCTATCAAATGTCATGCACAGTTGCTTTCTGGTCAAACCAGTGTCACCCAAACACGGCTTTTAACAAGACTTCCTTGCACTGCTTTATAACTTGATTGTTCCACTTCCTTCTAAGAAACTCTGAGGTGTACAGAGACTTCAGCTGTGTGCTTAATACATCCATAGATAGATAGATAGATAGATAGATAGATAGATAGATAGATAGATAGATAGATAGATAGATGATATCCATTAATAAGATCTTGAGTTTTCAAAAAGTTTGCAACATCATTTTTATACTGTCTCTGCTTTTTCATTAATGGAATCTTTACTTCTATAAAATGAAATGCTGTTATATGATAAACCTATCAGACATATAGATTAGAGATGGGCACGAATCTGAAAAAATGACGTTTCGGTTTTTCATTTTTCGTTGCGGGTCTGTTTAGGTTTGTTTTTTGTTTTTTGTGAATTTTTTGAAAAAAATTCATTTTGTTTTTTTCATTTTCCATTTTTACCCACTTTTTGCGCGTCTTGAAGCATTTCCATGTGCAGACGTCCCCCAATGCCCCAGACCAGAGGGAAAACACTAAAAGAAATGATGCTGGCAGAGACACAGTATAGACTAGGTACGCAGGGAGGCTGCAAAGGCAGCGGCGGGCGTTGCCCAGGGCATAAGGCAGCCGCAGAATGACTGCACTGTGGGGCAGGGGAGGGTACTCACTGAGAGGTATGCACGCACACAGGGAGGCTGCAAGAGAAATCTCTTCTTTCTCTCCCCTAAGAGCCAGGCTGCAGACAGCAGGAACACAGACACACACACCTGCCTGGCTGGTCTAAAGTAATGAGTCGCAGAGACAGCAATCCCACCCTAACTCCCACCGCAGACTGCAAGGAGGACAGGGGCTGCCAAAGCTTTTTATGCCCTCTGTGTCTGCCACACCTACCCAGTTTGCAACCTGGGCATGCTATTGGTTGAAATTTTCCAAGAATTTATATGATCCCATCACATGGCTTGCATCCATTTTGTGTCATCCTTAAAGGGAAAAGAAAAAAATACATCACAATGGGAGAAAGACAAAAACAAATGTTTTAAGGACCACAACCCCCTGGTAGGTAATAATTTCAAATAATTATCACTGCATTTTTACGGATGTCCAGGGCATTTTAATGCCCAATAAATCAATATTAAGCATCTGGGAGCCATTTTGGGTCGATGTCCCCTAACTCCCCTTAAAGGAAAAAAGATACAGTGATCTGAGAAAAGACATAAATGCACGTTTTAAGGACCCCAGCCCCCCTGGTAGGTATTATCAGGCAGAATAAATAATTACCACTGGGTTTTTATGGATATTCAGGACGTTTTTTTAACATTTAAAAACAGCTTATTTCATTGTGCATCGCCATTAACAAAAACAAAATGTAACGAACCTAATTTTTGTAGTTCTGTTCGGTTCATTCCAATTTCATCACAATTTTTGTTATTCGTTTCATTACGTAATGAAACGAATAACGAATAACGGAATGAACCTAATTTTCGTGGTTCTGTTCAGTTCATTCTGCTGATTTTCCCATCTCTTTCTCCCTACAGTGATGGGAAAATCAGCAGAAACAAACATTTGCTTTGGGATTGTGAAACATGAATAAATCTGCAACTATTATCCCATCTCCCAGGATTAGCTTATTGGAATGGAAGATTTTTGTCCAGAAAGATGAGATTTTTTAAAAGATGTGAGTCTGCACATGTATGCATTCATAACTCCTTAAAGATGCTGGGGTGTCTCAAATCCAATTTCCGTCATGAAGTCACAGGGTGGCTATTATTATTTTCCATCTCACCACCACCCTCTATAAGACAGGGGTAGCAATGGTGGCTTAACATACAGACCTGGCATATGGATAAATGGGATCAAAAGGGAACAAAGCTAGGTTTTAAATGGAGGCAGTGTACACTCAATGGTGTACCCAAAGAGGGCTTCCTAAGCAGTGCAAATACAGGTTTCTTGCACTTGTGCTTTACATTTTTAAGAGCACACTTGCACTGTCTTAGACATACATCTCAGGATATGTTAACTGTTAATTTACCATAAGATAATAGGCCACACAGATATCATGTTGGATCCTTGTAAGGAGAAAGGCAGAGTGCAAATATTTTCAATCAATCAATCAATAATATATTCTCTCCCCCTTGGTATGCTGTGATCCAAAGTTTCTAATCATTGGTTTCAGCAAACCATAGTTTGCAGTTTCATATCAATCTGTCAAACTAGATTGTGCAAAAACCAAGGTTAGAAACCATCTTTAGGGAGCAGGAAGTGAAAGAAGCATTTCATGTTTTGGCATTATCTTAAGCTGTTCCAATGTATGTAATAAATTTTGAATTCTTGATTCTGTGCCATCAAGTTGGAATCAACATAGTTACCCTAATAGGGCCTTCAAGGTAGGTGAAATATTTAAGGAGTAGTTTTACTAGTTCCACTCCCTCAGTGAGCTTCCAAGAAGAATCAAAGCATATTCTCAAAAATCCTAGTTTATCACTCTATCTACTACATCATGTTGGGAACCTATCCTAGGTGATATGCTACCTAGGATAGGTTCCCAACATGATGTAGTGGACAGAGAATTCCAGCAGAACTCTGCAGCAGAATTCTGCAGCAGAATTCTTCTGTTTGTGTTTGTCTCAAAAATTCTCCCCAAATTATGAACTAACAACATGACTTTTTGTACAGATACTGCTAATGTGCTTGCTTAAATATCTGGATATTTATAGCTCAACAGGCCATGCTGGGAGAGGGATTCTGGGAGATGTAGTTCTCTGAAAAAGCAAACAGAATCCTTTTAGTTATATAAGGCTCCAAAAACTTTTGACTGCAAAGTTGGCAGCTCAGCAGTTCGAATCCAGGGTACCACGCAGCGGAGCGAGCTTCCGCTGATAACCCCAGCTCCTGCCAACCTAGCAGTTCGAAAGCATGTCAATGCAAGTAGATAAATAGGTACCACTGTAAAAAGTGGGAAGGTCAAACAGTGTTTCCTTGCAGCCATGCTGGCCACATGTCCATGGACTTGCACAACACTGGCACTTTGGCTTGATTACGGAGATAAGCACTGCCCCTAGAGTCGGACATGACTAGCATAAGAACATAAGAACATAAGAGGAGCCATCCTGGTTCAGGCCAAAGGCCCATCTAGTCCAGCTTCCTGTATCTCACAGTGGCCCCATCAAATGTGTCTGGGAGCGCACAAGACTAGATATCTGTCTCCTGATACCACTCACCTACATCTGGCCCTTGAAGTACCCTGGTTTTAAGCCTGAAGATTACACATCTACATCATGGTTTGGAACCTGTGATGGACTTTTCCTCCAGGAATCTGTCCAATCCAAGCCAAAATCCAGGCCAGATGCCATCAACACATCCTGTGGCAGGGAGATCCACAGACTAACAACACACTGGGTAAAAAAATATTTTCTTTTTGTCTGTTCTCACTCTCCCAACCCTCAGTTTGAGTGGATGTCCCCTAGTTCTGGTATTTTGTGTGTGAGAGAAGAGCGTCCCTCTATCCACTTTACTCATGCCCTGCATTATTTTGTATGTCTCAGTCATATCCCCCCTCAGGTGCCTTTTTTCCAGACTAAAGAACCCCAAATGTTTTAGCCTTTCCTCATAAGGGAGGTCACCCAGACCAGTAATCATTTTAGTTGCTCTCTTTTGCACCTTTTCCAGTTCCAGTATGATGCATGCATTGGAGGGGGACCTTTACCTTTACCTTATGTCTGTAGGCATAACATCCAATGGAAAAATTCTGCCAATTAACTGGTGCTTAATATTATTGCCACGTGAGTTACTTGGCTGGCAGTAGTTCACTGAAAGATATGCTAATGGAGGCATGACAGTGTATACCTTTAACACAATTCCAGCTGCTCAGAGATAAAACATGGAAACTATCTATTTATCTATCTATCTATCTATCTATCTATCTATCTATCTATCTATCTATCTATCTATCTACCTACCTACCTACCTGTCTGTCTGTCTGTCTGCCTGCCTGCCTGCCTGCCTGCCTGCCTGCCTACCTACCTACCTGTTCCCCCCAAAATAAGACTTCCCCCAAAATAAGCCCTAGCAGGATTTCTATGCATTTGTTAAATATAAGCCCTACCCTGATAATCAGATCTAGTAATGGGTGTGGCTATGCAGATACGCTGCATAGCCATGCCATGCATTTCAGTGCGGAGTGATAAGGAAGACTGGAATACCTTTTATCTGCCACAGGTCCTTTCTCCGAGCCATTCGCACTTGCACGGGTGCATGGGTGACAACCGCATCACTCCTTTCTCCTAGCTGTTCAGGCATGCACGGGTGCACATGTGGTAACCGCAGTCACAGGCAACCTATTGTGCATGTACAAACGGCTTGGGGAAAGGAGTTCACACATCACTAGTGACAGCCCCACCAACCAGCAACAGTCTGTGGGCCTGCTTTTCCTGAGTATCTGTATCCCCAGACAAGGTGAGTGCAAAAAGGAAGAGCTATTCTGTTGAGTGCAAGAAAGGAATTGTCGAGGACTCCCAGGGCAAGAATCTTACGGCTTTCTGCAAAGAGAAGTAGTTGGATATCCAAGTGGTCCAAAAATGGCAGACAGAATATGATAACCTCAGTCTACATGTGGACAGAGGAAATACTAAGAAGTCCGTGTGGTTCAGGTCAGCAACATTTATTTCCTGTGCTGGAAAACATAATCTGTGAATGGATTGCTGATAGGAGAGCAAAGGCTTTGTTTGTACACAGGGCTGACATTCAAGCATATTATACTTAATAAAAGACATCCCCTGAAAATAAGCCCTAGCATGTCTTCTTGAGAAAAAAATAAATATAAGACAGTGTCTTATTTTCTATCTATCTATCTATCTATCTATCTATCTATCTATCTATCTATCTATCTATCTATCTAAAAATGTCCCTGCTTCTCTACTGCATTCTAGAACAGTCACATTGGATACAACACACATTTTTATTCATGCAGCTGAAGAAGGAGAAGTATACAGAGTTGCTCCTTTCCCAGTCCAAAAGCTGATAATTCCCCGTTCACCTGGCATCTGTCATCACAAAGACAAACCTGTCAAGTGACTGAAATAGATTTGAGTTTGACTGCTTCACTCTGAGTCAACTATACTTCACTGTCTGAAGAGTAAGAGTCAGGAAGCATTTGTGAGTTCTTGCTCAGGGGAGAGAAGTAAAAAAGATTGCTTTTATCAAACAATAAATCAAATGTCTATGCATTTTTTAAAATGTTAATTTCTTGCAGCAACTCCATAAAACAGTGAGCATTTCAGCTGAAATATGTTATCTTAATCTACTTTACATAGCCCATTCAATGTGCCCTTTATAAGACACAAATGAATGGCAAATGCGTTTTCTAACAACATCACTAAGTGTGTCAATTTCTAGAGGAAATATACGACAGAATAATACTGCATATAAAATGTACTATGCTAATCCACTTGAGGTACCTTATTCATCTCACCTTTTGCCATATTTTTCCTGTGATACTTTTATGAACGAAAGATTGTGTGAAGCAGGAAAAAAGACAGGGTAATGAGATGCGGCTGGACTCATGAGTCTTTCCTCTGAGTTTATTTTATTTATTTATTATTGTATTTATACCCCGCTTATCTTTCGTACGAAACTCTAAGCGGCTTACACGGACGAACAAGCGCCAATAAACACAAACAATAATTATAAATTTACAACAAATAACTAAACAATTAAAACCTGGTGCATCCAAAACCCGGCAGCATAATAGCTATCAACCAAGCACACACATAACATAAGACACTTAACATGGTTGCTTGGGCATTAAAGATGGCGGGGCGTAACGGGGGAAAAAAAAAGGAATTCAGGGCTCGCCAAAGGCCTCTCGAAATAAATAAGTTTTTACAGCTTTTCGAAAGGCCAGCAGGGACTCTGCAGAGCGCACTTCGCTAGGGATGGAATTCCACAGGGAGGGGGCTGCCACCGAGAAAGCCCGGTTCCGGGTGACCGACTTCCGGGCTTCTCGAGGGGTGGCAACCCGCAGCGAGTGCGCTCGCACCTGCCGAACAGGTCAGGCCGAGGTGGATCGCTGAAATCTGTCAGGTAGTCCGGTCCCAAGCCATGGAGGGTTTTATAAACTAAAACCAAGACCTTGAATCTAATCCGGGCCGCAACGGGCAGCCAGTGCAAGCAATGTGGTCGTCACCCGCTGCAGACGCCGGAGAAGAGTCAAGGGCAACCCCATGTAGAGGGCGTTGCAGTAGTCCAGCCTCGAGATCACCAGTGCCTGGACCACTGTTCTCAGAGAGTCACCGTCCAGGTTATCTGGGCGATCTGGCGAAGATGGTAATACACGGCCCTGGTAACCGACGCCACCTGGGCCTCCATGGTCAGCGCCGGGTCCAGGACCACTCCCAGATTCCGCACAGGCTGGAGGGAAACTCCCCCAGAGAGGGAAAAGGGCCACCGTACCCAGACGGCGAGCCCCCAAAGAACATGACCTCCGTCTTCTCGGGGTTGAGCTTAAGCCTGTTCGCCCCGGTCCAAGTCAGCACAGCATCCAGGCACCCATCGAGGATCTTCACAGCTTCCACTGCAGAGGTGGAAAAGGAGAGAGAGAGCTGCGTGTCATCAGCGTACTGATGACTGCACACTCCAAAACTCCTAATGACCCTAGCCAACGGCCTTACATAGATGTTAAACAGCAACGGCGAGAGCGACGACCCCTGCGGGACCCCACAAGGGAGAACCCACGGGGCCGACAGCTCCCCCCCATGCTGAACATACTGGGGACGGCCCTCCAGGAAGGATCGGAGCCAACTGCGAGCAGTGCCCCCGATTCCAACCTCAGAGAGCCGATCCAGTAAGATACCGTGGTCGACGGTATCAAAGGCCGCTGACAGATCCAGGAGGACCAACAGGGTAGAGCAACCCCTGTTGGCCGCCCGGAGCAGGTCATCTTGCAGGGCGACCAAAGCTGTTTCGGTCCCCCGACGGGGCCTGAACCCTGACTGGCATGGATCGAGGCACTGCCGATCCTCAAGGTACGACTGCAGCCGGACCGCCGCCACCCTCTCGATGACCTTGCCCATAAATGGGACGTTAGCGATCGGACGATAGTTGGCTAAATCGTCCGCCGCAAGGCCCGGCTTCTTGAGGATGGGCTTAACCACCGTCTCCTTCAAACGAGAGGGAAAAACCCCCTCACTGAAAGAGGCGGTGGCGATGGCAGAAGCCCATTCAGCCATGGTCCCGCTGGCAGCTTTAATAAGCCAGGAGGGGCAAGGGTCGAAAGGAGTGGACGCCGGCCGGCAGTGCGCCATAGCCCTGGAGGCCTCGACAGCGGAAACAGGCCCAAGCTCCTCCAACCGAGGCGACGAAGGCGGACCAGCAACCGGGGATGCCGGGGCAGTGCTACCGCAACCGGAGTCAAAGCCGGCACGGATGGCCTCAATCTTAGATCTAAAAAAGGCTGCGAAATTCTCACTACACAAATCAGTAGGAGGAGGCCTAGCCAGACTAGGATTGGTGAGGTCCCGAACCACCCGGAAGAGCTCCGCCTGGCTGTTAGAGGCCTCACCAATTCTCACGGAGAAAAACGATGACTTGGCTTCCGTGATCGCGTTGGAATAGCGACTAGTCTGGGAGTCAACAGCAGCCTTACTACTTGCCGTCCGGGTTTTTCTCCAGCTAAGCCAGTTATTAGTATTACTGAAATGATTGATATCTAAATTACCTATATGGGACCCCCTTATTTACAGGATCAGCACCCACTGATGCCCTTATCCATGGGTCTGAAAATATTCAAATTATTAAAAGAAAAACCCCATAAATATACATTTCTAACAACGATGTTAGAAATTGTTACCAGAACTGGGAAATAGAGGGAACCAGATATCATGCTATGTATAGCATTCCCTAGAGATGTTCACTACGATGTCATTACTGGAGATGGGCTCGAAATGAATTTTTTTCATTTTTGTGTGTTTTGTTCTGTTCCTAATGAAATGAAAAATGAACTGCCCCCTCAAAGAAAAATGAAATGAAAGGAAATGGAAAATTTTGTTTCGTTCAGCTTCATTTTTCATTTCCCCATAGGAATGCATCGAAGCAATGCATCCCTATGGAAAACCATTTTAAAAAGCTGGCGGTCCCCCCCCCCCATGTGCCCGATGAGGTGAGGAAAACCATGGGGTTTTAAAAACTTTTTCCCATCCCAATGTTTGGTGCTCCAACATCTTATTGAAAAATACTCTCCCTACAATATTTCCTCCCTTTATGCTGCCTTTATAGATTTTAAGGCAGCATTTGATTCAATATCACGAACTAGGTTATGGGAGAAACTGGAGGTTTCAACAATAGACAGACGTTTATTTCATTTAATACACATGCTCCATGAAGGAACCAAACTTAAGATCAGATGTAATCCCCAGGGTCAACTCACCAATCCTGTTGCCACTGATAAAGGTGTTAAACAGGGATGTATTCTGGCCCCTCTTCTCTTCAACTTCTATATTAACTCCAAAGTGCCCTATCTTGACCATGGGACCTTCCACCCTCCAAAACTGGCTGGAAGGCATATCTCTGTCTTGCTTTATGCCGATGATGCAGCAATCCTCTCTAGAACACCTGTAGGTCTTAGAAGAGCTCTGAATGCACTATCACAATTCTGTGAGGAAGAGCAATTAAAGCTCAATTATCAGAAAACTAAAATTGTGGCCTTTGCTAAAAGACCCAAGATTCACTCTTGGAGCATCAATGGGCACAAAATTGAGCAGGTTTCCTCCTTTAAATATTTGGGAGTAGTTCTTCAGGCTAATGGTAGCAGAAAAGCCCATGGAGATTATGTTGCCAACATTGCTCAAAGAAGTTCTCTAGCCATTCTTAAATATCTCAAGACAGCTGGCGGCCAATATATTCCTGCAGCACTTAAATTATTCCAAGCCAAGTCAATTTCCCAACTTCTATATGGTGCCCAATTAGGTCCCCTTTCCAATTACGCTCCACTGGAACGGGTACAATCTAAATTTGTAAGATCGGCCTTACAAGTTCCCAAATTTGTCCCAAATGTTACTCTCCGATTAGAGTTAGGCCTCATGAAAGTGGAGGCTAGAGCTTGGGTGGCTATTCTTATCTATTGGATTAGACTGCATTTCTTCCCTAAGGGTTTAGCCCCCCTTATTAGAAAAGATGACTTTAAATCCAAATGGGAAGGGGCTATAATATCTAAAATCCTATCCTTAGGTCTGTCCCAAGACATCCTTTTTACCATGAAGTATGATCAGGCCAAAGCAGTTATTAAGCAGCGGGTTACCGACTCAGAACGACAACTGGATCTAGCTAGCTCCCCTGCCTTTATTGTTAATGACTCCTGCAGGTATCTATCTTTCCCAATGAGATACTTAGACAAGCTTGAGATACCCACCCACCGGAGGGCCTTTACCTTCTGCTGTTCTGCTGTCATGCCCTCCCTTCTGCTGTTCTTGAGGGACGATATCGGAGATCTCCCTATTCGGAGAGGCTATGTCCCTGTGACTCTGGCGATACTGAGTCAACAGAACATGTACTTCTTCACTGTTCCTTTTATAAAGACACCCGGGCTAAGCTTATATCTCCAATAATCTATAAATATCCAGGATGCTCTGGTCATTATTATACTCAATTACTTCTATCAGATATGAATTTTTCTATAACATATAGTGTGGCCAGGTTCTGCGCCGCAGCTATCAAAATCCGCAGGACAATGACCAGTGCCATCAATTAACCAAAAGTACCACTTACGATACATAGCTCCTAAGTATCAACAACTCTTGTTTAACAAACAAATGTGGGATGTTTTATGTGTATGGAACAGTATGTATATACAGTATGTACTCTGATGTCTTTTGTATATATCTATCTTGATCTTCCTCTATGGCTCGTTGACATCACTAATTCCTCAGATACTAATAAGGTATAGCTTCGTGATGGTCAGGATGGATTTGTGGGCAGTTTTTATATTATATTATATATTTTATATATAATATATTTTATATTCTATATTTTATATCTTATCTATTTTACTACTATTTATATACCGTATCCTATTGCTGGTCACTGACCGTAATAAAGTTTGATTGATTGAAAGCAAGCGCCAATCAGCTGGCATGTGGGGATTTGATGGGAAGATTAAAGTTTTTAAAGCCCGTGGTTCTCCCTCCAATCCCACACGTCAGCTGATTGGTAGCATAAGAGCCCGAAACTGCCCACCTGACCATTTTCAGAGGGCTCCTGCTGAGCAGTCATTGGCTGGGTCCCTTTAAGAATGGCCTAGTCAGCACTGAGGGGAATCCCTTGGTGCCAACTGGGCAATTTTTAAAGGGGCCCAGCCGATGACAGCTTAGCAGGAACCCTCTGAAAATGGCCAGGTGGGCAGTTCTGGGCTCTTGTGCTGAACTGCCCACCCAACCATTAAAAAAATGTTTTAAAAGCCCATGGTTTTCCTGCGCCCAATTGCTGCCCCAAGCGCTGATCAGCTGGCATACGGGGCTTTGGGCAGCAAAAAAAAAAAAAAAAAACCAAAACAAAAAAACCAGCTTACAAATCCCCCACTTTCCCTCAGATGGGGTGTGGGAAAGCACAGAATGTTTAACCTCCCCCCCCCCGGAGCCCCGCATGCCAGCTGATTGGTGCTTGTGGTGGTAAAAAAAGTTACACTAAAGGAAAAATGAAAAAATGAAAAACGAAATGAACCCCCCTCCCCAAATGAGAAACATCTCTGGTCATTACTAAACTTGGCCATTAGAGGAAGTCAGGGGCCCTGGTATGTATAGTGTTCACTATTATAGTAGCATTTCCTATAATCGACATTGTTCAACATTCATAGGGTGGCTTTTTTATACAGCCTTGGGCCTGAGACCTGTGGACTGAAAAGCTTTCACAACACAGTTATAAATGTGATATTCAAACAGATAAATAAGTTCAAGATATAAAAATGAAGTCTTGTTACATCTAGAAGAAACATCCAGAAGGGAATGTTCTCTCAAAGAGGAAAAAAAAGGAGTAGTTGTGGAAACGCATTGGCTAAATCCCTGTTGTGTAAATTACATTGGCAAAAGGGTGATCTTGTCCCTTGTAGGAGGAGATTGATGATTAAAGAGCCTCTGCTTTGATCCCGGGGCTACGTAACCCACCTGCAATTAAATGGGTTGTGGGCAAGTTTCAGGTGAGTTGGGTGAACCATAGAATCAAATTCTTTAATTACCAACTATCTTCTGTTGTATGTAGTGTCATAGCCTTTGCACCAGCATAATTTATACAACAGGATTTTGGCCATTAAAGGGAAAAACAATAGTGTGTATACAATGATATCTGGAATGTAAACAACTACTGTGCTTCTTTCTCATGTGCGGAGATTAAACACAATAAAGGTGCTCACATGGCTGGGAAGAAAAACTTGGAAACCTTGTAAGTAGAGATGGGCATGAACCAAACAAATGGTGATTCGTTTTGGCTCAGTCTGTTCTAGGGTTTGGTTGGGTTAGTTTCATTTTTAATGATTTTTTTTGAAAAATTTATTTCATTGGTTAGTTGATTTGTTATTCTCTCCCCCCGCTTTGCGTGATTTAATCCATTTGACAGTGCATGGGCAGGAAAAAACACTATTTTAAAAAAAAAAACCACAGACGTTGACAACTCACAAACTGGTCTGGCAGCATCCTCATCCTCATCCACATCATCATCAACATCTTCAGTCATCCTTACTGGGTGGCAGTGGCAACAGCGGCAGGGCGATCCTGGTCCATGTGGCAGGGGCTTTTTGAAGCGCTGGTTTGGGGCCAGCACCTCTTTTTTTTTTAAGCACCGACTAAACGGCCCCTGGGGCGGTGGTGGCGCTTCTTTTATTTTTAATATTTGTTTATTTATTTTAGGGTGCCAACCTGGCCACCCCTGGGGCCGGGTCAGCACTCATTTATTTATTTATTTATTTATTTCAATTTTCATTTTATTTTATTTTATTTTACTGCCAACCATGTGGCCCACGCTACAACTGTAGCATAGGCAGGTCAGCTTTTTTCTTTTGCCAGCTGTGGTATGGTTCTGCGGCCCACGGGCCAGATCGGGTTCTCATGGTCCGGTACCGGTCCTGTGCGCCAGATCAGGGTGTTTTTTTTAAGCGCCGACCGCACAGCCCCTGGGACCGAGTCGGTGCTCCTTTTTATTTTATTTTTATTTTTTATTTTTTATTTTTTTACTTCTGACCACGTCCCTGCAGCCAGGAATACCAGACCTCCAGGACCAGCACCAGGTAGCAGACATCTCCGGCACCACCATTAACAAACTGAACCAAACCAAACCAATTTTTTGTTTGGTTTGTTTCATTCTAAAACAACTCTGGAGTTCATTATTTGTTTTGTTACGTAACGAAATGAATAACGAATAATGAAATTAATAATAGAATTACTCAGGGTCAAATTCACTGGGCCAGCCATGTTCTCCCAGCCCAACCTACTTCATAAGTTGATTGTGAGGACAAAGTTGGGTGAGGATGGTGTTGAAGAAAGCTTTTTTTGCTCCTTAGAGAATAGGTAGGTTTAGATAGATTTAATCCACCATCTTCCCTCTTTTGCTCCCTTCAGATGGGGAACCAAAGAGGTCAGTGGGGGCTTCACTCTTCCCGCCACTTTCCCCTTCTGAAAAACTGGTTTGAACTACTCAAGATCCCCTTCAATCATGAGGGGGACCATGGGCGGTAGTGACGGTGGAGGCTGCAATCTGTGAGAGAAGGTACAAAATGTTGTCTTCTCATTCTTTCCCCACTGGGAGCATTTTGAGGAAATGTTTCTCAGGAAACATTTGAGTGAAAGGAGCCAGTGGCAACTCCAAATACACAAACCAAAGAGCCAAAGAATCAACTTCTTCATAATGGTTGTGACACATAGAATCAGTTGGTGCTGTTAGAGTGGAAGGCTCAGTCCACTGGGGGCTGCCATTGTGCAGAAGACACCCAAATATGCTGACAAGCCTCACGTTCTCCTCAGAGCCACCTTCCATGTTTCCTCACTAACTACCTAATCAGATGCTTCTTCACCAAACAGTGATTATACTTCTGTGAGTTCTGTAGTTATCTGCTGTTGTTAAGTGTGGGCTGTCTTGGAAAAGGCTGGCAGGCCCTGAGTCGAACAATATCAGCATGGCTTCACCCTCCTCATTTCAAAATTAGAGGTAAAACAAAGAGAGAAACAAGATATATAAGCCCTCCCATTCAACATTCCTGCTCATTGAATTTGCACAAGAAGAAACAAGGGTCTGGTCCAAAGGGGGCTGTTAAGATATTCAACAAATGAATTATTTAAGCTGAGCCTCCCTCCCTCTCTCTTTGTCACTCTTCATGTTCACTTCCCAAATGACTATTACTGTCTCCATTTTTGTGTTTATATCTGCTCTGTTGATTTAGAATGCAGATCCCATTCCTCCTCTTGCGTTGGTTTTGGACTGACTTATTACGTATTTGAACAATAAGTTACCCGTTGTTTCTGGAGGGGCCTGGAGTTTGTAATGCAACCTATGAATAGTTTATTAAGGGCCAATAAAACAACAAGGTATACGATATGCCCTTGTTCGTGATGTAAACAAGAAGTGTGATTATAGTCTAGGGGTGGAGGTGGGGGGGGGGAGAGAAATCTCAGCAGAATTCAAATTTTATGTTCTTTTAAAAATATGGCTCCTGATAGCATCCAGTGGGTAACTGGAGGACAACAAAATAACCTGAAAAATTGTCCAGGTCATCCAAAAGTTGTCCTGATATCCCCAGAAATTCATCAAATGTTTCCTACAATTAGAACCAGAGTCCTGAAGTAAAAAAACAAACAAAAGCAAAGCATGCTGTGTATATGTATTGCACCATAGCACTTAAACCACTCTCTGGACAGTTGGCCATTTAATTGTGCAGGATGCAGGCTACACATTGCCCTCTCCCCACACTCAACAAGCTGGCAACTCAGCTCAGTTGACTGAACTTGGAAGGAGGGAAGTCTGAGTTAGTCTCAAGGCTGCTACCTGGGATTGAACTGTCTAGCTCGGAGTTTTGGCTGCAGTATTGCAGTTTAACCACAATGCTAAAAAGCTCCTAATTGTTTACAAATGGACTGTTGTTATTTTAAAAGGGATAATGTATTTTTTCTGTGGTATAGCTGCAACTTTCTGAGTTTTTATAATTATGGGGTGAGGCTTGGTTGTTGAGGGAGGTTTATCACACATCACACTGGGGTAAATTTGTGGTGCTCTTTCCGATATCCTTGTGTTTGTTGAGATGACAATGAAGGGGAGGAAGTATATTTTATACCACAAGTCATTCATTGAATATCTTAATTGTTCTCTTTATACCAGGACTTCAGTTCCTCTTGTATATTTCAATGAGCAAGAATGCCAAATGTGGGAGCTGATAGATCTACCATAATTTCTTTCCATGTTTTCTTTCTGGTTTTTAAGTATTGTATAATTTAGATTCTTTCTTTCCTTCCTTCCTTCCTTCCATAATAAAATCTGAAAAAGAAAACTGTTCTATTACTTTTAGAAATATATAATTATATTGTGATATTGGAAATATCATTGGTAACTGATAACTTTTTGTTCCAATTAAAGAGAAAAAAATTCCACATGTGCTTCAGACTTCAACCTCTGCAAAATTCAATGGTAACACTGATTCGAGAGGTAGAAGTGGAAGTCGGGGACAATAGAATCATTTGCTGAGGTGCAATCCAGATGGTAGGGGCTCAAAATGAGTGTAAATTACACTGGAAGTTCTTAAAATAGCCTTAAATTATTTCCGTGTGTGTGGTTGAACACCTGCCTGCATCAGTCTAGTGGATAATGTATGCTTGGGGTGGATAGAAGGCCAGAGAGGAAAGGAGGGCAATAGAGTTTGTTCTTGGGTGTGTGGAAAACTTAATTAACCCAAGGAAATAGATCAAAAATATTTTAAATTATATTGTTTGATCATTTCAGATTGGAATAGAGATGGCCATGTATCAATTTGATCCAAAGTGTGAAAATTGATATAACCTCTCCTCCCCTGGCCCCTGGCTTCCCTGCTCACCTGTCTTTAGAGATGGGCACGAACCCCAAAAATGGCGATTTGTTTCATTTCAGTTTTTTTTCCAGTTTGGGTCATTAATTACAAAATGAATTTTTAGAAAAAAATCATTTTGTAATTTGTTTTAGTTCGGGTTCAATTTTTTTCTGGGTTTTTTTGAACCCCAGTGGTGGTTTTATTATTATTATTATTATTATTATTATTATTATTATTATTATTATTATTATTATTATTATTATTATTATTATTATTATTAATTAATCCTGCCAGTCCGGATTATTTTTATTTTATTTTATTTTATTTTTATTTTTACTGTGGACCATGTGGCCCACCTACCAGCTGTAGCGTGGGCTGGTCAGCTTTTAAAAAACTTTTGCTGGCCCATGGGTTGGTTCCATGGCCCGCGGGCCGGTTCAGTGACCCATGGGCTGGGTCCAGTGCTCACGGGCCAGTACGGGGCCTGCACACCAGATCAAGTTTCTTTTGTGTGTTTTTCTTTCTTTCTTTCTTTCTTTTTTTTTTTTTTTGCTTTTTTTGGCCGGCTTGCGGGCCGGGTCTGGTGCTTGTGGGCTGGTACTGGGCATGCGTGCCGGATGGTGTTTTTTGGCCAGCCCATGGGCCAGTTCCATGAGCCACAGGCCAGTTTTTAAAATTTATTTTATTTTATTTTATTTTATTTTATTTTGTGCTGACCACGTGGCCCGCCTTACCAGCTGTAGCACGGACCAGTCAGCTTTTTATTTTTTTAACTTTTGCTGGCCTTTGGGCTGGTTCTGCGGGTCGGGCCGGTTCATCGGCCCAGAGACCAGGTCTGGTGCTCGGACCCACGGTACCAGGCCCGCACGCTGGATAGGGTTTTTTAAATTTATTTTTATTTTATTTTTTATTTTACTTTATTTTTTATTTTATTTTAATTTTTGTGCCAACCACATGGACTGCCTAACAGCTGTTGCATGGGCCAGTCGGCTTGCTTTCTTCTTTTTCTTTTAACTTTTGCCGGCCCGCGTGCCGGATTGGGATTTTTGGGGGGTTTGGGGGGGTGGCCCATGGGCTGGGTCTGGTGTTCATGGGCGGCTGCCTAACAGCTGTAGCGTGGTCGGTTGGCTTTCCCCCTCCCTTCCCCCCCAGAGGCTCCTGGACCCTCCCTGCAGCCAGAACGGAGGACCAGACCAGGAACAGCACCAGGTAGGAGACACCGGTAAACAAAACAAAACAAAACAAAAAATTCTGTTTTGTTTTGTTTTGTTTCTCTTAGAAGGGGCAGTTCGTTATTCGTTTTGTTATGTAACGAAATGAATAATGAATAACAAAATGAACGAAAAGTTTGTTTCGTGCCCATCTCTACCTGCCTTTTCCCACCACCTGGGTCATTCTCCTGGGCCAATTGCCCAGTCTGGGCTAGAGTGCAGGCTCCCCTTTCCTGCTTCCTAAACCACCAGCCATTCAGATATCCTTCCTGGCAGGCTGGGGAGATTGCCTGTGCTGCCAACACAAGGACCAGCTGCCAGAGGTGGCAGGACGTGGAAACCCAGGCTCCTGTTCTGACTGGGTAGCCAGCCCAGGAGGATACCCTAGATGGCACACAGAGGCTGGTGAGTGAGGCAGCTGGCTGGGGGTAGGGGAGAGGGTACGCACAGCATCTTATGTGCCTGCACTAACAAATTTTTATATTTGGGACTGAATTGATTCGTGTCCATCTCTAGTTTAGAATAATCTTGAATTCTGAGAAATGGACAATCCCAGAATACTTACCCCATCCACAGAAGGTTTTATCATATGCATTTTATTAAAAAATCAAACAACAACAAAAATGACTTTAAAATAGCATAAAATCACATACACAACACAACTGCATTGACTCTTGCAGAACTGCACAACCCTTCCTCTTTAACAAAACATTGATAAATTCTTCCCCAGCCATAAATAAAAATATTTTGTCTATCAAATTCTTCTTCAGTTTAATATGATATGTTAACTTGGTCATTAATATCTCTATTCCAAACATCTTTATTCCAAGCATTTTACTGAAAGATCATGCTTTTTTATTTTCCAGTTCCTTGCTGCCATTCATCTTCCTGTTATCTGGAAGTTGAGTCATGGCTACTGGACTTCTTTTTGAGAGATAGAAACATTTCGCTGCTCATCCAGACAGCTTCATCAGTCTGAAACTCACCTGGATGACTGAGAATCTTCACAGACTCATATTCCTGTTGTTAATAAATTTGAAATTAAATTCTTTTGTTCAACTTAATTGCTCCTTGTTAAATACTGATGCAAGAGCTATTTTAGAGTAAACCTCTGTATCAAACTTATTTCATTTATTTCCTTGAAAACCAAGTGCCAAAATACATTATCATATTCCTACCACATATGAAAACAAGCACCCATTTTTGACATCCTCTCTAGTATAGCTTGAATTTTTAGTGTTTATTGGATTTAATTTCACCAGAGTTAAATACTAACTACAAACTAATTTATCCCCTTTGTCCTTTCTTAGACTTAAATATTCTTTTATCCCATATTTTGGTATTTATCTCCTCTCCCACATTATGTTCCCATAATGTTTTAAGAAAATATTCTTGCTCCTCCACTTCTACTAATACCTGGTAAATTCTACTCATTATCCCTTTCATTGTCTTATTTTTATCAAACTTGTCCTTCTTTAGCACCATGTCATCACATCATGTAAGATTCCTACAGTTGTCATTTCTTTTTACCCAGTCTTTAGCCCACTGTTCTATCTCAGTTAGATTAAACCCAAAATACATAGAGGTGCTTGAATGATTTTATGGAATAGCACTGCCTGTGGCATTGTAAGGTTTTATGAAAACTTTTCTTGGGATTGGTCCTGGGGTGACTGCTTCATACACACACGGAGGTAAAAACTATGAGCAGTAGATTGATGAATACTAGAGATGGGCACGACTCAAAAAAATGGTGTTTCATTTGTCGTTTGGTCGTTTAGGGGTCCGTTTCGGTTCATTTTGTTTTTGTGACTTTTTTGCAAAAAAATTCGTTTTCGTTTCGTTAGGTAACGAAATGAGAAAATGAAAATGAAAACGAAAAATTGCTGTTTCGTTAGCATTCTTTTTAGTTCAATGCATCTGCTGCAACGAAAACGAAAAACACGGCAAATTTGGTCGTTTCGTTTTCATTTTCATTTTGTTTAAAAAAAAATTTTCGTTTCATTTTCATTGCGTAACGAAATGAAAAAACGAAAACGAAAATGAAGAATTGCTCATTTCGTGCCCATCTCTAATGAATACTGTACATGTGCATTTCTTCTGCCAATTTGTGGATGTACCTCTGCCTCCATCAGCTTGTATATGCTGACACCTTGTAGATTTTTGTCTTTTTATGCTCAGTGGATCTATTTTCATGATTGTTTTAAAGAATTCATGATGATCCAACTTTGTTTTATAGGCAAGATAAAATCCAATTAAGGGAGCTGTGTTTTGCATGCATTATGCCTCAGTTTATTGGCTAAGACTGCCTATTTATTCTAATGTCAACGCTAAAAAGAGTAAGAATAAAGTTCACACAAGAAACAATGGTTAATCACTCTGATTATGTTTAAAGATACAGCACATCTAATTGGCACCATAAAACACATGTTACTTGTTTCAAATGTCGCAAGCGCTGTGATGAAACATCTGTTCGAATGGAAGAACTGAGCTAGCATTAAAATGAAATGGTGGGAATGTGGAATGAAATGATAAACCTCCGAGGCTAGAGGAGCACAAGAGGCTTGGTGGTCTAGAGCAGTGATGGCGAACCTTTTAGAGACCGAGTGCCCAAACTGCAGTTCAAAACCCACTCATATTTTTGCAAAGTGCCAATACAGTAATTTAACCTGTATACAGGTGGCTATGAAGAGGCAATGTCGGGGGTGCCCACCTGTGGCACCCGTGCCATAGGTTCACCATCACTGGTCTAGAGGGAATAACAAGGAGCACCATATGCCGCTACAAATGCTTTTCAGAGCCTAGTCCACCTCGTAGGAGTTTACAGTCCAAATAATTAGTGCTGGCCCCTGCCCTCTCCGATGGAGCCTGACCTGGCAAACAAGGTTAAGGTGGAGATGAACTTGTAAGGTTCCTTGTCAGGTAACTCCTGCTTGCGTTGGTGGTTGAACCCACTACCAAGGAGAGAAGTCACAATGCCACACAAGGTTTCCATGGAACAAGATCAGTCACTGGCTGAAGCTGGGATGATGCAATAATAAAGACAAAAGCCATCAAAACAGAGGACCTGATTAACAAAGAAGTTTAAACAGAGAGAGAAACTATGAAATGACTGCAGGTTGGTGAGTGTGCCATGCATTCCACTGCTATCGTAGTGAAATGGGTTGGTGTGGGGTTGCTATTCTAGCTTGACTGATTGCTAACAAGCCATACAGCAGTATGAATAAGCAAGACCTTTAGGAAATAAATAAATAACTATTGAACTGCAGAAGTGGATGGGATCCCAACTGGTCATCAAGTCCAGCTCCTGTCAAGGAGGCTCGGTGGGAGAATGGAATTCTCAACCTCCAGCTCAGCCGCTTGAGCTATCCATCATCTTCATAGAGAGCTTGCTGTTCATTTTCTGTGGAAGAAGGGGAAACGGACAGTTTGGCTGAAATTAAAATAGACCCGTAGGCTAGGCAGACTCAAGGCAGCAGAAAACCAAGGAGACAGGAACCCTGGGTTAAGAATGCTCCAGGAATGAGCCTAGGAAAAAATATTGGAGAAAAGGGGGTCTAAAGGAAAGCTTGAGGAAAAATGGCAAAGGTGCAAAATGCAGGTTAATTAGAGGTTGGCAAAGAAATTACTTGGGATTAACTGTCTGTCCCCACTGCCTCCATTTGCTCTCTTTGCCAAACGCTACTAGCAAAAATGGACATGTGCCAGCATGGCAGAAAAGATGACAAGGAATCCTCATCTCCTTCCCTTCTTTCAGGAGAGGAAGGAGATCTGCTACAATCTAGTACTTGTTCTGCTCTAGAGAGCTTCTATGGCTATTGCTGCCAAATTTTGCTGGCCTAATCATGGTCTCTTTCAGATTCCAGAATGTCGAACACTCTCTCCGCTCAGTGAACTGGAATTTCAAGAACCTCTGATTTCAAATAAAGAAGGGTTGTATGACATAGCTGGTAGGGAGAGAAGGAGGAGTGCTAGGGGTGGACACATTGCAACCTGCCAGATGTTCTTAGGCCACAAATGTAGTCAGTTCTGGCTAGCCTAGACCAGGCTTGGGGAACCTTCAGCTCTCCAGATGTTTTGGACCACAACTTCCACAGTCCTTTGCCATTGGCAATATAGGTTATAGAATTCTGGGAGTTGAGCCCCCAAACATCTGGAGGGCCAAAGGTTCCTCATGCCTGGCCTAGACGATAAGATATGCTAAAAGTCCAACAACAACTAGGGTGTCCATTTGCAGCTTCTATTAATTAAGCCTTGTGTGCTTGTATAATTATTGAGTAAGGAGGCTGATGTGCACGCGCGCTCTCTCCCTCTCCCTCTCCCTCTCCCTCTCCCCCCCCTTTATCTCCACCTCTTTCTCAGTATCTTTTGGAGTTACTGCAACCTCGCATGCTGCCTTTATTAGGTTGGCTGGGAGCGACCTGTCTGGGATGTGATGACTCAATCCATCCAGCAGTAACCAATTGTTGTTTCCGGGCTTCTGAGTTCAAAAAGAGCCCTGCCTCTGTGTCCTGTCCCCCCCTTTTAATAGTCTGTTGTTGGCAATCAGTCAGTCTGTTGAGGCAGGGAGTCTGTTGAGGCCTGTTGCTGATCATATTTGTACTTGGCCTGATGTTCAATCTGTTCAGAATAGTAAGTAAAGAAAATGGTATTTATTCTTTCTACTTTGAATGTCTCAGAGTGAATTATTGAGTTTGTAAATGATGGTTAATGAGAAAAAGGAGGTAAACTAAATGGGGGGAGCTCTGAAGTTTTTTAACTGACATAGACATAAGATAGATTGTGGGTCCTGGTGGCAATTTTAGTGTTTTGTGTTTAAATGTTTTTATTGTTTTTAATTGTCCATTGCCTTTTTAATGTTTTAACTGTTTTAACTGTTCATTTTAATTGTAAGCTGCCCAGAGACCTTTGGGTAGTGGGCAGCATATAAGTTGTATAAATAAATAAATAAATAAATAAATAAATAAATAAATAAATAAACTTAATTCTGCTTTATGAATCCCCGCACTCTGCTGTGCGGCCAGAGGAATTGAACTAAAATTCAAAACTCAGCAACAGTATCTCTGTGCATTTATGTGCTCTGGTGTTCACATATTGAACTAAAGAGCAAATTCTTGATTGATTATTATCAAAATATTTTGTGAAGATTTGTTTTTATTCTCTTATTTCCTTTTGGGGTCCATTTGGTTAGTTGGTTGGTTTCTCTAGAATATTTCTCAAACATTTAACCAAAACATTGTGCACAATAGATTTGGTCCTAACTTTTAAACATGTACACAAATGACTCTTCAAGACCCATGAAACTTGAAAAGACTAAATCATATTCCATTACACATTCTAGAGGTCTAACAACCAATTCAGCACATCTGTAATAACTGCTCTGTTTCAGAGTTGGTGTTCATTGTCAATTACAGATGTATTAATTTTTAAATTTAATTTCTTCTTCTTCTTCTTCTTCTTCTTCTTCTTCTTCTTCTTCTTCTTCTTCTTCATTATTATTATTATTATTATTATTATTATTATTATTATTATTATTATTATTATTATTATTATTATTATTATTATTATTATTATTATAGCCCAATTCATCTTATCTAAATAAGATTGTCGTTATGACCTGAAAAAAACTGTACAAGCAATCCATTTGTTTTTCTTTTGGTACTTTCCACCCTTATTCTTTGCCTGATATATTAAAGTGACAATTTATACCCATCATTCATTGTACTCACTAGAATGGGGTAACAAAACCCTCGGTTCACCAGCTGCCCCAGGCTGGTCCTCCAAATCTTGGTGTGCATCCACATTGTTCCTCACGGCTCTTTCACATCATTGCTAGCAGTCACAATAATCAGCTTGAGTAAGGGCCTTTTTACATGACCCCTAAACTCTGCCGCAAATGGCTCCCAGCTCCGGAGCTTAAAATTGTTTCCCCACCAGCTCTGGAGTTTACAGAAAATTAAGTGCGACCACGCCCACCTAAGCACGTCCCAGCACACTTTTCAGGTACCTGCTCTCCGGGGGTGAAAATCCCTGATGCGGATGTAAAGGAGTGAGTGCCGGGCTCTCCTCGCTTCTGTTTGTTGTTGTTTTTTGCCCCCCGCCCCTTTAAGAGACAGGAATCAGGATGACAACAGGGCTCAGGGCGGCTTCAACCAGCAGATGGAGGTGAGCCTGCATTTTTTCCTCTCTTTTTTTCTCCCTCCCCTCACGCAGACAAGAGCAAGGAAGTGCGGAGGGGGTGGGAACACAGGAAGAGCAACTAACCCTCAAGATGTCTGGTCCAAATTTAAGCAGCCAGCGGATCTCAGGGGTCATGTGAAAAGGCTCTAAGATTTCTGTAGGAAGGTGAAACTTTCTGAGGTTATATTGAGAGAGATGATACTTTCCAGCATCCCACAATAATCTCAGTCTCCACCCAAGTGTGTATGGGATTTGTACGCATGCGCAGATGCATCAAGGTTCACTCCAGATTTTGCATGGCTTCTCAGTGTCTTCTTACTGGGAGAAAGGCAGCCAACATAAGCAAGAAAGCAAGAAAACAAATGTTTGGAAGGTGCTATAATGCCTCCTCACACCATCATCTACAATAGAATAACCATCATTAAGGTGTTTTTGCACGCAGAACACTTTATAAGGTATAAACAAAAGGAAACGACCATAGCCCCAAGCAACTTACCCACTGATATTTGACGGTAAAGAGACAATAGAGAGAAGGAAGGAAGAATGGCAAGAAAGGCACCAGGGAATAGGTTAGAGCTAGCCCTGGATACCCAGTGTGGATTGGTGGGCAGGGTAACAGACTAAGACTCAGGAGACTTGGGTTTCCATCCCTGCTCAGCCACAGAAACTTACAGGGAGAGACATGGGATTGGTAAAACTCCTTAAATATACGTCTCATTATGGTACATAGAAAGTACAGCTGCTGTAGGGTTACTATAAGTCACTTCCAACTTGATGGCTGTTCCCAAACTTTGGAACTCCCTCCCAATGGTATAGTGTGGGCAGGGCAACAGGGGAGGTTGTCCTGGCCACAACATCCCTAGAGGCATAAGAAGAAAACAACAACCAGTTTTGGTGGCTGAGGAGTCTCTGACTCAGGAAGCATCTGTTTGTGTCCCCATGCTTAGTGCCCCCTCTGCATTCCTATGCCTGGATCCCAACCCCAGCAGTCTGTGCAGTACTGGATTGGGAAGATCCACCTCCAAACCAAATCTGCATTCATGGGGGTGCAGGGGGAGGGGAAGAGGGCACTCCCCAACAACTGTGCTGTGCTGTGGAAGAAAGTGAGGGGTGTGAAAGCACAAACTGGGGTTGGGAGGTACAGCAGCCTTTTACCCTCCTCCCACATGCCCTGGGGTGACCCATACAGTAGAGGAATGGAGTGGTATGCTCAATGTCTGTGCTGCTTGTGTAGGGGATTTTTGGCCCCCATCACATCAGGACCCATAGGGAGCAAGTTTGTCCCTTCTAGCCTCCCCCAGAGACAGGATGGCTGCTGGACTGGAGGTCTCAAGCAGCTGCAATTAGGAAAAATGGATTTAGGTCCCTCCCCACATGGATCTTTGATCCTTCAGGTTTCGTTACAAGCACTGCACTTTCTTGTGTGTGTGTGTGCATGTGCAAAATCATCTGGGTGTCAGTCTCTGAACATGGAGAAAACATTTCATATACATTATAGAATGAGCCAGGACAATCCTTAGTAAATGTCAGACCATGCAGAAGGAACCTTTCACTTTGTTTTTTTTTTTTGTCAAGACACTTCTCTTTTTAAACTTCATTTCTCCTCTTCCATTTGCAAAGTTTTGGTCCTTTTGCCTTCCCAGCCATTCAGATTAATCCCTCCATATAAAGAAGAGACATCTATCAAGAGCTCAGTATACATCATGGGTTTTCTTTGAATTTCTGTGCCTCCTATGGCAGTACAGCATTGAGAACATCCAGCTATTAGTAGGGCATGACCTAGTTTCTAAGAAATCCAACCGTCGACTTTTAATTAAATGCCGAGTCCTACCCTCCAACCCCACCAAATGGTCTCCTTGTTATACTTTCAGCATGCTGCTGGCTTCATTGCTGACTAATTGAGCTCCAGTTTTCCTAATAAAGCCCCAGCTTGTTATATTAGACAGTGTTCTACCAGGCTCTTCTGCCAAACATCTCTCCTTCACTTGATGATTTGTTCAAGGGCTGTTCCTGTCTGCCATCCTGTTCAATTGTGCAACTTTAACTGTGTTTTCTATTCATAGAGCTTCCCTAGTTTTAAATAGCTCTAGTAGTGAGTCTTATAATGAGGGAAGCATAATATTTTAAGATGGGCAAGAGTCCTCTTGTGCCTGAACAAAAGCTGGTCCAATGAAGATAAATTTTTATTTGAGAGAGAAAGTTAAATGGGTTTGGCTATCGCTGACTACGAGAGGAAGAGCGAATATGAGGTTTGTGGGAAGAAGTGACATAAAGCCTAAAATTGATTATGTTCTATCACACTGGTTAAAGTACCTAATAATATAAGCCTCATCATTATGTGTTTGAGCCACTGCTCATCCTCCACTGTGACATATGGCATCTTTTGTCAGGAGTGCCCCCAAAGCATTTTGCATAGGAAAAGTGGGTTAATCTTTTAACAAAAGAATAACTGGACAAAAACCTGACCTTCTAAAGTGTGATTTAAAAAAACTATTGAGGGCACATATCAGTCTTTTGGGACCCTCCATCTCCATCACCAAGATGATGCTACTAGAATGAACAAATTTCAAAGAATGGTGGACAAGAACATATCACATGTGCACATCTACCCCCTTTGGCTTGAACAGAGACCAGGACTTCTTATTTCTTTGCTAATGCTAACCAGCTCATCCAAGAGGTATGCTTCTCTTATAATCTATTTTGTTTTATGACAACTGTATGGAAAATTGTCTGTTTATCAAGGTTATATTCCAGTTCCTTCTTCCCCCTTTGAGTACTGCCAAGAAACCCATTAGAACTGTGGCCCAGTCTTCTTGGATAAGGGTTGGCATCATTATATATGGTATAAGGGTAATATACCTACTCTTTTTAAAAAGCACTGGATAAGGAATGCCTTAGTTAAAATATGGTTACCGATCAAAAAAAACAATTTTACCCCAAAGCACCATTGTGGTTATCTCCGTTGGGAGCGGTTATTAGCCCCCACATAAGTGTAACCCCAAAATTTTTAACTTACAGACACCTTCTGAATGCTGACCTTTCTTTGAAATCATTAGAAAAATTAGCATCAGAAGGTTATAAGTTAGACTGGTGGAAGTACCAACAAATATACTCACACTTCAAAGATCTTACTAAAGAGGGGGGATTTATGACTAATGATACTCCACTTGACAAAATACTATCCTCTGGTGACTCAAAGCACCTTAGTAAATTATATAGTATGTTGTTAAATGAAAAAATGATTGATACACTGGTTAAAGATACTATGATAAGATGGGCAGAAAATTTTGGTTATTCTATTCATCTAAACAAATGTGGAACACAGTCAAAATTTTCAAATCTATAGCCTTTAAGGAAAATTGTTATAAGATGTTCTATAGATGGCATTTCTCACCACATCGTTTATCTAAGATGTATTAACTGCTCACCTAAATGTTGGAAATGTAAACATGACTGTGGTACTTTTTACCATATGTGGTGGACATGTAAGGAGGCAAGGGCATATTGGATAATGGTGAAATTATTTTTGGAAAGATATTTGAAGATTAAGTTAGAGCTTAGAACAGATTTTTTTCTATTAAATATAGTAGATATTAATATTTCCTATGACCAGAGATATGTAGGTGCTGTCACCCTGGATGTAATTGTTGCTTGCATGGACATGGAGTCATGTAGAGTCGGTCACGACTGTAACGAAAACACACACACATGACCAACAACCAGATGTAATTGTTGCTGCAAGGATATTGTATGCGAAATCCTGGAAACAGATGAACAGAAAAATTTCCACGAAAAGATAAGAGAATGCATTGAAATCGACAGACTCTCCGGCTTTTTAAAGGGAGACTACGATGAGATTTCTCGGAAAAGATGGCAAGAAGTAACAAACCTATTAGCACTGTGATATTATTTGGTGATTTGTTAATATGTTAAATCGTTATTTTTGGCTTGATATATTCAATGTAATTTTTAAACTGTACTCCTTTTCCCCCATACCCATACCCCCTTGTCCCCCCCCTAAAAAAACCAATAAAAGTACTTAATTAAAAATAAATAAAAAAAATAGAACTGTGACCCAGTCTGTCCAGCTGCAATGGACCTAAATGCTTTCCCCCACCTTAATGTATGAATTTGCTTATCACTGCCTCAGTGACTTTTGGAGGACGCTACACAAGCATCTTTACCTATCTTTCTGGTCCAGGGGTCCTCAAAGTTTTCAAACAGCAAGCCAGTCCACCACCACCAGACACTACTGGGGGCCGGACCACAGTCCAAAAAAGAAAAGGAAAAAAAAAAAGGCCGACATGGAAAAAGGGGGAAGGGCAACTGGGTGAGAGCCCCCCACGATTGGCCCATGATCATTGTGTCTCCAGGGCCCCAGCAATGCCTCCTGCTCCAGATCACCACCCTGAGGTGCCGCCGCTGGGATCCCTCTGCTGCGCCTCTTCCTCCTCCTCCTCCTCCTCCTCCAGTGGTAGCAACTGGAGCGGCTCTCCTTCCTTCCTTCCTTCCTTCCTTCCTTCCTTCCTTCCTTCCTTCCTTCCTTCCTTCCTTCCTTGCATCAGGAAGGAGGTGACAGCCCAGGCAAACTCAGGCCCCTCACCACCTTCTGGGTGGCCACTCAGGATGAGGAGCAGCAGCTGCAGCAAGGGCAGCAAGATTGGTGCCACTGCTCGCAGATCCAGCCGTGTGCCCTGGAGGGAAAGCTGCCTTCACTCTTGGCCAGGCCCAGCCTGGCCCGACTGCGCTGCAACTGAGGGAGGGAGCAAGGGCTGGGAAGGAGGGAGGGGAGGCAGGAAGGCATGCCCAAAGCCACCTGCAGCCCACTCACTGGCCGAATCCAGCCAGGCTGCGGTGCTGTCTTGGCTCACCATCCCACCATCACCAACCGGGGACAAATGCAGCCCCGCTGGCCTCCCAGGAACCAGGCCCAGGCCACTGTTGGCCTTCTCTACTTTCTCCACCACCTCCTCCTCACTGGTCTCTAACCTGGTGATGGTGGCGGCATCTTCAGCCTCCGGCCATGGCTGTGCTCGCTCCACGAAGCAAGACAGCGGCTCAGAGGGGGCAGGGTGGGCAGGAAGTAACTCCATTTCCCCCTTGGTCACCTGCTGTCCATCCCTCCGGCGGTCCACTGCCATGGCTGCTCTGGCTTGGATGGCTGGCTGACACTGCCTCTGCCTGCCCCCTTCATTCCTCACAACTACAATAACACAGGCGGCAGCCACACAAGGAAGGCAGGTGGGCAGGGTGGAGGAGGGGCAGGGTTAGGGCCTCAGGGCCATGGAGGGACTGGGAGACCTTGCCGCAGCCCTCGTGTTTTAAATTGCTCTGCTCAGCTGCACCGGGTTCCCCAACCATCTGGGCAGTGAGTGGGGGAACGGGGACCTTGCCATAGACCTCCCACTTTGAATGTCCCACTAGCCAGCGTGCTGATCATCTGGGCAGTAGTTGGGGGGAGTGGGAGAAGCAACATAGCCCACCGCTTTGAACTGTCTCAGCAATAGAAGCAGCTATGGAGGCTGGCTTGATTGGGAAGCAGGGGGTAGGTGGGGGATTGCAATTGGTCCTGGGGGCCAGATTCAGGACCTTGGGTGGGCACATCTGGCCCCCGGGCCTTAGGTTGAGGCCCCCTGTTCTGGTCAATAAGCCTTAACTTAATAACTGACTGACCATCACCATGCTGGACTTTTTGCACATCCATTTATTTTAATGTTTCCAATAACTGTATAAATGTCTGTCCACTGTCCACTGTGTACTTGAAGAAGTGGCCTACATTCCACAAAAGTATCTCGCCCACCCCCACCTACCCCCCACCCACCTACCCCCAAAAAAACTTTGATCTTTCTGGTGGCCAGAGATTCCATTGTATTTGATGTGACAGAATAACATGGAAAAACTTTGATCTTTCTGGTGGCCAGAGATTCCATTGTATTTGATGTGACAGAATAACATGGAAAAACTAAGCCTGAAAGTATCAATCTAAAAGTCAGGAAGGCACAAAGCAGAGAATACAAAGACAGAACACACCAAAGAACCCCAATAACCCATTGATTCCATACCTCCATTGTGCTCAAATAATACTCATGTCCTGTCAAGTCCATTCCAACTTATGGGAACCCCTTCCAGGCTTTTCTAGGTAGAGTGTCCTCAGATGTAGTTGACCATTATCTTCTTCTGGGGGTGCTCTGTTACTGTGCATCTTACCCACAGATACACAGCTTGGGTTTTTTCCCAAGGGAATTGAACTCCCAACTTCTGGTTCTCCAGCCTTGTACCCACCTCATTGAGGTAGCCAACCAGCTGTAGTACTCCCTAGAGTCACACAATTATTTACACAGGTATGGTTGCTATAATATCTAAAATCCTATCCTTAGGTCTGTCCCAAGACCTCCTTTTTACCATGAACTATGATCAGGCCAAAGTGCTTATTAAGCAGTGGGTTACCAACTCAGAACGACAACTGGATCTAGCTAGCTCCCCTGCCTTGATTATTAATGACTCCTGCAGGTATCTATCTTTCCCAATGAGATACTTAGCCAAGCTTGAGACATCCACCCACCGGAGGGCCTTTACCTTGCCCCGATGTCATGCCCTCCCTTCTGCTGTTCTTGAGGGACGATATTGGAGGTCTCCCTATTCGGAGAGGCTATGTCCCTGTGACTCCGGTGATATTATTGAATCAAGAGAACATGTACTTCTTCACTGTTCGTTTTATAAAGATACCCGGGCTAAGCTTATATCTCCAACAATCTATAAAAATATCTAGGACGATCTGGTCATTATTATACTCAGTTACTTCTATCTGATATGAATTTTTCTATAACATATAGTGTGGCCAGGTTCTGCGCCACAGCGATCAAAATCCACAGGACAATGACCAGCGTCATCAATTAAATAAAAGTACCACTTACGATACATAGCCCCTAAGTATCAACAACTCTTGATTAACCAACAAATGTGGAATGTCTTATGTGCATGGAACAGTATGTATATATGTACTCTGATGTCTTTTGTATATATCTATCTTGATCTTCCTCTCTGTCTCATTGACATCACTAATTCCTTGGATACTAATAAGGTATAGCTTCATGATGGTCAGGATGGATTTGTGGGCAGTTTTATATTATATATTTTATATATAATATATTTTATATTCTATATTCTATATCTTATCTATTTTACTACTATTTATATACCGTATCCTGTTGCTGGTCACTGACTGTAATAAAGATTTCATTGATTGATTGCACAAGTGCCTATGAGACATAGGAATCAAGGGCAATAATGGCAGTCAGGCATTTATGGTCTCCTGAGGTATTCCCTCTTTGTCTCATCCAATCTCTTGGTTCTTGTGTGACTAAGTTCTCTGTTCTTGGTTTTGACACGAGCCACTTGCACGGCTGGAGAATAGGGCCTCTCCTAGTGATTTAGAGCAGACTGAAATGCACATGAGCCTTAAGTGAAGGATAGAATAGACAGTATCCAACAGCAGCCTAGCCACTGGCAAGCAGTATAGACCTGGTATGAACAGTGGCCAGACCAGGGATGAATCACAGGACTCCTCCCAGGGCTAGCCTGAGCTGTTTTGCTGCCTGAGACAAAGGATTAGAAACAGCTCCCTCATCACTCCACATACAGAAGCTGATTGGGCTGGCAGTAAGTACTTCAACAATAGCAGTGGGTTAGCATTCTCCATCCAACCAGAAGCAGTATTTGAATTTAGAGGGTCCCATATAGGCCGTGTGGCTCACACAGTGCAGTCCACCAGCAGAGGGGGAAAGCTATGGGAGGGATTCAAGACGAAGGCTGCCAGCACTGCCCCACATTAAATGCTGCCTGAGGTTCCAGACCTCACTTTCTTCACCTTCCCAAGGCAGCAGTTCCATGTGCCTGCTGTATTTTAAGCTCTTATCACAGCCCCATTCCAGTAACATGTCTGAGGTGGGAGATCCACATTTCTAGTTTTGATTTAAACTCATCTACAGCCATCCTCTGACCTTGACACCATGGAAGGGACACGACCAGGGTAAACACAGGTCCTTAATTGGACAGGCAAACTGCCTAGAGAAGAAATGCCTATTTCCTCTGTTATTGCTGGGGCTCATATCAACCTGAAGTTAGGTGTCACGAAGGACCAATACAAGCACATAAATAAGGAGGAGGAAAAAATTTCCCAGCGTGAGTATTCTGGACTTGGACAGAAATTTGTGACAGCATCATCTCATATATGTAGACCTCTTCTCAAATGCTCCTGATACAAATAAATTCCGCTCTGGTTTACACTTAAACAATACTTTGTTTTGAAATGGCCGCCTCTGCTTCATTTTCTCTGGTTTACATGAACTTCTTTTGTGGGGAGGGGATGTATTCCCCTGCTTAGTTTTGCAGTTGTAAACTTTGCCATTATTGGAAACAGGCTTCTAAAAAAAATTAAAATGTAGTAGGCATAAGAATTTGCAGCTGGTGGGATTATGAACCAAAACCTGTTTACAGAGAGTGTAGTCTGAGGGGAATTCTTAGTCGCTGGAATGGGGAAGATGTGGATATTTTCAAATGTGCTTGAGTAGCAAGAAGAGAAGATGAAGAACCTGTGACTCCCAATGAATGCTTAGAATGAGTGCAAAAGGATATGAAAGTCACCTACTCCCCAAGTGAGTGTTTCCCTCCAAAAATTGGTGCCCAGTAGGGGGGGGTTGTGGAATCTGAGCAAAAGGCTCCTGATGCCTTAGTCAAAGAAAAACAAGCTTGCCTATTTCATCCTTTCATTCACAGAAAACTACTAGAATAAGAGTTCAATCTTACATTTACTATTATAGTATGACCCCCTTACCCACTGATTCACTAACTGCAGATTCATTTATCCATGGTTGCTGATCAGCTGGGGGAGGGGTTGGCAAGGAGGGGGAAAATTACAAATTAAACTTAGCGCTGCCGATGCCCGCCGCCCTCCTCCTCCTCACTGCTGTCGCTGCTGATGTGGGCCAGCCAGGCACCCTCTGGAGGGGTGGGGTGGGGACTGACCCGTCTGGCCAACCAGCCTTTGAACTTCATGGTTGGGTCCCAGGCAGTGGAAGTTTTGAACTTCCTACTCAAACTTCCAATCTGCTGCCAGGAACCTGAGCAGGGAAATTCAAAGTCCCCACCTCACCCCTCCAGAGAGTGCCTGGCTAGCGGCATTTCCCTCCTATTATTATTATTAAATTGGATTTCTAGACCAACCATCTGGCTGTAAGGCCATTCTGCATGGTTTACAACAATGATGCAAAAATCACAGTGCAGAATAACACTCACATAGAATAAACCACGAATTAAACAACCTCCATTTAACATTATAAATCACGGTGGTACCTTGTATAAAGGAATTAATTCATTCCAAATGAAATTCTGTTAAGCAAATTTTCCTTTATAGTAATTTCCCATAGGAATGCATTGAAAACAGAGTAATCCCTAATTGTGAGCATTTTTATGTTGTACGAATTCACCCCATAGGCGATTCTGTTAAGCAAATTTCCACTATCTCCAGAATTTTTTGTCTTGTACAGATTTTATGTTATACAAACTGTTTGTTATATGAGGGTCCACTGTACACATATTAAATATGAACATGTAAATATAATAAAACATGTTTGGCAACTAATTAGGTGATCAAAATTAGTCAGTTAAAAGACATTAGTGGTAGGGTAGGCGCTGGAGTCATGTCATGGCTTGAGGGAATGCCTATCATTTCTTCAGTATTGGTAAAGGAAAATGCCCTCCACCAAACTTAAGAGCAGAAAGCTAGTTTAGGGGGCCCAAAAAGGTAGGTGATGAGAGACACAATCTCTGAAAAAAACACTGAAGAGTTCAAGAATTTGGTTGTGAGTAGAAGTGAAAGCTGTCACCTTAGCCCATACTATACCTGGGGGGTGGGGGTGGGGGGTTGAGTCTATCTATGATCTATAGGATCTCTTCCACCTCATCGGCTCTATGGTGGTGGTGGTGGTGGTGCTGCTGATGATGATGATGATTATGATGATTCCTGCATTCCTGTAAGTAATTCCCACCACAAAAATTCACCCTCCAAGTTATTTCAATAGCACCATTCTATCCCAGTCACAGATCCCTTTCTATTTGAACAAGAAAAGTTGATTACATTGTATTTTCGGAAATTATGCTACCAAGTTGTCCCGCCTATGATATCACTTCCCTCCTCCCTATCGGGAAGAAGATTTTAAAGATTTGTTGTAGTTGTTATGAAGAATGAATGCTGACTTTGCTTCCCCTGCCCCTTTCTTTCCAATCCTATTTCTTGTCTCTGTATGTGTGGCCGGGGAAGGTTGTGCCTTTCTCAATAGCAAGCCTAAGCTCTCATTAATTTTTTGTTAAGTCATACTGGAAACATTTTTCAGTGAAGAATATGACAAAAATGTTCAAATGAAGGAATAAACCTTTAAATACACAGAACCAACTTAAGGCATTATTTGAAAGCTCATGGTATGATCTCTTCAGGACTCTTCCACTTCAGTATACATGTAGGGGGATATTTCTTCAAATGTTCCCCTGGCCCACTGCAAAACTTGTGCTATGAAGAAAACTAACAAATTATCTGCCATCACCATGAGTTAGGTGTGGGAGGAGACATTAGATGTAGCCTGCATTTAGAACAGAGAGCTCATTAATGTTGCACCAAGATGATTGAGCCTGTCTTCCTTTATTTCTGAAATCAGAATTCAAAGGAATTTCTCTCTTCTAGTCATGGGCCATCCCTAACCTCTATTTCCGGCCTTATGTTGATTTCTGTAGTTAGGAGGTGAGTTCACAGCAAGGGAAATACTCTTGGTTCGCACTGTGCGTCATTGACAGGGGCTTCACTGTAACCATTCAAACATCAAACTCTTTGCAGGAATCAGTAGAGGCGTATGTGCAGACAGCTATGTCTGCACAGCAACAGTTTCCTTTGACAAGGTGTTAATTGGCAATTTCCACCTTTTTTAAAAAAGAAAAATTTTTCCCCTGAAGTGACCTAGCAATATGGCATTCCACCATTTCCTTAAAAGCCTTTATAAGAAAGAAAGAAAGAAAGAAAGAAAGAAAGAAAGAAAGAAAGAAAGAAAGAAAGAATGTATGGAGACAAGAAGCACTCAGTTGAGGTGAACTGACACCCCTGCAAGCACTCCTTTAACCTTCAGATGTGATAATCACACTAGACTGAAAAGAACTAATGCCAACTTGATTGGTGTACCTATAAAAGGCTCCCCTGATGGCATAACCAAAAGAAAAGAAAAGATATTTCCCAATAAAATGAGATGCCCTGGGCTTCTCTCAGTGGAGCTTTACTTTGTGTAGTCATTAGGCTTTAATTCAGATTCAGCTGTGCCCAATCTGTTGCAAATTACTGTACTGAGTGAATGGCTAATATATTTGCCCCCTCAGAGAAATTTGTTGGGATATTATTTGAATATATGGTTTTTGTTTGTGTTCTAAAGTGGAAAAACTTTGTGGAAGCCATGCATTATGTTCTCCCACCGCTGGAAAAGCTCTGAACTTGTTTTGGTTGGTCAAATGAATACTATATGTTTAAATACATGGGGAAAGTAATGTTCCTACTTCTTAATGCTGTGTAATGATGAAGATGGGGTGCAGCTGAAGATGGCAGCGTGTGAGCAGCCCTAACTAGGCACTCTGCCTCTGTTTATTTTATTTTATCCTTTACTGTTGGTGTTATCTTTTATCATTTACTCTTTTACTCTTTTATCCCATCTGCTGGTTTTGTGGGGAATATCTTCTCTGGAATGTTTTGTTCCCTCTTTCATTCAAGTCTCCTATTTTGAGCAATTATTTGGTCAATTATTTGGTTTGGCTTGTTTGGTCAACTCCTTCTTTCTTCTACTATCCCAAGGGAGGGGGTCCAATTTCAACTTTCTACATTAAATATGGGGAAAGAGAAAAGACCTAGAGCAAGATCTAATTCAAACTCACCAGCAAAACCTTGCAAGACACTCCAGATAGATGAATTACTGCCACAGAAGGACATGGTGAGTGACCTTTCTATGTTTTTTTGGCACAAACAGATGTAGTGCTTTAGATCTACAATTAGAAGATCAAGGCATCATAACTGCAACCTGGGTGCCTAATAACAAACCTCAGACTGAGTCTAAATCTTTATCTCCTTTATCTGGCACCTGACAAAAGGACCTCCCTGGAAGGTAAAATAAACCAGGAGTACCCAAGGAACACCTTGTTAGACTTCATTTCTGAGTACTCCCTCTTCACAACTGAAACTGTTAAAACTATATTTCAGCAGTTCACATTTATCTCTGATAAACTGGATCTACTAAGGCAAGTATTTTTTTTCCTGCCATTCCAACTATTCCAACACTTCCCGGAGTGCTCGTGGAGCCTTACAGCACAGTGGTTAAAGTCCTGCACTACCACCAAAACTGTGCTCACAACCTGGGATTCAATCCCAGGTAGCCAGCTCATAGTTGACCCAGCCTTCTATCCTTCGGAGGCTAGTGAAATGAGTACCCAGCTTGCTGGGGTGGGGTGGGGCAATTTGTAGCCTGCATAATTAAATTATAAACTGCCCAGAGAGTGCTTGAAGCACTATGAGGCAGTATATAAGCAGAACACTTTGCTTTTTGCTTTGCTTTTGCTCAAAAGGCTCAATCTGCACAATATTCAGATCCAGGAGGAGTCCCCAGGGGAGATAATACTCAGGTAGATGTACAGGCAGGAAAGACAATGAATCCCCAGGTTAACCAAGTGTGTTGCTAATAATCAGCTAAACCAACAACGGGCAAGTAAAAAAACTATACAATATTCAATATGCCAGTTAATGTGCTCAGATATTCACCAAATTGAGCTCTGTAAGACTGAAAAATTACCAAGAGTATTGCACAGAAATAAGGCCATTTCTCAGCCCAGATCCCATCTGCAATCAATCAACCTCAGCTGCTGAAAGCAAGCATCTGGAGAAACAAAACCTATATCCCTTTGGATTCTTTTTCATCTCCTGGCCTAGCTGCAATGGCTATTCCATTTACCAGAATAATTATTCAACAAGGCACCTTAACTTGAATAATAAGTAAAACATTTATTTGGCTAATAAGGATTTCACAGGAATATTCTCTTACTGGAAAATAAAGACATGATTTCCTTTCCTAACTTAAAGAAACCTGAAGCAAACTTCAGAGGCAAAAGTCTCACTAATTCTACTTTAAGTCCACATTGCAAAGGATTAGTCCATTAATCCACATTGCAGAATCAATTCAGGAAAAATCTCTCTGCCTCGCTCTTTCTCCGACTCTGTTCACAGCATGAAAAAAAGTCACATGTCGCCTCTTTGAACAATCAGGATTCACTTGCCTCTTAGATGGAATGCATCTTTGGGCTTTGTTTACATTTGAGACAGCAGGCTAGGCATAGTACATTTATACTGGCAATGTTTACATTTGGCCTTAGAGACAGGTTTCCCTACTTCTAAATTACGTTACAAGTATAATCAAAGATGAGAATACTCTTGACATTTAATCGACCTACTATACATTTGTTGTTGCAAAAAAATGAAAAGAAGTCCCTCTTCGACATGTCTGTTTGTAAGGTTTTTGTTGATGAAACTATCCACCCGTTACTATACCTTTGTTGTTGCAAAAAATGAAAAGAAGTCCCTCTTCGACATGTCTGTTTGTAAGGTTTTTGTTGATGAAACTATCCACCCGTTAGTTTACATAATGCCAGCAGATTGCTTTTGTGTTCTGACTTTTGGACTAATAGCTCTACAGCTGATTTAACTAAAACATTAAGTTTATCTTAAGTTACTATGTAGCAAATGATCATAGCTGCCTAATTTAATAGGAGATGGAGGCGTGCAATGTATTAACCCTCCAGGAACTTTCATCCTGCATGTGCCACAGGACTCTGAGAGTCAGCCAAATGGTGTTAAGAATGCTACTCAAAGGAAGAACTCTTGGCTTGAGATATTCACTCCTACCCTGTCCGGGAAGTACAGGAGGACCCCCGTATTCATGGGGGAGTGGTTCTGGGCTGTCTCAGGCCGCTAGCTACCCGCCCTCTCCTGCCTGCTGCAAGTGAAAGACAAGAGTATGGGTGGGGTTTGTGCCCTGTCTGGATAGAGCAGGTAGTCAAATGCAAGTGAATGAGAGCCAGGCAGACACTGGGGCTGAAGGGGCAAGACCAAGCAGAGTTCTCAGAACTCTCTGAGAACAGTGGTCCAAGCTCTGGTGATCTCGAGGCTGGACTATTGTAACGCCCTCTACATGGGGTTGCCCTTGACTCTTCTCCGGCGTCTGCAGCGGGTACAGAACGCAGCGGCCAGGCTGGTGGCTGGTGTGCGTCGTTATGACCACATCACCCCAGTCCTGGCCCGCCTGCACTGGTTGCCCGTTGCAGCCCGGATTAGATTCAAGGTCTTGGTTTTAGTTTATAAAACTCTCCATGGCTTGGGACCGGACTACCTGGCAGAGCGTATCGCTCAGCGATCAACCTCGGCCCGGCCCGTTCGGCAGGCGCGAGCGCACTTGCTTCGGGTCGCCACTCCTCGTGAAGCCCGGAGGACGAGTACTCGGACCCGGGCTTTCTCAGTGGCGGCCCCTAGCCTCTGGAATTCCATCCCCAGTGAAGTGCGCTCTGCAGAGTCCCTGCTGGCCTTCCGGAAGGCGTTAAAGACCTATCTTTTCCGGGAGGCCTTTGGCGATTCTTAACTGAGTCTTTTTTTTTTCTTTTCCCCTCCACCATCGCAAACTATTTTGCCTACCATTGTTTAGTTATTGAGGTGCTATAAGGTTTTAACTTTGTCTAGCGTTATTATTATTTGTTTTTATCTGTGCATTTCTTGTAATTTGTGTGGTTATTGAAGCCTTGAAGCCTTGTAAGCCGCTTAGAGTACACAATGTAGATAAGCGGGGTACAAATGCAACAAATAAATAAATAAATAAATTAGTGGCCTGAGATGAGTAGGGTGCCAGGGCTCCCAGCTATTGCAAGAGGCATCAGTGGGAGAGAAAAGGAGGGGAAAGAGAGGTGATAGGTAAGTCTGATAGCTAGCAAGGCAGGCAGGCAGGCAGGCAAGCAAGGTACTGGAATCGAGGGAGAATAGATGGATTTAGCTGCCACGCAGTGGCAGCAGCTGTTTCTCCTGTGACTGCCAAGGGGGATCTCTCCACCTCTCCACCAAGGTGCACTACTGCATCTCCTGGTTCACCTCCCAGGAAGATCAAATGGCCGGGGACACCCCTGGCCATTCAAACGCTGCAGGTCCAACACCTGGGAAGCTTGAACAGCTGCAGGCACCCCACTCTCACCCTGATGATCATCAACCATGGATAACTGAATCTGCAGGTGGTAAATCAGCAGACACAGGGGTGCTAATGTATGTACCTAAGAATAAGGATATGGCGAAGCAACACCAACTTTTACAAAAATATCCAGTTATTATAAATAAGACTGAGATAAATCTCTCACCCAAGTTCATATCTGAGAATTCTGGCTTGGCAAAAGCTGATGACGCCTGCAGAGAAAATACCACTTGGCCTACAATACCCCACCTGGTGCTCACTCTTTAAACTACAGTGGACCATTTGATGACTGCTTAGTAGAGGGTCGTATACACCTTTGCTCTGATCAAAATACTCTGTCTACCTTCCATGGGTCTGTCAAATCCAGAGGACTTTTCTCCCCTCCCTTTAGAACTATAGCATACCCTAACCACCGCATCACCATTACTCATGGGTCCATCCCATCTTTCAGCGGCACGTTCAATGCCTGATCTAGAATCCTCTTTGGACTATCTTACTCCAAATTGACAATCTGGAAATCAGTGTGAGCAGCACCTAAAATGTATTTCATCAAAGGTGTCTGGCTGGTTGAACAAGATTCAAGTCAAAACCCATCATTTCTGATCTTTATTGCTGTGTGTTGTCAAGTAGATTCTGGCTTATTGCATTCCTAATAGGTTTTGGAGGTTCATCGGGTGGTTTACCATTGCCACTTTTTCAGAGAATTTCTACAGGTGAAAGAAGATTTGAACCTGAATCCTGAATCCTAGTCCAGCACTAACTGCTAAATCATATCCTCTGTCCCCTTTTTAAAATAATGATGACATTATTAGGATTCCTAAATGTTTATGAAGACAAACTATTTTTACTTTTTAAAGTGAGAATACTGATATGCGACTGCCCATCTCTATGCCATTATGCCCGGAAACCTCCTGCTCCTTTGGTGTTTTTCACACAGAAAAGACACAAGGCTTGTCCTCATCTCCCAAAGGGTTGATCCCACTCTAGTCCTCTCTTAAGAGCCACACAAACATATATTTGCTAGCAGTCTAGTAAATGGGTGGACTGAAAATCATTCTGGTGATACCCAGATCATACAAAAGTAAAGCAAAGTGTTCTGCTTAAAGTGTTCTGCTTCTGCTTATATACCGCCCCATACCACTACAAGTAGTCTCTGGGCAGTTTACAATTGTTAATTACAGTGTGCAGGCTACACATTGCCCCCCCCAGCAAGCTGGGTACTCATTTTACCGACCTCAGAAGGATGGAAGGCTGAGTGAACCTTGAGCCTGCTACCAGGGATTGAACCCAGGTCGTGAGCAGAGTTTTACCTGCAGTACAGGCATTTAACCACTGCGCCACGAGGCGCCACGAGGGGGGGAATTCTACTCAAATCATAGCTGTCAAGTTTTGCCTGTTTCTGCCCGGGATGGGAGGAGAGAGGCAGAGCATGTGGGTGGGTGCACGCATCCGCACACCCATCTCAGCAGCAGTGGCAGTGGTGGCTCTCTGTTTTAGGGTCCCCTCCCCTCCCCACCTGCTCCCCCTTTCACCCCTCCCCCACTCAACTATAGCAAACAGATGACCCCCTACCCCCAGCAGGAGTGACCCCCCTCCCGAGCCCCCTAGGCATTACTCGCCCCCCACCTTTCCACCAGCCCAGGCTCACCATGCCTGCCTACCTGCCTGCCTGCCTGCCTGGCCAGCACCAGGGTGGGTGGGTGGGGTGTTCCTCTCCTTCTGTCTCCTTCCCTCATGGCCCAGCTCTTCTCCTCTTCCTCCTCTTCCTTCTCCTCTTCCTCCCTGTCGCCATCGCTGCCGCCATCTTTCGAGCCTGCCAGGCATCATCCGGGGAACAACAGCCCTGCTCCTCATTGCTGTAGCAACAGACCCCTTTGTCTTCCTCCACTCTTAAAGGGGACATGGCTTAGAAAGAAGGAGCACATTGGTTACTCTTCCTCCCTGCCTCTTTCTCTTCTTCCACTGAGGGAGCGCCAAGCCGCCCCCTGATCTTCCTTCCACCCTTGCTTCTTTCCTGGGACATTTCCGGGAAAATAAATGATCCAGGAAGAGGGCATGGAGAAAGGGTGAAAATGAGATTCCCCACCCAATACAGGAAGGTTGACAGGTATGACTCAAATGTGCTTGTTGTAAATCCTTTAGAAGTCAGTTTTCTGGTGCTTTTTACAGGAGGGAAGCATCTGTGCTACTACACATACATACACAAACATCTGTTGAAAAAACATACTCAAAACAATGTACTGAGAAACCAAATTGGTCCTGGGTGAAATTAAATGTAAGTGCCTGTGACTGAATGTGTTCACATCCCTCCTTGTTCCCTCCCCCAAAAAAAACCCTATTGCCTCCCCCTTGATTTCTCATCTCTGTTCTCAATGTGATTATTCTCTGTTAAACCTAAAATGTAAGCACTTCACTGCATTCATCTCCTCCTTTTCTCTCTGTTTTATGTTACTTAGTAAAATCTATATGCACTCATTGCACTACAAAAAGAAAGAAAATTTGTTGTTGTGGGTCCAGAGTATATTGAGTAGAATCTACTCAATATACTCTGGACCCATGACAAGAATTTTTCTTTCTTTTTGTAGTGCAATGAGTGCATATAGATTTTACTCAGTAGAACTTGATTTTTGCCACAGAGCTTCCCTGCTTCCTTCTCTGAACTACAAATCTGAGGACCACATCACCATAGCCAAAAGCCTACTCAAAATTCAATCAATCAATCAACCAATCAATCAATCAACCAATCAATCAATCAACCAATCAATCAGCCTAGATTGGCATACACAAAACAAAACAAAACAGCACACTTACAATAGAGATTTAAAGAGATAGTGTTAAATTACAAAACTAGCAACTCAGTGCATCTCTGCGTGAGAGCCCTGACCAACTGGGCTAACAAAGCTGCCACATTTCCTATCACAGCAGACTCTCCTGATGGCAGAAGATACCTCAAATTATCAATGTCTGAGCAATGCCTCTTCTACAAAAGGAGTGGATCAGGAGGTTTTTGTTTTGTTTTTTGTTTTACTAAAATGATAATAAAACGGGCAGTACAGAACCACATGAAAGAGTGATTCCACTCCACCCAGTACATAGGAACAGTGCCTGTCACTGTATGGAGTCCCATTGAATATCCCATGCAACACTGCTGATGGGATAGCACTATCCTCGAGGCACTTTAATAAGTAAAGGTAAGGAACAGGGTGCTCAGCTTGAACTGGGATCTCCAGGCTCATTGGTGAACATATTGCTACTCAAAAATCAAGAACCTCTTTTGAACGGAATTTCATGGAGAGCTGGAAAAGGGCAGGAGAACTGGAGGAGTTCATCAGGACTCCCAGTAGATGTGTTTTCCCAACTTGTGTTAGTCATCCCACATTGCGCTGGAACTGCACGCTCAGGATGACTCTATATTTGCACTTTCCATTACCAAAGGCAAGCCCCCACCCCCATATTGGCAAATGTAATGGCATAATTCATTGGCCTTAAATATTAAAACTGGACATTGCTGTTGGATCCACAGCATCTGCCTGCCTTTTCTCAATTTCACATTTGGGGGAGGGAGGGAGAGAGAGGCTTTGCTTGTCCTTGGATATTAGAAAGAAAGAAAGAAAGAAAGAAAGAAAGAAAGAAAGAAAGAAAGAAAGAAAGAAAGAAAGAAAGAAAGAAAGAAAGAACGCCATTGTTCAGCCATCATGGAACAAACCATGGCAGTTTGGTTGAATGCAGTACAGAAGAGTTTGTCTACATGGGGTTGAGTAGAGTGGACTGTACTGGGCTACAAAGGTCATGTAACGTCAACGTAGAAGTCTGGTATACCCTTTGGTGTGATCCTTGCATCCAAGTAACATATGCACCTCAAGTGACCCTATTGATCTTACTCCTTTAATAAAGCAACAATTAAGGAAAATATATCTGTCTTTGCCTTGTTTCACTTCTGGGAGGAGAATTCCAAATGTTAAAGAATTTTCTCTAAGTGATGCAGTACATAAACACTGCCCTAATTAAAGTTGGGGAAGCAAAGGAAGTTTTCGGTTTGTCAGTTTAATTTCCCAAATTTCCCACATCATTAAGTAGTCAAACTCTGCTTAATCCACTAATGATATGGAGATATTAAAATGAAAGAAATGAGAAATTAAAGAAACTAGTTTCCTTTGGTTCAACTTTAGCAATAGGGATATGCTGGAAATGAACCAAAATGCAGTGATCCTACCTGCATCAAAAAGAGAGAGAGAGAGGCCTCCAGATATGTGGCAATAAACTGGTTTGCTTCAGCAATGACATCATATGTCCTCCAGAAAAACAGGGAACATTTCTATTGCCTCGTGTATTTTTTGGTACTTTAGTAGACCATTAAAGGTATTACTGTTCCTTGGTTCTGGAATTTGCGGAAGGAGCACCTCACTCCCCACTCTCTAGTATTTCATTGTTTCTTTCAGATGTATTCCAGATATAGTACAAATAAAATGAAATGGAATAAGACTTTCTTAGGATATCTACATAGAAGGGGTATTTCACACAAGAGATGAACTGATTTTCCACCATTTATTTTGAAGCTGTACTGCTCAGTAGAAGTCTCAGTGACTACTAATCACAAAGTTAACTTAGAATAATAGAATCATAGAGTTGGAAGAGACCTCAGGGGCCATTTAGTCCAACCCCCTGCCATGCAGGAACCCCATCACAATATTTCCGACAGATGGCCATCCATCCTCTGCTTAAAAACCTCCAAGGAAGGAGACTCCACCAGTGCCACCACCCTTTGTGGCAGCATATTCCACTGCTGAACAGCTCTAACTGTCATGAAGTTCTTCCTAATGTTCAAATGGAATCTCTTTTCCTGTAGTTTGAAACCATTGCCCCGAGTCCTAGTCTCTGAAGCCATGGAAAACAAACCTTTTCCCTCTTCAATGTGACATTCAAATATTTAAACATAGCTATCATATTCCCCCTCACCCTTCATTTTGAAAGGCTTAACTTAGCCCTTATTTCCTTTGACTTTCCTAAACTCAAGTAAATAAAACAGAGCAATACTTTCAGGTGAAATGTGAATTGTAAAGTTTATTTAAAATATAATGATTTCTTAAATGTCAACAAGCTTGCGGTTACAGTTTGCCTTTAAATCAGCTTTTCATGGCTCAATCAGAAGTTCTCTGTTGCTCAAGTTACAAGTTAGACATTTGGTTGGAAAGAATACATCTCACACCTCAGGAAAGATATCTCATCCTATGCCCACAGTCATTTAACTCTGCCACACTCTTTAATCCCCTCAGGCTCTTTTTCTCTTAGGTTCTCTCTTCTCCAATCTGGTGACTTCTATTTGGTCCCCTTCTCAGTCAGCTACTAACATGGCCAACCATTGTTGCTGGGTAGACTTCACATTTCGTAGAGAATCTCATAACAGAGGATTGTCTACTCTCATCACACGATGGTCTCTTGATGATTTAGACAATGGTACAAACTGGGAAAGAAGACCCTAGCCCAGGTTTTCGATTCAACTGAGTGACTATTCTTCCAGAGCATCTCTTCAGCAAACTTCTTCTATACAGAGAAGGACAATTTAGTAGAGGAAATAACATTTCCCAAATCTTTCATTCTGTTTTTAAAAAAATCTTCTACAACTTCAAAACTTAGGTTCTGCCCTCAGGAGCTCTGTAAGCACCGCAACTTAAGAGCAACCATGTGATACGGAAGCACCAAGTGTCCTACTAGGATGCTTTGGTGAGGTCTACAGGGGAATTACAGGTTCATCTGAAACACATGAGGAGGAGAATAACTGGCAGAAGGCTAAAACATACCGGATCCCTACTCCCACCCCAAATTCCCATCAGAGGTGAGTGCAGAACGTTCTGCATTTGTTTGATGGATGGTGAAATGTAATTGAGCTCCACCAGGTTCTGCTGATGACCCTGGGAAACCAGCAAAAGAGAGACAGCATCTGTCTGAAAGGCCGTCTGAGACAAAGAGCAGAACACAAGGTATAGGGATATGAGCAAGACAGAGACATTTGTGCCTGGAGGGAACCCAAATGGCAAACAATCACCATTGTCTGGTCTGGGATGGGGGGGGGGAGGCTAAAACCAGAAATGAGTAATGGCAGGGAACCGTCATGAACCTGCAGGGCAAAATGATTAAAGCAAATTGGGCAGTGGCAAGGCAGATATACGGGAACTCTTTAAAAGGCTATAAAATATTACTCCATAGGATTTCTTTTCTCCTGAATCAAAATGAAACAGAAAGATCAAAGGCTGTGTTCCTAGGTCCATGGAAACTGAAAAATGTGTTTGACTGGTTACTCTAGTAAATTAGAAAAAAAAGGTTTTCTTTTTTCATCCCCCCTCCCCTTGAAATTAGAATGCTTCTTTCTTTCTTTTTCTATCAGCCAGATGTTAACTTTTTGTCCTTGTCCCACTGAACTTCACAGAAAAAGATGATGGTTTCTAAACTGCTGCAACAGAGATGGAATGAAATGAAACTCAAATACATAAAGTTTAAATGTGATTGCATACACTGGAGTCAGCAGGAAGCCCCCCCCCCCATCTGCCCTGGTTTGTGCCCCTCTCTAGCTGTTTCTACTAAAATGCACTTGCAAAGAAGGAAAACCTATCCAGATGGAAGAGGTGGGGGCATTTCCAGCTGGAAAAGAACTTGGACCTTTAAAATAAGCACTGGGTGGTCAAATGTGGGACATTACAGCCCCTGTTTGCCAGCACTGATTCCCTAAGTTCATGAATGAGGCATTCGGACTTGCATTGGGAGGTGTCTCACTCTCTCTTCCTTCCCTTCACTTTTTGTGAGTCATTAAAAAATGTCATATCTAGGGTAGCCAAAACTGCAACACAATGTATCTACTAGACATGGGCACGACTTGGCAAAATTCTCATTTCCGTTTCCGTTTCTCGTTTCCGTTACGTAACGGAACGAAGAATGACAATTACTCTGCCAGAACTCGAACTCGAACTGACTAAAGAAAAATTGTGTCTGATTTGTCGTTGTCGTTCCTGGCATCGCAGTGATCGTGCGATGCCAAGCGGCACAGAAAAAAAGTTTTAAAAATTAAAAAAAAAAAACCAATTCCCGGCCAAAAAAGCAGGCGAACATATGCCTGCCTGAGGGCACCTACCAGAGGGGTGGTTTCTGGGGGGGGGGGTCCCCACTCCAGCCTTCCCCCCTCCCCGTCCTGGGCTGCTGGTACCAGGCTGGAAGGGGGCATCCTCGGCGGCGTTTCCATTTGCTATGCGCGGTGCGGGGGGATCCAAAATGGCGACCGCAATTTTTTTTTAAATCGTGGTCCAAAAACCCACCAAAGCACCACAGAAACATGCGAAAATTAGCTATTTTATATGCCTGATTTTTTATAGTAGCAGTGTGGGTTTTTCTTGCAACAAAAACGTCTCCATTGATTTTATTTTATTTTATTTTTATTTTTATTTTTTTACACGTGCGCAATGATGGGCTGGCCATGGGATGGGACCATGCAATTTTTTGGACCCATTCCACCAATCGCATGGCCAGGTTTTGACTGACACTTCTGGATGTGCCAGAGGGTATAAAAAGGCGAGGCACTCCGAGAACACTCGCAGTCCGGGTTTGGATGTGGGTGGAGAGAGGGCTGTAGCTGGCTGCTGTGCTAGACTAGTTTCGATTTCGCGGAGCCTTTAGATTTCAGTTAGGCAGGCAGGGAGGGAATAATTGATTCAATTGAATTTTTAGGAAATATTTCATTCCCTGTCTGCTGTGGGGAATAGCAACACAGTTTATTCCTTTATGCTCCTGCAGTTTGTCAGGAGGATTTTTTTTTCTGATATCGGTTTAGGTTTGACTGGAGGGGGGAGGTGTGGATTTATTTTAAAAATATATATTGAATATACTACCATTCCATACTTATTTTCTATTTTACAAAGTTCATTTTCATTTCATTGCTAGCAGTTTTCTTTATTCTCTCCTCTCCTTTTTGTGAGAGAGAGAGGATTTATTTCATTTAGTGCCACTGCTTCAAGTTCAAAGGGGAGGTTTTTGGGAGGCGAGGTGTGGATTTATTTTAAAAATATACTAGCCTAGTATATTTTAGATTTCCCCAATCAGTGCACTCAAACACATTTGTTGGCATTGGCAAGCCAAGGGTACCTCTGAGGGAGAATAATATTTTACATTTTAGAAATACATTACAATATTATTTGTGTACCTTACTTTTACTTACATTGTTTGTTTGCTAAACTTTTTGTGAAGACACTGCAGTTAAACAGCACAGGCCCATTCTGATATCAGACAGCCACCTTATTAACAGACTTGGGGTTCCATCCATCCTACTCCAACACTGTTTACTTTGTTTGTTTATCATTGTGCAATACATTAATTTACAAGCCACACCTTTTGCATGTGCATTGCCCTCTGAGTCTGAGATCTGCCTTTCTAACAGACTTGGGGTTCCAGCTTCAGTTACTTTTGTTTACTTTTCCTTCATATTACTGCTGTACAACACACTGTGCCAGGCGCCAGGCATGCACAACCTACTCCTGTACTAATAGTGTGCTTGCTCGTTCATTTATTTACAAGGCACACCCTTGGTGGGTGCCAGCGCAAGTTTACTTTGCTCACAGTGTACAACACAGTCCTACTCCTGTACTAGTGTGCTTGCTCGTTCATTTATTTACAACTTACAAGGCACACCCTTGGTGGGTGCCAGCGCAAGTTTACTTTGCTCACAGTGTACAACACAGTCCTACTCCTGTACTAGTGTGCTTGCTCGTTCATTTATTTACAACAAGTTACAAGGCACACCCTTGGTGGGTGCCAGCGCAAGTTTACTTTGCTCACAGTGTACATCACAGTCCTACTCCTGTACTAGTGTGCTTGCTCATGCATTTATTTACAACAAGTTACAAGGCACACCCTTGGTGGGTGCCAGCGCAAGTTTACTTTGCTCACAGTGTACAACACAATCCTACTCCTGTACTAGTGTGCTTGCTCGTTCATTTATTTACAACAAGTTACAAGGCACACCCTTGGTGGGTGCCAGCGCAAGTTTACTTTGCTCACAGTGTACAACACAGTCCTACTCCTGTACTAGTGTGCTTGCTCGTTCATTTATTTACAACAAGTTACAAGGCACACCCTTGGTGGGTGCCAGCACAAGTTTACTTTGCTCACAGTGTACAACACAGTCCTACTCCTGTAGTAGTGTGCTTGCTCGTTCATTTATTTACAACAAGTTACAAGGCACACACTTGGTGGGTGCCAGCGCAAGTTTACTTTGATCACAGTGTACAACACAGTCCTACTCCTGTAGTAGTGTGTGCTTGCTCGTTCATTTATTTACAACAAGTTACAAGGCACACCCTTGGTGGGTGCCAGCGCAAGTTTACTTTGCTCACAGTGTACAAAAGTGCCAGGCATGCACAACCTACTCCTGTACTAGTAGTGTGCTTGCTCATTTATTTATTTACAAGGCACACCTTTGGTGGGTGCCAGCAGAAGTTTACTTTTTCACAGTGTACAACACAGTCCTACTCCTGTACTAGTGTGCTTGCTCGTTCATTTATTTACAACAAGTAACAAGGCACACCCTTGGTGGGTGCCAGCGCAAGTTTACTTTGCTCACTTGTCCTACTGTAGAACACAGTGCCATTATTTCTAATACTTTGAGAAATGAAAAAAATAAGGAGGGGTGGCACAGCCAGAGGGAAGGGGAGGGGGACCCCCACTAAAATAAATTGGGCCGCATTTCGGAAGGAAGGCACAGGAAGTAGTGCAGATAGTAGTCCCTCGCCAAGCAGCTCCACAACCAGTACCGTACCATCCTCTGTCACTGAGGGAAGCATGGATGAGGCGATAAAAATCCCTTCAGCGATACTTGACTTCGACCTCCTTTATCAGGAAGAAAACGAGGACTCGGAGTTGGAAATGGCATCAGAATCAGAAACGGGCACTTTGAATCTAGAGGTTCCAGATTCTGAGGACCTGATGGCAGGAACTGACGAAAGGCAGGCTTCAGACAGTGATGGAAGGAGCAGTACTTCCTCCCAGAGTACCGCCAGTGACAGCAGTAATACTCTATTTTCCAGACAGGGCACAGGCCACACCACCACCACAGCAGCGGCAGCAGGCAATACCAGAGGGGCCGGTACTTTCACTAAGCCACGCGGGTGTCTCTGGGAGCATTTTGAGAACAGCCCGCAAGACGCAAGGATGGCGGTGTGCAAGAAATGTGGGGTGGTGGTGCGCAGGGGGAATGACCCCAAACACCTTTCCTCAAGTGGGTTGCACAGCCACCTGATGCGAAAGCACCCTGGACTCTGCCTGGAACCCTGTCAGGCCCTGGTTCCTCAGGGAGGAAGAGAGTGGAAGTGTAAGGGAAAGAAAAACACAGCTCCGCTAGTGCTGAGAGTGGGAAGAGGCAGGCCACTCTGCAGGAAGTGGGGACGTTGTGTGGGAGTTTTGTCAGCCAGCGAAATAGGGCTAAGGCACAGGAGACCACCACTCACGTGGTGGGTGAAATGGTGGCCATGAACGGGTTGTCCGTCTCCTTTGTGGAGTCATCAGGCTTCAGGCACCTGATGAAGCACGTGGCTCCATGGTATGAGCCTCCATCCCGGCGCACCTTCAGCAGGTGGGTGATTCCCTCCCTTTATGAGTCCATCAGGGACATGATCCGGGTCCTGCTGCAGGCGGCCAGAGGAAGGAAGATCCACTTCACTTCCGACCTCTGGACCGGTAGGCACCACGGGTACCTCTCTCTGACGGCTCATTGGTGCCAACCCAAGGAGGTCCTGGAGCCCAGGACATCCCATGAACAGCTGCAGGGGGAGCCACAAGGCAGCACCCCAAGAGGGTATAGGGCGGTGCTTCTCTAGGCACAAAGCATGGACGACAACGCCACAGGGTTCAACATTTCAGAGGTCCTCAAGACAGCAATGCGAGAGTGGGGATTGACTGAGGGGCAGGTCAATCGTGGATTCATGGTTACTGACGCGGGCCGTAACATGACCAACGCGGTTGAAAGGGCAGGGTTGCAGGGCATCGTGTGCGCAGCACAGAAACTGCATCTGGTGGTGGGTGATGCCATTGGGCTGGGAGCACCGAAGGACTCCTGGGGTGAGGGGACCCTGGAGACCAAGGCCTTGCTGGACAAGTGCCAGAAAATCGTCGGGCACTTCTCTCGCAGCATCAAGACATCCAGGATGATGCGTGATAGGCAGGTGGAGACGGGCCGGCCAGAGCACGTCCTGATCCAGGACGTGACCACCCGGTGGAACTCCACCTATGAAATGGTCAAGCGCCTGGTGGAGCAGAGGGAAGTGGTGGAATACGTCATGTCAACCACCCCAGTCCTGCATGAGGGGAGGGAGATGGACATTGGTGCTACCAAGTGGCTCGCCCTCTCCCAGATGGTGGATATCCTGCAGACGTTTGAGGAGACCACCCACGTCCTCAGCAGCTACAACGCCAGCCTGGGCCACGTACTCCCCCTGCTACAACGCCTAGAGACCAGTATCCGGAAAGAAGGCAATCTTCTCCCAAAGAGCAGGGCCTTGGCAGACAGGCTGCTGACCAGCGTGGATACCCGCCTTGGCCCACTAAGGAGGGAAAAGGTGTACCAGATGGCATGCCTGTGCGACCCTCGCGTCAAGGGTTCCCTGGTGGGCAGCGCTGCCGACCTGAACTCCTGGAAGATGGAGCTATGCCGTCAAGTCAGGGCTCTCTCCAATCAGGGCCAGGCGTTTCCGAGGGCGCACAGAAGCCAGAGCAATGCAGAAGAGGGATCCTCACAAGGATCCTCATCCTTCTGTACTCCAGGAGTATACACCCAGAGGCCAGGTTCCATGCCAGCAGCCAACTACCTGGCCTCTGCCCTAGCCATGGCAGTCTCCTCCTCAGTGGAGTCAAGGGAGGAAGAAGAACCGGACCCCGCTCTGACCATGGTGAAGGAGTACATGGCCGAGCCCCTCCAACCCCTCACCTTGGACCCACTCCACTACTGGGCCAGAAAGGCAGACCTCTGGCCTGCACTTTCTACTCTGGCATTGGACCTCTTGTCCATCCCACCCACCAGTGTCCAGAGTGAGCGTGTCTTCTCCCACATGGGAGATGTCCTGAGGCCGCGCCGCTCTCGACTGGACCCGGAGACCGTGGAAAGGTTGACTTTCATCCGCTTCAACCTTTCCACGTTGGGATTACCCCAACACTCCAAGACCTAAGTCCCATGTCGTTCTGCCATGGGTTCCTTAAACGGCCCTCCCTTGCCCTAACATCAACTACCAGGGCAACATTTATGCCGGTCTGCCTGCCTGTCTGCCTACAAGCCTGCCTGCCTGGCTGGCCCTGTGACTACCTGCCTAGTGCCTAAATGGCTGCTTGCCTGCCTGCCTGCCTGCCTGCCTGCCTGTATTCACACACACACAATTGGAAGGGTCTGTATTGGCCCAATTTTTGCAGCTGTTGCCTGGGTCCAAACCAGCAAGGACCATTCTCAAAGTTTCATTTGGAGGGGTCTGTATTGGCCCAATTTTGGCAGCCCTTGCCTGGGTCCAAACCAGCAAGGACCATTCTCAAAGTTTCATTTGAAAGGGTCTGTATTGGCCCAATTTTTGCAGCCCTTGCCTGGGTCCAAACCAGCAAGGACCATTCTCAAAGGGTCATTTGAAAGGGTCTGTATTGGCCCAATTTTTGCAGCCCTTGCCTGGGTCCAAACCAGCAAGGACCATTCTCAAAGGGTCATTTGAAAGGGTCTGTAATCTGTATTGGCCCAATGTTTCCCCGTTGGCCATGGCTGGTCTGAGTGAGACCCTAAAACCTGCCTTCCTTGGTGCTTCCCTCCCTTCCCTGGGGTTTAGGCGCCAATCTGCTTACAAAGTGGTCAGGAAGCACTTTACAACAACCTACCTCAAAGACTGAGTGGCAGGGGGCTAGCTCTCCTAGTCCTCCTTCCTTACAGCCTTAAAGAAATAGCCCAGATCTCCTGCTTCCACTCTTTCTCCTTGGCTGACAAAACCCGGTCTCCTGGGGTGGCGAATCGGGCGATAGAAACTCTGCCTCCCAAGGCAGAAACAATCCTTCCTTCTGGCACTTTGGCTTTGTGCCTTCCCAATCCCTAGCCTGGGTGGCTGGTATCCTGCAAGCCTGCCTAGCCTACATACCTGTAAACCGGAGTGCCTACTTCCCTGCCTGCCCGCCCCTCTGCCAACCTGCCTTCCTGTCAGACTCCCAGCTTTGAGCATGCCTTCCAGTTGCTTCTCATTCAACCTCCTCTAGTCTGGCCTTCTGGCCTCCCCTACTTTGTCCTCTGGGCTGGTCTGTGACCCACTAAGAAGGACTCTGGGTTTGTGGTCTGGTCTCCTTTAGAGGTGGTGGTGGTGAATGATCACCCAAAAGGGGAACTCAATCAGGAATACTGGGAAGGGGGTTAGGATTAGGTAAGGGGGATGCTATGGCCTCCGCCACTCTGTCCTCTGGGCTGCAGAACACTGTGACTCACTAAGAAGGACTGGAGTGGAATGTACTTGCGCGTACTGTGTGTATACTGTACTGCACAATAACCGTGTGTTGTCCGTTTCTTAGAAATAGAAGAGCCTGTCAGGAGGAACTTCCAGGGTGGGTTCATGGTGGATCTGTGAGTCTGTGTGACTCATTAAGAAGGGCATTGCCCTTGCCTATTGGCAGTTTGCTACTTGCCAGCATAACAGCACATGGGAAGGAATAGTCAGACAGAACTCTTCCTTGCTGTCCTTTTGGCAGCATCAAGACTCAGGCCTTTGGGTCTCCGCCACTCTGTCCTCTGGGCTGCACGACACTGTGACCCACTAAGAAGGACATCTTACTGGCGTACTCGGGCCAGTCAGCTAGCTCCTTGGCAAACTCAAGCTGGCAATGACCCTCCCCTGCTCAGGCCCTGTGGCCTCAGACTCAGGCTATGTGGCCCCCGCCACTCTTTCCTCTGGGCTGCAAGACACTGTGGCTCACTAAGAAGGGAATTGTACTTGCGTGCTGGTGGCACTCTGTCACCATTTACAATTCAAATAGAAGATTTGCCCGAAAGTTCCAGGCTTGGCTCTTGGAGTTGTGGAAACTGTGATTCACTACGAAGGGCATGGTAGTAGATTGCCGGCAGTTAGCAAGTCTACCGCAACACAGCTGAGAAGGAAGTGTCAGACTCAGATTCTGGCTTGCTGTCCTTTTGGCAGCCTGTGTGGTCTAAGACTCAGACTCACTCAAGCTCTGTGTCTTCTCCCTGACTGCCTGTCAGGCTCCCGGCACTCCCGGCTTAGAGGAGGCCTTCCAGGTGCTTCTCCTTCAGCCTAACAGCACGGTTCAGTGCTTCAAGTTCAGCCTCCGAGCCGACACGCGCCCTGTCGGCCACTCCCCTCAACTTGCCCATGCAGCAACCCCGGCTGCCCCCGCTTCTAGGCGGAAAATCACTTGACCAACTGTAAGGTGCAGTCATGACATCAACTATTTTGTTTAGAATTGGGGGAATCTGTCATCCTGGTTCTTCACACAATCCAGGTTGGGAAATCCCTTGGCAGAAGGAGGGGAGATTCCTAACTAGGTGCTTCTCCCTCCACCTCCTCTAGTCAGGCCTTCTGGCCTCCGCTTCTTCACTCTGAGCTGCCAAACACTGTGACTCACTAAGGAGGAAATTGTGCTTGTGTGCTAGAAAACAGCCGTGGGCTGGGCCCGTGTTGATTAGGCAGAACTCTGCCTTGCGCTCCTCAAGTGGCTTGCGCAGCCACGTTATGCGAAAGCACTCTGGTACTCTGCCTGACTATCTGGGAGTGGGACAGTGTCAGCAGCAGGCCATGGTTCTTCAGGGAGGAAGAACGGGGAAAAAGGCCTGTGGAAAGGAAAAGACAGCTCCGCTTCTGAGAGTGGGAAGAGGCAGGCCTTTCTGCAGGAAGTGTTGCCGCTGTGTGGGAGTTTTGTCAGCCTCCGCTGCTCTTCACTCTGAGCTGCCGTGCCAAACACTGTGACTCACTAAGGAGGACATTGTGCTTGTGTGCTAGAAAACAGCCGTGGGCCCGTGATTGACTAGGCAAAACTCTGCCGATGGCCTTGTGCCATTTTGCAGCCCCTACTCTGGCCTTTTGGCAGCCCGTAATCTAGCCTCTGGGGCTTTGCCTGCAGAACTCTCTGACCCACTAAGTAAGACAGAGAACACAGCTGGGCTTTGTGGTCTCCTTGGGATACCGGAGCTTGCGGTAACCCGAGCGATTGAGGGGAACTTATTTGGAGGAGGGGTTTAGGGTTAGGGTCAGCGTTAGGGTTAGGGGGTTTGTTTAGGCCTCCGCTACTCTTTCCTCTGGGCTGCAATGCACTGTGGCTCACTAAGAATGAAGGTGGAAGCCTCCAGGCTTGGTTCTTGGTAGATACTCTGACACACACTGACTGTGACTCTGTGATTCACAGGCCTACTGTCTCCTCCGCCACTCTTTCCACTGGGCTGCAATGCACTGTGGCTCACTAAGAAGGAAGGCAGGAAGCATCCAGGCTTGGTTCTTGGTGGATACTCTGACGCACACTGACTGTGACTCTGTGATTCACAGGCCTACTGTCTCCGCCACTCTTTCCACTGGGCTGCAATGCACTGTGGCTCACTAAGAAGGAAGGGAGGAAGCCTCCAGGCTTGGTTCTTGGTGGATACTCTGACGCACACTGACTGTGACTGTGATTCACAGGCCTACTGTCTCCTCCGCCACTCTTTCCACTGGGCTGCCAACTGTGGCTCACTAAGAAGGGAAGCATACTTGCGTATGCGTATGTGTTACGTACGTAATTACGTATACGTAATAAAAGAGTTTGTCAGGAAGTTCCATCCCTGGTCCTTGTTGGTGGATACTAGTAGTCTATTTCACTGACTGCGAGTCTGTGGAGGAAGGGCTACTTGTCGGTTCCATTGGCAGTGCAAAGCACTGACTCACTGAGAAGGGAACGTGCCTGGGATGGGATTTTACCAGAGAAGCAGCACACAGCTGTGAAGGAAGACCCTCTGGCTTGCAGTCCTCTTTTCAGGCTGGACTCAGGCCTCAGAGTCAGGCCCCATGTGGCCTCTGCCACTCTTTCCTCTGGACTACAAGACACTGTGGCTCACTAAGAAGGAAAATGTACTTGTGTGCGTAACTGCGTACTCCTGTCTGAAAGTCCCATGTGTGGTTCTTGGTGCTGTGCTGTGTGAATCAGCCAGTACTAGTTGTTGTCACGTTTTCTTTGACCCAATTTTTAATATTTTTCTGCTCACTTGTCATAATGTGCTCTTCATCACTGGTCAGTACAATGTTTTCAAGTTGCATTCTACATTGGGAGATTTTTGAGACATTCGCCTCAGAGTCAGGCCCCATGTGGCCCCGCCACTCTTTCCTCTGGGCTACAAGACACTGTGGCTCACTAAGAAGGAAAATGTACTTGTTGTGTGCGTAACTGCGTACTCCTGTCTGAAATTCCCATGTGTGGTTCTTGGTGCTGTGCTGTGTGACTCAGTCAGTACTAGTTGTTGTTGTCACGTTTTCTTTGACCCAATTTTTAATATTTTTCTGCTCACTTGTCATAATGTGCTCTTCATCACTGTCAGAACAATGTTTTCAAGTTGCATTCTACATTGGGAGATTTTTGAGACATTCGCCTCAGAGTCAGGCCCCATGTGGCCCCCGCCACTCTTTCCTCTGGGCTGCAAGACACTGTGGCTCACTAAGGAGGGAATTGTACTTGCGTGCTGGTGGCACTCTGTCACCAGAAGATTTGCCTGAAAGTTCCAGGCTTGCTTCTTGGAGGTGTAGGAACTGTGACTGACTGCTACTAAGACTCAGACTCACTCAGGCTATGTGGCCCCCGCCACTCTTTCCTCTGGGCTGCAAGACACTGTGGCTCACTAAGGAGGGAATTGTACTTGCGTGCTGGTGGCACTCTGTCTGTCACCATATAGAAGATTTGCCTGAAAGTTCCAGGCTTGGTTCTTGGAGGTGTAGGAACTGTGACTGACTACTACTAAGACTCAGAGTCACTCAAGCTATGTGGCCTCCGCCACTCTTTCCTCTGGGCTGCAAAACACTGTGACTCACTAAGAAGGACAATTTACTGGCGTACTCAGGCCATTCAGCCACTTTGGGTACTGGAGCTGGCAATGATCCTCCCCTACTCGGGCCCTGTGGCCTCAGACTCAGGCCTTTGGGTCTCCGCTACTCTGTCCTCTGGGCTGCATGTGAGTCACTGAGAAGGGAATTCAGGCATTCTTCTTCTAATCGAGCGGTCCTTTTGGCCTCTCCTACTCAGGCCCTGTGGCCCCCTTCAGCCACTCTATCCTCTGGGCTGCAAACCACTGTGGCTCACTAAGAAGGGATGAAAACTTACAGTACTAGTACTGTAGCACACTGCTGCTGGGACTTGGCTAAAGTATATGGATCTTATTCTGCCTTTTTTACCTCATTAACTATGTTATTTGTATGTAATGATTGCTTTTCCTGCAAATAAAATGCAAAAATACTCACATAATGTAGCTTAACAACTAACCTGAACACATGATGTTCAAGCTGGCACTCCTTAACACTGCTTAAACATTTTATAATCATTTTTGCCCAAACCCTGGAACAAAGACTGCCGGACAAGAAAACTTAATGTTACGTTCACCAAGCTACACTTGTAGGTGGTGGCGGTTGAAGAGTTATGTGAGAAGTTGTGGGAACACTCATCAGGGATAGTTGGAGGTGGGGTTAGGGTTAGGGTGGATGTTTTGGCCCCCGCCACTCTGTCCTCTGGGCTGCAGAACACTGTAGCTCACTAAGAAGGGATGAAAACTGCTTGTAGCACAGCTTTGAAGAGGCAGCACGCTGCCTTGCTGGCCTTTGGGCAGCCCGTACTCGGGCCAGTCAGCTAGCTCCTTTGGTAACTCAAGCTGTCAATGACCCTCCCCTGCTCAGGCCCTGTGGCCTCAGACTCAGACTATGTGGGCCCCGCCACTCTGTCCTCTGGGCTGCAAGACACTGTGGCTCACTAAGAAGGGAACTGTACTTGCGTGCTGGTGGCACTCTAGAAGATTTGCCTGAAAGTTCCAGGCTTGGTTTTTGGAGGTGTAGGAACTGTGACTGACTACTCAGACTCACTCAAGCTATGTGGCCTCCGCCACTCTTTCCTCTGGGCTGCAAGACACTATGGCTCACTAAGAAGGGAATTGTACTTGCATACGACTACGTACGTACTGTCACTCACCACACCACCACCAAGAGTATGTCAGAAAGTGCCATGTGTGGTTCATGGTGGTACTAGTACTCACAGTCACAAAGAAGGGCTGAAAACCTGTGGCCTCCGGTTCGCAGCCCTGTGGCCTCAGACTCAGGATATGTGTCCTCCGCTACTCTTCACTCTGGGCTGCAAAACACTGTGACTCACTAAGAATGACATTTTGCCTGTGTACTGGGAGTTTGCTGGGATAATAGCACACACCTTGGACTTTGTGGCCTTGTGGCCTCCCTTTCGCAGGGCCCTGTGGTCTCAGACTCAGCCCTTTTGGGCTCCCCTACTCTGTCCTCTGGGCTGCAAAACACTGTGACCCACTAAGAAGGACACATTTTACTTGTTAACACAGCCGAGATAAGGCAAAAATCTGCCATGCTGGCCTTGCTGGCACCCTTACTCTGGCCTTGTGGCCTCAGGTACTCTGGCATTGTGGCCTCCTGTACTCAGGCTCTGTGTGGTCTCATACTCTGGCTGGCCTTGTGGACGCCCTTACTCTGGCCTTGTGTGTGGACATGGACGCCCATAGTCCTCCTTGTATAGCCTAGTGGGATCTGGGCTGTATAAAACTTAGAGTTCTTCTGCCTAATCCAAGCCATGTGCCCATACGCCAGCACGCTGTCTTCCTTAAGAGCAACCCAGAGCCCAATCCCTACCTATTCCAACCCTAACCCTAACCCTAACCCTAATATCAGACTCTAACCGCTAGATGACCAGGGTTGCATTGGCTTGGCTTTACAGTGTGATGTGAAGCCAGGACCTTGGAGATGGGGGGGCCATTGAGAGGAGTAGACCCTCATCCAGATTTGTGGAGGAACGGAATGTCTGTGTCTCCTGCTGCCTCTGAGAGGTGGAGGGGACATGGGATGGATAAAAGCTTCAAAACAAAACAACAAAAAAGTATAACAGGCAGCCAGACCAAGTAGGGTGGCCTGCCGGTTCAGCGTTGACCAAGAGAAAAAAAAGAATATTGCATTCTGCCCACTTTGTTTGCTTTATTGCATAGGATGCAGTCTTATGCTACGATATATTTATTAAATATTATTCATCGCCCAGTTTAAAGTGTTTTCCGCCTGCTCTGGGTAATTGCGGGATGCCCCCATGCTCTGGGTGGGAATGGGAAGTCAAACGACAAACGACACGACGAAATGACAAATTTTTAAAAATTTTCACGAAAAACGGAAATGACCCGAAACGGACCCGTCTCAAAAAATGAGAACTCGAAAAAAAATTTTTTCTGGTCGTGCCCATCTCTAGTATCTACCACTGAATTTTTATGGCTTCGGTTGGGTTAAAAGAAGCCAATAGTTCCATCTTCCACTCCAGTGCTCCTTCTCCTTCTCACAATAGCCTCTTTCTCCTCCCACCAGCCCCATACTAGTCTTTTTCCTTGCCCCACTCTGGTAGTCACTCAGCCCCAGGGCTTTGCTGCTCTCAGAGAAAAATGAGATCCCTATTTAGAAGCCGAGGGTTATCATTTCCATTTACATTTGTCCAATTATTTCCAGCCTCTATTTTCGTACAATTTGTTTGCATCCTAGTCAGAGATGGGCATGAAATGAACTTTTAGTTTGTTTTGGTATTCGTTATTCATTTCGTTATGTAACAAAATGAATAATGAATTCCAGAGTGGATTTAGAATGAAACAAACTGAACCAAAAAAAAATTGGTTCGGTTCAGTTCTTTTCATTAATGGTAGTGCTGGAGATGTCTCCTACCTGGTGCTGGTCATGGAGGTCTAGTCTTCCTTGCTACAGGAGGGGCGACCAGAAAAATAAAAGCTGACTGGCCTGCGCTACAGCTGTAGCGCGGGCCACATGGTCGGCAGTAAAATGAAATGAAATGAAATAAAATAAAAATAAATTTAAAAAATAAAATAAAAAAGGAGTGCCGACCCGGCCCCAGGGGTGGCCGAGTTGGTGCCCTATAATAAAGAAAAATTATAAAAAATAACTGGCCCACAGCCAGCAAAAGAAAAAGGGAAAAAGCCAACCGGCCCACGCTACAGCTGTAGCGTGGGCCACGTGCTTGGCATTAAAAAATAAAATTAAATTAAATTAATTTTTTTTAAAAGGAGTGTCAACCTGGCCCCAGGGGTGGCCGGGTTGGCACCCTAAAATAAAGAAAAAATATATAAAAAATAAAACTAGTGCCAACGTGGCCCCAGGGGCTGCACATTCGGCGCTTGGGGAAAAAGAAACCCGATCTGGTGCTGGCCCGCGAGAACAAGACCCGGCCTGGGGCCCAAAGAACCAGCCTGCAGCCAGCCACGTGGTTGGCAATAAAAAATAAATTAAATAAAAATAAATAAGAATAAATAAAAATAAACATACAAACAAAAGGAGTGCCAACCCAGCCCCAGGGATGGCCGGGTTGGCACCCTAAAATAAAGGGAAAAAATAAAAAAACCCTACATTTACCTGCCCTCAGGAGCCATGCAATCAGTGCTTGGGAAAGAAAAAAAAACAATCCGGTGCACAGGCCCGGTACCAGCCCACCAGCACTGGACCCGGACCGCAGCCAAAAAACAACAACACCCGATCTGGCGCCGTCACCCAGTAAGGATGATTGAAGAGGAGGAGGAGGAGGAGGAGGAGGAGGAGGAGGAGGAGGAGGAGGAGGAGGAGGAGGAGGATGCCCGTCCAGTTTGTGAGTTGTTGTCAACGTCTGTGTTTTTTTGTTTTTTTGAATGTTTTATCCCACCTGTGCGCTGTCAAATGGATTTAATCGCACAAAGCAGGAAAAAACGAATAATGAATCAATGAGCCAACAAGATGAATTTTTGAAAAAAATTCATTAAAAACGAAACGAACCAAACCAAACCCTAAAATGTAATGAACCAAAACTAATCACCATTTTTTCGGTTCGTGCCCATTTCTAATCCTAGTATCTAACCGTGCAAGCCCTTTTGATTCCTCATTTTCTCTCTTTGACAGGGACTGCACCTAGGGATCCACAGAGTCCCTTCCAGCTCTGCAGTTATAAGATCATCATCATCATCATCATCATCTAACTCATTGACCGCTTTGGCCAACTTTATAATTGTGTGATGTCATGTCAATTCTGGTTTATGGCAACCCTTTCCAGGGTTTTCCAGGTGGAGAGTAGTCAGAAGTGGTTTGCCACTCCCTTCTTCCAGGGACTGTGCAGCTTGCCCAAGGCCACACAAGCTGGCTCTGCTTGCAGGCGGCACCATGGGGAATCAATCTCCTGACCTCTGATTCAACAACCAAACACTTAACTCACTGAGCTCTCCATCCAACAACCACAATGCATATTTTTTAGCTTTACAAAAGCATCTCTCTCTTTACAAAAGCCTATGATTAAGCAGTAGATTTGAGATGTCAGAAAGGACCATAAATAACTTGGCATTTAGTATTTTAAAATTAACTCGTGGGATTTGCTGTGTTATGGATCAAAATAACTGGGCTGGTTGGGAGGAATGCACATATTGGTAGTCATTTCCTGCTCTTCCCCAGGCAGCATAATGCCTTAACTCAGTCCTTTTCCTGTACCATTATGGGCTCTGATCCAACTGGTTTCACAAGTGTTTGGCTTCCTTCAGACTGAATAAGGAAATATCAAGTTCCTTATCCTACGATCCAAAGAAGCTGTTTTGGTTCTAGATGAGGGTCTGATGTCAGTAATGACCAGAATGAGGGCAAATAAATAGAAACTTAATCCAGATAAGGCAGAGGCATACCTGTTCAGTTGAAAAGCAGATCAAGGAACAGGGTTCCAGCCTGTGCATGGATGGGTTTGCACTTCCTCTGAAAACACAGGTGCACAGCTTGGGAGTGCACCTGGAATTGTCTCTCAGCCTGAATGCCCAGGTTTCAGCCATGGCCAGGAGTGCCTTTGCACAGTTAAAATGAATGTGCCAGGTGCACCTGTTTCTTGAGAGGAATGATCTGACCATGGTGGCACACGCCATAGTTACATCTCAGCTGCATTGGAAAGTGTTTGGAAATGCCAGTGGGTTCAAAATGCCACAGCCAGGGGCTGGCTACAGGGAATATATAACTCTCCCATTACAGCAACTCCACTGGGTGCTGATCTATTTCTGAGCATAATTCCAAGTCCTGGTTTTAACCTATAAAGCCCTAAATGGCTTTTCACCCAAGAGCACATTACCTCTATGAGCCTGCCTGGGCTTTAAGATCATCGGTGGAGGCCTTTCTCTTTATCCCACCACGGTCACAGGTGGGCTTGGTGGGGACATGGCAGAGAGCCTTCTCTGTTGCTGCTCCCAGACTCTGTAACTCCCTTTCATGGGAAGCCAGGGCAAAACCAAGCAAACAAATGGAGATAATGGATCATTTTGCACATGGGTATAGTACATCAGCTCTAGGTTCCTCTATGTATATTCATAAGACAGTGGTTCCTAACTTCCACGTGTTGTTGATGCTCAGCTCACAGCAGCCAACCCAGTGTGACCAAGGATGAGGATGGTGGGAGCTGCAGTCCAACAATATCTAAGGGTCCTCAAATTGGGAATCCCTGGCATAACAGACTGAAACACAGCCATATACCATCACCAACGATATCATGTGCCAGTTTAGCAAATTTGAAATAATATTTTAATGATTCTTTTCATATTTAAGGATTAGAGTGGGCATCTACATTTTACCAAATGATGACTTCTGGTTCTGGCTACACCACAGCGAAATAACTTGATAAATGCTCCAGCTTATCAAGTTGAATTCCTCCAGATAAAGGGACCCTAATATGGGTAAAGTTTTCTGGGAGGAGAAATGAAGAATAGGCAGTAATTGCAGACCAAGAAGGGAGTGGCGGCAAACTTTGTAGAAGCAGGAAATGCTTCATCTCCCACCAGAGGAAGACCTTCTATATGGTGAAGGTGGAGCTGTCGGTGACGGACATTAATGCTTGTAAATCCTTGATGTGTCATGAGTAGATATGGGAACGAAATGAAAAAAAATCGTTCCGTTATTCGTTATTCATTTCGTTACATAATGAAATGAATAACGAAAATTGTGATGAAATTGGAACGAACCGAACAGAACCATGAAAATTAGGTTTGTTACATTTCGTTTTCGTTAATGGTGACGCACAATGAAATGAGCTGTTTTAAAATGTTAAAAAACATCCTGAATATCCGTAAAAACCCAGCGATAATTATTTATTCTGCCTGATAATACCTACCAGGGGTGTTGGGGTCCTTAAAACATGCATTTATGTCTTTTCTCAGATCGCTGTATTTTTTTTCCTTTAAGGGGAGTTAGGGGACATCAACCAAAAGTGGCTCCCAGATGCCTAATATTGATTTCTTGGTTATTAAAACACCCTGGACATCTGTAAAAATGCAGTTATAACTATTTGAAATTATTACCTACCAGGGGGTTGTGGTCCTTAAAATGTTTGTTTTTGTCATTCTCCCATCACGATGTATGCTTTCTTTTCCCTTTAAGGATGACACTGAATGGATTCCAGCCACAAGATGGATGCAAGCCATGTGATGGGATCATGTTATTTCTTGGACAATTTCAACCAATAGCATGCCCGGGTTGCAGACTGGATAGGTGTGGCAGCCACAGAGGGCATAAAAAGCTTTAGCAGCCCCTGTCCTCCTTGCAGTCTGGGGTGGGAGTTAGGGTGGGATTGCTGTCTCTGTGACTCGTTACTTTAGGCCAGCCAGGCAGGTGTGTGTCTCTGTGTTCCTGCTGGCTGCAGCCTGGCTCTTAGGGGAGAGAAAGAAGAGATTTCTCTTGCAGCCTCCCTGTGTGCGTGTGTACCTCTTGGTGAGTACCCTCCCCTGCCCCGCAGTGCAGTCACTCTGTGGCTGCCTTACGCCCTTGGCAATGCCCGCCGCTGCCTTTGCAGCCTCCCTGAGTACCTAGTCTATACTGTGTCTCTGCCAGCATCATTCTTTTTAGTGTTTTCCCTCTGGTCAGGGGCATTGGGGGACGTCTGCGTGTGGAAATGCTTTATGTCGCGCAAAAAGCGGGTAAAAACGAAAAATGAAAAAAATGAAAAAACGAAACGAAATTTTTTCAAAAAATTCACGAAAAATGAAAACAAACCGAAACGGACCGGCAACGAAAAACGAAAAACGAAACATATTTTTTCGATTCGTGCCCATCTCTAGTCATGAGTAGAATGTTTTTATCTCTTTCTATGTGAAGCTTCTCCTTGGTATCTGGAAATCTTTCCTTCAAGCAAGCACTAAATCCCCTTTCTCTGAGGAAGCAGCTTTTAGCAAAGAAAGGGTGAATGTTTTTTAAAGACAAGCACAGGAGTGATGGTTTTCACATTATTTCATGAACTTGCAGTCCTGCCTATTGCCTTCTTGTGGAAAAAATATTTTGTCCCTTTGCTGCTTTTTATATGTGGTGGATTTAAAGACAAAAGTTAAAGGAAACCACCTTATGCCTCTGTACTTTCTATATGTTGAATTTAAAGATGCAATTGTAAGAGCAGTGTTGGGAAAGCTGTTTCTTCAAAAAACATCATCTGACGTTGGAATAACTGCATGTTTTGAAAACAACGTTTGAAAGCTGTTCCTCCCTGCTTTGGCTTCAATCTAGTCTAGTTACTCTAGTTACTCTCCTCAGTATCTCTTATTTTGAAACTAAGTGGCAGAAACTATTAGAAACAATATTAACCCTTTCTTGTAAGCTATAAAGCACAATGGATTGGGAAAATATTTCAGAAGAAGATTTTGCCAACATAATTCTATGCGGTTTGCAAAAAATTATAGATATCTACAACTCAACCTCTAAAGATACAGAGATCTTCAATTCTGATAAAGACACAGAGGCAAAACTGAAACCAAAATGCAGTTTGCAGATTACTACAACATCAACTCTGCAAAAAAGACCTCAAGATGGAGTGGTGGATAACACTGGGTCTCTAGAAAAAACTGAAATTAGCTCTGATCTGGAGAATAAGCTAAAACAAACAGCTGATCTCAATCTACAAACACAACAAGATTGATGCAGGATAAATCTTTGGATATGCCAAATTAACAAAATATAATAAACGTATCTACTGAATTCAGCCCGAGACAAGAGATTGAACCAGAACAGAAGGCAGATCTTAACATGAACACAAATGTGACAGGAATGGTGCAGGCTGGGCCCTTGTATGTGCCAGGTCTACAGAATATGATAGGCGCATCTGTCTTACACAATGTGGGTGCCAAAAAAGAGAAAAAATTGGGACTTCTTCAGTGGCAGAGCGGCTTCCTCGGCAGCCACAATACCACCCAGCAAACACTCTTGCTGCTGATGATCTTGGACTGGGCCTGAAGGAGCCACCCTTGCTCTACACCTGCTCCTTCCCCTGCTTCTGGGGTGTTGGTGAGAGAGAGACACTTGGAGGGGCAGAGCCAGCCAAACACCAGAAGGGAGGGGCCAAAGAGGAGGGATTCCCACCCAAGGCCACTTGTAACCAAGCTTTGGTATCTTGGCACCACTTGGCACAGACTATTGGATGTTTATGGATATGATGGGGAGGGGAAGGTGGGATGGTAGGGGTGAATGGGTGGGTATTTGTTGACATCAAGTATAGGAGATAGGACCCACAATGGAACTGAGGGAACAGGAAGGGGGGAGGGCAATGGAGGGGGCAGCCATTGGAGTGCTGCGTAGGGAAAGGTATGGTGGTAGGAGTGGAATGTGCCCGCGTAGGAGGAGAGAGGTTAGATCTCTTACATCTATCCCCTCTTCTGGTTCCACCCCTAGCCAGAAGGAATCAGGTGACCATATTAGTGAGCCCACAAGCCACACGGTGCTGTTGTTGAATGCCAGGTCGGTACAAAATTAGTCCGCCCTCATCCATGATGTCATTCTGGATTAGGGTGCCGACTTGGCATGTATTACTGAGACCTGGGTGGGAGAGGAAGGTGGTGTTCCCCTCTCCCAGCCATGCCCGCCTGGGTACTTGGTCCAGCACCAGTGTCGCTTGAAGGGTCAGGGAGGGGGAGTTGCTATATAGTCTATCAGAGTTCTATCTCCTTGACCAAACTTCCTATCTCCTTGGGAGGAGGCCTGGAGGGCCTGTACTGTGTGTTGTGCTCACGAAACAGATTGGGGATTCTGTTGTTGTACTGCCCACCCTGCTGCATACCAACAGTCTCCCTGCCTGAGCTGACGGAGGTTGTCTTGGACCTGGTGTTGCAGACCCCCAGACTGTTAGTACTGGGGGACCTCAACATTCATGCTGAGGCAGCCTTGAATGGGGCAGCTCAGGACTTCATGGCCGTCATGACAACCATGTGGCTGCCTCAATATGTCAACAGCCCAACACATGAGAAGGGCCATACTCTAGACCTGGTCTTCTCAACGGGATTGGAGGTTGGTGGTTTGGATGCGGAGGGGTTGGTTCTGACTCCATTGTCATGGTCAGACCACTTTCTGGTCAAGTTTAGGCTATTAGCCTCTTCTACCCTCTGCAAGGGTGGGGGATCTATTAAGATGATCTGCTCTTGGAGACTAATGGATCCAGATGGTTTCCTGAAAGCTCTAGGGGATTATCCGTCTGATATGGTCAGCGCTCCTGTCAAAGCTCAGGTCACCCGATGGCAGGGATGGCAAACCTTTTTGGCACTGAGTGCCCAAACTCAGTGATGGGGACGGTGGTGGTGGCAGGGGGGTCGAGATAGGCAGCAGCGGGGGACAGGGGGCAAAGGCAGCAAGGGCGAAGGGGGCAGTGGGGCCAGGGTCATCGGTGGTGGGGGCGGTGGCAGCAGGGGGCAGGGATGGCAGGGCAGGGACGGGGGCAGCAAGGGCAAGGGCAATGGGGATGGGGGCAGCAGCAGGTCGGGATCAGTGGCAGCGGTGGGTCAGCGGTGAGGGTGAGGGCGAGGCAGCAAGGGTGACAGGGTCAGTGGGGTCAGTGTCATCTGCAGCGGTGGCGGGAGGGGCAGGGATGGCATTGGTGATGGCAGCGGGGGCAGCGGAGGTGGGGTCAGCGGCAGCAGGGGGCAGGAGCAAGGGCGGTGATGGTAATGGCGATGGTGGTGCCAGGGTCAGCCTGGCACGCAACATGCTCCCTGCCCCCCTTCCCCCTCTGCAAATTCCTAATGGCTGGTCCAGCGGAGGGGGAAGTGGGGGGGCAGGGAGCATGTCGCGTGCCAGGTGAAAGCCCTTTGTGTGCCACCTTTGGCACGTGTGCCATAGGTTCACCATCCCTGCCCTATGGAATAGGGAAATGTCCCAGGCGGTTTACACGATTGCACCTAAGCGCCCTCTCCCCTTACGCAGAGCCCAGACGGCTCCCTGGTATACATCTGAGCTGCGGATAATGAAGCAGGAGGGGAGACGGCTGGAGTGCAGGTGGAGAAAATACCACTGTGAATCTGATCGAACATGGTTTAGAGCCCATTATCAGGCCTATTCCATGGCAATACGGTTGGCGTAAAGGCGATATTTCACAAACCATATTGCTTCTTCAGAGTGCCATCCAGCAGAGCTGTTTCAGGTGGTCCAGGACCTTCTTCAACTGAGAAATACGGTGGAGTTTCTGGACCACTTAGTAGCCCATTGTGACAAGTTTGCTGTCCACTTTGAGGAAAAAATCGCTCAGATTCGCAGGGAATTGGACTCCACTATTGGTGCAGAATCAAGGGGTATGTCCAGTGTGCCGTGCTTAGGTCCAGTATTATTGGATGAGTTTCAATTGTTGAGACCCGAGGATGTGGACAGGGTGCTTGGATCTGTCCGTGCAACCACCACGCCACTCGACCCTTGCCCTTCTTGGCTAATTGAAAGATCTGCCGGGGGGTTCACACCTGGGTCCAGGAGGTTGTTAATGCCTCCTTAAGAGAGGGAGTGGTCCCCACCATCTTGAAAGAGGTGGTGATTAGACCACTCCTTAAAAAACCTAATCTGGACCCAGGGCTGGTGGTTAACTACCGACCAGTAGCAAACCTCCCTTATTTGGGCAAGGTGTTGGAGTGGGTGGTGGCTGGGCAACTCCAGGTGCTGCTGGATGAAATGGATTTTCTAGATCCATTTCAATCTGGTTTCAGGCTGGGTTTTGGTACAGAGATTGCATTGGTTGCCCTGTATGATGACCTCTGCCGGGAGAGAGACAGGGGGAGTGCTACCCTGTTGATACTCCTGGACCTCTTGGTGGCTTTCGACACCATCAACCATGGTGTACTTCTGGATAGGCTGGCAAGGTTGGGTGTTGGAGGCACTGCTTTGCTGTTGTTCCAATCCTTCCTGGTTGACCCTGTCCAGAAGGTGGTGCTGGGGGACAGATGCTCTGCCCCATGGCGTTTATGTCATGGGGTTCCTCAGGGCTCTATACTGTCTTCCATGCTGTTCAACATTTACATGGAACCTTGTCAAGCCCCGCACACAGAACACACAGCAAGCCAAGTTCAGTTCTTTGCCAGGAACTTTAGTTGTAATCCAAATAAAGAACAAGTACAGTCCAAATCACAGCCAAAATACTTTACAGAGCCAAATGCCAAATTCCAGGGAAGCAGAGAACGCCGTAGTCAGCAAGCCGGTCCAAGGTCAGGAAACAGAGTCAGGAGAATACACAGGAACGTGGTGACAAGGTAAGTGATGCGTTGCTCCCACAGAGGGTTCAGGGTAAACTTGCTAGCTTTATCCTAAAACAGGGAGCACACCCATATCTCTGGCCAGGCTCCTGCTAGAACTCAGGGCTTTCAGATCTAATTCTACGCCTATCATTAAAGATCCTTTCCCCGGCTCTCCTGTTAGTTCTCCTTTGCAGAATCCTGTTCCTAGCCCTTATAGGAGGAGGAGATGTGCCCTCAGCTGCCTCCTCAGACTCAGCTGCCTGCTGAGTTGAACTACAAGGCTCCTCCTGCTGCTCTTCAGCATTTAACCCTTCACATTCAGGTTCTATGACAGGCAGGGTCCTGGCAAACCTCTGGGAGAGGTCATCAGGAGGTTCGGGCTGAGGAGTCAGCAATATGCTAATGATACTCAGCTCTACCTCTCGTTCTCCACCAATCCAGGTGAGGCGATTTCTGTGCTGAACTCGTGTCTGGGCCAGATATGAACTGGATGAGGGTTAGTAAACTGAAACTCAATCCAGACAAGATGGAAGTGCTGTTAACTGGTGCTTTGCCGGACAGGTTAGAGGCCCATATTCCTGTCCTGGATGGGGTTGCACTCCCCCTAAGGGACAGGGCCCGTAGCTTGGGGGTGCTCCTGGACCCCGGTCTAACTCTGGAAGCCCAGGTGGACTCGGTGGCCAGAGGTGCCTTTCTCCAGCTGCGGAAAATATACCAGCTCCACTCCTACCTAGACGAGCGGAGCCTCATGACAGTTACACATGCACTGGTAACATCCCGTATTGATTACTGCAACACACTTTATGTGGGGCTGCTTTCGAAGACGGTTCGGTGATTGCAACTGGTGCAGAATCGTGCTGCACGGTTGGTGAGTGGTAGGGCCACCAGGGATCACATCACGCTGATTCTGTGTAACCTACATTGGTTACCAGTTGCTGCCTGAACCCAATTCAAAGTGCTTGTTTTGACATATAAAGCCCTAAATGGCTTAGGACCTAGATACCTGAAAGACCACCTCCTTCCATACGAACCTACCCGGCAATTAAGATCGAGCCAGGGGGCCCTCTTGAAAGAGCCATCCCTCACAGTAGGTGAGATACTGTGCGATACTGAAAAATGAAGAGGAACTTAAGTCAGAGGAAGAACTCAAAAATCAAAAAGTGACATTAGATTGGTGGGCAAAATCACAATTGATTTCAAGGTTTGTTAAAGATAAGAAAGAGGGTTTTTATATACAGAGAACCGAATTGGATAAACTACTCTTGGGAACAGAGGGAAAGTTGATCAAGAAAATTTATAAATACAGGTTAGAGTTGAAAATGCAGGATGAAATTGTGAAATATTGTATGATACTATGGGCACAAAATCTAGGACATAATATTGAATTGGCACAATGGAGCCAGTTATGGGAGTGTAATGTAAAATTTACTAAGGCAATAAATTTAAAAGAATATATATATATAAGATGTTTTATAGATGGTACATGACACCACAAAAATTAGCAAAAGTATATGGAAATACCTCAGATAAATGCTGGAAATGTAACAACAAAGAAGGGTCTTTTTATCATATGTGGTGGACTTGTGATGTAGCAAAGAGATATTGGAAAATGGTATATGAGATCTTACAAAAAATGCTGTGCTATGCAGTTCCATTTAAACCGGAAATATTTCTATTGAATATCATGACAGAAATTAAGGATGTTAAGATAAAGCATTTGTTACTGTATACTGTCACAATAGCAAGAATTTTATACACCAAATACTGGAAAGTTGTAGAAACACCAACCAGACAAGAACTTTTGGAAAAATTCTTTGAAGCAGCTGAAATGGACATAACATCAGAACTGATAAAGGACACAGAGTTACAGAAGGCAAGAGACTGCTGGAAACCACAATATACCTTTTATGAAAAAGAACTAAATAGCTAAAAAAAGAGACTCCTACACTATTGGGAAATTAAAATATAGTCTGTGTATTAATATATAGAAAAATATTGTAAATATACCACTTGAGCTTTCCTGGTTTTATCCTTAGAATTCCCACTCCACCCATCCCCCATCCTATGTAGGGATCCCGATGAAATAAATAAATAAATAAATAAATTTAAAGGCAAAAGAAAGAAAGAAAGAAAGAAAGAGCCATCCCTCAAGGAGGTGAGAGGGATGGCTTGCAGACACAGGGCCTCTTCGGCAGCTGCCCCCAAGCTATGGAATGCCTTCCCAAGTGAGATCTGCCTGGCGCCAACATTGATGAAATTTTGGCGCCAGGTAAAAACCTTCCTGTTCCAGAAGTGTTTTAATTGATACAATATAGACTGTGGGTCCTCTGATGGCAATTTTAGTGTAAGGATTTCAGTGTAAGGTTTTTATTATTGTTTTAATTATTTATTAGTATCTGATGTTTTAACTGTTTTAATTTTTTCATTGTAAGCCGCCCAGAGAACTTTGGGTAGTGGGCGGCATATAAGTTGTAAAAATAAATAAATAAATAAATAAATAAATAAAATCAAGATTACTATCATGATAATACAACAATTATTACAACCATAACCCATGAGGATGATGGATTTGGCAAGGGGGAAGCAATCTGTGAGGATGGGGGGCTTGGCAAGAAAAGGGAACATTGAAAAACAAAGTCTGGCTTAGTGAATTTATTACATACATTTTACCAAATGATAAAAGAAAATGCCTATTTGTATAAAATTGGAACGCACAGATTTATACGTGGAGATGCAAATGTAAGAGATGAATACTGTAATTTCAACAGAAATACAACGTATCCCCCCACGTTGGAGCAGACTGTGCCTCCTTCTCCTCTTCAAGGTACTCAGGTGTGAGTGAGGAATTTCAATGCCTCTTCACTTTTCTTCTTTTTTCATGGGTTGGACAGCCACCTTTCAAATAAAGGATGCTTTCAAATCAAGGGTCACCCTGTGATTGTCTTTCAAACAAGAGGTCTGCCTTGCCACTAATTTTATTAATTTTATTTATGCATTGTATTTCCATCCTTCCCATCTGGGCAAATGGCCACTCTGGGTAGCTTACAATGGAAAAACACAATCAATATACCGTATATACTCGAATATAAGTCGACCCAATTATAAGTCGAGCCCCCCCAATTTAACCCCCCAAAACTGGGGAAACGTATTGACTCAAGTATAAGTCTAGGGTGGGAAATGCAGCAGGCCTGGCAGCTCCTCCTTTGTGAGCTGGGCGAGCTCTGTGTGATGTTTAAAATGACTTTTAGCCACTGATGCAAGTGCTTGGGTCAGTGGCTAAAAGTCATTTTAAACATTGCACGCCACTCCCCTGTGATGCAGAGGGGGGTCACAAGAAGCGGCACACAATGTTTAAAATGACTTTTAACCACCGACCCAAGCATTTGCCTCAGTGGCTAAAAGTATTGACCCGAATATAAGCCAAGGGCACCCTTTTTTCAGCCCAAAATTAGGGCTGAAAAACTAGGCTTATATTCGAGTATATACAGTAAATACATAACATACAATATAACATAACATCAATGTCAATCAACATCAAAGCTAATTCAGGACAAAAAAAATCACAAACAATTTTTGAAGGATAAATCACATCACAAAAAATAATGTACCAAAAATAATATCAGAATATTTTTGGTCGACACCAGCATAACTAGGCAAGATGATTTCTGCTAATATCTTATTTATCTATCTAAATATTATCTATTATATATTTTGTTTCTGCAAGTAATTCTCCTAATTTCATCTAGCCAAACAAAGAAATAGTGGTGCAATGAAAGTTAAAACCATGTTTAAAACCACTATTCTCTACCTGGTCACCCTAACATAAGGCCAGCCAACAAATTTTTGAAATATCTCGTACAATTCAGTATCCAGTAAGCCAACTGGGTGGTGCAGCAATTGAATAATTTGCCACTGTGTTTGACATTTTATCAGGTGCACTGTTTGCAGCTTGGAAGAAAACAAATGTCAAGTCACAATAAACTTCATGGGCAATCCTAGGGTGTCTCGGAAAGATGCCAATCGGTCTTCTTGTTGACATGAACGGCACGGTGCTTGTTCACATGCAGTTCGCAGCACATCTATATTTAATGAATGTAACCAGGAATGTCCACATGAAATTGCAACACCAATTACAGGGGATTTATTATCGGCACAGAAGAGTGCCCCACTAATGGGGGAAACAATGACAGCATCTTACCCAGTGTAGGAAAAAAACCCTACGTATTTTCCCACCTTTGCCATAGGATCTACAGTGTGCTGACCTATACACAACAGTTTCAACAGGTTGATTCAGAATGTGAAGAAGTTACTTTTTTGAACAGTGCTTTACAGAATCCAGTGTGACATGCTGTGCATTTTTATCAATCAAGTAATGTTTCAAAGGTTTGGTGAAGACCCTAGGAAATGTGTGTTCTGGAGAGAAAGAGAGGACTTGGCAGTAGGACCCAGGTCTTCACTTGTTTTTACTTCGTTAGGAGGGGCCAGTTCTCTGAAACACTGCACATTATTTGCATGTAAGAAGTCTCAGATTCCATCTCTGGCTTTAAAGGCACAAGTACCAGATGGTATGAACAACCTCTTCCTGAGAGGCTCCTGCAACACTCCTTCGAGTCAGGAAAGAAAAATATTGGGATAAAAAACGAATGTGCTGGAATTGTTAGTGTTGGACTTAGGAGACCTGACATCAAAGCCCAGCTGGGTCATAAACCTCATGTGTAGCCTTGGGCCAGTCCACTTGCTCACTATCTCACAGGACTGTTGTGAAGAAAAAGAGGAGAGACATACACCATCTTGAGGTCACTGGATGAAAGGTGGTGGTAGTGAATTAACAAACAAACCATGGGGCAAATTATTATCTGAGTTGGTCTAAGGCCACTGTGCTCCTTGTTGTGCTCTTACAAAAGCCTTCCAGAACATATCTCTCTCTCTCTCTCTCTCTCTCTCTCTCTCTCTCTCTCTCTCTGTGGTACCACATCCATCTCAACCAACTCAACAGGATCAAGTGACATAAAGAGACAACGGAGTTTCACCTGGCTTTATAAAGCTGTGATGCCAAGAATATTTAGATTTGCATATACTGTAGAATGTTGAAGGTGTTCTGCACTCCATGTTGGCATAGCTATATCAAATGACACCAAAGAAGTTCAGAAGGCCAAGGCCTACGTGACTCTTCACCCATCTTACAGGAGAAGGTAAGAATTCAATGTAGCTCAAATAGCAGCACTTCATCACCCGGAGAAAGTACAGACCTTCACACATCCTGCCCCAAACAGAACACTGAGACCATAAACAATGGAGGAAGGTGGTATAACAAATCAAATTTGGAGACAGAGAGGCAAGGAATTTGGGAATTGCTTAGGACATGCAAGGAGATCAGGAAGAGCTAGGAGAGGACCAAAAAGACCCAATCGATCAGGATATCAAATAACTAAGAACCAATGGTAAATGGGATCCAAAATAATGTACATTTCAGCCAATCACACACAGAATTTGGTATAGGCATTTATGATTCTGTTTGAACCCTAGAAAAATTCTGTTTTCTGTTTCTTTGGGAGGGTCTTCTCTGCCTTAAGAGAATTCCTCAGCTAATTTGATTGGTTTTCACTTAATAAAATTGTGATGAATCTCAGCTGGCTCTTCCTTGCCTGGTCTTCTGCCAAAGAGGAACCCCTTTTAGAAAAGAGTAACCCTAAAATTTGGGGTAACAGCTAAGCTGCTTCTAGCATAGCTTCCCTATTGGAGCAACTTATTGAGACACACTGATTCTATGAAATATCCAAAATATCTAATCCCGTGGTATCTCAATACGTTGGGTGGAAGATGCCTCCCAGAATTATGCCTCAAGGGCAGGCTTTGACCCCATGACGCAATGGGCGATGGATCACTTGATTTCCTCTTTAGTCAATACATGTCCAAACTAATCAAGACCCCAACACTGTGGACAGTTGTGGCTGTCAAACCCACTGAATAATGGTTGCAATGTCTCTTTGCATGGAAGGATCACATTTTATTCATAACTGTTGTATGCCAAATTTTCCCCCTGTGTTGCTTAACCTGTGGCACTTTTTCAGAGTCTTCTTTCTCTCTTCCGCATCTACTGGAAAAATAGGCCATTTTGGAAAATCCCATGGGATCTATGTTGTGTTATCATATGTGTGGATATGACCACCATCAAGTAGGACAGTTCCACCAGCTGATAATGTTCAAATATTCTCTGTGCCACAGTGTGAGCTACCCAATCCAGGTGAGCAATGATATCCCGGAAAAAGACCAGAGACTGACCCAAGTACATGAAGTGGAACATGATTTTTCAAAGCTAATTTGCTTCTGCTCTAGACACATTAGTGGTGTTAGTGGCCATAAAGATAGCTGCACCAAGCATCTCCTTCCCACAGTAACCATGCCCCAGCTCAGGAAACTAGAGCTACTAAAAGAGTAGTCTGGTGAAATAAAAAAGACTGCTCGAGAGGCTGTCTAGGCAGGCTCTTGCTGGAGCCATGTACTGGTATCAGGTAAGCTGCCCAAGAGTCCTACAGCTATGCACGGCCAGGAAGGGAAAACAACAAAGGGAAGGTTTCTAGGCAACCGTAAATTCTGTAGCAATAGGCTATTAGCCCTTTCTGCTCAGCTGCATACATCAATCATGCCCGCATCCCAGGAGGGTAGGAGCTAGGGGCAACCCATGTATATTCAATGTTTCTCTCTGGCAAAATATTTACCTGCTAAAATGTCACCTTCCTCTTTGATCTCCAGCCCACAGAGAGTATGAGTCGGCTTCTCTGTGCGCAAAGCGATACATACTGTAGAAGTCGACCTTCTCCCTGTGTTGTCAAGGAAAGGCCAAGTGCTCCAGAGCAATTTTACTCAGTGCCACAGACTGGCACATTTGAGGCATGAAATAATAATAATAATAATAATAATAATAATAATAATAATAATAATAATAATAATAATAATAATGATGATGATGATGATGATGATGATGATGATGATGATGATGATGATGATGATGATGATGATGATGATTGGGGAGAGATGAAGCTTGCAAAGGCCACAGGTGACTAGGATGATCCTTGTTGCTCCCTGATGGTCTCCCATCCATGTCCTGAATAGAGATGGGCACGACCAGGAAAAATTATGTTTCGAGTTGTCGTGTGTCGGAGCTGGCCCGTTTCGGCTCGTTTCCGTTTTTCGCGAAATTTTCCAAAAAATTGTCGTTTCATTTGTTGGTTTTTCGTCTGTCGTTAGTACTGGTTTTTTGGGGCGGGCGGGCTCCTGGAGGCACCTCTCTGGGGTGGGTGCCTCCTCTGGCCCGCTGTGACGTTCCCCTTTCCCAGACTGTGGTTTTCAGAGGCACAACCGGGTTTATTTCGACATCCCACTGCTGTGCCACTAAATTGTGACGACACCTCCCTTTTACACACTGAATTTTGTGATGGAAATGGTACCGCTGCCACCTTTTATTCACTTGAGAATGCTGCCACCTTTTACACTCGTTGCCTCATGAATTGGGACTGACTCAGAGATATATAATATAAAAATAATGACGAAGTTTATTGAGAAGATAATAACTATAACAATATCTGAGGATGGTATGCGTTGCCTTTAACATATACTGTAACAGATTTAATCAGCTCCACAAGCCTCCCTGTCTTAAATAGCTAGTAAACAGTATAGCCCTCACTGCCTGACAGAACTCTCAGAGAACAGTGCTCTCTCCCAGCACTCACTCTCAACTTCACTTAACTCACTGAACTCACTGCCTAGGCTCCACCCTTTTTATATCATACCATTCCCCGCCCTCCTGCTGGGATTGGCTGATGAGTTGTATATTCATCACTCCTGTCTGCAGAGTTTGTCACACCCGCCATGAAGGGAAAGCGTGCTCCTGGAGGCACCTCTCTGGGGTGGGTGCCTCCTCTGGCCCGCTACAAAATGGCATGCATAGCCAATTGGATATGCATACCATTAAGTTGCAGTTGCAGTAGCAGGCAGAGGCACCTCTCTTTTGGGTGCCTCTGTGACTCACTGCCTGTGGTGCACTTGGGCTGGGGAACGAAGTGAGAGGACCCCTACGGGCGCCCTGTGACTCACTAAGAAGGGAAGTGTACTTGCTGTAGTGCAATGCGAGTACATATCTGGCTTACTGGTTAGGGGTTAGCGCAAGGGCTAGGCTTAGGGTTACGGGTAAGGTTAGGGTGAGTTACTGGGGTGCACCTCTGGGTGCCTCTCTGACCCACTAAGAAGGACAGTGTACTGGCGTATGGGTTAGGGTTAGGGTTAGGGTTCGGGTTCGGGCTAGGGTTAGTGGCTTTTTATGCCCGACTGGCACATTCCAGAAGTCTCGGTCAAAACCTGGCCAAGTGGCCATGCAATTGGTGGAATGGCTCCAAAAATTTGCATGGTCCACTCCCATGGCCAGCCCATCATTGCACAGGTGTAAAAAAATAAAATAAAATAAAATAAAATAAAATCAATGGAGATGTTTTGTTGCAAGAAAAACCCACTGCTGCTACTGAAAAAATTCAGGCAGTTTTAAAATAGCTATTTTCGCATGTTTCTGTGGTGCTTTGGTGTGTTTTTGGACCACGCGATTTCAAAATAAATATTGCGGTCGCCCCATTTTGGATCCCCCGCCCGCACCGCATGGCATGGCGAGGAGACTCGGTGAGACGACGAGGATGCCCCCCACCAGAGCAGCCCAGGAGAGGAGAGGGGGGGAGGCCGGGGACCCCCCCCAGAAACCACCCCTCTGGTAGGTGCCCTCACTGAGGCAGGCATATTTTCGCCTGCTTTTTTGGCCGGGAATCGGGTTTTTTTATTTTTAAAACTTTTTTCCTGTGCCGCTTGGCATTGCGCGATCGCTGCGATGCCAGGAACGACAACGACAAATCAGACCCAATTTTTCTTTAGTCGGTTCGAGTTCGAGTGCCTGAAGGAAGACAGAATGATGATTTCATATTGCCCCATGTGTGGAAAACCAGTCTATTTCGGTACGTTTGCTTGCCTCACAACTTTATTAAGCTTTTGATCTGATGGATGAAATTCGGCTTCAGTGGACCTGACATAGGTGTTGACTCAGCAAATCCCTGTGGATTCAATGGGCTTACTCTAGCTGTGAGTTTGCCACTGGATTCCAACCAGTGAGTTCCTATGGGAAGGCCTGGCTAGTAAGGATTGTTCAAGGTGTTAATGGCTATAATAAATCCAAAAGTTTGTTGTAAAAGACAATTATCAGAGAGGAATGTATGTTACTAGGGTTAGGAAAATGTAGATCCTCATATCCCCCTTGCTTTTCAGGTTGCTGGTCTGGAGGAAGGGGCTACAGTAGTGGTGACGAACCTTCAGCACTCTGGATGTTTTGGACCACAACTCCCAGAATTCCAAGCCTGTATTGCCAATGACAAAGGACTGTGGGAGTTGTGGTTCAAAACATCCAGAGTGCCGAAGGTTCACCACCACTGGGCTACAGAGTGTTTCTTCATTCTGCTACAAATTCCCATCAAAGAAGGAGATGCAGGAAAGTTCTGGCATGTCTTCTTATGCTTCAGTAAAAGTTGGACGTTTTCTTTTCTGCTTTACTACCTCCCCCTTGTCAACATTATTTCTGGAGCCTGAAGTTAGACATTTCTGCATAGAAGAAAAGAATGACTTCCTCGTAACTGCCTCATTAATGTCCGAGCTGTATGCCTGTTTCAACAGATGTTTCCCAATTATTTGACTTTTGTTTTCCTGTAAAAAAGATACATCTGATCCCCACCTCAAAGTGTCTGGGTTTGTTTTCACGGTGTCAGAAATGGTCTTCTCCCAAAGGCCCTTCCTTGCCATGCACTTAGAATTGTTCTTCTTTATTTATGTTTTTAAATAATGACCCCTACAATTCCTGCACCTCTTTTGTTTTGACGGCTATACTGAATTATCCCATTGATGTCAAGAGAAAACCTGAACAATTGTGCAGTTTATCATTGTCTGAAAGTTATTAGCTTCTGTTTAAAATACATTAAAAAGCTACATCCAATTCTAGTCATGAACAAGTTTTGTTAAAGTTTTGTAAGACAAGCTCCTTCTCATTCTGCCACCCCTTCCAGGAAAATTCAGAAAACCTCCAATTGTGCTTTGAGAAGTAGATTTGTCTCATATCAACAACATACTTTACAGAGCTGTGGTCAAGGGTACATTTTTCCCAGTTTTAGTTAACTGTGCTCTGGTCACTGACAGAATGCATTACTGCAGAGCATTTTATGTGGGGCTGCCAATGGAGATGGTCCAGAAGCTTCAGCTAATTTGGAATTGGACTACAGTACGACCTCCTTATCCGTGGATTCAGTTATCCACAGTTGGTGATCAGTGGGGGGGGGCAGCAAGGAGGGGAAAATTATATATAAAACATACCTCCACCAATGTAGTGTGGTTTGATGGCAACCCTATAATTTGCAGAAAGATGCACAATGATGAAAGCAACAGAGCCACTGAAATGAATGAGATTAACCAGATTAATTCATCCCAAAAATAGGTACTATAAACCCCATTTGAATCCCCCCATGTGTATTGATTTTTAATCTTCACTTCCACAGTTGTGTCATAATCCATTTCTTCTCATACCTCCAACAATTTATTAATGTTTAGTGTTTGTATTATACCTTCCAAAGTGACCAAGGGCCTCCATGTGTGTGTGTGTGTGTGTGTGTGTGTGTGTGTGTGTGTGTGTGTGTGTGTGTGTGTGTGTGTGTGTGTGTGTGTGTGTGTGTGTGTGTGTGTGTGTGGTGTCGCTACAGTTGTGACTGACTCTTCATGACCCCATGTCCATGGTGTTCTCTTGGCAGGAATGAGTGGTTTGCCAGTCCCTACTCCAGGTGCTTACAGTACCTGGTATTCCCTGGTTATATATCTAAGTTATTTTCATAGCTTTGTGGGTTAGGCTAGTACAGAAATTGGGGTTATTATTGTCTTTTTTGGATTACAGTTCCTGAAACACCCTAGCTGGCAAGGTGTACGATATGGTGTGAGGGTTCGTTGTGAGCATTTAATGGTCCCGTGATGGAAAGTGGTCCAGAGACAGATATTTCTTCAAAACTGAATAAACTTTTATTAAAAATATTTTCTTCAATGTATTCATATGGTTCTGTTTATTTCTTAAACATATTTGTTTCTACTTTCTTCAAATAAAATCTTCTGAGACTCTAACACAAATGGTGAAGATTCTTTAGCTGGATGGACCTCTAATAATTCCCTCCCCTGGGTGAGAACGGAACCAGATTGATTCCTGCTGTACACCTTGTTCCATAACATGTGTATCTTGCCCAGGAGGCTATTGGAACCCCGTTCCATCCAGTGTTCACTCTGGGTTGATGCATCCTTGGCCATCCTGTCCCATAATTAGGAAAGACCTGGATAGTCCGATCTACTGGTATCATAGAGGGCAAAGGCAAACCTCTATCTACCATTGGCTGAGTCTGAAGTTTTCCTCTCCTGTCTTTCCCATCTTCTTATATCCTCCTCTCCGTCGTTCTGTTCATCTGCCTCCCCTTCCATCACCCACAAACTTTCTACTATTGGTTCCTTCTTATCTATTATCACCTCCTCTTTCTCCCTGGCCCAGTGATAGTGAACCTTTTAGAGACTGAGTGCCCAAACTGCGATTCAAAACCCACTAATTTTTTTCAAAGTGCCAATACAGCAGTTTAACCTGAATATGGGTGGCTGTGAAGGGGCGATGTCGGGTGCCCACAGAAAGGGCTCCGAGTGCCACCTTTGGCACCCGTGACATAGGTTTGCCAGCACTGCCCTAGCTGGTCTCTTCTCATCAGCCATGTTTACATCTTTTCCTCTCAACCTCATCATCTTCTTTTCTATAACGTTAATATCCTCATCAACACTATACATTGTTTCTTTCTTGGACGGCATTCATCTCTGCTCCTCTCACATATGTTTTTTTAGAAGTGAACTTTTTTTTTTAAAGTCATGATTCTTATTTCTGGATTGTGTTACAGGGAGTAGGGAAATAATAACCTTAGAACTGGAGAGCTGGAAGAGAACCTATGGATTCATTTAGTCCAGCTCTTGTCAAGGAAGCACAGTGGGGGGATCGAAGACCCAACCTCTGGCTCACAGCCTGAGACCTAAATTCCTGAGCTATCAAGCTAGTTCTACCTGAGACTTACATCTTGGTTCAGGACCCCTAGTGAAGGCATGGCTAAAATGGCATTGGAATCTAAGGCTTCCCAGCACATTCTCACAATGCTATCCTGGTTTCTGTAGATTTTCTTGTTGAGCCTTTAGGCGAAACCAAGCCAGATACTAACCAGGCAAGTCACCCAGCATTGTCTATTCAGGCAGCTACAGCTTTCAAAAGGTAACCAGCTCAGCAGAAACAGGAAGGGCAGGTCACAAACAGGAAGCATCTAGCACTGTCTGACTCTTTGGCCGTTACTACACGAACCTCTCGCTGCGCGGCGAGCCGTAATTTCCGTGCGAATCGATCGCTTCAGTCCGCACGCTCCTCCTCTTTGGATTCGGCGCCACCCCGACTACGCCCCCTAAACCGTGCTCCAAGCGGGGCAAGAGATTCCCCTGCCGGAGGCCGGGAATCTTCTTCGCTTCGCATCCCGCTTCGCATCCAAAGTCACGTGTGGCCAGTTAATATATATATTTATTTATTTTTAACTTACTTTTTCTCCGAAATGCCGATGCATAGATATTTCGGTTAACCCGTTCTTTTGATCTTGCCTTCTGTACACGGGGCAGGGGCAACAGAGGGGGGGCAAGCGTCCCCGGGTGACGTGAGCAGAGCCCCTCCGCTGGCAAGGGATGGCGAAGGGCTGCGCAGAGGGAGGGGGAGGGGTGTCGGTGCCGCCGCTGCAAGACACCCCCGCGCGCGCCCACCCAGAGAGCGGCGGAGGGGCACACAGGGCGATGAAGCTGAGAGAAGCCTCTCCCCGCCCCCCCAAAAAAACCAACCCAGCTGCTCTGCTTCAGGGAAACACGATGGCCGCCCACAAGTCCTCGGGACAACCGCAGGGGCCTTTGAGCGCCGGGCTTGACCGCTGGCTTGTGCGCCTCTGACCGCAAATGACAGCCGGGTATTGATGCATCGATACGCTGTGGTAATTTTTTTTAAAAAATAAAAGAAAGCAGAAACCGGACGTTGCAAGTAAGCTTCCGAATGCGAAGGGAGCACGTGAGGTAGTAATGGATTCGATCCTAAAATTTCGCATGGTGAGGACAGAGAAAGAGGGGTGGGGGCGAAGGGAGACCACGTGACCGGCTTCGCATTCAAAGCGAAGGCAATCCCGCTGCGAAGCGAAGTACTTTGTGAAGTAACGGCCTTTGAGAACTGACCCCAGCAGCAGAGGAAGCAAGAGGCAAACAAATAAAATGTAGAAGCGAAATGAGACCCATCAGATGTAAGAAGGGTATGGGTTTATAAGGGGAAAATATGCTGCCAAAGGATCCTCCTGAGAGACTTTCAACAGCTGAAAGGCAAGGAGATTTTCCAAAGTTTTAAAGGCTTTCTAAATGTCCAAATCAGGTTAATGACTCTCCCAAAACATTGCTCATCTTGCCTCTGGATTGTTCAGAGTATGTTATGCTGTCTTTGCAACAACTGTTTGAAGCCAGCCATTATTATTATCACTATAAAGCAGATGTTGGAAGGCCAGGGAAGCTGTGGTTCCTCTGAATCTAAACAAGTTTGTAGCAGAGTCTGAACAAGAATATTCCAGGTTCATTGCTCATTCTCTTAGGCACCATATTATGCTAGTAACCCTCATGGCAAAGCTGGAAGTGGAGTCATCATGGCTACTGGATTACTTCTCTTGAGAGACTGAAATGTTTCATTACTCATCCAAGTAGCTTTGTCAGTCTGAGGAACGTTGGTGCGAGTCTTCCAATTTAGAGTTCACCTTGGTTTCACACCACCTTGGCTTGAATAGGCTCCTTAGGTGGACAATGGCCTGAATAGGCTCATTGGATGGACAATGGTATGGTGTGTGTGAAAGTCCCACCTATACATCCCTTCCCAATACCCATTAAGTGTTGGGAATGTTTGCATAAGTGGGACTTTAACACACACCAGGCCATTGGATGTCTATCATTGTCCACCTAACAAGCCTATTATGGGTCCAGGACATTGTCCTGGGGTGCTGTCCCCTGGTGGTTGAGGCTACACATCTCCACTGAGGAGTTACCCCACCTACTGTCAACTTTGATTTCCCCGTGACGTATTGTTAGCCTATCCTCACAGTGCTGGATGGCACCACTGTCTCGACCTGCTATTGCCATTCACTGGAGAAAGACCTACTGCCTTAGTTAGAACATAAGAACATAAGAAGAGCCATGTTGGATCAGGTCAAAGGCCCATCTAGTCCAGCTTCCTGTATCTCACAGTGGCCCCACCAGATGCGTTTGGGAGCACATGAGACTAGATATCTGTCTCCTGATACCACTCCCCTGCATCTGGCCCTTGAAGTACCCCAGTATTAAGCCTGGCGATTACACATCTCCATCATGGTTTGTAACCTGTGGTGGACTTTTCCTCCAGGAATCTGTCCAATCCCCTTTTGAAGGCATCCAGGCCAGATGCCATCACCACCTCCTGTGGCAGGGAGTTCCACAGACTAACAACGCGCTGGTTGACAAAATATTTTCTTTTGTCTGTTCTTACTCTCCCAGCCCTCAATTTGAGTGTATTTCCCCTAGTTCTGGTATTTTGTGAGAGGGAGAAGAGCTTCCCTCTATCCACTTAACCCTGCATTATTTTGTACATCTCAATCATATCCCCCCTCAGGCGCCTTTTTTCCAGACTAAAGAGTCCCAAATATTTTAGCCTTTCCTCATAAGGGAGGTGCCCCAGCCCAGTAATCATTTTAGTCACTCTCTTCTGCATCTTTTCCAGTTCCACTATGTCTTTCTTGAGATGCAGTGACCAGAATTGTACACAATACTCCAGGTGCGGCCTTACTATTGTTTTGTATAATGAAATTATAATGTTAGCTGTTTTATTTTCCATCCCCTTTTTGATAATCCCTAGCATGGAATTGGCCTTCTTCACCGTTGCCATGCATTGGGTAAACACCTTCATGGAGCTGTCTACCAACACACCAAGATCTCTTTCCTGATCCGTCACGGATAACTCAGAGCCCATGAGTTGATAGATAAAGTTTGGATTTTTTGCCCCAATATGCATTACTTTACATTTGGCTACATTAAAATGCATTTGCCATTTCTCAGTCCATTCCCCCAGTTTGGAGAGATCCTTTAGGAGCTCTTCACAATCTTCTCTGGTTTTTACCACACGGAAAAGTTTTGTGTCATCTGCAAACTTGGCCACCTCACTGTTTATCCCTGTCTCCAGGTCATTTATGAACAGATTGAAAAGCACCGGTCCCAGGACAGATCCCTGTGGTACACCGCTTTTCACTTCTCTCCATTGTGAAAATTTCCCATTGACATCTACTCTTTATTTCCTGGATCTCAACCAGTTCTCAATCCATAAGAGGACCTGCCCTCTTATCCCCTGATTGTGCAGTTTTCTCAGCAGCCTTTGGTGAGGGACTGTGTCAAACGCCTTTTGGAAATCCAGATAAACTATATCCACCGGTTCACCCAAATCCACATGTCTGTTGACCTTTTCAAAAAATTCTAAAAGATTTGTCAGACAAGACTTACCCTTACAGAAGCCATGCTGATTTTTTCCAGCAAGGTTTGTTCTTCTATGTGTTTTAAGATTTTCTCTTGGATGAGGCTTTCCACCATCTTCCCTGGGACAGAGGTAAGGCTAACTGGCCTGTAGTTTCCCGGGTCCCCCCTCCTTCCTTTTTTAAAAATTGGTGTGACATCCGCTATCCTCCAGTCCTCTGGCACTGTGGCCGTGTTAAGAGACAAGTTGCATATGGACAGTTGATTACTGTCCACAAAATAGAGGAACAGGAGATAGCACCAGGATCTGTGAGAGCAGGGACAGAGAAGCTGAATAGCTATTGTCATGACCAAGGCCAGGAGCAAGCTGATCTTACACTTCATTCTGGCAAAGGCCTACAATTTACTATACACTTCCACCAGAATTGTGCAGTTTGCAGCACCCCAGATATTGTTGAGTTCTAGGTCCCGTCATTCCTAATTGTGGCCCTGAATTGGCTGGAGCTGATGGAAGTTGGAGTCCAGCAATACTTTGGAAGGCCACAGGTTGCCCACCCTGACCTAAAGGATGCTACTGAGAACATGTTGGCTTATCTGACCCATTGAAGGTAAGTGAGCGCAGTCAAAGAGCCAGGAGCCATATGTTATGAGTGGTTCATGTACTGTCACTCATGACTGTCACACTATTGATACTGAAGCAAGTAGAAATTTGCTGAAAGATTTCTAGAAAGGAAGAATGGCTATACATAGATCAGCAGTGTCCATACTAGGATTTTTTAAAAAAATATTTTTATTTATTTTCTACCCTAAACAAAGTAAAACAACAAATATGTTGCTTGTCTTCTATCGTGTTACAAAGTCAATCACAATTTCCCCCCAACATTTCATCCTGATTTAATTCATATTTCCTTTCCATAAAATACTTTCATACTTAATTTCCTTATATCCCATCCATATTCTATTTATCTTTACTTACATCTATTTTCTTCTAATACAAAAGACAGAGATAGTAAAATGCACTATTGAACTAGCTTGTCAGATCTTAACAGTATACTCAATCATGATTTTTAATTCTTCAATTAGCTAAACAGCTTAGAATACTTTTTAGCTCACTTTATAAATATATAAGAAAGGTATACATTATTTACCTATTATTCTAAGAGATACCTAATTTCAAAAGCCTTCTATAACTCGAGTTAGTACTTTAGGGACTATTATAAAAGAGTTACATCATGGTCTATTGATTTCACTTTATGTATAAAAGTTCCTATGTATACCTAATGACCACAATTCCTTTAAATGTCTAACAGATTAACATTTATCTATATTTCAGGTAGGTCTTCACATTTCCATTTCCCATTTCCTATATTATGACAATCAATTCGTAGCTTTAAACAATCAAATACAGAGAAAAAACGTTTTACGTAATTGACTCACTAAGCCAGAAATTCTTTCTGGATTTTCTCTTTTTCTTCTAGGTCTGTTATCTTCATAAATTGTTTTTCTATCTTGTTAGTTGCTTTGCTGCTGGAAAGTTCCCAAGTTCTTCTCTTCTCTGTATCCATATCCAACAGAGCACATGTGTTTATTTTCCTCCTCTCTGGATTTGGCCTATCCACAAATTCATCCTGCACAGATGTTATTGTTTTTGTCTGGAGATTAAGATCGGCTCTGTGTTCTGGCTCTATCTCCTGATCAAGACTAAATTCAGCTCTCTTCACAAGTTCATCCTGCACAGTTTTTGTTGCGGTTATCTGTCGACTCTTCATCTGACATATTTTTTCAGCTCGTTGTGTTCTTATAGCTCACATCAAAGGGTTAATATCACTTGTAGTTGTAGTTTCTACCACTCCGTTTCCAGGAGGGAGGGGTGTAGAAGCAGGAGGCTGGATTGAAGGGGGGAAAGGGAAAAGAAGCAGAGAGTGAAGCGAGAGCTACTGTCCAGCAGTTTATTTTGAAAACATTGGAGTCCAAACAAGGTCAAATAAACATTCCTTTGAAAAACAGCTTTACCAGTGCTGCTTTCAAACTACATCCTTATGTCCACCACATACAAAAAGAACAAAGTGAAATGTTTCCTTTTAAAAATTATTTTCTACCAGCCCATGAAGGGAATAGGCAAAAATGCAAAGAAAATCCATTAAAAACAAGTGTGGGAGAAATCACTTGTTCAGATAGCTGCATCTTTCCACACATTCACACTTCTTCACTGAAAGCCGCTCTTCTACAAAGGGTGTGTGTGCTAAATGCTTGTTTGAGAAAAGAATACCAAGCATCACCAAATTGAAACTTCACATAGACAGAGGGATGAAAGCAGTTTTACTCATGGCGTGCCAAATATTTACAGCTTTTTATACTTCTCCAGTGCCAACAGCTCATGCCGCCATGATCAACTTAATTGATGGCATCCAGTTTTCCTCCAGAGGGAGATAAGGCCATTTCCAGGAACAACAAAGCTCGTTGTCACTTTTTCCATGGTCAAATGGGTACTGACTCTCTTTGTCCCCGCCCCCCCCAAGGAGACTGACCCCTTTAAGGGTCCCTTTTATCTGGAGGAATTTGGCCTGATAAGCCACAGGGTTTATCAAGTTGTTTCGCTGTGGCATAACCAGAACCGGAAGTCACCTATATTGGGAATTTTGTATGCCATTAGGCTGCACTCTAACCATCCCCAACTATCAGCCATACTATGAAGAGATGATGGGAAGTTTAGTTTAGCAACCTCTGAGGATTCACTGTGAGTTCATCCAGTGGGAGATGGGATCAACAAAGGGCTGCAGTAGAGGGATCTGGTTCCTCAACTGAGATTCCACTGTGTCTTTGGTGGTGGTGCATTCTTCAGCAGGGTTTTCTCCAGTGTTTGTATCTAAGAAGGTCTGGAGACAAGGTCTTAAATGATTTTCTTCTCCCATGAGAAGCTTTCAGAGTACATTACTTGCTTTTAATGAAACCTGTGTCACAAAGTTCTGAACATGAAACAACACAATTAAAGGACTGCCAGCGTAATTGGCAAAATTAACTTGTTTACAGGTGTAGAAATTAGTGACACTATTGTGAAATCACAGGTGGCAATTAAGCCTTGGTGAGTATAGCAATGGCTACCACAGGCAGTATTTTCATATCATCAGTCACATCTAGGGGTTCCCCACCACCAGAGTTGTGATTACCACTGCTGGTAACTGCTGAGGTGTATGGTCAAGGAAACATTCCTTTCAGGAGTAATTAATACTGATGGCATACTAATGGTACTCTAAATGCTGTTAGAAATGACTGTGTACGTGAGTCCTAGCTGTGAAATCCCTTCCATTAATGAAAGCTTATGGGTACAACATGATCTTAAGAAGCTTGTTTCCTTGCCAGAATTTTGACTTTGTGAGGAGAAATGTGACAGGAGAATACATACTGTGTCAAGAATGGAAGGAGGAGGAAATGACCTGAACCGACCATTGATACCAGCATTTTAAACCTGGATAGATGTGAAATGGGGATAGAAAACATGCCTCGATATATAGCACTAGTCAGCTTTGCTTTAAAGTCTATTGGGCCCATATATATCAAGGGCAGTAGACTAGCCCAACTCCCTCCATCACAACATGAATCATGGAAATTTGAATGTTGGGGTGGGTGGGTAAGATGCCATTCCCAAGTTGCCTCTTCACATAAGCTAATCCTTGCACTGGTGTTCTGGTTAGTGTGGCAAGGCTATCTAAAAACAGTAGCCTCCTTACTCTGTAAATAACCATGTTTCTGTAGCTAAAAAGATGATGGAGTGGGCTAGCCCTCTCCCCTCAACACGTGTGGACTCCACCTGCTTCACGCTACACATGAAGAGAGCTGTGAGGACTGTGCCAAATTTAATATTTTAAAACTGCTGTACCAAGCACCATGAATAAACATGATTCAAAACTGAGGGTCTGGCTAAATGAGAGGGAGGAATTTCCTGACTAGGTTAGAAGGACACTTGGATTATCAGTTCAGAGATGTGTTTGTGATGATCAGTTGGAGCAAATTGGGAGACCCCTAATTTGAAAATATTAAAATATTGAAAACTCCTCTCTCAACAGAGGTGGGGGCCTCAGGCACCGTCTATCTGCCACTTACCAGGAAGTGATTTCAACAATACCCAGACAAATAAAAAATACTTCACATGTCCACCACCAAAGCCATAGCTAACGACCCATACTTTATGGGTTTCAGCACCTTAGGCCATTGTCTACCTAATGGTCTCTTCAGACTATTGTTCACCTAACTAGCCTATTTAGGCCATTGTTCATCTTATGAGACTATTTCAGACCAGGGTGACATGAGGTCAAAGTGAACTATAAAATGGAGGACTTGCAACTAGCTGTTTGGGTGAGCAGAAAAACATTTCAATCCCTCAAGAAATGAAGTCCAGTTGCCATGACTCAACTTCCAGATAAACTCACTTGGATAACTAAGAGTCTTCACAGACATACAGCTCTTTGTTCAGTTTTTTAGTGGTCTAATAAAGGCGTTGACCTCTTCTGCATTTGTCTGGTTTTGGAGACCACCTGGCCCTTTTCTGCTTTTTTTCTGCAATTCATGCCTGTGTGAATCGTTTATAGAAATGCGACCTCTTCTGTGCATTCCTTTCTTTTTTCAAAACAGGGGTCAGAATCAAACCTGAGACATTTCCTCTTCAAACCTGCTTCCTCTTCCTTTCCCTTTGCCAATTGAGCATAATTTACTTGCAGTGGGACAGGAGTCAAAGGAGGTGGCTGAGCTGTTTCTTTCAGCCTTGGAATTTCTTTATTCCAGGGCAAGTGGAGCCCTCTACAGATTTCCGAGATGAAGGAGCTTCTGCTCGGAGAGATGGGCTCCCGTGCTTACTAATGCTTCACCTCGGCAAGGGCAGTTGCAGAAGGTTCAGTCTGTGCCATTCCCTCCAGGAGAGGAGGAGATGCACCGTATCGAGGGTGGAGGGCTCTGCAGCAGCCTTCCCTGCAGTCCGGGTACCAAAAGGGATTTGGTTTTTAAAGCATGATGGATGTGTCATGCATTTAATAAGTCCCAGTGCATCTGGCTAGAAGGTAACAGGACAAAACTGCTGACAGATTTATTTCCCGGTATCAGATGGCTGTATTGTTAATCAGAGGAGGGACAAACCAAGAGAAGGCATCTGCGGAAAGTTGATAGATAGATAGATAGATAGATAGATAGATAGATAGATAGATAGATAGATAGATAGATAGATAGATAGATAGATAGATAGATAACTCTCTCCCTTGCATTTAATGTTCAAAAACTGTTTCTTTTGTCACACTTTGCCTGTGTTTTCTAATATTTTCCAATTAGAGATGGGCACGAAACGCAAAAAATTCCGTTTCCGTTTCCGTTTTTTCGTTTCATTATGTAACAGAACGACAAACGAATTTTGTCTCTAAAATGAAATGAAACGAACAGAAACACCGGAAATTTTCTCGTGCATTTCGTTTCCGTTACTGCAATATGAGTGAATTGCTTAAAATCCTAAAAAAATCACAAAAAAATAAATAAATGGTAATGAAATGGTAACGAAACGAACGAAGACGAAAACGATTTTTTTGCAAAAATTCACGAAAAACGGAAACGAAACGAAACGGACCCTCCAAACGACAAACGAAATGCCATTTTTTGATTCGTGCCCATCTCTATTTCCAATCTTAAAAGGTCAACCACTGTCCAGATGATGTGCCTCATCAGGCTCAATGCTATGAAAGGTCAGGCCCACTTCTGCCCTGACCATTCATCCCTTCTCTCAACACGGGCAAAACCATACCGCCACTCCCACATTGACCCAGTCAGGTCACAATTGCTTCCATCCTCAGCCACCTAATGGGTGGGGTGTTGCCTTATATATCTGGATGGCATCAAGATGGGGAAGGCTGTAGTACATCAGAAACCAGAATGCCTATTTTGTTGTGGTGGTGGTGGTGCTTGCTACTGCTGCTGCTGTTATGTTTTTTGTTTGATATGAGCTGTCAAATTGCTTTCTGACTTAAGCTGACCCCATGAATGAGCAACTACCAAAATCTCCTATAATCAACAACAATGCTCAGCTCCTGCAAATGAAAGGTTGTGGCTTCTTTTATTGAGTAAATCCATCTCATATTTGATCTTCCCCATTTCCTGAGGCCTTCAGGATTTCCTAGCATTATTGCCTTCCTCAGTAAGGTTCTTTTATTTGGGATAGGAAATTTTTTGTTGGATTCAACTACCTTGGAGAAAGTTAATCTTTTGTACCTCTTTAATCTTATTCTCACTTTGAGAAGTCACACATTAGCAAAATTGATGGGGGTAATGTCAGATTTGCACCATTTCCCCCCCTCTCTTTCTCTCTCTCCCTGTACATATAATAATATGTGCACCAGTGCAAATGCAACCATGCTTGATCTTAGCCAAAAGTCCAACAAATGGTTCAAATGCGTAGAGTAGGGGGGGAGCACATTAATGAATGGGGAGACAGATACATAGGTTAGGTTAGAAAGTGCAAATACTGTACATGTCAAAATTTGGGAGAGTGCGTGTTAAAAAATTCAGAAAAATCCATAAGCCTTTGCAAACCAATATGAAGCCAGGTTGGAAAGAAAATAGTGCAGTTAGAATTGAAAGATATGGGATGAAATAAAACCGAAGATCTTTGCACACACCTCCTATTTTTATGAGCAATCCAGTGGGCCTATGTACTCAGTATGCATGCCACAGATGCAAATAGGCTTGTTCGTTCTTTGATCTCTGTTTTATTGTTGTTGTTGTTGTTTTCATATTTATTGCCCTGAAAATGTTTTACACAGAACTGGAGAATATGAATTGATCAAATAAACAAATCACTTGAACAACAGCATTAATTTTATTTATTTGCATTTAAAGCCTTTTTATCTGCCCACAAGGCTGCCTGTGCATCTCGTATTAGAACAATAAGAACAGTAAGATATAAAAACCTTCAGTACGTGTGCGTTTGTCCTCCGTTGATAACCATACTACGGTTATTCGGAGGAACAGCGAAATCCAAAAAGCATGACAAAATGCTCTTTAAAACGTGCCACTGTTTAACTGCCATTTAATTCTGTTGAGACTGACCTTGGCATGAGGTTTGTTCCCTCCCTCCTGAAAGTTGAAATGGCACTTCTGAGCTTTAGCTTCTCATGCACGTCTTCTTCTGTAAATTCTGTGTTTGGTGTGGCTTTTGGACATTCGGGGGCAAATGTGAACTTGCACTGGCTTCCCTTGCCTCAGGGCCCAGATCTATTAAGGTATAGAGAGAAGGTGGGGAATGAGAAACATAAGGCCTGCTTTGTTCGCCTCTGATTTAAAAGAAATAGGTGGGGCTTTTCAGTATGAACTCTCGCAACCCCTAACCTACATTTCGGTAGCAGCCAATGCACATCCCTGCTGCCACATCAATGAATTTTTAAATATTGTGTCAGGGAGCATTAGACAGCTCTGTGTTAGAACAAATCTCCTTCCACCTCTTTCGAGAGTGATCAGATGTAAGCAGAAAAACATCCCCTGGGCTTATCCTCTGGGATGGCAACGTTAAAGTCATTCTCATCGTCCTGAATCCCATTAAGACACAGATGCAGTCAAAGCCACTCAGAGCCTTGTGGTACTGTAATGACTAGCAAGTTTGATGTGGCATAAGCTTTTGCAGCCTTGCAGCCTGCTTCTTCAGATGTGTCTGATGTTCTTCTTGATGAAGTGGGTTGCAGCCCCCAAAAGCCTATGCCACATCAAACTTGTTTGTCTTCCAGATGCCACAAGATTCTTGGCTGCAAAAGACAACGCACTTCGACAAGCCCCATTATCTGATGAAGTGAACTTCTCCACAAAAGTTCACATTAAAAATATAGATGTTAGTCTTTAAGGTGCCACCACGTTTTTGTTTCTTTTTTAACAAAAGTTTCTTAAAAGTTTTTGTTTTCACCTGTAAGACTTGTACAACGACACCCCTATTCTGTGTAGCTCTGACCCTTGCCTTCTTAGGTCAGAGGGGAGGCAAAGCCAGGCCACAAGGAAACAGAGCTGAAGTCTTCTGACCCTGGAGATAAACAGAGCATACAAATATTACTTTTTTGCACCACAGTTCCCAAAATCTCTGACCTACCATGGGCAGTGATTGTGTTAGTTGAGAATTCCTGGGAGATGCAACACAAGAAAGTAACTTTTCCAAGTGCTAAAAATGTCCTGCTCTCAGAGAGCCAGTCCTATGCTGCTGCTATTGCCACAGAATAGTGCTTACCAATCTCGGGACCCCAGGTGTTCTTGGAATAAAACTCCCAGAAGCCTCCACAACTAGCTATGCTGGCCAGGAATTCTGGGAGTTGCAGTCCAAGAGCATCTGGGCAGTCAAAGTCGGGAACCACTGCCATAGAGACTGGAGATGTGTGGTATTCCCTTGTTTGAGGCCAGGAGTAGACAATCTCCAGCAGTCCAGGAGTTGCAGATGTCCACCTCTGGACACTGGAGGGCCACACCTGCTCTGGTAACCCCTGGTGATCCAATTGTTTTGTTAAAAAATCGGGGGATTGGTTTTCAACCCACCCCCATAACTTCTATTGTTTAACGAATATTTTTTAAATAGTGGGGGATTTAAAAGTTGCAAGGGACTCTGCGTATGCTGGAGAGGTCTTCAAAAGGTTTTTATTACTGTTTGATGATTTATTGATATTTTATTTATAACTATTTTAAATTGTTTTAATTCTTTGATTGTAAGCCGCCCAGAGACCTTTGGGTAGTGGGCGGCATATAAGTTGAATAAATAAATAAATAAATAAATAAATAAATAAATAAATAAATAAATAAATAAATAAATAAAACATGACGACACTGTGGATGTCCACTTTCTGTGAACAAGCAACAGTTGTGTCAAGCTGCAGTTACACTGGGGATTATGCAGCAAGCCAGTTTCCTGTTTAGTCCAAGCCAGGAGAAAAGTACAGTTTTAGAATAAGCCATCATCGCCAAGTACAATCTAATTCCGGTTTCAGTTCAAGCTTGTTCTAGATCTGCTACATGTTGATCCCAGTTTGTGCAAATGCTAAAATCTTTAGTAATTGCAGTGTTCCAAATTAATTGGGGCTCATGCAAAGGAGAAGGGCGCATGGATTGTGTCCATGGGCCAAAGCATTGGGCAAAGCCCAAGCTTAGAACATCATGCCGTTGTCATCCAAACCCGCCCCCTCGGTCTCTGTATCACTTGCTTAACAGGACGGTTGCGATGTGAGCAGCTTGTGGGCCAGGGTAGATGGGTGTCTCCATCAGGAGCCATCGCATTGGCTGCTTTCACACGACTACTAAAATCCGCTGCAAAGTGCTCACAGATGTGGAGCATAAAATCATTTCCCCACAAGCAGAAGACTTAAAAAAAATTAAGTGCAACCACACCCACTTAATGGGCTGAAGCTCAACATCAAAAAAACTAAGATCATGGCCACTGGTCCCATCACCTCCTGGCAAATAGAAGGGGAAGAAATGGAGGCAATGACAGAGTTTATTTTCTTGGGCTCCTTGATCACTTCAGATTTGCAGCAATGAAATAAAAAGACCCTGCTTCTTGGGAGGAAAAATGGCAAACCTAGATAGCATACTAAAGAGCAGAGACATCAGTTTGCCAACTACGGTCAGGATGGTTAAAGCTATGGTTTTTCCAGTAGTGATGTCTGGAAGTGAGAGCTGGACTATAAAGAAGGCTGACCGCCGCAGAATTGATGCTTTTGAGCTGTGGTGCTGGAGGAGAGTCTTGAGAGTCCCCTGGACTGCAAAGAGATCAAACCTATCCATTCTGAAAGAAATCAACCCCGATGTTCACTGGAAGGACAGATTTTGAAGCTGAGGCTCCAGTTCATGAGAAAAGAGGACTCCCTGGAAAAGTCCCTGATGCTGGGAAAAATCAAGGCAAAAGGAAAAGAGGACGACAGAGAATGAGATGGTTGGACAGTGTCATCGATTGAATTTGACAAAACTCCGGGAGGCAGTGGAGGATAGGAAGGCCTGGCGAGCTCTGGTCCATGGGGTCACGAAGAGTCGGACACGACTGAACGACTGAACAACAACACCCACTTAAGCATGACCCAGCACATTTCACAAGTACCTGGTCTTGAGGTGGTAAAATCCTTGTCGCCGTTCCGATGTGGATTTTAAACCATTACTCAAGTCTGTAGGAACACAGAAAATCCGCACCAAAACATTTTCGCCCATGTTACGGTGTCTTTGCTGCAGTTCTCAGTTGTGGGATCAGAATGATTGCAGATTTTCAAAACGTGACCATGGGAATACCCAAACCACAACATCAACCAAGTGACCATTATGGGGGGGGTGATCTGGATCAAAGTTTGCTGTGGATTTTAGTGGCTGCGTGAAAGCAGCCTGCTGTTTTGGGAATAAAAGAGGGAAGAGATCTATCTACTGTCTGGAGTTCTTTAAAGCAATATAAGGATTTGTATGTTCTAGTTAAAAATAAAAATAAAATACAAAGATGAAAAATTTGGCAATCTGCTTTGCACCAAATAAAATAAAATAAAATAAAAAGTGGGAGGGGGAGTTTTCAGCCTGGACGGAAAACTGCACTTTTGCTAGAATGTTTGAAGAAATTTCCTTGAAAAACTGAAAGGTGTTACATGTCCTTTAATTGAAAACACAAATAATATATGCTACACTGAATGTGACCTGGGGTGGAAAATGTGTATATTTCTTCTTTTACAAAAGATGGCAAAGAATAAAGGGGGAGGGGGAGCAGTTGATTGAAGTGATGATGAAAGCATCTTCATTGTCTGAGCAAGATATGGAATATCCAATATGTACAGTTTAAGCAAACTTCAAATATTCATGTTACAAAAAAAACCTGAAGGAGTTCAAACAGGGTGGGGAGAATGCCAAATGGTGCCTATGTTAAAACTCCTTTCATTCTGAAATTACTTTGGCAAGTGATGACGCAGATCAAAGCTGCATCCCGCATATGTTCCTCTATTAATGGAGTGCTTGGTGTCTAATTACTCATACTTTTCTCCCTCTATTAACAGCTGAGTGGAAACGTTCTCTGGGCAAAGACTACCATTGCAAACAGCAGGTCAGTCCTGGCCAACATGCAGAGGTAGGGGAGCAAACCATCGCCCCATCTGTCTGTTCCAGGGTGTGACTCCATTGACAAATATGATGCAGGAAGTGCTCCAGGACTGGCCTGGTCTGATTCACCTCATTTTCTGTTGACTACATGGCAAACCACTCTAGTATTCCTGCCAAGAAAACTCCGTGGACATGGGGTCATGAAGAGTTGGTCATGAATGTAACGACACAACACACACACACACACACACACACACACACACACACACACACACACACACACACACACACACACACACACACACACACACACACACACACACACATGACAGAAAAGTCAATGCAAATCACCCCGGAGTCTGACACACTCACCCACTCCACCTCTCTACCCAACATTTGTTTCTCCCTTGCTGGGAGTTTCTTCTCTTTTGGAATCAAATGCCTTCACATGAGTTCACTTGAGCTGATGAGAAGAGAATTGCAGCTGTTGCATTTAAAGCTGTTTCAGCCAGCTGTGGCAATAGTTAGAGAGGTAGGACAACATGGAAGCCAGCTGCTGTTTGAATCCTTTTCTCTCCACATCTAGCACCTGGGTCTGCTTAACACATCCCTACCCTTTCTTTGACCTCCCCTCCCCTCCCCTTCCTTCCTTGTTTTAAAAGCCTGTTGTCCAAACAAAGCAAAAAGAGCAAGGACTCAGTAGAGATAGCAGGACATTTTAAGGTAGCTCTTCTTAAACTGAGCTTCTTGGAAATCGGGGCTGCCAGGGCAGAGCCACCTTAAAGCTTCCTTGATTTTATTTTAGTAATTCCTTTTGATTATTTTTGTTTGATCATCCAGCGGTCCTAGTGCTAGGTCAGCAAGCCTTTAAAAGGAAGGAAGGAAGGACAGAAGGAGACACAGGGACAGGTGTAGGAAGGAGAGTCTTCAAATGCCTAACAAGCTGCCAATAAGGCTGAATTCCTTCCATCTCCCTGATAATACTTGTGTGGTTGACTGCCTGAAGTGAATTAACTCAGGGAAGCCTCACTTCCTGGGTGCAACTTCTAAGAAGATCCATTTGCATTTTTCCTGCTGTTGTCATTGTACCCTCAGTGACTTGTTACAGCCCAAACCAATCTGTCATTTGTCCAATGGAAGGGTATGCTTTCAAAAGACTTGCTTAGTCAGGTAGATTGCAATGGGCAATATTCTTTAATATGACAGCTGGGGTGGCTGAAAAGAAGGGAATGATAGTAGAGCATACAGATCAATGCTGCCTTGCAAACAGAAGCATGTGTGCAGCCATGGCAGATGGGAATATGTGTGTGGAAGGAAGATCTATTTGTTCCAAGGAACCCTCTGGTCAGGCCGTTGTGCATGCACACCTCTCACCTCTATATGCACAACTATGATGCATTCATATTCAAGCAAGTCACTTAATTTTTGCCCAGGCACAGAAAAAGGTAGTGTTAGTGGAATTCAAACACCCTACTAGGCTGCCTTAGATTGTTTAAAGTAGGTGATACACAACAAAGAGTAGACATACCTCTGGAGGAAGCAAGTGTGGGAAAGGGTAAATTAAAGCCTTGCCAAGCTTGACAAACCGAGGAATAGATGAAGCACAGAGACCTCCAGTTTCAACCCAATCATCCTTAATACCAAAAGTTAACCAAGCAGATTACAAGGTGGACCTCTGGGTGCTGTGAAATGCTGAAAAGCAACAACATTGCATTGGCTGTAACAGCAATGAAGAGCCAATGCAATGTAAGCTCCAGGATGGAGCTGTTACACACAGTTCCTCCAATTGTTCTTTCTAAATTACCCTCTTGAGGTGTAGGCATCTTCCTTCCAGGTGACACCATCTGGTGGTGACACTACGGATCATTCAGTGGAGTTCAGTTAGAGCAGTGTTGGCAAATCTATGGCACGGGTGCCAAAGGTGGCGCTTGGAGCCCTTTCTGTGGGCACCCAACATCTCCCCATCACAGCAACCTGTATTCAGGTTAAATTGTTGTACTGGCACTTTGTGAAAAATTAGTGGGATTTGAATCACAGTTTGGGCACTTGGTCTCTAAAAGGTTCGGCATCACTGGTTAGAGGAATCCTATAGATAAATTTTAAGTTCAGCACCGAATGATTAACTGTGTTCCTTGAATTCAGGAAAGAAAACAGCACCTAGAAACCTCATACTTCTGTTTCAGGAAAAGTGAACTGTGAAGTGCTGGCGACTTTTAGTAGATAACAGGAAAGAGGAATTGATTCCAACATGGCCCTTTCAGAGCAAACCCAGTGGGAGAGAATTAAGCTCCCAAACACTGTAAAAGCATGTCACCTAAGAATGTCTGATCTGGTTTGCAGCATTAAATCAAGTTTTCTTCATGAGCTGTATGAAAAATTCATCATATACAGAACAGCTGTAATACTTGCACACTTAGGTGGCACAGGATTGGAAGAAAACACAATCTTTTCAGTCAGAATTGAAATAGGGCAGGTGTCTCTCAAACTATGCAGACCGAGCATATCAACTGATAATCGTAAAACCATGTACTTATGATAGGATTCTCCACCCACCCTTACAAATATAAATATCAACCCCCACTGTATTTTAAGATGATGGCCCTAGTATGCCTGGTGTCTGTGGCTGCAATATGTTTAGACATTCACTCCTTCTTACTATTTTTATTATCTGGGCCCTTTCAATATGTTGATAGTAGACAGTAGACATGGGCACGACCAGAAAAAATGAGGTTTCGAGTTTTCGTTTGTCGGAATGGGTCCGTTTCGGGTTGTTTCCGTTTGTCGTGAAATTTTTCAAAAATTTGTCGTTTCATTTGTCGTTTGTCATTTGTCGTTTCCACCACGTTTTAGCGTGATTTGAATTCCCAGATCATAGGGGCGTCCCGCAATCAGGGCCGGCGCTAGGTGTTTTTGCGCCCTAGGTGGCGGGTGGGGTGGGAGGCAGGGGTGGGGGGCGGGGGGAGGTGCGGGCGGGCGGCGGTGGAGGTGGCGGTGGGCCATGGGCGGGCGGTGTCCGCGGGTGGGCAAGTGGGCGGGCGGCAGTGCGGGCCGCAGGTGGGTGGCAGTGCGGGCGGACAGGTGAGTGGGCAGTTAGGATATCACTTAGGATAGAGGTTCTGTTCTTGGCTTGCACCCCAAATGTGTGTGTGTACAAGCAAATTGAAGTTGGGAAAATAGAAAATAAACAGTAGTATATAATATATTTTTAAATAAATCCACACCTCCCACTCCCAGTCAAACCTCCCCCTTTATCCAATATCAGAAAAAAATCCTCACAAACTGCCAGAGAAGAAATAAAGAATAAACTGCTATTCCCTTCAGCAGACAAAGCTGCAGGGAATCAAAGAAATTATTTTCTAAAATCAATTCCCCCCCCGCCTGCCTAACTTAAACCTAAAGCCTCCAGCCTCCCTCCTCAATCTCGATCGGATCACACCAGCACCAGCAGCCAGCCCTCCTCCCTCAACCACATCCATACACCCGACTGCGATTTCTGGAAGGTGCCTCGGCTTTTTATGCCCTCCGAGACATCCAGAAGTGTCAGTCAAAAACCTGGCAATGCCATTGGTGGAATGGTTCAAAAAAATTGCATGGTCCCATCCCATGCCCAGCCCAAATGGGCAGGTCTAAAAAAATAAAAATAAAATAAAATAAAATAAAATCAATACAATGTTTTATTGCTATAAAAAACCCCACTGCTGCTACTATTAAAATTCAGGCATTTAAAATAAATAAATTTCACATGTTTCTGTGGTGATTTGGTGTGTTTTTTGACCACGATTTCAAAAGAAAAATTGTGGTCGCCATTTTGGATTCCCCCCCCCACTGCATGGCATGGCGAGACGACGAGGATGACCCCCCCAGCCTGGTGGAAGCAGCCCAGGACAGGAGAAGAGGGGGGGAAAGGCTGGGGACCCCCCCAGAAACCACCCCTCTGGTAAGTGGCAAAGCCTCAGGCAGGCATATTTTCACCTTCTTTTTTGGCTGGGAGTCGGGTTTTTTTAAAAAAAACTTTTAAAAACTATTTCTGTGCTTCGCATTGCGAGATCGCCGCGATGCCACAAACGGAAATGAAAAACCCGACCAAATTTTTCTTTTTTCGGTTCGAGTTCGAGTTCTGACGGCTTAATTATCATTACCATTTCCATTATGTAACGGAAATGATAATCGAAAACGGAAACGACAATTTTGCCGAGTCGTGCCCATGTCTAGTAGACAGTAAGGAGTAAGTGGTCTGGGAGGCAGGGATCCATGGATTATCTATGTGGATAGGCACAGAATCAGGCTGGTTTTGGTTCAATGGCAGCCCATTTGGTACTTCTATTGGTCACTCAGCTCCAGTGTCTCTTAACTTTCTTGAAAGAGAAATTCCTCCTTCAGCGTTGCTCCTTGAACCCAGAGGAAATTCCCCACAGATGTCAATTGGGATGATCAACCTTGTCACTCATGGCAATTAGAAGCAGTGAGGAAGGCATTTTAGCCAGGACTGTGCAGCAGGGGAGAAAACAGTTGGAATCTCCATCTGCAGCCCTCCATCATCAAACCACCCATGCCCCTTGTTAGCAACATGAGACCTACATTTTTGAAAAGTGTATGGTGAATGTAAGCACATCATTTAACACCATATCTAGTTTGACATTCAGGAATAGGGCTGGAAACAACCTCTCTTTGAGGCTCTGGAAAGCTTCAGCCCATCACAGATCCCTAGATAATCAAGATCCCCTAGCCAGCCTAGCTATGGGGGAAAGAAACATTTCTGAGTTCAATTATAGGTGAGACTAATAATAATAATAATAATAATAATAATAATAATAATAATAATAATAATAATAATAATAATAATAATTAATTAATTAATTAATTAATTAATTAATTAATTAATTAATTAATTAATTCAGGGAAATTTTATCATCTATTGTATATGGATGACTTAAACTTGTATGGAAAATCAGAAACTGAAATACACTCACTGGCCAACACAGCCCACATTTTCAGTACTGATGTTAGTATTGAGTTTGGACTAAACAAATGTGCCACAGTGGCACTGAGAAAAGGAATAATCATTGAGAGTGAAGGAATTGAAATGCCAAATGGACAAGCTATTAAGTATCATCAATCTGAAGCCTATAAATATCTGGGCATACTGGAATTAGATAATATCAAGCATGGGCAAGTGAAAAATGTGGTCAGTAAAGAATATATCCAAAGGGTTAGAAAGGTATTAAAAAGTAAGCTGAATAGTGGCAACACCATCAAGACCATTAGTAGCTGGGCCATACCGGTCATCAGGTATACCGCTGGCATTATAAACTGGACTCAGATGGAGCTAGAGATTCTAGATAGGAAAATAAGAAAACTTATAACCATTCACTATGCATTACATCCACGCAGTGATGTTGACAGGCTGTATTTACCTAGAAAATTAGGTGGTAGAGGTTTTCTGCAAGTGAAGCAGACAGTTGAAGAAGAGAAGCATGCGTTGGCAGATTATGTAAAAAATAGTACAGAGCCAGCATTATTGGAGGTTAAGAACAGGGAGGTGTTTAAAGTAAATCAAACAAAGGGTCAATACAGGAAAACAACAATGCAAATACGAGCTGATAGCTGGCATAATAAAGCGCTGCATGGGCAGTTCCTCAAAAAAGTCAAAGGAAAAGTAGATGAGAAAAGGACCTGGTTATGGCTCACCAATGGAACACTGAAAAAAGAGACAGAAGCCCTGATTTTTGCAGCTCAAGAACAAGCTATCAGAACAAATGCAGTTAAGGCTAGAATAGAAAAATCAGCTGAGTCCCCCACATGTAGACTCTGCAAAGAGGCAGATGAAACTATCGACCATATATTGAGTTGCTGCAAGAAAATTGCTCAGACTGATTACAAACAGCATCATAATGTAGTTGCTCAAATAGTCCACTGGAATTTGTGTCAGAACTATCATCTGCCTGTAGCAAAGAACTGGTGGGATCATAAGCCTGAAAAGGTGACTGAAAATGAGCATGCAAAATTATTTTTGGGACTTCCTAATACAGACAGACAGGGTTTTGGAGCATAATACCCCAGATATTGTGATTGTGGAGAAGAAAAAAGTGTGCATCATTGATGTTGCTATACCAGGAGATAGTAGAGTCACTGAGAAACAACTTGAAAAAATTACCCGATATCAGGATCTAAAAATTGAACTTCAGAGACTCTGGCATAAACTGGTACAGGTGGTTCCAGTGGTAATTGGCACGCTGGGTGTGGTGCCCAAAGAGTTAAGCAAGTATTTAGAAGAAATTGGAGTTGACAAAATCACCATCAGTCAGATGCAGAAAGCCGTCTTACTGGGATCTGCTCACATAATTCGCCGATACATCACTGAGTCCTAAACGCTTGGGAAGTGTTCGATAATAATAATTTTTATTATTATTATTATTATTATTATTATTATTATTATTATTATTATTATTATTATTAAAGCAGCTACGGGTTGGTTAACATTAAATGAGGGATTTTTCAAGGTGGCTCTTTGTCATCTCTGCTATTTACTATTGCCCTGATTCCCCTCTCAATAATTTTGCAGAAGACAAATTTAGGGTACTGCTAAAAATTCAGGAAAGATTTCTCATCTATTGTATATGGATGACTTAAAGTTGTATGGAAAATCAGAAACTGAAATACACTCACCCACACAGCCTGCATTTTCAGTACTGATGTTAGTATTGAGTTTGGACTAAACCAATGGTTCCCAAAATGGTCTATATAGACCCCCAGGGGCTTATTTTGTCTTGCAAGGAGTCTATGACCGTGAGAAAAAAATTGGGGGTCCATGAAATGTAAATGGGGGTCCACATGAGTGGACCCCATTTAGGTAGATCATCATCAACATTTAGGTGTACGTTAAATGTCTTACATGTAACACATACTGTTTTGGTGCTATTTTGAAAGTTTTTGCAGCAACTTTTGGAAAGTCTTAAACCTTTTTGGTACATTTCTCTAGTGGTGCAAAGGTAGGGACCTGACCCTTGTGGTGTGCATACCTCTAAAGTCTATTTTGCATTGTGTGTGCAGGGTGGGGGTATTGCATCATGTTTTAGAACTTGATCCTTGCCATGTGCATGTTTTTAAAGTTCATTTTGCAAAGGTTGGGGACTCATGTTTTGCATCCACATGACAGATATTTGTACCTGAATCTTGGTCATTTGAAATTCAAATCAACCATAATTACAGTCGTATCTTGGTTAACAAGTAACTTGGATTACGAGCATTTTGATTAACAAGCAAACATTTCTGAACATTTTTGCCTTATTAACAAGCAGTGCCATGATATACCAGCACTCTCATGTGTGTCACATAATGAAAAGTGCTCTAACACAATGGCACCTCTCCCTCTCTCCTCCCCTCTTGCTGGAAGAGGGTGATTATTTCAGTATAGTTGCCAGGACCCTGCCTGTCATAGAACCTGAATGTGAAGGGTTAAATGCTGAAGAACAGCAGGAGGAGCCTTGCAGTTCAACTCAGCAGGCAGCTGAGTCTGAGGACACAGCTGAGGGCACATCTCCTCCTCCTATGAGGGCTAGGAACAGGATCCTGCAAAGAAGAACTAACAGGAGAGCCGGGGAAAGGATATTTAATGATAGGCGTAGAATTAGATCTGAAAGCCCTGAGTTCTAGCAGGAGCCTTGCCAGAGATATGGGTGTGTTCCCTGGTTTAGGATAAAGCTAGCAAGTTTGCCCTAAAACCTCTGTGGGAGCAACGCGTCACTTACCTTGTCACCACGTTCCTGTGTGTATCCAGACTCTGTTTCCAGACCTTGGACCGGCTTTCTGACTACGACGTTTCTCTGTACCCTTGAACTTGGCATTTGGCTCTGTAAGGTATTTTGGCTTTGATTCAGACTGTACTTTGTTCGTTATCTGGATTACAACTAAAGTTCCTGGCAAAGAACTGAACTTGGCATGCTGTGTATTCTGTGTGCGGGGCTTGACAGTTTGCTCCCACCCACCAAACTTATTCAAGCAGAATGTTGGAATGACTCCACTGGAAGCTTTGCAAAACCAAGTACTGTTTTTGTCTGAAGCAATTGTTCAATTGCAGCAAGCTCCAGCATCATTACAGCCTAGTTGCCCTTTGCTGCCTCCTGACTTGTTTGAAGGCAAGTTAGAGGAATTCCCTGCATTCTTGGCCCAATGCAAGCTGTTCATTGAGGTGGGGGCTCAAGAATTTCCTACTGAGAGGTCTAAGGTCTGTTTCATTATCAGTTTATTGAAAGGTCAGGCAGCTAAATGGGCGACTCCTTTACTCCTCAGTGCTTCACCTTTGTTGGATAATTACCAGGCTTTTCTGAACCATATTTCTTCAGCCTTTCAGAATCCCGTGCAGGCTGCTACCGCCAACAGGAGACTCAGAGCCTTGAAACAGGGCAAAGACTCAGTGTTTAATTACACTACTGCATTTCGTTTGATAGCTCAGGATTTGCAGTGGAACGAGCCGGCACTGATTTCTCAATATATGGAAGGTTTGGCAGATGAAGTGTTGGATGAACTCTGTAGGGTAGAACAACCAAACACATTGCAGGAGCTCATTACTCTGTGTTTGAGAATTGATGGACGCCTGGAAAGCCGTCGTCTCTCCCGAGGCCAGAACTGCAACCAGCAACCTTTGCCAGCTGTGTCTCATCTGCAATCCCGGGAGGCTCGTGAAGTAGATCCAGAACCTATGCAACTGGGAGCTGCTCGACCACGCCTTACCCTGGAGGAAAAGGCAAGACGACGCTTTCATCATCTCTGCCTGTACTGTGGGAGAGGAGGACATTTTGCTTCTAATTGCCCTTTGAAGCGTTCCTCAGTTAGAGCTGCTATCTCTCCAGCAGTAAAAGGGCAGCTCCATCCTTGAAAGGAACCTCGAGGAATGGAGCATACCGAAAGGTTCCCAGGTAATACTATTACACCTCAAGGACCTTTTCTGCTACCTTTGACTTTAGGGCTCCCTGATGGTCGGGAGATTCCGGTGTATGCTATGGTAGATTCTGGGGCAGCTCATTGTTTTGTGGATGCTGGGTTTGTGCGGTACCATTGGATTCCAGTACAAAATAAGGACACCCCTTTGCTGGTGGAATCCATTGAGGGTCGGTTACTTCGTTCTGGGCCGGTAGCTCAGAAAACCTGTCCCCTTACCCTTCAGGTAATGGATCATAATGAGCAGATTAGCTTTAATGTAACCCGTATGCCCCAGTTTCCTCTTGTTTTGGGGCTTTCCTGGTTGCGAGCTCATAATCCACTGGTGGATTGGGTGCAAGGGGAATTATATTTCAAGGTCCCTTGTTCAAAGCAACATTCTTCCACTATCCTGGCATCTGCTCATGATACATCTGACCCTGTCTTGCCCCAGGCATATCAAGACTTTGCCAATGTATTTGAAGAAAAGGGGGCTGACAAGCTACCTCCACATCGACCCTATGACTGTGCCATTGATTTGATTCCTGGGGCACCTCTTCCTGTAGCACGAGTCTATCCCATGTCTGAACCTGAATTAGAAGCGTTAAGGGCTTTTCTAGATAAAAATCTTCGACGTGGATTCATACGCCCTTCCAAATCACCATTGTCGGCACCAGTGATATTTGTCAAGAAGAAGGGAGGGGAGCTTCGTCCTTGTAATGATTATAGAGCACTCAACAAGATTACTATTAGGGACCGGTACCCTTTACCTTTAATCTCTGAACTTTTGGACCGGTTAAAAGGGGCTAAGTGTTATACTAAGCTGGACCTTCGGGGGGCATATAATTTGGTACGTATCAGCAAAGGAGATGAATGGAAAACTGCATTCCGGACCCGGTACGGCCAATATGAACATTTAGTAATGCCTTTTGGTCTGACCAATGCACCCAGTGTGTTTCAGAGGATGATGAATGACATTTTCCAGGATCTCCTAGATCATTGTGTGGTTGTGTATTTAGATGACATTCTGATTTACTCCGCTGACCCAGTTCAGCATGTTAAAGATGTTCGTCAGGTATTGCAGCGTCTCCGGGAAAATGGACTCTATGCTAAACTGGAAAAATGTGAGTTCAACATTGAAGAGGGTGAATTCCTGGGGCATATCATTTCTCCCCAGGGAATCCGCATGGACCCCAAGAAAGTAGAGGCTGTGTTGTCATGGCAGCAACCACAAAATCGTAAGGACTTGCAGCGGTTCCTTGGCTTCGCTAACTACTATCGTCAGTTCATTCCTGCTTACGCTGACATTGCTGCACCTTTAAACCGTCTCCTCCGTCCCAAAGAGCCTTTCCAGTGGACTCCGGAAGCAGAGAAAGCTTTCTCTACCTTGAAGACCCGCTTCACTTCGGAGCCTATACTTCGCTACCCTGATCCAAAACTGCCGTTCATAGTGGAGGCTGACGCATCTACTGTTGCTTTGGGAGCAGTATTATCTCAACAAGAGTATCCCTCCCAAATCCCGCGTCCCTGTGCCTTCTACTCTCGGTAATTAAAACCTGCAGAAAAGAATTATACGATTTGGGAGCGTGAACTGTTGGCCATCAAAACAGCTTTTGATTTATGGAGGCATTACCTTGAGGGAGCTCGACACCCTGTGCAAGTGCTAACTGAACACAGAAACCTGGAACATTTACAAGCAGCTCGGCGATTGTCTCAGCAACAAATCCGGTGGTCTTTATTCTTTTCCCGGTTTGATTTTCGTATCAAGTATATTCCTGAAGCTCAGAATAAGAAAGCTGATGCATTATCTAGAAAACCTGAATATGCGGCACCAGTGAAAGAGACCTTAGTGGCACCCATCTTGCCTCCCTCCGTGTTCGAAGCCACAAGTCTGTGTCCCAGCTTGTCAGAAGAAATCCGGAAGTCTCAAGCTCAAGATCCATGGACTCAGCAACGTCTTCAAGAACTTCAAAATGGGGAGCATGGAGAGTTTTCTGCACAACAAGGGTTACTACTACATCGAGGAAGGTTATATGTTCCTGCTGGTCCCCTTTGTAATCAGGTATTGATCTTTCTCATGATTCTTTACCTGCTGGACACTTTGGACTTTATAAAACCCTGCATCTTCTCACAAGGGAGTTCTGGTGGCCACAGGTCCAAGCTGATGTTACCAGATATGTGGGGTCCTGTGAAGTGTGTCGGCGAGCAAAGGATGTGGTGGCTAAACCTTCGGGTCTGTTCCATCCTTTGCCAACACCCTCTGGTCCTTGGAATGCTGTGTCACTGGATTTCATCACAGATCTTCCTCGCTCCAAAGGATTTACCTGCATCCTGGTCTTCGTAGATTTGTTCACCAAAATGGCCCACTTTGTTCCTTGTCCTAAACCTTCTACCGCAGCAGAAACAGCTCATCATTATTTACAACACCTCGTCAGGCTTCATGGTTTACCTGAACACTTTATTTCGGATCGTGGACCCCAATTCACCTCTCATTTCTGGCAAGCTATGCACAAGGCACTAGGAACCCAAGTCCACCTTTCATCCGCTTATCACCCCCAGTCAGATGGTCAGACTGAGCGCACCAATGCCACCTTGGAACAATATTTACGCTGCTACACATGTTATCAACAGGACAATTGGGCGGATTTGTTGCCTTTAGCCGAATTTGCATACAATAATGCGGTACATTCATCCATTCGTCAAACCCCATTTATGGCCAACTATGGATACCATCCTCGGTACTTTCCCACCACCCTTCCACCTCTGTACCAGCTACCGATGCTTACCTTCAAGAACTTCATAGCATTCAAAAACTATTAAAAGAACAACTTAATCATGCTAAGGAAGCATATAAGAAGGCAGCGGATAAGAAAAGGCAAGAAGGTCCACAGTTGAATCCGGGCATGAAGGTTTGGCTCTCTACATGATATTTGAGACATCCTGGGCGATCCCGAAAACTAGATCCTCGATTCATCGGCCCTTACCCCATCCTAGATAAAATCAACCCAGTGGCGTTCCATCTGCAATTACCTGCTTCTCTCCATATTCATCCTGTGTTCCATCGTTCTCTTTTGGTCCCAGCTAAAGACCCTGACCCCAACCGACCACCAAATCCTGAACCTCCTCCACCGATATTGGTAGAAGGAGAAGAGGAGTATGAGGTCCGCCAAATTTTGGATTCCCGGATACATCGGGGGGGGGGTTACAATACTTAGTGGACTGGGAAGGGTATGGACCAGAAGATCGTTCTTGGGAACCGGTATCTAACTTGCATGCTCCGGAGTTGATTCAGCAATTTCATGATAATTATCCAGATAAACCTGGCCCATCGGAAGAGGGGGGCCATGGGGAGGGGGATAGTGCCAGGACCCTGCCTGTCATAGAACCTAAATGTGAAGGGTTAAATGCTGAAGAACAGCAGGAGGAGCCTTGCAGTTCAACTCAGCAGGCAGCTGAGTCTGAGGACACAGCTGAGGGCACATCTCCTCCTCCTATGAGGGCTAGGAATAGGATCCTGCAAAGAAGAACTAACAGGAGAGCCAGGGAAAGGATCTTTAATGATAGGCGTAGAATTAGATCTGAAAGCCCTGAGTTCTAGCAGGAGCCTTGCCAGAGATATGGGTGTGTTCCCTGGTTTAGGATAAAGCTAGCAAGTTTACCCTGAAACCTCTGTGGGAGCAACGCATCACTTACCTTGTCACCACGTTCCTGTGTGTATCCAGACTCTGTTTCCTGACCTTGGACCGGCTTTCTGACTACGACGTTTCTCTGTACCCTTGAACTTGGCATTTGGCTCTGTAAGGTATTTTGGCTTTGATTCAGACTGTACTTTGTTTGTTATCTGTATTCTCCTGACTCTGTTTCCTGACCTTGGGCTGGCTTGCTGACTATGGCGTTCTCTGTTTCCCTGGAATTTGGCATTTGGCTCTATAAGGTATTTTGGTTGTAATTTGGACTGTATTTGTTCTTTATTTGGATTACAACTAAAGTTCCTGGCAAAGAACTGAACTTGGCTTGCTGTGTATTCTGTGTGCGGGGTTTGACAATAGTGTTGATTATTTGAAGTTTGGCTTCATTCCATCCCTACTGGACAAACGTCTGCCCATGTGGCTTTTGTGTAATAGAGTTTTAAACAATGATGCTATGAAACCATCCAAGCTGGAGGATCATCTGAGAATGTGTCACCCTTATAAAACAGATAAAGATTTGACATACTTTAAAACACTGAAAGAAAAACTTCAAAAGAGAACCACTACTATCAGGCAAGAGCTGATTTTACCATCCATTGAAGAGATTTTAAAAACTGTTCTACACAAGCCTGTATATGATATACTTAAAAGAATTCCTTTGAACAACAACACAGTTAAAGATGTATTGATGAAATGAGTCATGATGTCCAGTAGCCATGACTCAACTTCCAGATAAACTCATCTGGATGACTGAGAATCTTCACAGACATATTCTTGTGTAATTATCTGAAAACAAACCATTTGTCTATTCAACTGGATGAGTCAACTTTACCTGGTAATGAAGCACTATTATTGGCATATGTTCATCTTTTTATGGACTAAGAAATCCATGAACTGCTCTTTGTGAGAACTTTGACAACAGACACTAAAGGCAAATCAATATTCAATGTTTTGAAAGATTATTTCATGGAAAAAGCAATCCCTTTTATCAAAAAGCAGATGGAGCACCAGCCATGTTTGGGCGCTGTTGTGGTTTTATAAGCCATTGAAAACAAAATGTACCCGGAGTGTTTGTAATTCACTGTCATTCATCGACATTTAGTAGCTAAAAATCTGAGTGCCAGACTGCATCAATCTCTTCAATTTGTCATAAACACAGTAAACAACTTGAAAAGATTACCCGATATCAGGATCTGAAAATTGAACTTCAGAGACTCTGGCATACACCAGTACAGGTGGACCTAGTGGTAATCAGCACACTGGTTGCAGTTCCTAAAGAGCTAAGCAAGCATTTAGAAGAAATTGGAGTTGACAAAGTCACCATCAATCAGCTGCAGAAAGCCACCTTACTGGGATCTGCTCGCATAATTCGCCGATGCATCACATAGTCCTAAAAGCTTGGGAAGCGTTTGACTAGTGATTTCTAATACAAAATCCAGCGTAGTTATCTTGTTTGCTGTGTGATTAATAATAATAATAATAATAATAATAATAATAATAATAATAATAATAATAATAATAATAATAATATTGGTAGTTACATGTGTGATGGCTCCGGGAATGCCTGTGTAAGGAGCCAGGTTTTTCATGACCTTTTGAAAGATTCCAGAGGGGGGGTCAGTCTAATTTCAGGCAGAATTTTGTTTCACAAAGAAGATCCAATGATGATATATCACAATGCTTTTTGGTTTTTGGTTTTGTTTGTTTGTTTGTTTTTGCTGGCTATGCCTTGCTGCCATTCCCTTGTTCTGCTCAAGAAGACACACTAGGGGTGGTATGATGGTTCATGATGATTTGGTGTTCAGTGCTTCAAAGCTCCGCCTGCTCTCATGGTGACCACTTGGAGGCAGTGGCCTGGCTGCCCTGCCCTGCCTCCTCTAAGCACCACCACTAATGGGCACCCACTTTAATAGGTAGAGCTTTGAAGGGCTCAAAACCTGTTTGGCCCATCTCTACTTAAGTTACTGTTCTTGTCTAAATGGTGGAGGCCAGAATCCCACATATTAATGTGTACACATGCAAATGAATCTTCTGGCCCTGCTGGTTTAGACTTTATTTATTTATTTATTTGATTTTTATACTGCACCATCTGACCAATGGTCATTATGTGACTCGAGCTCCAAATCTGTATTTACAAGCTGTGGTTGAAGTATGCCACACATCTGAACAGAACTTCTCCTGGCCAAGCGCATAGGTTAGGCTGCCCCAAAGCATTGTTGCAGCTGAGAAGAACAGGCTGTCCTGGACTTGTAGTTCTCAGCGTGCTTTACAGAGGTGATGCTCCAGAACATTTCCAGCCTGCAATGTCGGTGTTGCCTTTCCCGGGTTCCCTTCTCTTCAGTAAAAATAAAATAGAGTAGAAAACAAAGCTAAGTGCCACTACAGTCTCTCAGGTGAAAGCATATGAACTTCCCACACTCCACTCCCCACAAGGTTCTCAGCTTTAATCCTGATCCCATGTAAGAGCCATGTGATTTACTCTGCACGATCACGCCCACCTCTCAGGCAGAATTTAAACTCCATTAACAAGAACATTTTGGAGGAGGCATAATGATGCCTCACCTCCTCAGTCCCTACCTTGAAATGACTTTAGATGCAAAGGAGATTGGAGGATGAAACACTAATAATAAGAAAAGGCCGAGAAGCATTTCCCACTCAGTGTTTGTTAGAAAGGTCCTATGGTATACATCTAGGGAATGCATTATCAATAATCTTCTATTATTTGTATTATCAAAAGTCTCTATTAACAACTGGTTTAAGGGTACAGTAGTAAGGCTTCAGTGAAAAATGAAGATTTAAAAGTCACAGGCAACATCAGACAATCAAAAAGTAGAAGCTTTCCCAGGTGCATTATTTGGTGAGCAGAGGGAACTGATATATTCTTTTTGCATTTTATTTTTAATGTACATCAAACTTGCAGAGGCATAATATATGTTCAATGTGTGTGTATGTACATGTGTGGTATATAGATAGATAGATAGATAGATAGATATAGATAGATAGATATATAGATATAGATATAGATATAGATATATCACATGTATACACACACACACACACACAAAATATGTATTTAAAATATTTCCATTTAAGTCTTTGTTGTCCTCCCATATGTACTTGAAAAAATCAACAACCTCAAGATAGGTAAGTAGATATGGGCATAAAATGATTTTTTTTGTTTCATTTCATTTCCTAATGAAACAAAAAAATGAAATACTTTTTTTAAAAAATGAAAAGAGATGAACTGGGATTTTTTTGTTTTGTTCCATTTTTCTTTTCTTTTCTTTTCTTTTCTTTTCTTTTCTTTTCTTTTCTTTTCTTTCTTTCTTTCTTTCCTTTTTTGACAAGTGGTGTGCACTGCCCGCCCCCTCTAGTGCTGATCAGATGGAGAGGGACAGTCAACAGGGCTTCGCATGCCAGCTGATCAGTGCCTGGGGGCCAGCTGGCAGGGCACCATGTGTCAGCTGATCGGCCATTGGGGGGCAGCCGGTCACCACCTGGGGATCCCTCTGGTGCCGACAACAGCTTGGCAGGATCCCTCTGAAAATGGTTGGGATGCCAGTTTGGGGCTGCCGTGCTTGTGTCCCGACCATTTTCAGAGGGATCCTGCTGAGGTGTCCTCAGCTGGACCCCTTTAAAAATGGTCCAGTCAGCACTGGGGGAGGGGGGAATCCCCAGGAGGTGACTGGGCCATTTTTGTAGGGGTCCAACTGATGACAGCTCCACTGGATCCCTCTGAAAATGGCTGGGCCACCAGTTTGGGGCTCTTGCACTGGTGTCTTGTGCTGACATCCAATTGGGGGGAGCGCAGGCTTTTAAAACTTTTTTTTTTGCCACTGAACCAAGTGTTGATGGCCACGGCCACCACTCGCTTCAATGGCTAAAAAACAGTTTAAAACCCCTGTGCCCCCCCCAGCGCTCCCCCCTCTCAGCACACCCAATTGGGGAGGAAAGGCACAGAGTTTTTAAAAATGTCTTGGAGCCACTGAGGCTGCCTCGGTGGCTCCAAGACATTTAAAAAACCCTGTGCCTTTCTCCCCGATCTGGCATGTGGGAAAATGAAAAATGAAAAATTAAAAAAAAATTAAAAATCATTTTGTATGAAACACCCCCAAAATGAAATGAAACTGAATTCTTTCATTTCGTGCCCATCTCTATAGGTGACAATAAATTAAGATGATGGAGTCCAATCAATTTAATGTACCATCACAATTTAACATTAAAATGGCTTAAATACTATATTTTTGCTGACCAGAATCAAAGTGCAATTCCGCATTCTAGTTTGTTCTCAGATATTCCAAATCAGCATACCTCAGTGTTGGATATCACAGGGAAATGTGGTTAGTTTATTATCAGGTGGAAAAAAATACTACTAGGGGAGTCTATTCTCCAAGGCACGCCATAGCTCAGTTTTGTGCAAGGAAATCATGACTTCCAGCTGTATCCTGCCTCTCATATTTGAGAAGTTCAATTTTCATGTGTACATAAGATTCATGCTCTGTGTTCTTCTATGTTTGTACCAGAAGGAATCTAAAGGTGCTTCTGGAGAGGGAGGATCACCTGATACTCTCCGATCACTGTCCAGAATGTCCAAATATGCTGATAGTTCAACCTTTTACGTGGTTCTGTTTCCTCCAGTGCTTCCTGATCAAAGAGAAATAATCTTTAGGCCTGAAGGTAGCAACAATTCTTATGACCAGGACCCCTCCCCCTGTGTATGCACTGGCTGTGCTTTCTTTGCACTGAAGACAGCCATCACACCCATGTTCAAAGGAATACCATTTTGCACTGTTAGTGGTAGTGAAAGAGGCTACCGTGCAAAACAAAAGTGAACTTTGGATCATTTTAAGCTCTGTATCTCTCCCACCCTTTATATCTTTACTCACAAATGAGGGTTGGGAGAGTAAGAACAGACTAAAGAAAATATTTTTTCACCCGGCGCATTATTAGTCTGTGGAACTCCCTGCCACAGGATGTGGTGATGGCATCTGGCCTGGATGCCTTCAAAAGGGGATTGGACAGATTCCTGAAGGAAAAGTTCATCACAGGTTACAATTATAAACCATGATGGATATGTGTAATCTCCAGGCTTAAAATCGGGGTACTTCAAGGACCAGATGGAGGGGAGTGGTATCAGGAGGCAGATATCTAGTCTCATGCGCTCCCAGACGCATTTGGTGGGGCTACTGTGAGATACAGGAAGCTGGACTAGATGGGCCTTTGGCCTGATCCAGCATGGCTCTTCTTATGTTCTTATGTTTTTATGTTCTTATGTTCCAGCTGGCCAAGTAGCTGATGCACCTCATTAGACCCGTGCAAACCTGAGCTGGATCAACACTCAAACAAATAAGATTAAACCAGCAATGCATCTGTGACGAGTTACTTGAATTTATTTAAATAACTCCTAATGAGCATGTTATTGAAGTGTGCCTCATGGACTGAGGAAATAGCACCTTATTCTCAAATTTCAAGGGTGCGGTCTTCACCCCCACCCCATCCTGGTCAGGAGCTGCCTGTGATGTTAGCAACGGGGCTGGAAGTTTCTGGCCACTGAGTCACTTCTTCTCCATGGCAGATAGACAGGAGTCAAATGTAACACCAATTTCTAGTTGCATTGTAAGCACCCACCATCCTAACCTGATGGGACTTTTTCTGAGAGCTGAGTTGAGCCCAAGTTCAACCAGGGGCACATTACAACCCCAGGTTTGGAAAACTTACCTTTAAAACAAAACACAAAAACATCTACTTCTGGCTAGGCTGCCTGAAGAAGTCTGAGAGTTGCAGACCCGACGTTCATGTTTGCAAATCCCGTTAAATCCACAGAAGCAAGGAAGAAAGGCCCTTAGCTTTCCTTGAATCAGCTTGGCGAGAAGCCAGCCTTCCCTTTGGCACATGGCATCTGGCACAATGGGGTGAGGAAAGGTGAAAATGAAGGAGCTGCTAATTCTTTCTTTTCTATACATGTGGGGGCCCTCCTCTGAGTCAGCAAACCCCTTCCTAGCTCAGGCCAAGTGGAACATAATACCATATGGTGCTCTACCATCATTATGGGAGGAGAGAGCCTAGCAGTTTCTCAGGACGAATGCAGGGGAAACATCTACAGCATTTTTTACTGTTCGGTATCCATCTGATATGCCTTGGAAGAGAGGCTCCAGTAGATAAACTGCTATGCATGTGATATATAGTGGTACCCTGGGTTACAAACCCTTTGGGTTACAAAAAGCTCAAGTTACAAAAAGAAATTTCTGGGAATGGGGATGTATCCCTTTAAGAAATTTTTCAATGCATGCCACTGCATCCCAAAAGCCAGTTGGCTGTCAAAAAGCTTCCCCTTTGGCTTTTTGACAGCCAGCTCCTTGTGCTGTGGTGATTGTGCCACTGGCTTTCAGGTGCGCAGTGCAACTTTCACCCCCTCGGTGTTTACCCTTACCCACTCCTGAAAAGGAGATGGGTGACACGGAGACGGGTGGGGGTGCCTGCTTCTGGCTGCTGGATCAGGGACGTGTGCAGCTCCCCTGCTCCAGAAGTCAGGCCAGGGTGCCTGGTTTTGACTGCCTGATTGGGGCTGTGTGCGGTTTCCCTGCTCCAGGAGCCAGCTGGGCCACCAGGAGCTGCCGCCCTATGCCTTGCTGGGCTTGGGCTGCTGGCTTCCTAAATGGGGCATCCATTTCCAATGACTTCCTTAGCCAGCAGCCCAAGCAGCCCAAAGCAGGGAAGCCACACACAGCTCCGACCCAGCAAACAGAAGCAGGTGTCCTGACGGGGCTCCTGGAGCAGGGAAGCTGCATGTGTCACCAATCCAACAGCCAGAAGCAGGCTCCATGCCACCTGCCTCCGTTTGGTAAGTGCCGAGGGGGGTGGAGATTTCGCAACCTGAAGTGTGGTTTTCCCATAGAAATGCATCGAAACCCAATTGATCTGTTCCCTTTTTGAGACTCTTTTCTGACCTCCAGAATGGATTAATTGGTTTTCAATGCATTCCTATGGGAAACCGCACTTTGGGATATGAAATTTTTGCAATACGAAGCATACTGGGGAATGAATTTATTTCTTAACCAGGGGTAACACTGTACAAAATACAATACAGTTTTTAAAATATATATCCCTGGCTTCTTGCAAAGAAAAAGATTGACCATTGGTATTCAGGAATTGAGCATAGAATCAACCAGAGAGAATGGCCATGGCAAGGTTTGGAAAATATGTTTATACATATATTTTTAGTTGTATTACACTAATTTTAACTAGAAACACACTCAGAGCATGCACAGTGACTTCTTAAAGTAATTCATTTGTGTTTGTTGCCAACAGATGAGCTTTCCTTAACAGCAGGATTGTAAAATGAAGAGACATGATCCACATTTTTGGGTATAACTGATTTGGGAGAACCTTAGAACTAATAAGATAATTATATATTTTTTAAAAACTTGAAAATTGCTTTTCAAAATGTCTCTTTAAAAAGCCTGGATAATTAACTTTTAGAAATAGCTATAAAATGTAACTTATTAGTTTGGCCATTCTCCTATGTTAATTTTGAAATGCTGTACCATCATTACCCAAGGTGGTAACCAGTTAGCATTACTTGTCACTTTTAAAGTTTACATTTTCCCAGTTACTAAATTAGCAGTTATATTTTTGAATACTTAGATCAGCATTCACATTCTTAAATCCTGACCATGATGGTGACCACATGTACCAAGTCAACTCCTGTTTGTTTATGAAAGTAATATTTAGGCTCCACCTCTTAGTCATCATTTCTAAGTCAGCCATCAGAAGTTACCTGCGCGTACTGTGGGTTTTTTGTCCACGCTCATTAACAATCTTACTTCAACAAAATTGCCTTCTTGGCGTCCTTGGTTAGGCCTATTTATTCCCACTCTTGATGCCTCCTCTCCTTGCATGGAGTTCTGCACTTCGCCCAATGTCCTGCAACCAATGTTTCTCCTGAACCATAGAGCTTCCTGTCCTGTTAGGAGGAAAACAGCATGCCTCCCTCCTCAAATCAGCCCTGGGTCCCCCGTAACTGTGATGCAGGGAAATAAGTCACAATCCGGACCACTCCCAGTTTTTTCCAAAGCCATTGTATTATGCATGGAACCATGCACTCCAACCCGACCATAATCCATCCCCAAACTGAATCTTGTTGATTCAGCTACGGGGTGTCTTCTTTTTGAGGTCGTCCCTCACAGACAGAAGGATTACTTGAAGAGAGATCACTCTTGTTAAAGCGACTCCTTCTGTTGTGACCAGGCACACCCTTTTGCAGCTGTTGGGTCACACCCTGACAAAGCACATAGGAAATTTGAAGCTACCATATATTCCTTTGCAATCTACCGTTGCCTTCTGTTTCCCCTGTTTTTCCTTCCTGTCTCTCTTCTGGATTACCTTTGAGTAAAGACAAGAGATGGGCACAAGCCATGTCTTGGCAGTTTAGTCTGGTTCAGTGCAGCGCAAACACAAATGTGTTCCCTCCTCCACCTCCTCCAGGTGGTCACCCATTCACTGGCAACAACATGCTTCCCTACTCCACCTCTTCTGGTGGCTGCCCATTCAGACAAAAGAGTGGTAAAGGGTTAGCCCACAGAGTTGCATTTGAGTGGCTGATCACCCAGTGGAGGAGGAGGAGGAGGAGGGAAGCATGTTGTTGCCAGTGAGTGGGCGCTCAGCTAGAGGAGGTGGGGAAGGGAGGCGTGCAGTGCCAGAAAACACCGGTGGGGGCGCTGTGCCAAACTGAGTCAAACTGCTGAATTGCAGTTCATGTCATTCTCTAGTAAGGACATATCAAACATGTTCTTTTTAATGTTCCATGTATATGGCTGGTGTTTGGTTGTTTGTTTAATTCTACCACCTATTTAGTGGCCAGCCCACTACTCTTGGGGGCTAACAAATACCAAAATAAATAAACATATAAAAACAACAATAATACTTTAATCTACTAAAACACTATTCAAAGGAAACAAAATCTCTCGGTCTCTACATATAAGACAGTTAATACCAAAAGATAGATAGATAGATAGATAGATAGATAGATAGATAGATAGATAGATAGATAGATAGATAGATAGATATCTCAGTGCAAACACAATAATAGATGGCAAAACAGAGGCTGCTTTCACATGGCCACTAAAATCCACTGTAAAGTGCTCACAGATGCAGAGCATAAAATCATTTTTCCACAAGCAGTGGACTTTTAAAAAAATGAAGTGCAACTACGCCCACTTAAGCATGACCCAGCGCATTTTACAAGTACCTGGTCTCGAGGTGGCAAAATCCTCGTCGCTGTTCCAATGTGGATTTTAAACCATTACTCGAGTCTGTGGGAATACGGAAAATCCCCACTAAAATCTTTTCACCCCCATTATAGTGTCTTTGATGCCGTTCTCATTCATGGGATCAGTACGGTTGCAGATTTTCAAAACGTGAAAACACTCAAACTGCAACATCAACCACATCACTGCTCTGGGGTGGGGGGGGTTGATCCAGATCAAAGTTTGCTGCAGATTTTAGTGGTCGTGTGAAAGCAGCCAAAGACAAGAGTTATCATAGAAGACAAGGGTAATCACAGAATAACTTAAGGCTCTGAATGGCCCAAGTAAATAGCCATGTTTTTAGTTGTTTACTAAATCTAAGGAAGGAAAAAGCCAGATGCATCTCTACTGGGAGATAATTCTATAGTGCTGTAGCCACCACCACAGAGAAGGCCTGGTGTAGAGTAGCTGATGAAACTTCTAAATTAAGCTGTTAGAGCAGTAAAACAATGGAACGCTGCTGCCTAGGCAATCCCTGTTGTTTCTCCTGCTAGCCTCAACGTCCTAGCATGCTATTCTCAACCAATCTTCATGGTGTTGAGTACTAGATCCTTATCTTTGTGGCAAAGTTTGTTTGTTTTAAAATAATTTTGTTATAGTACTTAACCAGTGAGCCCTGTTCATGAATGCTCGCTATCAACAAGGTCTTACCAGGTCCATGGGATATTATGAAAGGCCGGTGCTGATCTATAAATCAAAACAAAACAAATTCCCTCCCCCGCCCCAGATAGTCAAGGCACAGCACATACTTTTTCAGTCAGTGATCCTTGTAACAACACTGCCAGCGGCCACCTTTGATGCTCCCATGTGCTTCCTGCCAACAGTGGCAGGCACACTATGTCTTTCTACCCTTGCCATGCAACAAGCACCAGCTTGCAAAGTGAAATCATGGCAGTGCAAATTTCTCCCCTCCTCTTCTGCTTCATTGGCTGCTGTTTGCATGGTGAGGAACTTCATGACGCAATGACCTCACTGACTAAACTTTGTCCCGGGAGAGAGCAGGAGGAGACATGCTTTTGGCAGCAACCAGTCACTCATTGGCCAAAAGACCTCAATTTGGCTTCAAGGCATGGCATAACATTGGCAGAAGGCATCATGTTATCTGACATCAGCAGACTCTCCTGCAGACCATTCGAAGCGTATAAACTGCAACTGGGTTGCTGAGCTCCACTTTGTGTGTCAAGCAATATAAATAATGTTGCAGCTTATGCTCATTTCAGTTTCTCGTGAGACAGAGAAGTTCAGCTGAGTCCAGGTTTTAATTGAATGCTTTGGCAAAGCTTCTGCAGAGCTCTGAGCAGGTTTAATTTCCTGGCAGGAAGAATCTTTGATAAGTATTTCAAAAGAACTGCTGTAAATTAGGTTTCTGCACCATGTTCTACAGTATGAGTCTGTTCTAATTACTGATATATATATATTAGTGTTGAATGTGCATTTCTGTTTTTGGATATAATGTATATCTTCTCTTAATATTAAAACAATATACTTTTAAAGTAACAAGACCATCAACAACCCGCTCATCATTTAGTGCATCTGCTTCTTCTAAGGTTCCAGCAGATATCCAGAAAACCTTCTAGATGTCCATCCTAATTTGTGTTATGAAAGTAGCTCTTTGTTTTTTTGTTTTAAATTACAAGGTACATTTTAAGAATTTCTCTTGACAAATACTGTTCCTTAAACATAATTACAGTTCAGCTTTCAAAATGAAAGTCTCTCTCTCTCTCTCTCTCTCTCTCTCTGAAAATGAATAATTCCTTAGTTTTCATTAAATGAATGAAAATGATATTTTGGTATACAGTGACATTGTGCAATAAAATTCTGTTGAACCCTTTGAATTTGTGATGTGACCTTCATTATCCAGCAGTGCATCCTGTGCTTGGTTGACGATTGATTGATTGATTGATTGATTGATTGATTGATTGATTGATTGATTGATTTAAAACATTTATAATCCTGCCTTTCTTGCTACCGTAATGCCAGCCACCAACTTGGGTGGCAGTAAAGGCAGGGGAGAATCGAGCAGCACAAGGAAATCAATAGCTGATAAGATAGCTGCTGATTACTTCCTGTATGAGTGGCAGGGTCTCTCTATATTTCAGCTGCTGAGGAGTACAAATTATAGAGGGCTGTTGGTCTCATATCATTTACTACTTTATGGGTCTACTGTAAGTATCTGGCTGGTCATCCTGGGAACAGAGTACCAGAGCAGACTGGCCTTTCATTTGGTCCAGCAGGTACCTTCTTATTTATGTGTACGCAGCATTACCTCTCCCTTTCCACTTCTGCAACGGAGGTTGCACGGACCCTTGATTGCTGTCTGGCCACAGTCATGGAGCAGACTAGAACTAACTGGTTTAGGTTCAACTTGGAGAAGACTGAGGTACTGTTCCTTGGGGGGTTGTGACCAAACAGATACAGTGGCCCTCTTCCCAGTCTGGGTGGGATTTTCCTCTGGCTGGTAGATAGAGTGAAGAGTCTGGGCATTGTCTTGGATCTGGTGTTGTCCCTGACGTCCGAGGTGGCAGTTGTTTCCAGGACGGCCTTTTACCAACATAGGCTCATCGCCCAGATTTGCCCGTACCTGGATGGAGACACTCTATTTATTTATTTATTTATTTATTTATTTATTTATTTATTTATTTATTTATTTTATTGCATTTGTATCCCACCCATTGTATCCCACCCATGTAAAAAGATGATAAGGGAGGCAAAGAAAGACTTTGAGGAACGAATGGCTAGCAATATAAAGGGTAATAATAAAAGCTTCTTTAAATATGTTAGAAGTAGAAAACCTGCCAGAGAACCAATTGGGCCTCTGGATGGTGAGGGAGGAAAAGGGGAGGTTAAGGAGGACTTGGACATTGCAGAGAAATTGAACGAGTTCTTTGCGTCTGTCTTCACGACAGAGGACCTTGAGCGGATTCCGCTGCCTGAGCCGCCCCTCTTGACTAAAGAATTAAATCAAATACAGGTTAAAAGAGAGGAGGTTTTAGGACTAATTGATAAATTGAGGATTAACAAGTCACCGGGCCCAGATGGCATCCACCCAAGGGTTATTAGGGAACTGAGAAATGAAATTGCAGATCTCTTAACGGTTATATGCAACTTGTCTCTTAAAACGGCCACAGTGCCGGAGGACTGGAGGATAGCAGATGTCACACCAATTTTTAAAAAAGGAAGGAGTGGGGACCCAGGAAACTACAGGCCGGTTAGCCTTACATCTATCCCAGGGAAGATGGTGGAAGGCCTCATCCAAGAGAAAATCTTAAAACACATAAAAGAACAAACCTTGCTGAGAGAAAATCAGCATGGCTTCTGTAAGGGTAAATCTTGTCTTACAAACCTTTTAGAATTTTTTGAAAAGGTCAACAGGCACGTGGATTTGGGTGAACCGGTGGATATAGTCTATCTGGATTTTCAAAAGGCTTTTGACACAGTCCCTCACCAAAGGCTGCTGAGAAAATTGCATAGTCAGGGGATAAGAGGGCAGGTCCTCTTATGGATTGAGAACTGGTTGAGATCCCGGAAACAAAGAGTAGGTGTCCATGGGAAATTTTCACAATGGAGAGAAGTGAAAAGCAGTGTGCCCCAGGGCTCGGTCCTGGGACCGGTGCTTTTCAATCTGTTCATAAATGACCTGGAGACAGGGATAAACAGTGAGGTGGCCAAGTTTGCAGATGACACAAAACTTTTCCGTGTGGTAAAAACCAGAGAAGATTGTGAAGAGCTCCAGAAGGATCTCTCCAAACTGGTGGATGGGGAGTGGGCTGAGAAATGGCAAATGCGTTTTAATGTAACCAAATGTAAAGTAATGCATATTGGGGCAAAAAATCCAAACTTCATCTATCAACTCATGGGCTCTGAGTTATCCGTGACGGATCAGGAAAGAGATCTTGGTGTGTTGGTGGACAGCTCCATGAAGGTGTCTCCCCAATGTGTGGCAGCAGTGAAGAAGGCCAATTCCATGCTAGGGATTATCAAAAAGGGGATTGAAAATAAAACAGCCAACATTATAATGCCGTTATACAAAACAATAGTAAGGCCCCACCTGGAGTATTGTGTACAATTCTGGTCACCGCATCTCAAGAAAGACATAGTGGAACTGGAAAAGGTGCAGAAGAGAGCGACTAAACTGATTACTGGGCTGGGGCACCTCCCTTATGGAGAAAGGCTAGAACAACTGGGCCTCTTTAGTCTGGAAAAAAGGCGCTTGAGGGGGGATATGATTGAGACATACAAAATAATGCAGGGTATGAGTAAAGTGGATAGAGGGAAGCTCTTCACCCTCTCTCAAAATACCAGAACTAGGGGACATACACTCAAATTGAGTGCTGGGAGAGTAAGAACTGACAAAAGAAAATATTTTTTCACCCAGCGCGTTGTAAGTCTATGGAACTCCCTGCCACAGGATGTGGTGATGGCATCTGGCCTGGATGCCTTCAAAAGGGGATTGGACAGATTCCTAGAGGAAAAGTCCATCACGGGTTACAAACCATGATGGAGATGTGTAATCTCTAGGCTTTAAACCAGAGTACTTCAAGGGCCAGATGCAGGGGAGTGGTATCAGGAGACAGATATCTGTCTCATGCGCTCCCAAACGCATCTGGTGGGGCCGCTGTGAGATACAGGAAGCTGGACTAGATGGGCCTTTGGCCTGATCCAGCATGGCTCTTCTTATGTTCTTATGTTCTTATGTTCTTATCTTCCCGGAGGAACTCTGGACGGCTTACAGAAAAGCGACAAGGCGCAATAGTCAGAATACAATATAGCATAATACAAACAAAAAAGCAATAAGGAATAAAACAGTTATAAGTTTTATTCTCTCTAATGACTGTCTAATGACAGTAAAGCAAGTGCTGGTTGTCTCTAGGATAGACTATTGTAACATTCTCTACATGGGGCTTCTCTTGACCCTTGTTCAGCAATGGCAGCAGTTGCAGAATGTGGTGGCCAGACAGGTGGCTGGTGTGGGCAGGTTTGACCACATCACCCCTATTCTGGCTCACCTGCATTGGCTTCCCGTTGCCTCCAGAATAAGGTTCAAGGTACTGGTTTTAATTTACAAAACCCTCCATGGCTTGGGTCCATCATATCTGATGGAGTGTGTCACCCAAAGGTCAGCTTCGTCCCGTCCCACCAAAGCATTGCAGTCCCTCACAATTTGGATCACCACTCCTTGGGAGGCTCCCAAGGCCTTGACCCAGAGTTGAGCTTTCTCAGTGGCAGGTCCGATCTTATGGAACCACCTTCCTAGTGAGGTTAGGACGGCAGAGCCCCTCTCAGCCTTTAAGAAGCTATTAAAAACTTGGCTATTCAAGGCTGAGACTGAATATCTGCTTGTTGCTTGTCTGTTGCCAATCTGTTTGCTTGCTGCCATCTTGTATTTCTGAGATAGGTTTACTTGTTTGATTATTACTATGTATATTCATACAGTTTTCTTCTTTGTTGGTCATAGCCCAGAGTTCCCTGTGGGAAAGTTAGGCTGTCTATACATTTAAATAAATAAATAAATAAATAAATAAATAAATAAATAAATAAATAAATAAATAAATACACAAGAATCAAATAACTGAGCAGATGCCCTTGTTACACATTATGTGGAGACAGAGTTTAGGAGTTTGATTCCCTACTGTGCCTCTTTGTCAGTGGATGGAATTGATTATCCATAAGGTCCAGCAATGGAGTTCTAAGAAGAGATTATTTAGACTCAAATTCAGAAACCTCCCAAACAGTAAATGGGGCAAGACAATATGGACACCAATAAAATGCTGAGCAGTTGGAGAAAAGCATTCTTATGTCACTGGCATATTCTGAGGTGAGACCCACCACCACTGGCATCTCCTCCAGCATTGCAAGCACTTATGTAAGGTACCTCTTTGATTGTGCAGTACCTGAAATATGAGGTGGAAATATGTCTTCTGCCACCCATGAGATGAGGCTTGCTATTTAGTATTGTTATGGAAAATCCTGGCCTACTTAAGAACATAAGAAGAGCCATGCTGGATCAGGCCAAAGGCCCATCTAGTCCAGCTTCCTGTATCTCACAGCAGCCCCACCAGATGTGTTTGGGAGCGCATGAGACTAGATATCTGTCTCCTGATACCACTCCCCTGCATCTGGCCCTTGAACTACCCTGGTTTAAAGCCTAGAGATTACACATCTCCATCATGGTTTGTAACCCGTGATGGACTTTTCCTCTAGGAATCTGTCCAATCCCCTTTTGAAGGCATCCAGGCCAGATGCCATCACCACATCCTGTGGCAGGGAGTTCCATAGACTTACAACGCGCTGGGTGAAAAAATATTTTCTTTTGTCAGTTCTTACTCTCCCAGCACTCAATTTGAGTGTATGTCCCCTAGTTCTGGTATTTTGAGAGAGGGAGAAGAGCTTCCCTCTATCCACTTTACTCATTGCATTATTTTGTATGTCTCAATCATATCCCCCTCAAGCGCCTTTTTCCAGACTAAAGAGCCCCAATTGTTTTAGCCTTTCTTCATAAGGGAGGTGCCCCAGCCCAGTAATCATTTTAGTCACTCTCTTCCGCAAGTTCCACTATGTCTTTCTTGACATGCAACAGAATTGTACACAATACCCAGGTGGGGCCTTACTATTGTTTTGTATAACGGCATTATAATGTTGGCTGTTTTATTTTCAATCCCCTTTTTGATAATCCCTAGCATGGAATTGGCCTTCTTCACCGCTGCCACACATTGGGGAGACACCTTCATGGAGCTGTCCACCAACACACCAAGATCTCTTTCCTGATCCGTCACGGATAACTCAGAGCCCATGAGTTGATAGACGAAGTTTGGATTTTTTGCCCCAATATGCATTACTTTACATTTGGTTACATTAAAACGCATTTGCCATTTTGCAGGCCATTCCCCCAGTTTGGAGAGATCCTTCTGGAGCTCTTCACAATCTTCTCTGGTTTTTACCACACTTCAAGACAAAGCAGCAGAGGGTGCCTCACCTCCATTTGAGTGGGTGGGTGGAGGCTCCACAAACTGCCCGTGGCCCTCATTCAATGGAGAGGAAAAACACAGAGAGAGAAAAACAACCATTTCTAGAGGGATACTTAGTCTTTTGCAGCAAAGACAACAGGGAGTCCCTGTGGTGTCTTAGAGAGGAATGGATTTATTACAGCATGAGCTTACAGAGTTCTAGCCTGCTTCATGCAAAGCATGGAATATTATTTTGAGCACATATACAGCACATGTGCCTGTAGGTGCGACTGTAGACACTGAGGCAAAATGTTGTGATGTAAAGAACTGCAGCTTTCTGAATTCCTTTGATGACTATTCAAAGGGATCAAAGAACAAAAAACACATTGGGTAGTTTACATAATAACATTCCAAAAGTACTGAATAGCTTGGATAACCAAGAAAGACTTCATTCCATCACCGCTGGATATCATACTGTAGCTGCTGCCTACGGACAAAAATATCAGTCTAAATCCATTTGATAGTCCCAACTACAGCTGACCCACTGAAACAACAAAAATAATGTATTGATTTATCCAATTCCTGGTGATCCGGTGGGTCTATTTTATTTGGGGCTCGGAAGTGGCTTTAGGCCTACATGTCTTGCAAGCATTTGGGAATGAATCTTGACATTGTCCATTTATTTCACAGCTTTGCCAAACAGTTTTAAAGAAATGCACCCCTCCCCAAGGGATTGGTCACACTTCCAAGCATACTATTATTTCCATCATGTCTCATTGGCGAAGGCTGGACTTGAAGCTCCATAGTGTCCTTTCTAGTCCTGCAGCTCTAAAATAATGATTCCTCTGCATTTCATCACATACACTCTGTGGTTTGTAACTGATTCCATTTCAAGTACTATGTTTGGAGTGATCCAAAAAGTCGACGCATGTGATTAAATCTGTGCTGGCCACCTCACAGTTGTGGGGAAAAAATGCTGCATACTGATATTGTTGAGTAATGGACCTGATTGGAGTGAGGGCAACACCTGAACTGTGGGATAGCTTTCACTATCTAGTGAGGCCATGCCTATAACGTTAATTAAGAAGTAGTTATACTACAAAAAGGACTGCAATTATCCTTCATAAAAACTGCAATGTAACTTAGTTGTACAGTAGGTATTTGGGAAAGGGGTTTATTTCAAGTAGCTAGGCCAGTGGTTCTCAATCTGTGGGTCCCCAGATGTTCCTGGATTGCAACTCCCAGAAATCCTGGCCAGCTCAGCTAGTGATGAAGAATTCTGGGAGTTGCAGTCCAGGAACATCTAGGGACCCACAGGTTGAGAACCACTGAGCTAGACAAACAAAACAAATGATGAATGGCAAGCTTCATAACCCCACAGTTTAGTCATGCAATTTGTTATCCTAGGCCCAGAGAACAATGTTTTTAGGGTTGGGTAACATTGGAAGACTCCTTGGTGAACATCAAGGTAAATTCAGGCATTTCACTGGGGGGGATGGAGTATGAGTATAGTTGTAATATCATTCATAGAGCAAGCACCTTTCCCCCAGATTTTTAAGATGCCACTTTTGTCTGTTTGAACCATCACATTGTCTCCCACCCAAGATTTCACTGGGGTGGGGGTGGGGGTGGGGGTTGAGGGTTGGGGTGGAAGTCTCTAGCTTTTACAGAACCAGATTTAAGGCACAGCCTGGAGTCTATGCTTTGGCCTATTGCTTGCAAGAACTTATCCGCCTTCCCCTCACCTCCCTCTGAACAGTCCCCTCTCCAATTCAGAAAATGGTATGTCCCTCACAGAGGATTCCTGTGGTATTCTCATAGACCTGTAAGGGATTTGTGCCATTGGAAAAAATGTTAGCCAACACCAAACCAACAACAGCAACCAATTGCCAAGACCCCGATGTACACGGTGAAAAGTCATTACAAAAAAAGCACTGACTTGGGTGTTTTCTGTGGCTTCCCTCTCCTCCATGTTATCCTGAAAATTAGCCTTGTAAAATAGATTTGGTTGGGAAAGTCTGAGAAAAATCTCAAGTAGGCTTTGTGACTAATTCCCTGTTCCAATTCCAGCACTCAAGCTATTATACACTAGACTGGCTTCCTCAGATCTGCGGTTACTGTGTAAATAATTCCCAAGGCTAAAAACATACAGGTTATGATCCTGTTATATAGCCATACTTGCATAGTGGGAATGACAACAGTGGCAGATTACCTTTAATTAAAAAGTCCCTCCTTTGATTTGAGGGTGTGCACTACTTCCTCTCACTGCATTTGAGTCAAATGCAGCACAAAATCAAAACAAGGATTCTTTAATCAGCAGTAGAGATGGGCACAAACCGAAAAAAATGGTGATTTGTTTTGGTTTTGTTTTGTTTTAGGGTTTGGTTCATTTTGTTTCATTTTTAACAAAATTTTTTAAAAAAAATTCATTTCGTTGGTTCATTTATTCATCCTCATCATCATCCACATCATCACCATCATCTTCAATTATTTTTACTGGGTGGCGGCGGCAGCAGCAGTGGTGGTGGGGCGATCCTGGCCCTTGTGGCAGGGGCTTTTTGAGGTGCTGGCTTGGGGCCAGTGACTCTTTTTTCCCCCCCAAGCACCGACCGCGCAGCCCCTGGGGCTGTGTCAGCACTGGTTTTATTTTTTATATTTTTCTTTATTTTAGGGGGCCAACCTGGCCCCCCCTGGGGCCAGGTCGGCACTCCTTTTTATTATTTTTTATTATTTTTATTTTATTTTATTTATATTTTATTTTATTTTATTCTATTTTTACTGCTGACCACGTGGCCTGCGCTACAGCTGTAGTGCGGGCCGGTCGGCTCCCCCCAAAAAAACCCCTCCCTGCAGCCAGGAAGAATGGACCTCTAACCAGGAAGGACCAGCCCTAGGTAGAAGACATCTCCAGTGGCGCCATTAATGAAACGAAGTGAATTGAACCAATTTTTTGTTTTGGTTGTTTTCATTCTAAAACCACTCTGGGGTTTGTTATTTGTTTTGTTACATAGCGAAATGAATAACAAATAACAAAATGAATTAAAAGTTCATTTCGTGCCTATCTCTAATCAGCAGCAATCTACAGCTGACCTCAATCCCACTATCCTGGCGAAGCTCTCTGAAAAACAAGGCAACCACAACAGGGCTCAGTTTTCATAATAGGAAAATTTGACTTCATTAGCATATTGTGCAAATGTGCAAGTAGGCAAATTGGACTGCCTCATTTGCATAATAGACAAATTAGGCTGCCCAGATTTGGAGGTTTGAATATGGCAACCCTAAAGAGATGTCATTCACAAGAACTCTTCTGAGTGCTGAAATATGCAGCCAAAGACTCCCACCATTTCAACATCTCCAGGTGCGGGCAAAGCCAAGAAATCATATTTGGAAAATACAACAGAAAGATGACACAAGAAGCTCCTTCAGGTGTGGGCAAAGGAGCATTTCATGGTAGGAGAGAGTGCATATAATATTTTCTGCTGAGTCATGTGTTACTAACAAACTCAAGTTTCCTAGCCAGGGCTGAGATGGCTTTATGTTTCTTCCTTGTGGCCTTCCTGTTCCATTTAAGTACTGCAGAACCTCCAGAGCTATATGGTGGGAGAACAGAACAGAACTCCAAGCAATAGAAAGCAGTGCCCGCCGCCAGGAAGCGCACCGCTCGGATGCCAGCGGGTTTTGGCCGAGACTGCCCTTTGGCCCCGGATGCCCAGGTCATCTCGCCTACTCTCGGAGAGTACGGCCATGCCACCCCCTCCCCCGCTTACCTGTGGGGCGACCTGGATGAGCGACTGGTCTGCCCGCACGGGTCTGATAGACTCGTGGCCTGAGGCGGCGGTCGCCATTTTGGGTCTCCCCCACGGTTGGGGAAGGAGGGGTGATCTGTCTCACTGGCGTACCGCCCATTGGTGCCTGGCCCCTTACCATCAGGACCCCTCGGTTTGTCAGCGGAGGAGCCCCGGAAGACCTAGCTCGGGCGGCGGATCAGCCGCCGGCGTGGGTGTTCCCCTCTACCTTTCTCCATCTTTGGATGGTTGGGTGGCTTACCGGCCACCGGCGCACAATGGGCAACCGCCCCCTAGGGGCCGGTCATCACCATTCCCCTGTCCTCCCGGCGCACTCGGTAGTTTCTCGGGCGGCGGGGCGGCCGTCGATTTGCCTCCAAGTGTTGCCGCTTTGGAAGACATTTGACGGCGGAGGTGGCAGTAACTGAGTGGGACCTGCGGAGGGGGCCTGGAAAGATCTGGGTTGGGACTTTGGGAGGGGACCTATCACCGGGCTGCATCTGGACAGCATAGCGGCCGACGGAACGACGCCCTCCCTCCTCTCCCTCCCCCCCTTTCGCCTCCTCCAGCCCATCCGGACCAGCGCTTGGGGGTTTCTGGGACCTAGACTTGGGAACTTGCTGGGGCCCATTGCAGACTGATTGGCCTTGCTGGCTTTCCACCTTCCACCAGCCAACTTCATCTCGAGCCTTTGTTGTCATCAACTAATCAGCATGCTCTGTCCGCTTGGCTCCCTCCCCCGCCCCAGGTGCACTAGATCAGCTCCTGGCTGTGTCCCCAGTATATTGCTATTTTTAACTTGCCTATACCTGCTACTGCTTGTCGATTTGTTGTCCGTGTACTGTCTGATTACAGTGTGTTGTTGGTTTTGAATTTGTAGTGCTATTGTGTGTTTTTTTTTGCAGAAGTATTGTTGTTTTTTATTTATTTTAGTGATTGTATTGTATTGTATGCTTTAGTCATAGTATTGCTGTAACTTTTGCTGTAACTTTTGCAATTTATAGTACTACTCTGCTTATTTTTTAGTTAGCGGTAGTTTGACCTTTTTTTCTTCTTCTCCCCTTTCTCTCTCTCTCTCTCTCTCTCTTTTTTGCCATGCCTGCAGGGACCCATATACCAACGGTGATGGACCATGGGCGGTACGCTTGCAGCCGTTGGGTTTGTCAGACAAGAAGAACTCGGGTCAGACAACTCGGGTCTGTCCCTCGTTCTGACCCCTCGGCTCCCTGCCACGTGCCTGGGAGTCATCCCACCAGCGCCCCCAACCTTGCCTGCATCCTGATGAATGCCAGGTCGGTTTGCAATAAGATCCCTATTATCCATGATACCATCGCGGATGAGAACCCCGACCTGGCATTCGTTACCGAGACCTGGGTGGGCACGGAGGGGGGGCTTCCCTCTCCCTGCTGTGTCTGCATGGGTACTTGGTGGAGGGAGTGGGAAGGTTGGGGGGTCAAAAGGGAGGAGGGGCTGCAATCGTGTACAGGGACTCTTTTTGTGTTAGCAGGGCCTCGACATTTTTTAGTCAGGGGTTAGAGGTGCTTCACCTGCTGGTGGGACAGCGGGACAGATTTGGCATTGTGCTGGGCTACCGAGCTCCCCGCAACCCTGCACAATCCCTGCCAGAGCTCTCGGAGTTCATCGCCGCTGCCCTGTTGAGGTCCCCGCGACTTCTGGTTGCGGGAGACTTCAATGTGCACACGGGAGGTGGACTCTCTGGTGCAGCTCTGGAGTTCATGGAATCCATGGCTTCCATGGGTCTGTCCCAGCATGTTTTTTATGCCCCACCCACAGGTCGGGTCACACCTTGGATCTGGTGTTTACCTCCATGTCGGGGCATTCGTGTCTGGAGGTAGGAGGCATTGCTTCCCTTCCTGTGTCATGGACAGACCATCACCTGCTTTCATTCTCCCTGTCGATCCCGGCCCCTCCCCACGGGGACCACCGGCCCTCAGTCTTGGCCTGCCCCCGGAGGCTCATGGATCCTCAGCGGTTCGGTGAGCTCTTCGGGGGGGGGGGTTACCTGATGGGATGACTGGCGCTCCGGTCGAGGATGTGGCTAACCTTTGGTATGAAACAGCTGTCCACACCATAGACCAGATCGCCCCCAAGCACCTTCTCCGTTGCCGAGCCCAGTCCTCCCCATGGTTCACGGGGGAGCATAGGGCAATGAAGCAGGAAAGGAGGAGGCTAGAGCGCAGCTGGAGAAGAAACCAGACGGCGTTAAGTAAGGCTGCGGTTGATTCCCAGACTAGTCGCTATACCAACACAATCAGGGAGGCTAGATCTTCCTTTAACTCCCTGAGAATTGCTGAGGCCTCGAACCGTCAGGCGGAGCTTTTCCGGGTGGTTCAGGACCTCACCAATCCTAGTCTGGCCAGGCCTCCTCCTACTGATTTCAGTAGTGAGCAATTTGCAGCCTTTTTTCGAACTAAAATAGAGGCCATCCATGCCGGCTTCGACTCCAGTTGCAGTGGTCCCGCCCCGTCATCCCCAGTTGCTGGCCCGCCTTCATCGCCTCGGTTGGATGTGCTTGGGCCTGTTTCTGCTGTCGAGGTCTCCAAGGCTATGGTGCACTGCCGGCCTGCCTCCACTCCTTTTGACCCTTGCCCTGCTTGGCTAATTAGAGCTGCCAGAGGGACTATGGCCAAATGGGCTTCCGTCATCGCCACCGCCTCCTTCAGCGAGGGGTTTTTCCCCTCTCGTTTGAAGGAGACGGTGGTAAAGCCCATTCTGAAAAAACCTGGCCTGGCGGCGGATGATTTATCAAACTATCGTCCAATCGCCAATGTCCCTTTCATGGGCAAGGTGATCGAGAGGGTGGCGGCGGTCTAGCTGCAATCATACCTGGAGGATCGGCAGTGCCTCGATCCATGCCAGTCCGGGTTCAGGCCCCGCCGGGGTACCAAAACAGCTTTGGTCGCCCTGCAAGATGACCTCATCCGGGCGGCCGACAGGGGTTGCTCTACCCTGTTGGTCCTCCTGGATCTGTCAGCGGCCTTCGATACCATCGACCATGGTATCTTACTGCACCGGCTCTCTGAGGTTGGAATCGGAGGCTCTGTTCGCAGTTGGCTCCGTTCCTTCCTGGAGGGCCGGCCCCAGTATGTTCAGCATGGGGGGGAGTTATCGTCCCCTTGGATTCTCCCTTGCGGGGTTCCACAGGGGTCGTCTCTGTCCCCCATGCTGTTTAACATCTACGTGAGGCCGTTGGCGGGGGTCATCAGGAGTTTTGGAGTCTGCTGTCATCAGTACGCTGATGACACACAGCTCTATCTCTCCTTTTCCACCTCTGCAGTGGAAGCTGTGGCGGTCCTCGACGAGTGCCTGGATGCCGTACTGACCTGGACCGGGGCGAACAGGCTTAAGCTCAACCCCGAGAAGACGGAGGTCATGTTCTTTGGGAGCTCGCCGTCTGGATACGGTGGCCCTCTCCCCCCTTTGGGGGGAGTTTCCCTCCAACTCGCGGAGAGGGTGTGGAATCTGGGTGTGTTCCTCGACCTGGCACTCACCATGGAGTCCCAGGTGGCGTCGGTGACCAGGTCCACCTATTACCATCTCCGTCGGATCGCTCAGATCCGCCCGTGCCTGGACGCGGACTCTCTGAGAACAGTGGTCCAAGCTCTGGTAATCTCGAGGCTGGACTACTGTAACGCTCTCTACATGGGGCTGCCCTTGACTCTTCTCCGGTGACTGCAGTGGGTACAGAATGCGGCGGCCAGGCTGGTGGCTGGTGTGCGTCATCACGATCACATCACCCCAGTCCTGGCCCGCCTGCACTGGCTGCCCGTTGCAGCCCGGATTAGATTCAAGGTCTTGGTTTTAGTTTATAAAACCCTCCATGGCTTGGGACCAGACTACCTGGCAGAGCGCATCGCTCAGCGATCCACCTCAGCCCGTCCCGTTCGGCAGGTGCGAGCGCACTTGCTTTGGGTCACCACCCCGCGTGAAGCCCGGAAGACGAGAACTCGGACCCGGGCTTTCTCGGTGGCGGCTCCCAGCCTCTGGAATTCCATTCCCAGTGAAGTGCACTCTGCAGGGTCCCTGCTGGCCTTCCGGAAGGCATTAAAAACCTATCTCTTCCGGGAGGCCTTTGGTGATCCTTTAACCTAGGTTTTTTTTCCCCTTCCGCCATCATCGTGTGCCTGTGTTTTTAGAGCTCATTTATTGAGGTGCCTAATGGTTTTAACATTTATTGTTCACTGTTTATTGCTGCGTCTGTCTCATTATTGTATTTTGTGTGGCTATTATAGCCTTTGTCAGGCACTTAGAGTTCGTGATGAAGATAAGCGGTGTATAAATGCAAATAAATAAATAAATAAATAAATAAATAAGTACAGAAGCACAGCCCATAAATGGCTCAGCCAGGACTATACTAGCAGCCATGATCACACCTCATGTGAAAATGTCCACTTCTTGTAAAATGTTAGTTTCTCTAATTAGAGAAATCACTTGACCATGGTTACAGAAATTATACAAAATTATACAAAATGGGATTCCAGATTTGTTGCAAATATAAGCTTACATGCTCAACACAGGAGGAGAAGCAGCTATGACACCCCTATGGTCTCTAACCTTTGGGTGTGTGATTGATGGGGCCATGAGAGATACCTTCCCTAGTGGCATCCAAACTGCAGAACAGCTTTGTATGGTTGCTTGCATTTAAAAGGAATGGTGAAGATTTATTTCTACTTATTCTCTGGTGCCTTTAATTAGCTATGGCCATATATCTTTTAAATGGCCGAGTTGTTGTATAGCCTTCTTTTTCATCTGTTTTAATGATCTAATAGATTTTGTTTTTATCTCAGTATTTTAATTGCACACTTTTCTTGTGGAACCTATAGGAGGGAAGGCTCAAGATGGGGTATTCGTGTTCTAAAATGAAGTCCAGTTAGCCCAAATATGGGGAACTTTAGCTACCTGCATGTTTTATCTATGTGAAAAAGATTCAGCATGAAGAACAGATAACCAATGTGGGCTACCAACCTTATTTCCAATATTGGATCCACCTCCTTGTCAAGAGACATAAGTAATCAGGGTCCCAGACTACATAGGAGCAAATGTATTTAGTATGTCCCTTACTGGCAAAAGTGCAACACATGGAAGTTTGTAGGGGGTAGGGAGCTACACAATATCAGGGGTGGGGCCAGGGCACATTCCTTTTTCTTGCTGTAGTAATGAAGGTGGGGTGTTTCTCAATACAGGGCCCAGTACCAGCAAAAATTTATTTATCATTTACCATTATTACATAAATATGATATATTTCATTCATTGCGTAAGGGTGAAATACGGTAATTAGCCTGTGGTCAATCAATGGATTTCATGCCTCCATGGAAATGGAAACCTGGATCGCTACATTGGTTCATTTCAACAAAGTTTAGAAGTTCAGAAGAAAAGTCCAATAACCAAATGTAAGGGCATAACAACTAAGGGAGATCATGAATGCTTCACAAGAGTTGAATCTCACACTACTGCTGAATGTCCAGCAAGGGCCGCCGACACTGCCATTAGTGTTCACACCTTATCCCTAGACAATTTTTAAAAATTCATCAAGCTTACTTGTCTTTTCAGATGTTGGATATGAAATGTTACAAAGCATTAATTTTAATCTTCTTCTTCTTCTTCTTCTTCTTCTTCTTCTTCTTCTTCTTCTTCTTCTTCTTCTTCTTCTTCTTCTTCATTATCATCATCATCATCATCATCATCATCATCATTATCATGATGTGCCATCAAGTTAATTCTGAGCTATGGAGACCCTTTCTAAGGATTTAAAGGTACAGAATACTCAGAAGAGGTTTCCCATTTCCTTCTTCTGGGGACACCCTGGGGCCATTCTGCTTGCCCAAGGCCACACAGTCTGGCTCCAGTCACAGGAGGGACGGGGTTCTCTGTGTGTCAAATTCCCAATCTCTGGATCTGTAGCCAGATACCTACACCACTGAGCTATCCAGCACGCTTTAATTTTTATAGGAGTTTCCTGTTTTTAAAAGTTTCCTATTTTTTAATGTTAACATATTCTGCACAGAGCCTGTAGTATAGAGTGGCTATAAAAGAACATGAAACTAATTCAACATTGCAGAACGATGGGACACAGAGTGATTTTCTAACTTATGATATTAACTGCACATTCCGGCTTTTCATTAGATTCTTATCTAAGGTATGTGGAATATAGTCACAACAATTCTCTCAGAGCACAGAGGTACAGCTACCATTGGCCAATTACATAACATGGCATCTGGAAGCTTCTGGGAAGAAGATGAGGAGAAGAAACAGAAGCCATGATTTTGCTGAGGATTGCTTTGAGCAATGATGTTAGGTAGAGTTAGGATTAATTTAGAACAGTCAGAATGACTCAAGTGTAACCAGTCAGAGAGAATAACTTAGCTTTTTAAATTGTTTTTTTTAGGGAAATAAGTCCATTTTTTGGGTCTGATAAGTGTTTTGGTCTTTTTTTAATCTTCATGGTGCAGTAGTTAAATGGCTTGTGGTGCAGTGGTTAAATGCCTGTCCTGCAGCTAAAACAGTGCTCACGACCTGGGGTTCAATCCCAGGTAGCAGGCTCATGGATAACTCAGCCTTCCATCCTTCCGAGGTCGGTAAAATGAGTACCCAGCTTGCTGGGGGGGGGGGCAATGTGTAGCCTGCATATTGTAATTAAAAACTGTAAACCGCCCAGAGACTACTTGAAGTGGCATGGGGTGGTATATAAGCAAAACACTTTGCTTTTTCACAAATATAACTTTCATTTGTAATTTAGCATAGAAATAAAGCTCCATTATAATATATTTTTGCCTCACTTGTGCCTTTTTCTTCGCAGGCTCGCGGTGACCCCTGTGAAAGTGTTGTTGGACCTCAAAGGGGTCACGACCCCCAGGTTGAGAACCATGGGCCTATACAAACAACATAGGTTTTGGCACAGATGGCTCTTCTGCCATTCACATCCAATAAGAGAGGCTGCAATTCAAAGAAAGTGATTTAAAAAGGCCATGTGGTTCCCCTCCAAAAATAATATAAATGCAAGACCAGGTGATACCTTTATTAGACAACTAAAAAAATTAAGCAAACAGCAGAAAGTTAGCTATTTGCTGTTTGCTTGATATCAAATGGTCTAATAAATGTGTCACCTGCTCTTGCAAAGAAAGTTAAAACTCACTTAACTCATGTTGAGTAGATATGAACAGGATTGTACCCTTCATGAATCAGCAACTAATTTGAACAAACTCCTTGAGCACAATGCAGCTGGCTTCTGAGTACAAAAGTATAAAATTACCCTACAAGGCAATATATCTTGGGTATATCTAGAATCACTATTTAAAAAAAAAACCCACAGTAATCAGTCTGCATTTCCATCATGATGAATAATGCAATAATGAAACAAAATAATAAAACATTTTCCAGATTTCTTTCAGTGATGACTTTCCTGTATTGTAGTAAGATACTACTCAGCTTTCCACATGGAATATGTTTGATGTGGCTTGATTAGTTTTGAATGATTGCTTATTTTGAACACTTGCTGTTTCTTCTGGTTGCCCAGATTACATACCCCTTTGTTGCATCCCTCCTCTCAAAAAAAAAAAAACTGTTCTGAGAATACAAAACTTTCACATTTGATTGAGTGCTTGGATCCCTGTGCTCTTATGAATCTTCTCTCATCCACCCTTTCAAGAAATAGGATTGGCAGGTCTCAAGCTTTGGCCTTTCACTCTCAGGTTTTGGGGTCCCTTCTTTGTATCTTGGGCCTGGGACTTGAAATCTTAGGGAATGAGATGCTGCTGTGCTAAAAATGTTCTATTCTGTTGTTTGGCCGATCCTTCATGCTTTAGGACAAGTCTTTTTCATGGCCTTGCATGCTCTTGAGCTGCTGTTGCTGAATGTCCTGCGTCATCCTATAAATTCAGCATTGTCCATTGATCACAAATGCACATTACTTTGCTGTTGTTGGGTGCCTACTGTGACATCACAGAGGTTCCTCTTCTACTCCCTAGTCTTTCAGGACCTGGAATACTGCCAGCCTGGGGAAATTGTTGAGAAGTTTGTCAGACTCACAATGGAAATACATTTAAAACCGTGTAAGTGGAAGACATGGAAGAAAGGCAAAGGAAAACTAAGGAAATAACAAAGGAAGGGGAAAAGGTGCTGTTAGTGGAGAGTCCCCTGAAAGGTCCCTGAGCAAATTGCTTCTTCTTAGTTCAGACACCAGTGAGGAACTGGAATGGAATCTGTGGTATTGCCATCTAGGGACTCTTTAGGACCTAGCAGAAATATGACTCAGACTGGGCCCGGTGACAGTGAAAATGTTCAGTGTCTTTCATTGACGGAACAAGAGCACTGTAATTTTTTAAAAAAATATATCCACATAAGTCAATTTAAGCAAAAATGAAAGAAATGGTTCTGAAGGTTTTTAACAGATGACATCTATGCTCTACAAAGTTACATAAATTTAATAGAGATATATCAGGTATGTATCGGAGGAACTGTGGTTAAAAGAGGACATTGGAACATGTGGACTTTCTGCCCCAAAATAGAGGCATATTGGCATGAAGTAATTAATTGGCTAGAGATCTTGACTAATCAAAAATAATTATTAATGAAGCATTACTATTAATATTTACTGGGGAAAATGAAAAGCTGGCTAATAAAGAGCTAATTGTGAACCTTATAGGGACACCAAGGTGTGAGAATGCTAAAAGTTGGAAAAATGCTTAGGGTCTTTCATTACAGACATTTGTGAACAGAACATGGCAAACAGTGCTGATGGAGAAATTGACAAATAAGATTAGAAAATATAAAGGAGAAATAAACCATGGTCAGCCAATTCATGGAAACCTGGAAATCCTTATTAAAATATATAATTTGATATAATCTTCAAGTGCCATGTCCTCGTAGAATGTTGGCGACCAGCAGCCTGAACTGGTTTTGATCTAAAGCTATTCTAAATAGAGCAGCTGTGTTCACTGCATACCATTGGCTTAAATTCTTAAGCCAGAATGTTCTTCTACGCCCCGGGCCATGCCTCTCATATATTTTTCCTTCAAGGGTAACTTGTAGCAGATTGTATTGCTTATTGCAATTTTCCTCTTTTTATGGTATTGAGGATTTCTAGCTTTTTATTTATGGGCTGTAAAACACCCACATTAGTGACTCTGGCTGTCCAAGGTATCTTCAGAATTCATCCGTACATTCACGTTTCGAATGCTTCCAGCTTCCTGCGTAATGTGTCTGTAAGGGTCCAAGTTTCAACACCATAGAGAAGTCTGATAGATAAGTCCTGGTTTGTCAAAACTTTCCTCATTTTCTGGAAGGAATTGTTAGCTCATTCTATTCTACAATGGATTTTGCATGAAGTGTCCCAGTTTTCCTTGACATAGCACCCCAAGTGTTTATAAGATGGTATTCTCTCAGTTATATCACTGCTGATCTTGAGAAGGTTCTGTGAACCATTTTGCTTTTTACTGATAATCATCCATTTTGTCTTCTTCACATTGTCACAATCCTATGGCACTGCTTTCTGCAGCAACACAATCCAATAATCCTTGCACATCTGCCAGACTTGTTGCAAGCAGGACAGTGTCATCAGCATATCTTATGTTATTAACAAGAACTCCATTCACCTTCACACCTTGATTCTTGCCTTCAAGAGCATTCTGGAAAATTCTTTCTGAATATATATTAAAAAGTAGAGGTAAGAGAACACAACTGTGATGAACACGTTTTGTAATTTACACCTCTGACCATCGATCTGGACACCAGCACACTGATTCCAATACAAATTCCCACTCAATCTGATATCATGATTGTCCAGGCCCAGTTCTTTAAGAACATCAATAAGTTTATCATGTTTGACTAAGTCAAATGCTTTTTCATAATCAATGAAGCAAACAAAAGCATCAACATAGACATCAAGACATCACTGAACTAGTATTTGAATACTAAATAATGTCTCCCAAGTTCCAAATTCATTCCTGGATGCAAATTGGGTATCTCCAATGCTCTCTCCACACTTACGATATATTCTTAAATGCAGGGCTTTGAAAAATAACTTCAGGATGTTACTCATCTAACTCATTGTACAACGTTTTGCATTAGGTTTCTTTGGAAGTGGTATAAAAGTGGATTTGAGCCAGTCCTATGGGATGGTTCCACTTCTATAAATGATGTTGTATAAATTGACCAGAAGGAAAAGGACTCATTCTTCCTTAAACAATTTCAAAACTTCCATGTATATTTCATCAGGGCCTAGGGCTTTGCCACACTTTGATAGTTAATGGCACATTCTACTTCTTCCCTCATGATATCTACACCATCATTTAACTTGACACCATAGTCAATACTTATGTTATCTTTAAAGAGATATCCTATATCTCCTTACACTCCTGTAGTTTCTGCTCAGTGCCTGTCAAGATATTACCATTCTTGCCAATATGAGATTCACTTCCAGTACTGTTATACATACTCGCGACTTGCCTCATTTTCTTGTGCATGTTAAATGAATCATACTTAGCATCCAATTCTTCAATTTCACTACATTCCTTTGAAAGTTTTTCTTCCTTTGCCATTCTTATTTTCCACCATATTTCTTTCTGCAGTTGTTTATATATTACAGGATCTTTATTTTTCATCTCTCTTCTATGATCTTTGAAGTCCAGAATTTCATCTGTCATCCAAGGTTTGATCTTTCTCTTGACAAGTCTTTAATTTATCTTGGCACACCTCATTCACAGCAGGTTTAATTTGGCTCCAGGTGTTTTCAACTTCATTTACATTTGCTGTCTTCTTGATAGTTTTGAATTTTGTACTCAGGATCGATTGAACTTCATTTCTTACTGCTGGGCCCTGAATCTTAGAAATTGCAGTTTGACTATTTGTCACCTTTGACTGACATTTCTTCAACTTAAGGTTCACTGTTGCTAACAAAAGATTATGATCTGAATTAATATCAGCACCAGTGTATGTTTTCACACATATAATTGAATTCCTAAAACATTTATTAATCAAGACATAATCAATCTGATTCCTGATATTCCTGTCAGCATTTGAGGTCCCTGTATAAAAACAATTCAGTGGCGTCTGGAAATATGCATTTGCCATTACAAGTTCTTCTTCTTAACATAAATGAATTAATTAGTCATCTTGCTCATTGCCAGTTCCTAATCCATAATTACCTACTACTTCCTCCCATTGGCCTTGTCCTACCTTTGCATTGAAATCACCAATTGCTATGGTAACTTCCATTGATTTGGTAAATGATAAAGCAGAATTTAATTGAGTTTAAAATTCTTCTATATCATCATCTGATGCATCACATCTTGGTGCATACACCTGGATAAGATTTACCAAGATAGGTCATGCATTAAGTTGGAGAAAAATGACTCTGTCTGACACTGGCACAAACTTTCTGACAGTCTTACTGATAGATGGTGTGAGTTTTTTGGGCTGTTTAGCCGTGTTCTGGAAGTTTTTCTTCCTGACGTTTTGCCAGACTCTTTGGCAAAGAGTCTTCAGAGGGCAAAAAGCTCAGCAAACTAAGAATACCAGGAAGAGAAACTTCCAGAACACGGCCAAACAGCCCAAAAAACTCACAACAGCTATCAGATCCTGGCCATGAAACATCCTGATGTTTGGATGGACTATGAATACCACTCCATTAAAGTGATGGGGTTTGTTGTTACCAGCATAGTATACATAATATCCATCTACTGCACACGTTCCTGAATTAGGACAAAAACTCTCTCTAATATCAAGGATATCAATATTAAGTCTTTCCATTTCCCTGATGGCGTTGTGGCCTCCATAGGTGTTGAGACTGGCTTGCAGTCTTCAATTTTACATTTCTGTAACAGCTTTCCTATCTTGTCACTTTGACACAGATAGAAGTTACCTTCAGGATCTCTAAACACATCAACGCCTAAATAAAGCTGTATCTCACAAAGATGCTTGATTTTCACCTCTGCACTTAATGTGGACATAAACCGTTTAATATGCGAGATATCAGGCACAACCAATCAAAAATCATCAACAAATACAAGTAGAATAATGAGACCTTTTGTATACAAACATTGATCTACCCTACTTGGACAAAAACCCAATTTAATTAATTTTTGATGCAGATATTGGCTTCATGCCAGTGCTGATTGATGATTCATTGTCAACAGGTGTGTCGAACCTGGATTTTACAACCCTCTGCCACTCATTATCACTGTGATGTGACCTGGTTCCTTTGCTGCTGCCACCATTTCCCCAAGCAATTATGCATTAGCTAATAAAGGTAGACTGACACCTGCTTTAACGTTTCAAAACAACACTGTAGTTCATTTAAGTTTTAAAATAAAAGAATCATCACAATCTACTATTGGCTTGAGGCTTTTACTTTTCTTTAGCTTTAAACACAAAAACAGTCTTATGTTCATTTCTGTACTCAGTTGTTCCATGAACAATTCCTATCCAAACCCTGTCTAAATGGCGTGCTAACAGTCATTTGCTTATACATGTCACAACTCCACCCATAAGCTCAGCAATTGGCCAAACAAATCACATATAATAAATATTCATGACCCCACTTTTCCATCCCATTACCATGTCCTCCCTTTTATCGAATTAATTTTAAGAGAGCAAACTTCTAAACAGTTTGGTCACTTAAAATTAATCTTTTGGGCTATACTTACTACCTGTTATACCTACTTGTTAATTGTACAAGTTCTTACATCTTAAATACTACCCACATTACATTTTATAATTACATTCCATCTATAATACATTACCTTATAGAATTACATTTCATAACACTACATTTATACTTACATTTTAAAATATAATTAAATATATAATTTACTTTTTACTTCCAAAATATTTTCAATATAGCATTGCATCAAATCAATATTACATTGTATTATATTGTACCATTTAGTTTTTTAAAATCTTAGTTTACACTAATATTGTAACTTCACAATACATTACCATTTTTGACATTACTCTAACACATGTATTAATTTATTCAACTGTTTCCTCATGTTTCCATATTAGATTACAATACAATTTTATTATGATATAACAAGAAACTATATAATTATCTTCTTCCCACTTTCTTCAACCATTGACACGTTATGCTTGACAATCTCCACCAGTAATGAGATTAGAAGTCCAGCGCAAAGGCAATCTATGACAATTCCTTTCTTCAAGTTCTTTAGGTATGGGATTCCACACACCACCCTCCATCCTGGCACAGTTCTTACTAGTCCATCCCACCACCGTCGACCTCACCTCTTTTGGATTGCAAAACAATATGAAGACTTTTCCAAGTACTTGCTTTAAATGACACCTCACCAGCCTTTTCCTCAACTCTTGTGTGATGATCAGTTCATACAGATGTTATCTGTAGGCTTGGTTTTTTACTTTAGTTCTCTCTAGACCAGGCATGTCCAAACTCTGCCCCCTGATGTTTTGGACCACAAATCACAGAATTCTCAGCTTAGATTGCCAATGACAAAGGACTGTGGGAGTTGTGGTCCAAAACCTCTGGTGGGCTGAAGTTTGGACATGCCTGCTCTAGACTAAACCTATGCCTTTTAATGTTTCTTCTAAACTTTTGTATGTTCCCTACAGCTCGATAGTTATGGGCTCATTTAAATACCTGTTGTCTGTTTTCCTTACCTGCCTCTAATTCTTCATATAAACTATTATTATCTTCTTCCTGTGGCATTACATCTGTCTCCTTATGCTGCAGTTTGCTTTCTAATTTAAATGGTTCAAGTTGTACTAACTGACTTTGTTCCTCCACAAACCTAGAAGATTCCGCCATACTGTCACTACTCTGCAGCTGACCTGCCTCAACTGACAAGACTTGATAGTTATTTATAACAGTTAAACTGCTTCTTTTGCCACCCTCTTTATTTGACTGTCTCTCTGGTTTTATTTCTTGAACTTGGGGCATTTCTTCACAATTATTAATGTTTTTCTTATTTTTAAGTTTTGGTACCGTCTGCAATTTCTGCCGCTTCTTGTACTGTTTGGGGGCTTTTGTCTCTTACTAGATAACATCAGTCAGGCCTTAATACTGCATAGAAAATACTCCATTCCTTCTAAAGTATTAATTTTTTTTTCCTGTCCCAACCACTTCTCAAGTAAATTTGTCATTCTAAACACCAATTCAGAATACATTTTTCCTGAGTGAAATTGCTTTCGTAACTGATCAGGATTTATTCCCACACATTTAAACACAAGCCTCTTAAAAACTGCATGGTCCCTCATGTTTTCGCTTGATCACTGGGAATCTGTTTCCAACAAAGTACTACTCATTTGTGAATTCCCTTAATCTATACAAGCTCATTCCAAGGAAACCAGGAGAGATTCTACACATTCCCATTTTTTATAACTAGAAAGACACTTCCTATTGATTTTATCTAACCTACCTTCTGTGTTTCAATTACTATGGCTACTGGTATTAGCAAATGAAGCTAATTCTAATTTCCTCATTTCTATCTAGAATTCTCTATCTCTAGCTTGTAATTCAATTTCTCTCTGTTTAGCCTCGATAACTAGTTTTCTAGGATTCAGGTCCAAGCAGTCCTGCAAGTGGTCTTTTGCATGAGTAAATTCATTAGCAAAGCTAACAGGCAAACTACTATAGGGCAAATTTAAACAATTCCAGTAGGGTAGATGGTGAGAGCAGGTAATGCGCTCATGAAAGCCTGACAAGAGAAGCCAGTTTGCACTGTAACTGCATTTATTGTCTCATCAGCTTTAAGGGCCTCTTCCTTTTGAGCCTGCCACCACAGGAAGGAAAGCCAAATGACATCCAGTCAAATATATTTCTTATTACTTTCTATTGTTTGTCAATGGAACTGGTGTCACGGTGGTGTACTCTGTCCAAATGGCAAACACTGCAGTGGACAAATTCAGGCACCTTATGCTAACAACAAAAACTCACAAACATACTAAACCACATGCCACATTAGCAAAAAAATGACGTGTTTTATCATCCCGAAATGCGTTCTACCATTTTGTTTCGTAATGAATCTATTTATTGTGTGATGAAACACCAATTTGTTTTCTGTTTGGTGTCCATCTCTAGCTCTGACCAATTCTTGGTGTTGGGGGGAAGGGGGAGTTTTTAACTGACAGAAAAGGAAATCATGTTCAAGCATTTTTCCTTGGGTGGTGTCACTTTGAATGGTAATGATGCTAGGGAACTCCTGTTTAACACTTTGACCATTAGCCTGTGCAGTGTCTAAGAGGGCCCTGATTCCCCATATATTACACATATACAAGAAACTGCTGAAAGAGAGTGCCACATGTTTTGTGGCCTGGTATCAACAGTGTGCTGATGACACACAACTCCTTCTGCTTTTTAAGATATTCCAGGAGGCCGTTCTGTCATTCTGCAAGACGCCAGTGTGGAGCTGGGTCAGGGTTCTTCTAAGGCTTTGTTGGTGCTCTTTAATCTGGGTTCAAATAAAAAGAAGAAAAACAATGTGGTTCCACTTCAAATCAAGCCTCAACTCTCTCTGGAAGCACAAATAAATAAATAAAAATCTAAAACTAGCCTATCTTCAATAGCCCTGATCAACTCTTGCAAACCCAAACCTGTGGCTTCTATTAGGATGTCAACAATCCATCGTGTGTGGGGTCTTCCTCTTTTCCTGCCACCTTCAAACATATCCAACATGAATGTCTTTCACAAGGAATCCTCTCTTCTCATGTGCCGTTTATTTCTGATGTTACTGGGATGTGTCCTTTATTCCTATTATTATTCTACTTATTCACATTGTTAATATTATCTCTAGTAAAACTAATATCACATTTGTAATCTTGTAACTATGCTTCTAACATCAATTGTACTTATTCTTACATTATTATTATTAAAGTTCTGTTTTTGATTATATAGCTATTGCTATTTTAATTTGCATTGATACTACAGTAGTACCTTGGTTTACAAGCATAATCTGTTCTGGTAACATGCTTGAAAACCAGAGCACTCTTATATCGAAGAAAATGATATAAGGCAGACATACTGTACACAATAAATTCCAAAACACAGTAAAGAAGTTAGCTGGAAGTCCACATGCACACCATGGTTTAGGTACCTGGCTGCGGAATCTGCTCTACTTGGGACTAAAAACTGGATATTACTCTGTGTTTTTAATGTGACAATAATAAAATGCTGTTTGTAGACCTATACACACTTGACCAGCTGCCCCATGACTAGAAATGGTTTGAAAAATAAGAAAGGCTATTGTAAACATATTAAATATAAGTATAAAAACAACACGTAATGGTCTCCCACAATCTAGCAGGGAAGAGAGAGGAACCACTGGCTCACTTGTGATCATGTGACCTGTTTCAGGGCTCATATTGCAAGAAACTGTTCATTGATCAAGGCAAAGTTGATCAGAAATGATTGCTCATCTTGCAAAACACTCATAAACCAAGATACTTGTAAACCAAGGTATAACATGTAGCCTACCCTATGAATAATTATTGCTTTAAAGGATGCAAATTTCTGGCATTTGCATACCCAAATTGAAGAGCTTGTGGGCAGAGCCAATGTGTGTTTATATACCTTTGTACATGCCTGTATATAGATAGGGGCCTGTCATGGGATAATGTTAATGAGCTAGGATCTGAGTGATGTATATAGACAGGAAGAGGCTTAGATAGAGTATTGACTACTATTACAATAAGCTTATAAATATATATTTATTCATAACTGGCGATAACACCAGAATTGCTGAATGTAATTAAGTGATATGTTACAATAAAGAACTGAATATGTGACACTCCATGATTTTAATAATACACTTCGGTCAAACAGGATGAAATTTAAATGGTGGCAGCGTAAACACCCAAGCATGCTACACAAGGTATTATTGTATTGCCTTTAAGACCCAAGTGTAGTTTTGTAAATTTTATTAATATATTATCTTTTTTTCTGTATCCTTATGTATTAATCACATCCATCCATCCATCCATAAAGCACATCATGAGAAGACCGGATTCTCTGTGAAAAACAATCATGGTGGGAAAGTTTGGAAGCAGCCAGAAAAGAGGAAGACCAAATACAAAATGGATGGTCTTCTTGAAAAAAACACAGACTGGTTCACAAAAGCTGCACAGGTCTGCTGAAGAGTCTCTTGGTTCAACATTTTTACCTTTTTTATTCCTGTATGTCCCTAGAGAATGGATGGCATGTAGGTCATTCCATGTCAGATCAAACAACTCATGAAACCTTGGTGTCATAAATTCAGTTCATTTTTGGTACATTACTACCTTACCATTAGATCTCTAAAATATTTTCTTCAGATTTTTTGGTCCGCCTGTTTCTGAGATATTGCATTTTCAAAATTTCATTTATTGTGGTCCTGCGATATACTGGGATAGCAGTATATGAACCGCAAAAGGGCAGGAGACCACTGCAGGACTTTGCCTCAAAACTGGAAGACATTACATGAAAGGCAACATAGGATAGCTTGCTTAACATGTTAGGCCCTTTCTATTTATTTATTTATTTATTTATTTATTTATTTATTTATTTATTTATTTACTAGACTAGTATACCTCACCATCTGGCAACAAAGGCCACTTTATAATAAACAACCATCTTAATGCCTCACTTGTTTTTCTATAAGTATCAATTACCAACAAAAAGAACTCAGCATAAAAGGGTACTATAAATGCAATGCAGTGGGACCAGTTCAAGAAGTCATGGGTTACAATAAAAAAGCAGCTTGCAGGGGAAAAGCATAACTTTTAAAAATGAAAAACCATTCCCATGCAGTTCTCTACCTGGTCAATGAACTGGTTATATAGAAATTTTCTGAGTTTTATAGGTTGCAGATTAGGAACGGCCAACATTTCACTTACTACTCTACTATTAATTATAAGGCAAACATATAACCCTCATTGACCAAACTTTTAAAATTCAGGGGGAAGGGGAGAGATGAAGAAATTACCAAGTAAGAACTGAGAGGAAAATGGATAAGAGGCCCATTGCTTTCTGACTTGGCCCAAGTCAAAGTTCAAAGTAGAAGTTTGTTATAGGGAGGCCTTGTGTTTTCACTTTCTGTTTGTCTTCTTCAGGGTAAACACTGTTGAAGAGCGGCTGGGCTCCAGCCTCAGGCCCGGGTGGCGGGTCAGGGCCCCCCCACTACTTCCACCGCCGGGCCTTCCCTCGCCTCGTTGGCCACGGCCGCTGGACGCTCCTGCCCTCCACCGGGGGCCGCTTCCTCTGCCACCTGCTGGCTCACGGCAGTTGCCTGGGGGCCCTCTGCTGCCGTTGCCGCTTCGGTTGCCTGCACCCTCTCCTGGCAGGCAGCGACTGTATATCGCTGGGTGAGAACATCAAAATGTTCAGTTAGTTGCTGTACCAGTCCCCTCCGTCTGGCTCTCCTGTGTGCCTTGGAAGGCCAGGCCAGGGCCCAGCTGGAGGTTCCCCCTCCCCCGCCTGCTGGGCTCCACTAGCCCCCCCCCTCACAAGCCTCCATACGGGCCTCAAGATGGGCCCATGACTGCCAGTCCTCCTCATCTGATGAGGACCCCGAGCTTGAGAGCTCTGGGGCCGGCCTCTTGGCTGGGTGCTTGCCTTTGTGGCCACCCTTTGTTCTCCTGGGGGCCATAGCTGGTCCCTCCCCCTCTACGAACACTGGCGGTCCCTCCTGCCTCCCAGCCTGTTCCACCACTCCTTAGCCGGGCAGGTGCCCTGCTCCCCGAGCCACCCCCACCCCTCCTCCTGCCCAGGCCACAGGTCCCTGCCTTCCCCACCCTAGGCCTAACCCACAGCCCCACTGCCAGATGGCCGCCGGGGGCCGCCACAGTCGCTCCAGGGGCCGAACAGGTCCATCCGGCCAACTCCGGATCCGCTAGGCCGCTCTACTCCCGGGGCTACCCCCGGCCTCCCGGTCCAACGCGGCTAGGCCACTCACCTCCCGCTGGATTCCTCCCTGCAAGGCCGGACACTACCAGGGCCCACCGCGATAAGCCGCACCGTGGAGGGGTCCCCACCACCCGAGCCTCAGCCCTGTGGTTGTGGATCCCGTGCTTCCACCCCCTCCCCCAGGACCAAGCTCGCCGCACGAGGTCTCCTCCCCGGGGTTCCCCCCAGTAACCCCCACTGAGAGCCCTAGGCACCGGTGAGCCATGGTAGGCCACGCTGAAGCAACTCCTCGCGCCGCCCACACCGCAGCCCATCAGTGCTCCAACCTGCGGGGAAGCGCCTCCGCGCCTCCCAAGTTGCCGATCTCCCTTGCCGCTCTGCCCGTTGGCTTGCTGCTCCCCTCCGGCATCTCCCTCCGAGGCCCGGCAGCTCCATGCGGCGCTGCCACATGTCCAAAATGGTGGCCGCCTGCAGCGGAGCTACCGGATGCTCCCTCCTCCAAATCCGGTCACCGAAGAGGCCGGGGAACGAGCATCGAGCCCCTATATGGGCTCAGATCCCGGTGGCTCTTGCAAGACCCGGTAAGTCTCGCGAGGCTTCTGGTCAGGGGGAGGCAAAGGGGCTCCACTTGGTGCAGTCGCGCTGCGGAGCTGAACAAAGTTCATTTTCCAAGACTTTCTAAGAATTTCTGGGATTTTACTGAGAATTTTCAAGTGTTTACCAGTGGCTTCTAGAGCCAAGCATTAACCATAAAACCAGTGATTGGTGCCAGCTTATTTTTTGTCCAGCTGGGATTTTGGTGTTTCTCAGCCCCATCTAAACGCCCTGAGTTGGTGGGGCAAGGAAACCCCAGGAGCACTTCGTTGTCTAGGTTCATGGAATCTGAATGACCACTTCCTTTTCCTCCCAAATTGACTTGCCTTTAAGGTCCAGCTGTTCCCAGCCTTCTTGACTTCTGAGATATTCCTTATCAAAGTTGAAGAAGGAGATGCAAATGTGACCATTTTACTGGATCTTTGAATTTAGTTGGATTTTATATTTGCTGCTCTGAATGCCTTATCTAGTCCTGTTCCTGTTGGTTATGTTTAGTGATATACAGGCCAGTCTATTCTGAATACTTATCACTTCCGTATTTTTCACTCAAACCCATTCCCATTTCCATATTGTCTCTCTTTTCAGAATCTACATAAACTTTACAATTGAAATGAGTGCGTCAATAAAGGATTTTGAACTTACCCCCACATAAATTGTATTTTGCTGGTGAAAAATACACATTTTCCAATGAAATCTAAGATAAAACTGTGACCTTCTGTGTAGTGGATACACAAATGGAGGCAAAATGCCTGCAGTAAGCTAATTCATTCAAGGCTGAGAACCACAGAACTAGTGCATGCCTTGCTGGCATGCAAGCTGAGGCATGCAACTGTTGGTAGGAATTGTTGGCAGCATCGAGGGCTACAGAAAGGATGAGCTAAGTCATTTAGGAAGAGGTTGAAAAGTGTTGGGGCCAGAATGCAGCCCTGCTTCACTCCTTTATTTGTTTTGAAGGGTTGAGTTAGTTTGCCATTCTGAGAGCATCTAACCGTACATAAAGTATCGGCATGCAAGGCTCTAATTAGGAGAAGTAGCCTTTGATCAATATTCCATCTGGATAATTTATCCCAAAGTAGCTCTATCTACAGAATCAAAAGCACCCTTCAGGTCAAGGAAAGCCACATAGAGTCTAGCCTTAGATATCTTGACCTGTTTATAGATCAAGTGTGAAAGGATAGCACAGTTATCTAACGTGGATTTGCCCTGACAGAATCCTGATTGCTCAGGGCCTAAGATGTTCTCGGCGTCTATCCAGGAGGAAAGTTTATTGCTTAGGTATTTGTCATAAACTTTACCAATTACCGATAATAAGCTGATAGGTCTGTAATTCTCTGGGGAATTAGGATCCCCCTTTTTGTAGATGGGAACAATTGTGGCAGTTGTCCAATCTTTGGGTATAAAGCCGGTTTTATTGATTGTTGTGAAAAATGGGGCTAAACGACTTAGCTCCTAATCTGCGGAATGTGAATAGCCACTGCCCAAAACTGGGTCAGACACAAGTTCCATTGCTTTTGTACGCCGACGACGCAATACTTCTCTCTCGCACTAGGATAGGTCTTAAACGCTTACTTAATGGTGCCACGGACTATTTCTTAGCCAATAAATTGGAGGTCAATTACTCCAAATCTAAAATAATGGTCTTTGCGAGAAAATGGACTGCCCACAAATGGCTTTGTAAGGGTAATGTTATAGAGCAGGTAAAGTCATTTAAGTACCTGGGTGTTCACTACAACTACAGGCACACCTGGTTCTCCCATCGCAAGTATGTCCTAAATTCAAGCAAGATCTCTGCTAGCGCAATCTCACGATTCTTTTTTAGCTATAGCAATCGGTATGTACCAGCTTCCCTGACAATATTTAAGGCCAAAACCCTATCTCAAATTTATATGCATCACCAATTTGGTATAAAGCTATAGATCGCACAGTGGAGAGTATTCAAGCCTCTTTTTTGAGAAGAATCCTAGGCCTCCCTAAATGTGTCCCATACGCTGTTCTTTGCTTAGAAACTGGCATGATAAGGCTGAAGACCTTGGCCAGATTAAGAGCTATTAAATTCTGGCTTGGAATCCTTTACAACCCAGTTCATACCCGTTTATTATATCAACTTTTGATAGATCCTGACCTCCCAGTTGAGATTTCCGATGTTCTTACCACTCTTAAAGTAGCAGGATTGGACATTGAGCAGCTTGGCATGTTAAGTTAATCTGAAGCATATAGGACTATTAAAGACAGGCTATTGAACATCGAATGGCAGGAACTGTGCAGCGAAGCCAATACCACCAGCTCCCCACTTCAATTTAACATCCCAGTCCTACCTGGGAAGCCTGCTTTTTTTCTGACTTACCTAACATGTCCCGAAGCGCGCAGAGCCTATTCACTTGCCAGATGCAATTCCTTCCCCTCGGCACTATTGTCAGGCAGGTTCAATGGAATCCCTTACTCCCAGAGGATCTGTCCATGTCAAACTAATGCCGTTGAAACACTTGAACACATCTTCTTTCATTGCCCAACTCACGATGCACTTCGTAAGAAATATCTATCCTCGATCCTCGATAGAATGCAAGGGTGGGAAGGCTTGGTTAAGCTTAGGTTCCTTCTCTCTACGCAAGTCACCTCTTATCTGGATGAGGTGGCCTCCTTTGCCTCTGAAATTATAGCAGCACGAGGATCTGGGCTTCCCTATTCCCCATCTCATTGGCTTAAGTAGCTAATGCATATATTAGAATCTCCAGTTCCATGTTTGATTACCCTCCTTGCTGTACCTCATTTTCTCTTGTTGTGTTGTTTTATTTTATTTTAATGCCAATAAAGGTTGATTTGATTTGATTTGATTTGAAAGGATGAATTCTTCAATGGTTTGAGTGTGTACTGCTGGAGGGGGACTATCATAAATCATGCAGTAAGATAAGATAAGAAAACCTTTATTGGCATAAAAGTTGAAAACACAGAGGTGTGCCTTTTAAATAAGGTTAATGCAAATCAGAAACTTGCTTCTTGAGAATCACACATAAAAAGGCTGCTACTCTTTCAAGAGTGTGGGTCTGTTTTATATTTTTTTTAAATAAAATTGAGTTGTTAACAACGATGCAGTAGTATCTAACAAAGAGATAGCAGTTTCGAGATAAAGAACAGCGTATGGGATAAATCTAGGAAGTCCCAAGACCTTTGGAAGGAACTGTGATTGTATTTGTTCTACAGATTGGTCTATGGTATCCTGCCAAAGAAGAGTGCCTTATAGGACCCATGGAATAATCTTTGTCTTCCATATCTGCAAGGCAAGTAGTACAAATTGCCTTTACTATGGTAGAATCGAAGAGTGGACTGCGCCGTAACTCTACCTATGTTTATAGTGTCTTTACATTGTGGGACCCAACAGTGTTTATAATGAAATAGGACACCCAGGTATTTAAATTCAATTGCTTGTCCTTTAATATTGCATTGCATTTGCCTCCATGACCTGGAGAAGACCAAAATCTTTGATTTATCATAATTTAGGTGTAGTTTGTAACTAAATACTCCGCACAACGACTGATCAATTGTTTTAGATCAATGCGTGTTTGGGAAAGTAAAAACGCATCATCAGCATAGAGTAGTATAGGGATAGTATGAGTTCCTAATTTTAGAGGATGCCCATCAGCCTTTTCTACATAGGGAGCTAACTCAGCCTTGCTTTACTCTATTGATAGGGAAAGGTTGGCTTACTTTCTTCCTATTGTGAGCTGACTTGGCAAGTGGTGGCAGTATGTAGGCTTCTGATAAGTGACAAGAGTCTTTTCTCTATCCCCCGTGGTTTGGTTTGAACAATAAATTTTATCTACTGAGTCAAAAGCTCCTTTTAGATCAAGGAAGGGCACAGACAGTTTGGAGTTCCTCCACCTCACTGAGATGCAGTAGGTGAGGTATCCTTTGTTAGTCTCTTCTTAGCAATCCATCAGGAACTCAGTGAGATTTTTTTCTGGATCAGTGATTTAAAAATGACTTAATAGTTCGTTGGGAGGGTGAGTTGCAAGGAGGGGAAGCCCCTGGCTCCAGAGGGAAAGCTTCAGGGAGTGGCTGGAGATCCAGAGGAAGAACCACTATTTGCTGCATTGACTTTGGGCTTATCTCAAGCTTGCCCATGTACTCCAAGCTGGGTTTCCCTTTGAGCATGGCAAAAAACCACAACCATCCAGATGAACTTCAAGGGACTCATACCATCTGGCAGCAATTCATCTAATAGCTGAAGCTAGTTGAAATGCAAAGTGAGCTCTCTTCTGTCCAATAGATCAGTGCAATACAGTCATGCCATAAACACCAGAATAGAGATGGGCCCGTCTAAAATTTTCCTCCCAGAAATTGAATCAGGTTTCCCCCCACTGATGCTAGGGTCTATCTTCTAGGCATCCAAGACCAGTAAAATGAGAACGACAAAATAGCCACTAACAATTGAAACGTTACTTTATTTTGTTGCCAATACAATTTGTACTACTTGCCTTGCAGATATGGAAGACAAATATTATTCCACGGGCCCTATAAGGCACTCTTCTTTGGCAGGACACCATAGACCATTCTGTAGAACAAATACAATCACAGTTCCTTCCAAAGGTCTTGGGACTTCCTAGATTTATCCCATACGCTGTTCTTTATCTCGAAACTGCTATCTCTTTGTTAGATACTACTGCATCGTTGTTAACAACTCAATTTTATTTAAAAACACCAGAATAGAGATGGGCCCGTCTAAAATTTTCCTCCCAGAAATTGAATCAGGTTTCCCCCCACTGATGCTAGGGTCTATCTTCTAGGCATCCAAGACCAGTAAAATGAGAACGACAAAATAGCCACTAACAATTGAAACGTTACTTTATTTTGTTGCCAATACATACATGTGCATATATTTTTCAGTGAATATGTGTTTTAAAAGATAATTTTCCAACAATAAATGAGGAAAACATTTTTGAGGAGGCAGGAGGAAAGAATTTGAGAATCAATGTAGTGTCAAACATGAAAAAAGGTTTTTAAAATGCTGGCATAGATGATGCCAACCTCTGCTGACTATTGTACACATTTGTTGAAAAACAACCCTGCCAGATGCACAGTATTTTGGAGGGAAGTGGAGATCTGACAAAAAAGGACAGAGCTTCTGGAATTTTCACTTGAATTATGCCACTTTCTGAATGATAGAAGTGCTGCAGGAACTCCTTTTCACCTTCTCCAGTGTTGACGTCTGCATGCTTGCAAAATAGGCTTGAGGACCTAAAAGACAAAAACACAATGCCCATGGATTTCACAGTACTAGATGCTCCAGCCCCCATTTCCTAGAAAATCAATTAAGACTCTTAAGGCTGTTCTTACTGGAAAAAAGTGCAACACTCATATTGAGTTGCCACAATAAAAACCCCGTCATTTACAATGCCATCAGTGACGGGAGGGCCGACCTGGCCTGTATCACAGAGACCTGGGTGGGCGCGGGGGGCTTCGCTCACCCAGCTGTGCCCGCCTGGGTTTCTGGTTCAGCGAGTGGGCAGGTCGGAGGGCCAGAAGGGGGGGTTGCCATTGTGTACAGGGAATCACTTCATGTCAGCAGGGCCTCGACATTGGTCAGTCCGGGGTTGGAATGCCTTCACTTGTTGGTGGGACAGCGGGACAGATTTGGCATTATGCTGGGCTACCGTGTTCCCTGCAACCCAGCAGAATCCCTCCCAGAGCTCTCAGAGTTCATCGCAGCGGCTCTGTTGAAGTCCCCTCGCCTTTTGGTTGTTGGGGACTTCAATGTGCACACTGGCGGTGGACTGTCTGGTGGAGCTCTGGAATTCATGGAGTCCATGACCTCCATGAGCCTGTTCCAGCATATTTCTTGCTCCACCCACAGGTCAGGGCATACCCTGGACCTGGTATTTACCTCCATGTTGGGGGATTCTAGTCTGGAGGTGGGGGAAATTGTCTCCCTACCTGTGTCATGGACAGATCACCACCTGCTGTCCTTTTCCCTATCAGTTGCACCCCCCCTCGCGGGGACATTTCGCCCCTTGTGTGGGCCTGCCCCCGGAGGCTTCTGGATCCTGCTCGGTTCCGTGAAGCCTTCGGGGAGCTTCCTGGTGGCTTGGCTGACGGTCTGGCCGAGGCCGCGGCTAACCAATGGTTTGAAACAGATTCCCACGCCGTCGACCAGATCACCCCCAAGCACCTCCTCTGTAGCAGAGCTCGACCTTTGCCGTGGTTCACGGCGGAATTGCGAGCGATGAAGCGGGAGCAGAGGAGGCTGGAGAGCAGCTGGAGATGAAGCCGGATGGCATTTAATAAGACTGCAGTCGTTATCCAGACTAGGCGCTATTCTCGAGTGATCAGGGAGGCCAAAACATCCTATTACTCCCTGAGAATTGGTGAGGCCTCGAACCGCCAGGCAGAACTCTTCCGGGTGGTCCGAGACCTCACCAATCCTAGTCTGGCAAGGCCTCCTCCTACTGAGTTCAGTAGCGAGAATTTTGCAGTCTTTTTTAGATCTAAAATAGAGGCCATCCGGGCTGGCTTCGAATCCGGTTGCACTAGCCCTCTCTCGCCATCCCCTGTTGCTGCATCCCCTCGCTCTCCTCGATTGGTTGAGTTTGGGCCTGTCTCTTCTTTGGAGGCCTCCAGGGCAATTGCCCACTGCCGGCCTGTGTCCACCCCCTTCGATCCTTGCCCTGCTTGGCTCATAAAAGCTGCCAGGAGGGAGTATGCCTGAATGGGCTTCCACCATTGCCACCACCTCCTTCAGTGAGGGGATCCCCCCCCCGTTTGAAGGAGATGGTAATAAAGCCCATTCTTAAAAAACCAGGCCTGGCATTGGACCAATTGGCAAGCTATCATCTGATTGCAAATGTCCCCTTCATGGGCAAGGTCATCGAAAGGGTGGCCACGATCCGGATACAATCATTTTTGGCGGAACAGCATTGCCTTGATCCATGCCAGTCTGGATTCAGGCCTGGTCGGGGGACAGAGACAGCTCTGGTCGCGCTACAAGATGACCTAATCCGATTGGCCAACAGGGGTTGCTCTACCCTGTTGGTTGTCCTGGATTTGTCAGTGGCCTTCGATACCGTCGACCACAGTATCTTACTGGACCGGCTCTCTGAGGTAGGTATCGGAGGCACTGTTCGCAGTTGGCTCCGGTCCTTCTTAGAGGGTCACCCCCAGTATGTGCAACATGGTGGAGAGTTGTCAGCCCCGTGGACACTCCCTTGTGGGGTTCCGCAGGGCTCGTCTCTCTCCCCCATGTTGTTCAACATCTATGTAAGACCGCTGGCTGGGGTCATCCGGAGATTTGGAGTCTGCTATCATCAGCACGCTGATGACACGCAGCTCGCTCTCTCCTTTTCCACCTCTGCAGTGGAAGCTGTCCGGACTCTTGACCAAGGTCTGGAGGCGGTCATGGCATGGACCAAGGCTAACAGGCTTAAACTCAACCTTGAGAAGACCAAGGTTATGTTCTTCGGGAGTTCTCCGTCTGGTTATGGAGGCCCTCTCCCCTGCTTGGAGGGTGTTTCCCTTCAACTGGCAGATAGGGTTAGCAATCCGGGCGTGGCTCTGGAATCGGCGCTATCCTTGGACGCTATCCAGTTAGCAATCTGCCGTGAACCGAATTGCTTTTTACCACCTGCATCAAATAGCCCAGATCCGCCCATACCTAGACAGTGACTCCCTGAGAACAGTAGTGCAGGCACTTGTTATGACGGAGTTCCATTGCACCAAAGCAGAGGAGCCTTTGTCTGTATGATTTATGATATGAACCTGTAAGTAGCCATAAAATGAACATGAGTTGTGTTCTTATCTCGATCTCTCTGAATGTGAAGTTTTAGCAGAAGATCTTCCCTACTTTGGTGTACTGGGGACTGAATTCACAGACGAGAGTCAACGTGGAATGGGTGAGTTTCTCCCTTGGCTTACCTCCTTTCCTCCCCTGTGGGATGGGCCACCTGGTCAGAGTTGCAGGAGGCCCATATCAAGGTTCAAAATAAAATGTTTTTTTTATGGAGGCCCTTCTTGTGTCTTCACGATACCTTTGACAGCCAGAGCCACTAACGTAGCTGAGCATGAATAAAAAGTTAGAAATCTTCAATACAGAAAAGAGAAAAAAATTGCAGTATGTCAGACACAGAATGGGCAAGGAAACATAGACGGGAAGCGTGGCCCAGGACATAGAAGAACATTTTGGTTTAAAAACGTAAGCCAATGGTCTGCAGTGGGCACAGCTCCTCTGCTTAGAATGGCATTAGATAGAAACCAGTTCATGCTAATGCTTGCCAATGTTCTACGTGGACCTGAGATTTGAAGTATGAGAAATAGAGGATGGTCTTCCAAAAGGAGGGGTTTTCTTTTAAATGGCTCTACCTTTTTATTTTCCTAGGTTTTCTGCGGTTTTGAGAGCCTCCTTTGTCTTGGAATGCATGACTTCTGGATGTGGGGTTCTGCTTCTCATTTGAGGTGAGCTCTTTTTCATTGATGGACCCTAAGATCTGTGTCTTGTAGAAAGAGATTACCACGTGGTTGAAAGCATCTGGTACCGTGAAATGCATGTGAGTTGTGTTCTTGTCTCCACCTCTCTGACTGCGAAATTATAGCAGAAGATGTTCATCTTTACTTTGGACAACTGGGGACTTGAGAGGCATTATTTAGTCTTCAAATTCTAGTTCAATGTTGATGTTTTTGTTTGCTTCATTGATTAGGAAAAAGCATTTGACTCAGTTAAACATGATAAACTTATGAATATTTCTCAGGAAACTATTTATTTATTTATTTATTTATTTATTTATTTATTTATTTATTTATTTATTTATTATTGAATTTATACCCCGCCCATCTTCCCAGGGGAACTCTGGGTGGCTTCCGACAGGCTGATCGATGCAGCAATATTCATATACAAAATTACAATATAACAGATTCAAAATACAAATACAGCGAAACAACAAACAAATTAAAATTAAAAGCACAGGTAGCGCCCTTGGCAAATGAACAAGTGTGGCTCAGCAGCCCAACGTCTTATTAAGTAAAGTAGACAGCGGATGGCGGGATTAAAAAACAACAACACTAAAATAAATTAAGCTTGGTCACCAAAGGCCTCACGATAGAGCAGAGTTTTGAGGGCTCTACGGAAGGCCATCAGGGACTCTGCAGAGCGCACTTCACTAGGGAGGCTGTTTGATAGCGAGGGGGCCACCACCGAAAATGCCCGGTTACGGGTGGTAGTTTTCCGGGCCTCTCTGGGGGTGACGAACCAAACTGAGTGCGCTCGCGACTGCCGAACTGGTTGGGCTGAGATTGATCACTGGGCGATCTGCTCTGCCACGTAGTCCGGGCCCAAGCCATGGAGAGTTTTATAAACTAAAATCAACACCTTGAATCTGATCCGGTGTGCAATGGGCAACCAATGCAAGCAAGCCAGGACTGGGGTGATGTGGTCATAACGACGCACACCAGCCAAAATCCTGGCTGCTGCATTTTGTACCCGCTGCAGGCGCCAGAGGAGAGTCAAGGGCAACCCCATGTACAGAGCGTTGCAGTAGTCCAACTTTGAGATCACCAGTGCCTGCACTACTGTTCTCAGGGAGTCACTGTCTAGGTATGGGCGGATCTGGGCTATTTGATGCAGGTGGTAAAAAGCAATTCGGTTCACGGCAGATTGCTAACTGGATAGCGTCCAAGGATAGCGCCGATTCCAGAGCCACGCCCAGATTGCTAACCCTATCTGCCAGTTGAAGGGAAACACCCTCCAAGCAGGGGAGAGGATCTCCATAACCAGATGGAGAACTCCCGAAGAACATAACCTTGGCCTTCTCAGGGTTGAGTTTAAGCCTGTTAGCCTTGGTCCATGCCATGACCACCTCCAGACACTGGTTGAGAGTCTGGACAGCTTCCACTGCAGAGGTGGAAAAGGAGAGAGAGAGCTGCGTGTCATCAGCATACTGATGACAGCAGACTCCAAATCTCCGGATGACCCCAGCCAGCAGTCTTACATAGATGCTGAACAACATGGAGGAGAGAGACGAGCCCTGCGGAACCCCACAAGGGAGTGTCCACGGGGCTGACAACTCTCCACCATGTTGCACATACTGGGGGTGACCCTCTAAGAAGTGTGAACAGTGCCTCCGATTCCTACCTCAGAGAGCCAGTCCAGTAAGATACCGTGGTCGACGGTATCGAAGGCCACTGACAAATCCAGGAGAACCAACAGGGTAGAGCATCCTCTGTCGGCCACCCGGATTAGGTCATCTTGTAGCGCGACCATAGCTGTCTCCGTCCCCCGACCAGGCCTGAATCCGGACTGGCATGGATCAAGGCAATCCTGTTCCTCCAAAAACGATTGTATCCGGATCGCGGCCACCCTCTCGATGACCTTGCCCATGAAGGGGACATTGGCAATTGGATGATAGCTTGCCAATTGGTCCAATGCCAGGCCTGGTTTTTTAAGAATGGGCTTTATTACCATCTCCTTCAAACGGGAGGGGGAAATCCCCTCGCTGAAGGAGGTGGTGGCAATGGTGGAAGCCCATCCAGGCATACTCCCTCCGGCAGCTTTTATGAGCCAAGCAGGGCAAGGATCGAAGGGGGTGGACCCGGGCAGGCAGTGGGCAATTGCCCTGGAAGCCTCCAAAGAAGAGACAGGCCCAAACTCAACCAATCGAGGAGAGTGAAGGGGTGCAGCAACAGGGGATGGCGAGAGAGAGCTAGTGCAACCGGATTCGAAGCCAGCCCGGATGGCCTCTATTTTAGATCTAAAAAAGACTGCAAAATTCTCACTACTGAACTCAGTAGGAGGAGGCCTCGTCAGACTAGGATTGGTGAGGTCTCAGACCACCCGGAAGAGTTCTGCCTGGCGGTTCGAGGCCTCACCAATTCTCAGGGAGTAATAGGATGTTTTGGCCTCCTTGATTGCTCAAGAATAGCGCCTAGTGTGGATAACGACTGCAGTCTTATTAAATGCCGTCCGGCTTCGTCTCCAGCTGCTCTCCAGCCTCCTCCGCTCCCGCTTCATCGCTCGCAATTCCGCTGTGAACCATGGCGAAGGCCGAGCTCTGCTACGGAGGAGGCGCTTGGGGGCAATCCGGTCGACGGCGTGGGAAGCTGTTTCAAACCATTGGTTAGACGTGGCCTCGGCCAGATCATCAGCCAAGCCACCAGGAAGCACCCCGAAGGCTTCACGGAACCAAGCAGGATCCAGAAGCCTCCGGGGGCAGGCCCACACAAGGGGCCAAAGGTCCCCACAAGGGGGGGTGCAACTGACAGGGAAAAGGACAGCAGGTGGTGATCTGTCCATGACACAGGTAGGGAGACAATTTCCCCCACCTCCAGACTAGAATCCCCTGACATGGAGGTAAATACCAGGCCCAGGGTATGCCCTAACCTGTGGGTGGGGCAAGAAATATGCTGGAACAGGCTCATGGAGGTCATGGACTCCATGAATTCCAGAGCTCCACCAGACAGTCCACCGCCAGTGTGCACATTGAAGTCCCCAACAACCAAAAGGCGAGGGGACTTCAACAGAGCTGCCGCGATGAACTCTGAGAGCTCTGGGAGGGATTGTGCTGGGTTGTGGGGAGCACGGTAGCCCAGCACAATGCCAAATCTGTCCCGCTGTCCCACCAACAGGTGAAGGCATTCCAACCCCGGACTGACCAATGTTGAGGCCCTGCTGACATGAAGTGATTCCCTGTACACAATGGCAACCCCCCCCTTCTGGCCCTCCGACCTGCCCACTCCCTGAACCAGAAACCCAGGCAGGCACAGCTGGGTGAGCGAAGCCCCCCCTCTGCGCCCACCCAGGTCTCTGTGATACAGGCCAGGTCGGCCCTCCCGTCACTGATGGCATCGTAAATGACGGGGTTTTTCCAGCAGGAGCTGTTATGTTCTTACCCTTGCATTGATGCATTTTACTAATTTGGGGGAGTGCACCAGTTGAAGTATTGCATGTGTTCTTCCAAGTCTTTAACTAAATTATGATTTTGTTTAGTAAGAAACAGAATAATTTCCTTGTGCTTTTCAAAAACCCTGCTTAGCATGCATTCCACCACCCTAGCTCTTTATGATAAAGAAGCATAGTATGGCCAGCATCACAAAGCAAAGAAGTGTGCTTCTTGCATATCACCCCATAGTACATAAAGCTCTTGCTAGCTGTTTTACAATTTAAATATGCAGGTTATAAATTGCCCCCCCCCATCCCTGGAAACTGGGTACTCATTTTGCTGGTCTTGGGTGCATAGAAGATAGACCCTAGCATCAGTGGGGGGAAACCTGATTCAATTTCTGGGAGGAAAATTTTAGACGGGCCCATCTCTATTCTGGTGTTTATGGCATGACTGTATTGCACTGATCTATTGGACAGAAGAGAGGTCACTTTGCATTTCAACTAGCTTCAGCTATTCGATGAATTGCTGCCAGATGGTATGAGTCCCTTGAAGTTCATCTGGATGGCTGTGGTTTTTTGCCATGCTCAAAGGGAAACCCAGCTTGGAGTACATGGGCAAGCTTGAGATAAGCCCAAAGTCAATGCAGCAAATAGTGGTTCTTCCCCTGGATCTCCAGCCACTCCCTGAAGCTTTCCCTCTGGAGCCAGGGGCTTCCCCTCCTTGCAACTCACCCTCCCAATGAACTATTAAGTCCTTTTTAAATCACTGATCCAGAAAAAAATCTCACTGAGTTCCTGATGGATTGCTAAGAAGAGACTAACAAAGGATACCTCACCTACTGCATCTCAGTGAGGTGGAGGAACTCCAAACTGTCTGTGCCCTTCCTTGATCTAAAAGGAGCTTTTGACTCAGTAGATAAAATTTATTGTTCAAACCAAACCACGGGGGATAGAGAAAAGACTCTTGTCACTTATCAGAAGCCTACATACTGCCACCACTTGCCAAGTCAGCTCACAATAGGAAGGAAAGTAAGCCAACCTTTCCCTATCAATAGAGTAAAGCAAGGCTGAGTTAGCTCCCTATGTAGAAAAGGCTGATGGGCATCCTCTAAAATTAGGAACTCATACTATCCCTATACTACTCTATGCTGATGATGCGTTTTTACTTTCCCAAACACGCATTGATCTAAAACAATTGATCAGTCGTTGTGCGGAGTATTTAGTTACAAACTACACCTAAATTATGATAAATCAAAGATTTTGGTCTTCTCCAGGTCATGGAGGCAAATGCAATGCAATATTAAAGGACAAGCAATTGAATTTAAATACCTGGGTGTCCTATTTCATTATAAACACTGTTGGGTCCCACAATGTAAAGACACTATAAACATAGGTAGAGTTACGGCGCAGTCCACTCTTCGATTCTACCATAGTAAAGGCAATTTGTACTACTTGCCTTGCAGATATGGAAGACAAAGATTATTCCATGGGTCCTATAAGGCACTCTTCTTTGGCAGGATACCATAGACCAATCTGTAGAACAAATACAATCACAGTTCCTTCCAAAGGTCTTGGGACTTCCTAGATTTATCCCATACGCTGTTCTTTATCTCGAAACTGCTATCTCTTTGTTAGATACTACTGCATCGTTGTTAACAACTCAATTTTATTTAAAAAAATATAAAACAGACCCACACTCTTGAAAGAGTAGCAGCCTTTTTATGTGTGATTCTCAAGGTAAGGAGTGGTGGAACAGGCCAGGAGGCAGGAGGGACTGCCAGTGTTTGTAGAGGGGGAGGGACCAGCTATGGCCCCCAGGAGAACAAAGGGTGGCCGCAAAGGCAAGCACCCGGCCAACAGGCTGGCCCCAGAGCTCTCAACCTCGGGGTCCTCATCAGATGAGGAGGACTGGCGGGCATGGGCCCACCTTGAGGCCCGTATGGAAGCTTGTGAGGGGGGGCTAGTGGAGCCCAGCAGGTGGGGGAGGGGGAAACCTCCAGCTGGGCCCTGGCCTGGCCTTTCAAGGCACGCAGGAGAGCCAGACGGAGGGGACTGGTACAGCGACTAACTGAACGTTTTGATGTTCTCGCCCAGCGATATACAGTCGCTGCCTGCCAGGAGAGGGCGCACCAACTGAAGCGGCAACGGCAGCAGAGGGCCCCCAGGCAACTGATGTGAGCCAGCAGGTGGCAGAGGAAGTGGCCCCCAGCGGAGGGCAGGAGCGTCCAGCGGCCGTGGCCAACGAGACGAGGGAAGGCCCAGCGGTGGAAGCAGTGGGGGGGCCCTGACCCGCCACCCGGGCCTGAGGCTGGAGCCCAGCCGCTCTTCAACAGTGAGTGGGCAAGCGCACCGGATACCACACAGCAGGAGGCATGGCCCTGAGGGCCCCAGGGGGCAGCGCAACAGGATTATGGTGGGGGGCCCTCAGGGCAGATGGAGAGGCCAGCTTGGCAACAGGCTCGGGCTGGCAGGGGGGACCAAGATCGGGAGTAGCATCTCCTATGGCACAGCCCGGGGGCCTGGAGCCGGCGCACAGCAGGTAAGTGCAGCACCTAACCCACCGGGAGTCGGGAACTGGAACCAACAACAGTTACCCCCGGCCCCGCGTGGCAATGGTCACAGGGGCAGCAGGGAGTGGTAGGTATGGGCTCCGCGGGCCATTGGCAGGCACCTCAGCAAATCGGGTGCTACCCGGGTGGGGGCAACCCCCAGAGGTGCCAGAACACGTGGGCTGCTGCCCCTGTCTATGCCGGGGTTCCCTATACTGCTCTTCCCTACGCAGATTATGCGTCCCCGCTGGGGGATCACTTGGCGCAAGCCACGAAGGAGAGGATATGGCGGGTTGATTACATAGATCTGTTTACCCTGCTTAATAGGGAACTGGACTCCAAGGAGTTGGAGAAAGAGGATGCCAAGGACAAGGAGTGCAGGCTGAGGCGCAAGCCGGAACGCTCCTGGGCCAACTGTTTGCCGGTGTATGGCATTTACATGTCCATGGTGTTACACGCCCATCCGTGGAGAGCACAGTCGCTCATCAAATACCAGGACATGATTTACAGGGCTTTTGTAGACTTCCCGGGGTACGCATAGCTAATGTACGATGAACGCTTTCGTATGAAGGTGGCCACGCAGCCCCATCTTAGATGGGATGAGCCCTACCCGCCAGTATGGCTCCAGTACTTGACACCGGTACGCCCTGTGCTGGGTGAGTGGTTTGATAGCGGGCAAATTATTAGGCGCCCGGCCCCTCCGCGAGTCCCCGCCCGGTGGCAGGTCAGCAGGTTCAACCCCGGCTGGTCTGCTGGGACTTCAATGGACAAGGAGCATGCGGCCGGGCCCAGTGCCCATTTATACACAAATGCTCAGTTTGCGGAGCACAGCACCCGGCGGTCAACTGTGCAAGGGCCAAGGGATCCTTTGGTAAGTCTGGAAATGGGGGCCAACAGAGGAGACCCCCGCCCGGGGGTGGACCCAATACAGTGAAAGGGCCCCAGCCCAATCATCTGTGAGGTGTTGGAGCGGTGGTTAAGCACCTACCCAGATCAGGGAGGTGCCCAGTTTTTGGTAGAAGGTTTTGCCAGTGGTTTCAGAATTCAGTTCGGGGGTGACAGGAGGCCATTTGAGGCAACTTAAGGTCATTGAGGGGCATGGAGCACGTGGCCAAGGAGAAGATCCGGAAAGAAGTGTCGAAGGGGAGGTTCCTGGGACCATTTGACCATCCCCTGCTGCCCAACTTCAGGGTTTCACCCTTGGGCCTGGTCCCAAAGAAGACGCCGGGTGAATACTGGCTCATACACCACCTATCATACCCAGAGGGGGAGTCGGTGAATGATGGGATCCCCCAGGAGCTATGCTCAGTGAGGTACACCTCTTTTGATGCGGTGGTGGCCATGGTCTGGGCCTGCGGGGCAGGGGCTGAGATGGCGAAATGTGACATTCAGTCTGCCTTTTGGCTCCTGCCGGTGCACCCCGATGACTTTGACCTGTTGGGTTTTCAGTTTCAGGGACAATTCTACCTGGACAGGGCATTACCTTTTGAATGTTCCATTTCCTGCACGGTTTTTGAGAAGTTTAGTTCGTTTGTTGAGTGGCAGTTGAGACAAATAACGGGTATGGGCAGTATTGCCCACTACCTTGATGACTTCATTTTTTGTGGGCGTAGGGGGTCGGGCACGTGCGGTTTCATCCTGAGGACCTTCCGGGACATGGCTAGGGAGTTGGGCCTGCCCCTCGCAGCAGATTTGGGATCAGGTAGAAAAATTTGTAAGTTTTAGTCTTTTCATTTTCCCCAAATAAAGAATTTAGCAAATTTGGCTAAATTCTCACCACCAGCCTGTTTCACCTCTAACCATTTTCATAGCAAGGATCTGTGACCTCTGAGTCTCTCTCCGCGATCTGTGACCTCTGAGTCTCTCTCTTTCTATGTGTGTGTGTGTGTAATAATTCCAGATTGTTAGCAAATAATGTGGATTTTGCTATAAAGATAGCAAATGCAACAGGAACGAAACTAGCCCTGTCTATTTGGATTGAAACCATATGATCCATTCCCTTTTATGACCTCAAGCAATATTAACATCTCATTCATAAACAGTATTAGATGGATGTTCAGCAGCTACCCAATGTTTAGCAAGCGATGGTGTGCTATGTTAAAACAATTGGGGAATGCAATGTGAAAATGATGCTTGCTCTTATTCATTTGAAAACGTGCAGAGCAGATACTCATGCACACCTGCTCCTCAAGCTATTTCCTGGTTTGGATTCAGTCAAACGGAGATTGTCTATCTTGTCTAGACTGTTACACACACCGGCTAATACCAGTGATGAGATTTCCCAGGAAGAGTATTCTAGCATTTCCTTCAGATGAAAGACCACCAAGAGACTTGCAAGGCTGACATCCGATTCCCAGAGACCAGTTTAGGAAGCATGAAAAGGACGTATCCACCACTTCAGCTTCCTCCAGCAGGAAACACCATGTCTTCCGCCCACTTTCTGTCTACTCACCTCATTCTGATGTTCTGATTCTATATAATGGACATGAACATTGTTGCTGTAATCTTAGTCTAACCCATACACACATACTGAAACATGTATATCATACTTTGTCCTGCCATAAGTAAGAGGCCAATTTCTCTCTCTCTCTCTCTCCTGTGTACACAATGGAAGCATACAATGTATGCGGCAAGGCTCTGTCACAGGGTATACACTGATGGATTGATTGAAGTGATAGGCTAACCAATCAACTAATGAAATGACAACCAATTGTAGGCATTGGAAACAACACAGCACAGCTTTTTTAGGGGTGGCACAGAGGGCAAATGCCTCATAGCCACACATATTAAGAGGATCTAATAATAAAGCAATATTTTAATTGCTGCATTCTTTGTAACTTTTAAAAAAATTCACAGTCCTACTAATCTGAGCTCTGCAACCTAATAGGTGATGGAGCAAAATAACAAAACAAATCCCTCTGGTAATAGTGCTCTTTTGCCATAGCATCATGCCTGAACACTATAGCTGCAACTGCACGCAGTGCGAACATCAAGAGAAACAGCCTCCACACATTGTTTTTGCCTAACAACCTGCAAATCAATATTTAGAGAAGTCTGGGAATCAGAGTTCAATATTTTTATGTGGAAAGTGCAAATTTGAACTGCTTGCATTAAAATCAGAGCCTGGGATGTTATTACCTGATCTGCTGTTCATTATATCTTGGAAGTCATGCTACTGTTATTATAAGTGGCCAGTCTTGCAAGCAATTGATTGAATTATGTGTTGTGTTGTTATTACCAGTGGGCTAAAAATGTCCAGTTCTCTTGGATGGTCAGTTTCAGTATTGCAGTTTGGAAATATTTGCAAAAATGCAATATAACCCTTGCTATTTAAGACTGACATTTGGCAACAAAACAGCACAAAACATGGAAAAATCTAGTCAAAGTGCCTCTAAAATGCTTGATAATGGACTTTAAAGGTGACTTTCATAACTAACTAGAAAATTTTTTTATTTCATCTAAAAAAGTAACATGACACCTTACTTCTTCTGTAACTTTGCAACAATTCCTCACTATATTGATTACTGAAAAATAACCAGTAGCGGCAAACCTGTTTCTTTCCACAAGTTACTAATCTATAAAACTATGATTGAACTGAATTGATCCCCTACCTTGATAAAGTTCTCACTGATTATGACAACTGACACTATCAATTTGGTGAGTATTTTCCACCTACACTTAGCACATTTTATCATGGAAATCTTTTTAGTACTACACAGTACTTTCAGCCCCCCAATTAATATAAGTAATATTATTCAAGGCTAAAATCCTCTTCCCAAAATATTTACTAGTCCATCCTTCTATAGGCCTTCAAATGAAATGATTCTGGATATTTATACTTGTCAGTAGTTTAGAAGTTTTAGTGGGCTTAAGATGTAACACAATGGACATCTGTTTCTGCAAGGCTTTGCTTTTTGTCAGTTCTTTGGAGTAAAGAAATGCATTTTAGTTTGAAGATGCATATGAACTTTGCCTGGTAGCATTTACATCTTTCTTTAGAAAGCAGAGGTGGGGGAATTAGCCAAACAAGGACCCCAGAAGGGAAACCACCAAGAAATGCAATGTAGCTACTGTGAAAGAACTTTCATTAGTAGTCATTCATGAGAAAGTGAATGCAAAAGTGAGATGTTTTTGTTTCATGTAGGATTCCATGCTTTATGTAACGCACCGAGCACATCATTAATCCTTAGGCAGACCTTGAGAAAGTTACTTTGTGAGACAATAGGTGTGCCACGAAGGGTATTATAGATCACAGTTTGGATTACTCCTGGTACAGTTTGGTATGAAACAATTTACAGCACCCAGACTCAGCATTCCACTCAGATCGAACCATCCCACCCCACTGTCTTGCTTGGGGCACCCCTTGTGGCTGTATGTGTTTTAGTACAATCCAGCAGACACCTCTCTGGAAGTTGAGTCATGGCAACTGGACCTCTTTTTCTTGAGAGATTGAAATGTTTCTCTGCTCATTCATACAGCATTGTCAGTCTGAAGAAAGCCAATGTGTTGTCCATGGAGATGGCTAGTTTGCACCCAAATGGATCTGTGAGTGATGTTGCTGGGAGAGATAATTCTGTGACATATCAGGTGGGTTGTGACATTAAAAAGGAGGATGAAAACAACCCTTCCTCTAGTTTCATTCTCTTTAATATGTATATTTATCAGCATATTCTTGTTAGGATTTTGACAGAGTCAGTCTCTGTAGTTTGGAATAATTCTATTGGTATTCCATCTACTTCTGGTGATTTAAACTCAAATTAAGTTTATTGCTGTCATATGACCCATATATACAAATGTACAGTAAAAGCAGGGGGCAGTGAAGACTACTAATAAAAAGGAGTGTCAGGGGAATGGGTGGTCAAAATGATTTATGCTCTCTTACAAATAACAGCTAAAAAACCCTTTGCTACCTGTGCTGTGACATATGAGTTCTGGTCTATTAGGCAGTATTCTACTAACCACCTGGAAGGGTGGCCTTGGAGCTTATTCAGCAATGGACAAATGAACATAATAGAAGCACGTGCTGAAGAAATTCAGGGGACTCATTTCCACATGGACAAAATCTCTTGGCGTGGAATTCCCTTGAGCCTACCCTGGAGAAGTGCTGAAGGCAGCACATTCATCCTGGCCAGCATAAAGTCTCTGCAAGCCTGTAGTGAGCAGCGTGAGGTTAGGTATCCTGCAGGGGTCCTGCATGATGGTAAAACACCTTGCGACAAAGGGGAGCAGGTTCTGTAGCCTCTGAGTGAGAATTCTTAGGGCTTGTTTCTGCCTTAGCATCACGATATGTCAAAAGGGATAACTATGGACCTAATTTTTTTTTAATGAAGGATTGCAATTGGCTTTGGTAAGAATCGAGCAACACGTTATACACATACCCCAGTGGATCTACACAAAAATGTAATCTAAGCCAGTACTTTAAAGTCTGAGTCCAGGCATTAGTTTCTGGATGACCTACTCCTACTTCAAGGCACAGGACTGCACAGGCTACACAGTTAGGGACCCCCAAGATTTGACACAAAAACATAGATTGAATTCTTTCAACTTTGGGGTTACATGCATTGATCCAAACAGGGATGCCATATAATAATTGAGCCCTTGTTTTTGCTTAAAAGACTTGGATGGCTGAAGGAACATGGTGTCCACCACTTCTGTTAAAAAATTGGGCCATTGCTAGTGAACTACATTTGCAATATTAAGGGCATAATTATGATGTGCTATCCAACTCATGTTATGCCTGAAGGAAATCCCCAGGTACTTGTATTTTTTAACCTGCTCCAAAACATTTGTAGGGATCAATGCAGTCTTTTCCACCTCCTTGAGAATACTAGGATCTTTGATTTTTGGATATTGATGGACAAGCAGTTATTGTCAGAATAATTTGCAAAGGTGGTTATAAGCCTCTTTAGTCCCAATTTGGTTAGAGATAGAACTGCAGCATCCTCTGTCTAGAGGAGTAATGGGATTTGCTGAGGGCATTTCTTTCCCTTAAAGTAAGATGCCTTTCTTACTGTATTGATTGAGCAAACTGATGCATTAGAAGTTGGTTGTTTGCATTTTACTGTGGTGATGAAAGGAAAATGGTTGCTGTCTATTTGCATTCCGACATGGAAGTTGACTAGCTTGCCACTCAGACGTGGAGACTACTACATAATCGATGACACTGCCCCCTTATGGGAGCAGAATGTGAATTCTCCAGGGTGGTCCTGAAAAATGGAGCCATTTAAAATAGTTTTTCCAGATCCCATAGAGAATCTGGCCAGACAATGCCCAGCAGGATTGATCTGGAAATCTTTAGAGCAGGGGTGCCCAAACTTTTTGTAAGGAGGGCCAGATTTGGTGGCTGAGAATGTGTCAGGGGCCAGTTGCTCCCCGACCCTGCCACCCCACTGCAAGCCCCACGCACTGACCCATAAGCCCCAGCCACTGACCCCTTGCAACCCCACCCACAGGAAGGAAGGCAGGGAACAAGGGAGGGAGGGAGGTGGAAACCAAGAGAGGAAGGAAGGAAGGAAGGTGGGGACCAAAGGAAGCACAGGAAGCCATGGCCACAGGTCGCCCCTTGGAAGAGGCGATCTGTGCGACCTTGCACCCCCCCAAACTCCCCAGTGGTGGTGACAGCTTGCCCACCAGCCCACCCCAAAGCTCCTTGGCGGTGGCAGAGGCCCGCTGGCCTGCCCACCTCCACATATTCCCCTGCGGTGCTGGTGGCGGCAGACCGCCCGTCCACCCAGCCGCCCAAGCTTCCCAGTGGTGCTGGTGGCGCGGCCTGCCTGATCACTGCCCCATGTGTGCGCCAAACCTCACACATTCCCCTGCGGTGCCACCCAAGGTTCCCAGCTATGCCAGTGGTGGCGGCCCGCCCGTGCGCTGCCCAGCACATGCACGCCGAGCTTCACAAGGTTCCCGGCAATGTCAGTGTTGGCAGAAGATTTTTTTTTTTAAAAAAGCATGGGGCAAAGGAGGGGGAGGGAGGGGCAGGCCAGCCAGCCGTGAGCCACTCAGAATGGCCTGACGGGCCGGATTTGGACCCCGGGCCGGACTTTGGGCAGGCCTGCTTTAGAGCATCTTGGAAGCTTGAGCTGTTCTGGGAAAGAGTCCTTCAAGCTGTTGCCCATTGCATCCAATACAGCAGAGTTGTCTTTATCGATCCTAGCATTAAAATCTCCAACTATAAGGACTTCAGCAAAAGCCCAGTTTGCCTCTATAAATCAAACAGATACTTGCTCAAGGTTTCCCTTGTGTCTGCAATTGTCCTTTGCTAGCTTGTGGGGGGTAGATATACATTAACTATCATGAGGGAAGGCTTAAGGTGTTGGATTAAAATAACCATGGCTAATGGGGGGACAGCTGTTCAGGTGCTCAACCTTGATCTAGTGGCAGTCGGTAATCAACCAGCATAGACTGGCACTTTGCCAACCTCTACATGTTGAGGCAATAACTGGAATTATGAATGAGGTGTATCCAGGCAAAATAATGTCCCTTTCATGCCAAAACCCCTGGAGGAAATTTTGAAATTCTGGGTCATTGGATTTCCCTTTGCAATGAGCAATATTCCAGGACAAAATCAGTGAGGAAATCCTGTTGTCAGTTGATAGTCATTCTAAGTGGACTAAATTCTCGGGGAGGCCACTTTGATTGGCATGGTTGTAACAAAGTCCCCTTTTATTACTAACTTGAGAGTAAGTCTCTTTAGCCTTGTGGGATTTTGCCTCCTTGGGCCCTGAATTTGATAACTCTGGTCTCAATTCCAGTGCTGGTGGATTTAAATAAACTTTGGTGAAGTCAAACAAAAGTGAAGGGATTGATTGTTCTAAAACATCAATCAGAGTAAAAGAGCCACCTGAGTATTTCTTAAAAACACCAAGAAGAAAGAGCTATTTTTGGATTTCTCTTAGGGAGAGGAGGACTGCTTTCTTGGCCACACTGTGGTCACTGAGGTTTACTAAATTGCAGTTTGAGCTATTGATGCAATAAGTCATCTCATATGTGGGCCCAATCTGAAAAAAAATTCAGGACCTGGGCTAGATGGCTGGATTGTAGACATAAGGGTTGAAGAGACACCTGAGCCTTTTGACTTCCCACCGGACTCATTGCCTGGGAGGAATTCTTTGAGGAGGACCATGGTTTTCTATTCAGATCCCACTTTGAATAAGTTCTTATTAGCAGGGATACTCAAGGGGCTTCTGCTAGACATGGGCACGACTTGGCGAAATTCTCGTTTCCGTTTCCGTTCCTCGTTTCCATTACGCAACGGAAACGGAAACGACAATTAAGCCGTCAGAACTCGAACTCGAACCGATAAAAGAAAAATTGGGTCTGATTTGTTGTTATCGTTCATGGCATCGCGGTGATCTTGCAATGCCAAGCGGCACAGAAAAAAGTTTAAAAAAACCCCGATTCCCGGCCAAAAAAAGCAGGCAAAAATATGCCTGCCTGAGTGAGGGCACCTACCAGAGGGGTGGTTTCTGGGGGGGGTCCCCGGCCTCCCCCCCTCTCCTGTCCTGGGCTGCTCTGGTGGGGGGCATCCTCGTCATCTCGCCATGCCATGTGGTGCGGGGGGGATCCAAAATGGCGACCGCAATATTTTTTTTGAAATCGTGGTCCAAAAACCCACCAAAGCACCACACAGAAACATGCGAAAATTAGGCATTTTAACTGCCTGAATTTTTACAGTAGCAGCAGTGGGTTTTTCTTGCAATAAACGTCTGTCTCCAATCCCATTGATTTTATTTTATTTTATTTTATTTTTATTTTTTTTACACATGCGCAATGATGGGCTGGCCATGGGATGGGACCATGCAAATTTTTGGAGCCATTCCACCAATCGCATGGCCACTTGGCCAGGTTTTGACTGAGACTTCTGGGATGTGCCAGTTGGGCATAAAAAGCCCATTATAACCCTAGCCCTAACCCTAACCCTAACCCTAACCCTAACCCATACGCCAGTACACTGTCCTTCTTAGTGGGTCAGAGGCACCCAGAGGTGCAGCCCACTAACTCACCCTAACCTTACCCATAATAACCCTAAGCCTAGCCCTTGCCCTAACCCCAACCCTAAGCCAGATCTGTACTCACATTGCACTACACGCAAGTATACTGTCCTTCTTAGTGAGTCAGAGGGCGCCCAGCAGAGGCATTCTTCTCTCACCTCGCTCACAGTCCAAAGTTCCAAAAAACTCCAAACCTGTACGCCAGTATGCTGTTCTTCTTAGTGAGCTAGAGGCACCCAAATGAGAGGTGTCTCTGCCAGTGCCACTTGGTACACAATGACTACACGGTCATGTACCCTTCCTTTTCCCTTTGTAGCGGGCCAGAGGAGGCATCCACCCCAGAGAGGTGCCTCCAGGAGCCTGCTAAATGCCTTCCCTTCATAGCGGGCCAGAGGAGGCACCCACCCCAAAGAGGTGCCTCCAGGAGCCCGCTACCCTACCCCCCCAAACCAGTACTAACGACAGACGACAAACGAAACAACAAATTTTTTGAAAAATTTCGCGACAAACGGAAACGAGCCAAAACGGGCCGGCTCTGACACATGACAACTCGAAACGTTATTTTCCTGGTCGTGCCCATCTCTAGCTTCTGCATCTAAAAGTATCATATCCTCAACCTGGCTTCTCCAGTGCCTTGGGGTGTTGAGTCAGCTCAGTGGGCCAGAATTTGCAAATACTTGAGCTGCCTTGTTGGATTGAGTGGCAAGAGTATCTGGCTCATATAAAGCTCTCAGTGAGTCAGTCTGGTCCTGTAAGTAAGCCGTAGACCTTTTTGCTTCTGCCCAGTTGTTACTGGTTTGGTTTAAAAAAGTAGTGACATCTCCGTCTGGCAGTGAAGTTTCCTTTTGTGTAAGAGGAGGCTCAGGAGCTCTACTGTCCAGACTCTATTTTTTGGTTGTCATTTCTATTCAATTTAAATTGACCCAACTCGATTTAGATTGATGCTTCAATTTGGAGGCTTATGGGCTGAGTAGCTGGTTTTTAAAGATGGTTTTCATTGGTTTCTCTGTAGTAATGATACTATTGAGGAATTTGCAAAAACTGTATGGGGCATTATCTGATACCTACCTAAAAAGGCTCCATCTTCAGAAGCATAAGGGGTAACTGTTTGATCAAAGGTTAGCTGGATTCTCTTATGGCCTCTGAGCGGCTGAAGCCAGTTTGTCGACTTTAAGTCAACTTTATAGGGATGTATTTATTTATTTATTTATTTAGAACACTTGTATCCCACCCATCTTCTGAATCGGAACTCTGGGCGGCTAAAAATAAAACAGAACAATAAAAGGCCAATCTACAGATTGCAGTAGAAAAGGAGGGGAGGCAAACCCTCCAGCGGGATAACGCAAGCAGCAAAGAAGAAAAAATAAAAAATACTTAAGTAGAAAGGTCGTCAAACGCCTCCTTAAAAAGGTGAGTTTTCAAAGCCTTTTTAAAGGTGGGCAAGGACTCTGCAAGGCGCAGCTCACTGGGGAGATGGTTCCACAGCATTGGGCCCACCACAGAGAAGGCACGGTCACGCGTACGTGTAGAAGTTGACCTACTGAGCTCAAAATTCCCTTTCGTGAATTGCATCACCTCTTGTTTATAGGGATTGGAGCAATTTGAAGCAGGACCTGGAATGGCTGGAAAACCCTTGTACCAGTACCCACTCTACCGGGTTGGTTTGAGGGGTAGTGTTAGCTTTCATTGAAGGTTGCAGTACTGGGCTCTTGGATGCCTACACCTTGGTTTTTAGGGGGAGGGAACTTCACATCTCCATTCCTGGGGACCAAGTCACTCTCTACTGCAAGCGTTTGGTGATACACCTTCTGCAGCTTATGGAATATTGTGGTTACTGTTTGAGCAATGAGCTTGCACTGCTCTATTGGTTGATTTGGAGGATTCTCTATTAACTCATCTGAGTAACCCTGGGCTATGGTTCGATAGTGCTGAGTAGCGGTTTTTTAAAGTTATAGGAGGCTGCGTGAATTGATCTCCTGTCAGCTTGTTAGTCGTAAAGAGTCTGCCTATCTTCATTTGCTTGTCTGCCTTTGTGTGGGAGTACCCTGAGTGCCCTGAATTGGATCTGTGCTGATCCCCATTTCTTTTATCCAGCAGAAGAAAGTAAAGGGTGGATGGCTGCAGTTTGGTTTTAGAAACTCCCAGCCTGTTGATGTTTTGCATACAAATATCAGTTGTTCCCCTTTGCTGGTTTCACAAAGCAGTCCTCATTTCAAGTGAATCCTTATTTCCCCTTAAATTAGGCCATGGTCATACCTGGGTTTTCTTCGTATTTAAATTTCCTGCATATTTTTTTCAGGAGGGGGTCATGTGGTTTTTAATGAGCAGTTGGTGTCCTCTCCTCTGCGTCGTACCTTCCTATTCTGGTTCTTTCCTAACCTGTGTACTACGTGTTTTGTCCTACTTTCCAGCACCAGTTTCCAAGGCTCCGTCTTTTAAGCCAGGTAGAAAGGGGAGAAACTGAATTTACTACATATTTTCAGTGTCCTGTCGTTGCAACAGAAGCAAACAAGTAAGCATTTTCGAGAGAAGATTCTAAATTCAGTACCTGGCGGTGGTTTAGGAAACTTCACTGAAACTGCTGTTTGAGGGGTGTGGTCAGACGGGAGCAGAATTTGCTTTTCTTCCTGGTTAGCACACAATCTTTTCCTGAGTAGTTCGCCAACGGGAAACTATGCAGAAAACGCAGGTATGACCGCAGTCTTAGAGAGTCATTTGGGGACCATAGGACTGTGGAGTTTTAATAAAGAAAGATACTTCAGCTCAATCAAGTTTCAGCTTCTCTTCTCTTCTCCTCCCCCAGCCTTAAGGATTCGGCCTTTGTCCAAGATGGAATAGATAACAGTGGCTTCTCCGAGGGCAGTGCATTAGCAATAATATGGTAGCATGGTGTAAATAAAATGTTGAAGCATTAAAAATATTGAGGCTAGGGGAATTAAAAGAAGAAGAAAAATATAAGGTTAAAAAAGGAGGTTAAAAACAGTAAAAGGAGAGGAATTTAGCACAAACACTCCCTCTGTCTCAGACTGAAACTGGAAGCCCATATGGAGCATAATGAGAAGAGCTTCTGGTGATTTTTAAATTCTGAATGTTTTCAGAGCAGCTTTCATTTCACTTTCAAAAATGGCAGGTTCTTCATCATAGGATATCTCTTCAAAGAAATCTGTCATCCTTTTCATCTCTTCTGCAGAGTTCTTCAACATATACTTTTCATTTTAGTGTAATTGGACAAGCCATCTTCAAAAATCTGAAGGGATTTCAAGAAACTTCACTGTAATCCCTCCTTTACAGCAAGAAAGCACAGAATACCATACATCTAACTCACTAGAAATTCCCAGTAAGGGAAAACATTTATTTCCCAATAGTAATATTGTCTGTATTAAATCCAAATGGCTCATTTCTCAATAGTGCATAACAATTTCTTTTAATGTAGCCTTTTGCAAACATAGCTTTGATATGAACCAACATTTCCTGCAGGACAAACACCAAATAGATCCTTATGTGCTTTTATTTCTTGCCCTCTCCTTTTCTTCAGTGTTTATGTTTGGGAAAATGACTGTGTTGGCTCACCCAACAGGGAATCTTTTGGTGTTATTCTACTACCATATATGGAGTGATGTGAGCCACAATCTGTCAATGATCAAAGCAGGCAAACACAAATCAAAGGAAATTCTTCCAGAGAGAGTATCAATAAGCAGGATTGCTCCTGAGTCAAAAGAGGATGTCTTACGATAGGACCATTAAGAAACCAGTCCCTGTTAACACTTGTATATGCTTTTCACCTCTCTATGAAAAAAGTAATTTAAGCATAAACCAGCCTCATTAGAGGACTACAGTAATTATTTCCATTGATGGAGTCTCAATTGATGGATCTATGCTAGCAAAAGTGAAACATTTTTCACTGTTACAATTGTTACAAGATTTTTTTATCCACCTTTTTTCTCCAAGTTGTGGCTTCCCCTACCCCTAATTCTTGCAGGAAACTTGTGAGGCATGTTTAACTCAACATGAATGGCTATGGACTCAGCATTTTTAATAGAGGGCATAGACATTCTCAATCCTGTTTTGGCCATGGCCATAAGCACATTATGAAAGAACTATAGGCCAAATCAGGATTGTATGGCACACAGAGAAATTATTTCCAATCTGTGGTCCCCTTCAAATGTGCCAGGCCCCTCTGCCATGGGCCATACGGTCCCCAGTGAGAATGATTGGTTTTGGGCAGTGCTTTCAACTACAGTCCTAAGAGCACCCCCCCAAAGCTTTGCATGACCTAACACACTTTATAAATCAGAGTTTTGAAAAATAACTTTTTTTTTTCAAATTGAAAAACCCAGAATCCCCCAGCAAACATGGTAAGGGTGTGCTAGAAGAGTTGTAATCCTGTCACCTTCACTATTCTAGTCTTCTGAAGCATTTTCAGCCATTAGTCCCTCTATGATGAATGCTTAAAACCAGGTTTTTCTTTTACGTAGTGTAACAAAACAAAACAGGAAGGGTACATGTTTTGACTTTGTTTATTTCAGCTTGAAGAAAATACTTGATACACTGAGACATGAGACATTTTATTTGCAAAATTTAGCAAATAAACCATTGATCTAGTACTGTATGTCCCCTCTTTGTAAACAGATACAGCTTTAGTGGCTAGTTAATGTGTATGCTTTTCTTTTTACTTCATGTCTCCAAATTCTCCAAAATTCCCCTGGGGGAATTCTGGGAGTTCTAGCCCATAGACTCTAACCCTAACCTTAACCCTATAGATGGCTACAATTCACTCAACTACATAAGAACATCAGAAGAGCCCTGTTGGATCAGGTCAAGGGCCCACCTAGTCCAGTTTCCTGTAACTCACAGCAGCCCCACCAGATGCCTCTGGGACCTCATGAGACATCTAAAGATATGTCTCCTGGTGCCACTCCCCAAGCAGTACTGCAGGCCTGGGTGTCACAGTCTTTCTTCCCTTTAGATTGCTGTGAGGGGATGTTTCAAAAGTCCCTAGTGGGCTGTCTTCCCTCACCCCACAAACCCTGGTGGGCCTGATGGACATCCCAGAGGTTGGGAACAAGGAGGGTGCAGAGAGGAAGATGGAGGATCCAGCTGGGAGAATGAAGCCTAAGCTGGATATGCTATATCTGGCAGAGGGGTAGGAAGCCTGGCAAGTTGGCAAGAGCTGGATTTAAGGGAAGAGGTGGAAGACAATGGGGAGGGCTCATCACTCTCTATTGAGTCTGAGACCAAGGACTGTGTGGAGGTAGAAGAGGAGCTAAGCCCTGTGTTTTTGTGCCCTGGGAGAGGGCAGCATGTTGACCTTTGAGATTCCCCGGACTGGGTTCAGGTTGAGATCACTAAGGGATGAAGGTGTGGGTCCATCTTCAGCCGTAGACGCCTTAGAGACTGACTGAGTATCTGGACTCCACCCAAGCCCAGTGAAGGCACTGCAGGAGGAAGCGTCAGAAGGAGTACTTGTAATGAAGACTTGGAGGATGTGGTTTAAATTTGTGATTGTTCTTTGGGTATGGTGTTTCTTAAGTCTAAAAGCCAGCCATTTCCCTGGCTTATTGACATTTTCAAAATGGTTTAGCCTTGCTAGTCTGAGTTTATGTGCAATGTCGGCAGATAGAATCGAGTTCAGTTGGTGTCTAGCTTGTATTAGCTCATTGGAATAATGTTTATTTCCAGGGTCTGATATCAGTTTGTTCTCTAATTCTTCCATTTTACTCAGAATCTCCGCAGTCTTTATTTTCCTCTCTCTATTCTTCCTAGCCATATATTGTATCACTGTGCCTCTAAAGTAAGGCTTAGAGGCATCCCAAATGGTTTTAAATTGCATTCCTTGTGTGCAATTTATCTCAAAATATGTCTTCAAGTCCTTCTCTGCCTTATTGAGAAATGTTTTATCAGACCACAGCATATGATTGATTTTCCAATGTCTAACTTTATTAGTACCCTTTAATGACCAAAGAATGGGATTATGATCTGAACATGATCTAACCAAAATTTCAATGTCCTGTGTTTGGAGTAACAAATCTGTACTGGCCCATATCATGTCTATTCGGGAGAAAGAGGCGTGGCGAGCAGAGTAAAATGTAAAACCATTAGAGATCGGACGTTTTCTCCTCCATATATCCTGAATCTGTAGAATGTTAGTTAAATGTAAGAAGGATTTAGGTAAGGTATCTACCCGCCCACCCCTTTTTCTCCCAGCTGATGATTTTTTGTCCAAATTTGGGTTATGAACAGCATTGAAATCTCCTAAAATAATTATTGGAGTATCTTCATGTTGTAATATCTCCCGCAGCAGCTCATCGAAAAAAGGTTCTCGCAATTTCCTGTCATTTGGGCTATATATGCCCACAATCGTCGTTTTCTTTGATTGAAGAGTTGCTTGGATAATAATCCATCTACCTTCCTCATCTTTCTTGATCAGAGTTGGTTCCAACTCAGGTTTAGCGTATATTACTACCCCATTTTTCTTAGTTTTTTGGTTTGAAGAAGAAAAGGCAATTCCTAGCTTCCGGTTTTCTAAGAGCCTCTCATATGTATTTAATATGTGCGTTTCTTGAAGACAAATTAAGCCACACTTTTGTTTTTGCAAGAGAGCCGCAATTCTGTGACGCTTGGTTGGTGCGTTCAATCCATTCACGTTCCAGGTTATTATTTTCTCGAACATTCTTATGTCCAACGTATCTTTTTGTCCCCCTTTGGCCTCAATTGTCTCTTGGGTTTAATGCCATCCTCCGCTCTTGTGGCTGGTGGATGCAAGGACTTAACTTTGCTTTTGAAATGTTGGAAGTGTGAGCAAGAAATCGGTTCTTTTACCATATGTGGTGGACTTGCAAAAAAGCTAAATCATTTTGGAATATGGTTAAGAACTTATTAGACACTGTGTTGAAGGTCAAGTTAAAATACACACCAGAACTATTTTTGCTAAATATTATAGATACAGAGGTAACTTACGACCAAAAATATGTAATTAACCACATTATTGTAACAGCCAGAATTTTGTACGCTAAACTTTGGAAAAACTCTGCAATACCTTTAAAAGACGCCCTGAAAGGGAAATTATACTCGGTGATTGAAATGGACAGAATTTCTGGCCACTTGAAAGGAGAAGACGAGGATATTCTGACAAGAAGATGGCAAGAGTTAGTAACTGTGTTAAAAACCCTATAAAGGATGTTTGTGAGCTGTATTGTTATCAATGTAAAATGATTCTGTTTTATTTTATTTTCCTTTTACAAAATAATAATAAAAAAGAGAGTTTAAAAAAAAAAAGACTTGGAGGATGTGGGAACTGTTTACGTATCTGGTGGTGCTAGTCCTCTCCAAAGTGCATTGGCTGGCTGGAGTCAATGCTGAGGATTAGACCACAGCTGCAGACTGCAGATTGCACAAGCCCAGTGAACAAAATGCAGTCTTGATGAAGTTAACTTAGCACCCTCTGAGAACTATCTAAACAAGGATTTACCTTATCCCTGTGCTTCATTCCTCTACATTCATAAGTCCAGTTTCAGAATCTCTGGGAGTTTCAGATTTATAGAACCCATGACTGAGATGGGGATGGGGGTGGTCACAGTTATATATAGAGTGCTTCCAGCAGGAAATGCAGCTTAGAATGCTATATATAGTAGAGATGGGCACAAAACAATTTTTTATTTGTTTTGTTATTTGTTATTCATTTCATTACCTAAGGAAATGAATAACGAACCGCCCCCTCAAAGGAAAATGAAACAAAACAAAAATTTTCCTTTCATTTTTCGTTGCCCTGTCGCCACTGACCAGTCGTCGCAGAGGGGGCTTCCCAAGTGGCAGTGCCGACAATCAGCTGTAGCGCGGGCGCATGTTTAAAAAAGAAAGTGCCCTCAGCCACCACGCTACAGCTGATTTGGGCTTGGGGCTCAGAAAAAAAATTAAAAATCCTGCCCCCCCTTTATTTATTTATTTATTTATTTATTTATTTATTTATTTATTTTGAACCCTAAAGCTATAGAGCCGGCTTGGAGCTGGCAAAAAAAAAAGTTGGGTGGGGGAAATTGCTCCTTTCACCTTGGTGCTAGGCAAAAATAAAATAAAATAAAATTTTAAAAATTGCTCCTTTCCTCCACCCGATGGGAATGAATAAGTCTCAATTGATCACATTTTAGAATTGTTTATTAACACAAAACTGTGGTTAATCAAGAGTAGTTTGAAACAAACCAACTTTGTAAGTTGTAGTTTTAAGTTGCCTTCCTTCAAAGAAACCATGAATAAGATGGTTATTAGATGGGGGGGATCACAAATTAACTTGCCTCAGCTTAGTCTGAATGTGCTGTGCACTGATGGGGCAGTATATAAATCTCAGAAACATATAATAAATAGTGTTAAAATAAAACAAAGCATTAAAAACAAACCCCAAAATCAAGTACACCACGATAACTCAGTAGCTGAATAGCCCCCTTGTGTGCCCAGGTTTGTCTAGTTTTAAGAATATCAGGTGACAAGGACTGTCATGGCTTCTTCCTGAAACTCTTGAGGCCTGTTAGAGTATGTGGTTTGGAATCAGATGGACCAATATTCTTTCTCACTGTTGGCCAGAGGTGGGAAGAGATGTCCTTTGAACTACAGATGCCGTTTTCCTAGATTTCTAGGAGTTGGAATCCAAAATCAGAACTCTTCCCACCCTAGTGTGAGAAATGTTAATGTGCTCAATGAACAGTTAATATTTAACATATTTCAGATGGCACTGCGGGAGCTTTCGTTCTGAAATGCAATTTTTGTTGTCTTAGTAGGTTTGCTTCAGAGCTTTCATATGACAACAGTGAGCTTTGTTCTGGAAATTATAAGAACAGCATGATATTACTACACTCCCAAGAACATATTGTCCTGCCTTTAAATAATAACAACAATAATAAAATAATCCTTACTCATGGATTTGTAGACGAAACTATGCAGACTTGATCTTTTAATGGCATTTTGCTCTTGAAGAGTGTGCCTGAATTTATTTCAAATTCCTACATGGGATTTCTCTATATTATGCAGAATAATACATTGATTTCTACATATGATGGTAGAAATATTACTTTCTGTTCTGTCAAGGGAATCATTCAGCTCCCCAGGTGGGACAGGCCTTTATGAAGCAACCATGCAAATGATATACTTATTTTCATAATGGCAGCAACCCCAATAATTATTTTAAAAGGCAATTCTCCCTGCATGAAAATTTGACAAATGCAACCAGGATACCTAAGTCATCAGACCTAGATTGTTCTTTTGATCAGAGTAATCCTACTAGCTCCATGCTGGCAGAACTTCATAGATAGTCAGGTTGCAGGGTTGGAGTCCTTTTGTCATCCACATCTACATGCAAATGAAATAGATTGAGCAGTCCATGAGATGGGGATGAACCACTGATATTGCTATGCATTGGTGATAAACTAATGCATCTAGGGGATGGAAGGAAGGAGGAAGAAATGATAGTGGGGTGACTGAATGTGCCACTGCCTTCTATCATTAGGCTGCATGAATAATTGTCATTTTTTGCACAATGCAGTTCATATGTGGGGTTGCCACCTGTCTCATATTTAAGGGCTATTCATAACTGGGTGACTTTCTCTCTAAGCATTTATTTATTTATTTATTTATTTATTTATTTATTTATTTATTTATTTATTTAATTTATATACCACTCCATCTAGCTACATGGCTACTCTGGGCAGTTTACAAACTGAACAGAAATCAAACCATAAACAGTAAAATACGATATAACAGATAAGCACAAGTGTATAAATAAAAACACTATAACTAGTAAACAATATATAACAACAGCATAAAACAGGAGCAAGATGGGCTACAGATAAAAGCAAATAAATATATAATAGCAATCATTATATATAATTAATCATTATGTGACTTACTATTAAGTCTGACTTAAGATGCTTTGGTGACTTGACTCGGGCTCGATTTGGGTATTTTCAGGGCAAATTGAACTCAGATCACAACGGAGACCCATTTTTCCAAGTGAGATTTTCAAGTCCCTATTAGGGATGGGCCTCCATACCTGCTCCTGCCACTGGTGTCACCACCACCATCTTCAGAGGAAGCAAGCTAGGGTTCCTCTTTGAGGAGCCAGCTGCTGCTTCTGCCTGCACCTGAACCCAGCTAATAGGCTGACAGGGGCTGGTGCTAGGAAGGGGAGTTGGCCTTCTCTCTCTCTCTCTCTCTCTGTGTGTGTGTGTGTGTGTGTGTGTGTGTGTGTGCTATGTGCACTTACCCTCCTGACTTCCATTCCAGGCTGTGTCTTTGCATGTACCCCCTAGGGTAGGACAAATGACTTGAGACTTGTACTTGAGGACTTGGACTCAAAGACTTGTGCTCAGACTTGGAACATGGACCCAAATGCTTGCTTGAAATGGATCATGTATAAAACTTATCATAAGTTTTTAAAAATGGATTGTTGTACTCTTGTGGGGAGTCTCTGGGAAAGTTTGAAGTTAGCTGACTTTGGACGCAAAACAAAGAAAAGACACACAGACACAAACACCTTTTTCCCAGCCAGTGGAGAAATCATGCACACAAAAACTATGTTGTTCCGCTCAGAATGCTCTGTTTTTATTAATCTTATCAATGTTTACCAGCAAGACATTGGAGCATTTACAAAAATGATCACTTGGATAGGGGACAGGAACCCTTAAGCCTTTTGGCCCTGACTCAGCACAAAAGGTCAATGGAAATATCACTTCTCTTCCAGCCACTTCAACCAGGAGTGTGCGCGCATCACTGCAGTCTGTCTGGAACACATCCTTCAAAGGAAGGCTCCCACATCTCCCCATTCCTTTTCTTTTCTTTTCTTTTCTTTTCTTTTCTTTTCTTTTACAAGAAAAGCACATACATTGTCATATATTTGCAAGATACATACAAGTCTTTTAAAACTAGAAAGAGCAGCTGTGAGGCAGCTGATGAGTACAAAAAAGAATGTAGTTAGGAGGGGAATAGCAAGTGATGCATAGAAAGATTTCTCTAGCAAGGTCTCGTTTGTAACATCTACAGATGTTTTACAACAGGAAGTAAGCAGGTCCCTAATAGATCAGGTTTATACAGATTGTCATTGGCTTTTACAATGCCTAGTGGAGCAATTCCACAAAGAAGAAAGCATTACTACAGAGACTTTGAGTTAGCCTCTAGCTGTGAAATCGCAGCTGCCAGAAAGGATTCAAGAGTCTTTGGAAACCCTTGATGGTCTATAACTGCCTTTGCATCAGCAGTTCACATCTTCATCATCCCCCATGTGACTTTGGCTCCCTTCACGCCGGGCCAGCCGTTTCTACCAGTGCATAGTTGTTTGGCTCTGTTGGATCCAGAGCTGTTGCCATAGTGAACACTGGAATCAGGTCTTGTAAGTCGTGATGCCAGTTCATTCCTTCCCCAGTAAGGCCGCACACAATGAACAGGGATCCACACCGTGCCTGCAATAGAAAGCACAGCAGCATACCCACACCCCCACATTAGTAAAGATGCAGGGCTTTCCCACTGAGGACTGGGAGGCTGTTTATAAGTCACCAATGACAGTTCCATAGGGATCTCTTTACAAAAATGTCTCTCTACTGGTGACAGCTTTTGTTGACCTGCTAAAATGGTTAAATGATTTAATGTGAACAATGCTATTGACACCACATCAGGTATATCTTGAAGCTTTATATGCCTGTCTTTTGTTTGTCTTGACAAAAGAAATTTGATTCAAGAGCCCGTTCCACAATGGCTTGGCCTGTAGAGTTGAAGGCTATACCATGGAAGAGGTAAATTTTCCACTCAGAGCAGAAGGTGGCAAAAGCTTGAAAAGTATAACATGGGGCATTATTGACTTTTAAAGCCTGAGGCTTGCCTATATTGCAAAAGTACGTAAGCAGTGTTGTATGACATGGCAAGAAGTCTCTCCATGAAGGCCCAAACATAACCTGAGTAATTGTCAATATTGAGATGTACATAATAGAGAGGTGTGGGGTTTGGGACATGCATGACGTCCATTTGCCAAACCCAGTTTGTCTCAGTTCCCCATGGGTTAACCACATCAAAAGGGAAGGAGGTAGGGGATCTGGAGCATGATGGGCATGCAGAAAAAATGTCTTTGGCCTGGGAAAGAGAAATAGAAAACTGTTTATGGAGTTGCTTTGCACTTTGGTGGAAAAACGAATGACTGGCATGCGGCAGATGAGTCAAAAGGTTAAATACATATAGAGTGTCCACAATGAGATTCACAGGTTGGTCTTGGAGCATTTGAAAGGCAAGGACGACAGCTGAAATCTCTGCATGCTGAGCAGACATCTGAGCAGAGGTGAAGAAGGTTTTCTAGTTTCCTGGAGGCTGTTGAAAGGTCACAACGCCTCTAGAGGGTGAACCATCAGTGAAAACACTTAAAGCATTAGGGAGAGGAGTAGAAATGAAGGTGGAGGAAAGGCAGAGGTGTACCTGTTGAAAAATTGTTAAACGAGGGTCTTTAGGAAGATTAAATCGTATATTGCCAACATAATCTGCAAAAGCAATCTGACAGGTTAATGATGAAGTCATTAAATGGTTGTGTTCTGCTCTTGAAATTGGGAGGTAGCTTCATACAAGGTCCCAACCTGTAAGCTGATTGGTGCAATAACACCCATTAGCTAGGAGGTCTGTGATAGCATCTGTAACAGAATAAATATTTTTAGAAGGCATATTAGGCCAATACAGCCATTCAATGATGGAGATGGCTTTGTCTGACTTTGGACTGCATAGCAAGGCAGTCGGTAGATGAGGGGTGTTTAGCGCAACAGAGTGCAGTGGACTGAGGGACTGAATGTGTTCCACCATGCTACATCTTAAAGCAGGCATTTATCTGATGCATTATATGCTTCATTGGTATCAGATCAGCAGGAGATTGATGTCTCCAGAGAACATTAAATAACAGTTGCAATTCATGAGTTGGGAGGGTCCAATTCAAGTACCTTAGAAATTGCTGCAATTGTACCAGGATAAACTTATATGGAATTTTCAGCTTAGGCAAAAACAGAGAGGAAGAAGTTTGTAACAGCTTGTGTCCCAAATAAAGGAATGGAGGCTTGGTTTGTATTTTCCCTGCGGCTATATGAAGGCCCTTTTCCTGCAAGCTATCTACTAAGGATGTGCACACATCCGGTGGAAGGGAGGGGTCAGAAATCAATCCCAGGGTAAAGCTGCTATGAATTCCATTTTCCACAACACTCTTTTTCAACTTGTTATACGTGGCAAAGGACAAGCTTTCACAAACTCTCTGTACTTATTATTTATTTATTTATTTATTTATTACATTTATATACCGCCCCATTTTCCGAAGTGGAACTCTGGGCGGTGTATACTTAAAAACAAACAGCAGCAAACAAACATGAGAATCAGAGGCAAACTACCAATAAAAATAGGGGGGGTACAATACCCTCCACAAAGGATGGCATGGGTGGCAACAACAACAAAAAAGAAAATAAAATAAAAATAAAAAATAAAATTAAATAGAAATTAAATTAAATTAAAATTACTTGAGTATTTTGAATTACAGGGCAGACAGCCATGAGAGGGAGAGCTGCAGCAATGTCTTCACAAGTGCCATCAGCCTTTACTCCAGAGAGCATTTGCTGCAGAGAGCATTTGCTGCTGGCGCTGCCCCTGGAGCTGGTTCAGCTGCTCGAGTGGCGGTAGAGAGGCTGCTGGAGCAGCAGTGAAATCTGTCCAAGGCAAGGAGGGAGGAGGGGGGAAGAAGGGGGAGGAGGGGGGAGGAGGGGGGAGGGGAAAAGTCTGCAGATGAGAAGGAGGTGGATGGACGAGATGGGGGAGATGGGGGCAAGTCTAGTGGTTTGGAAGGATGCAGAATCTGAGGCCCTGTAGGGTAGCTATGTGAAGGCTGTGCTATGAACAGATTGGTGAGTCTTGCAAATGCACTCCTGCAAAGATTCCAAGTATGGAACTCTCTAAGTGAGGTGATAGGATCTTTATGCAAGGAATTTCTAATGTTATCTCAGTCAGCCAGAGAAAAATACTCCCATGCCATATACCATGGATACTGTCTATAAATCTCTCTCAAGAGATCCTCCACTGAAGCAGAGATCCCATGATGGCCTTCCTTGTGTAACAAATAAGTCTTTTTTATGTTGAAGCTGAAGTCCTGTTAGGGAATTTCCCTTGTTCTATTTTCACCATATATTTACCTGTAGAGAAATCCCCCTGGGGAGAATCATGACCCCAGCTGCCTGCCTGGGTAAGGCCTTTGGGAATCATTAACCTCTGTATCTGAGCAGGAAGGCCCCGGATGGAAGGTAATGAATTCCATAGCTAAGCGCATATATTCAGGAAGGTGGCTCTGTCTGTATCTCCCATTTTATCGGCCAGGAAGCCTGTGAGAGGGGGTTGCAAGATAAACAGCTGCCTGCAACCCTGTGAGATTCGATCTTTGGGATAGGTAACAATCCAGTAAAATTGAACTATGGAATCCCACTGGCTTGGTGGAACATGCGTGATGTCAACACATCAGTGCTGCCAATAATGCTGGTCATGGGAACAAGATCCTTCATTGCACTACAGAGATCCATACTCTGCACAACCACTGGCAATGATGATGGGTGGAGTCTGAGAGTTATAATCCAAAGGAGTGCCTTCTCCAACCTGTGGGGAACTAATCTATGTGATCTACTCACAATAATTCATGCTGTCAGAAGACAAGAATAAGTGAAGGGGGAGGATCCCAAATGAAGATACAACTATTTCATGCAGCAGACTCTTGCACTAACAACCTATGTGGTCCCCTGAGGATGGATATAAAGCAAGCCACTTGTAAGCCAAAATATGTTTTCCATTAGGCTCAATTAGGCTCAATGCTCAAAGGAGTGTAGGAGCATTTTTGTCTTCTCCTTTGCAATCAGTTGGCAGGTAGAAACACACACACACACACACACACACACACACACACACACACACACACACACACACACACACACACACACACACACACACACACACACACACAAAAATCCCTAGAAGAGAAACATTGGCAGGGGATTGTTTAAAAATATTTTAAAGAATTTCTATATTTTCCTATAAGATTTCTGTATTTTTCCTATGAGATATTTTCCTATATTTTCCTGTTTTGCATTGTGAAATTGCCTTCAAATATAAAATGTGGACAGGAATCCTGGTAATCCCTCCACTTTTTTTAAAGGTGTACAGGAACAAACAGAAACAAACCATGACAAAAGAGGGGAATAATTTCTTCTCCATCTGGAAGAGCCCAAAGTCAATCCAGCTGAAAGTTATCTCATCAAATCTTTGCTGGAAAAACATCTGCCTTCTTGTTAAATGTGCCAACTTGGCTTTATTTAAATTGATGAGGTCCCCATATCACATATGGGCCCTTTGGCTTATCATCTTTCTAGTGCTTGAAGGACAGCTATCTGTCTTTCTCCAGGCCACAGGTCTCAGCTTCTTAGAAAAGAGAAAAGATCAACCTTCTAACCCTATAAAGCTACAGGATAATATCATAAACTGCACAGATAGAAGATTCCAACCCTTTGGATGGAACCATAATGTTTCAATACATAAAAAGATATACTAAATGGTTAGATCATGACCTGGTTTGATCTTCTTAAGAAAGTGAGAGGCATGTCTTTGATGCAAAGATGAAGAGTCAGATGCCTTTAGAGAAGCTAGGCTGTGGCAAAACCAGACTTTTCAACATCATTATCCCATTAAATTTACATTTCCCCGCCCCAAATACTGATCTATTCACCTTCCCCTGACTGTCACTTTATAGTTCAGGATTTCTTAGATCTTTGGTATCTGAGGCAGAACTCCTCCTTGCCCTTAAATTAAAATGATATTCACACTCATTCTTAAGACTGAGGCTTTGACAGCCAGAGCAAGCTTACCCAACTGTACTGGGGGAAAACTATGCCTCCAGAATATTCATGCTATCTTCATAGGGAATTTGTAATTGGAGCAAGCTTTCCTCCCCCATCTAAGGATCAAGAGAAAGGGTGTGCTTAAGGTTCATACACACTGTTCATCACAAGGCAACTCTTATCCACTTGGCCATAGTAATAGAGGTCATCACCCACATGTCAGGATTGCATGGGCTGTAGAACAGAGCTCTGGGTTGGTGCAACTCCTCAGGTTTTACAGCTAGATGGTTCTCAGATGAGTAGCTAGGATCCAACTTCTCATTCGGTTGGGTGATGTCAGGCTTTCAAGCACATCTGAACTGCTGACTAGCAGGGGTTCTGTAAAAGCATGGGGTTTAGTGATTTCAGCAAGTGATTTCAGCTCTGTAACATAGTATGCTGGAGACAGCTTCTATGGCAACAACTCTTTATTCAGGGAGAGAACAAGGCTGGGGACTGGGGCGAGGGAGCTACATTTATAGGAACGAGGACAGGCTAGGAAAATATACATTTTGGAGGGAACAATTACAAGCAATCACAAAGCTGCCTTTTGGCGGAAACCAATAGGATTGAGGATCCAAATGCAGCAACTAGAAATAACCAATAGGCCTGTTCCCTTTGGAACAGGAAGGCAGTTACTTCAACATAAGCAATTACAGATAATAGGATTACAGATCAATACACAACAGGTTCCACATAGGCCAATAGACAGGATCTTTTCTAGTCTTTCATAGGTTCTTTGTTTCCCCTTCTTTCATGCAGTGTCAGAGAGCTACAGAAGAAAGCTTTGGGGGGGGGGGGGAGATAGTAACTCCTGGAATTCCTGGGTCGCCTGGCTGCTAGATTCTAAATAGATTTCCATGGCCAAAACCTGATCTGAACGCAAGTACAGAACCAAAGGATAATGGAGATGCAAGGGGTTTACAAGGCCAACTCCCTGCTACAGGCAGGAATCTAAAAAGAAGTATGTTTGCAGGTGGTTATCTAAATTTTTCTCCAATGCCTCCAGTCTTGGAGCACTCACCACCTCTCAAGGTCATTGGTTCCATCACCATTCTGATCTAACAATTAGGGAGGTTTTCCTGATGCTCAGCTGAAAACTGGCTTCCTATATTTATTTTGTATTTTATTTTTGTACTTGTTAACCACCCGATTTTCCCTCGGGAACTCTGGGCGGTGTACAACAAATAGCAAATGCAACAAACCCAAACTAAACCCCCATCATAAACAAAACATATATAAAGCTAAAAACAATAACAACAAAATAATACAACAATAAAGAATCTGGCAAGAAGAAAGGCAGGGACAAAATGATACAACCAAGAACAACTAACGGTTGTACGCTCAGCGATCACCAAAGGTTTCCACAAAAAGCAAGGTTTTTAAAGCTTTCCTAAAGGCTGGCAGAGACTCTGCCAGCCTAATCTCCAAAGGCAACTTATGCCAAATGCTAGGGTGGCCACTGAGAAGGCCCAATTATGAATGGCCACCCTACGAGCCTCCCTCAGAGTGGCCACCCAAAGCAAAAAGGTGAGCAAATAACTTGAGGATCCTGAATCCTTCGTTGATACTCTATCTCAGGGGTCCTCAACCTAAGGCCCCAGGGCCGGATGCAGCCCCCCAAGGTCCTGAATCTGGCCCCTGGGATCAATTGCAACCCCCCCACCTACCCCCTGTTTTGTGAGCAAGCCAGCCTCTGCAGCTGCTTTTGGACTGTGATCCGGCCCCCAGTGGTGTCTGGGTGGTGGTGAACCGGCCCGCTGTTTGAAAACTTTGAGGACCCCTGCTCTATCTAGTACACCCTACTGGCTGTCTAGGATAGTCGAACTTGGTGTTTGCCACAGGCAGGCTATTACCAAAGTGGAGACATGCTCCTTAAATCTGGAAATGAAGCCCTATGCCCACAGGTTGCCCATGGGCCACCCAGGTTTGTTGAGCGGAAGCTTGCTCTGCCTTGTCAAGCCAAGTTCTTCCATTATGAAATAAAATGTCATTTTAAGCAAGCTGCATGAGCCAAGTTCAATAAACAAAAGTACTTCAGTGGGAATATGGAGAGAAAACATTTCATAGCTGCCTGACATGTAGGTGGTGAAAAGTACAAGTCTTTCAAAAAAGAAGAAAAAAAAGGAAGAAGGAGAAGACAATCCTCATTAGAGCAGCAACATGGTTGAATACATAGGAGTCCAACCCCTGATTTTTTAAAAATAAAGCACTGAAAATATCACACCTTGAGGGACATATCTGTTTCATTCAAAATTTTCTCCTATATTCCAGTTTTTCACACAAGACCGTTTTTTTCTTAATACAAAGGCAGTTGTAGGTTGTGGACAATTCTTACAAAAATGAACTTAAAACAAAATTCTCCCTCATCCCTGCACAGGTGATGTTTGGAAGCAATTGCCCTTTTAGAGTATGTCCCCTCCCCTACAGCTGACCTGTACAAGATGCTCTGCCTTTGAAAATGCCATTTGCAGGGATGCAGAGGGATTGAGTGCCACCATGCTTTGATTACTGTGACAGCACCACAACATCACAGTGGCCCCATGGCAGCACCAGGATGTCATTCCCACCACATGTATTGGTCCAGTTAGTGAAGATTAAATCAGGTTGGTTGAGGTTAGGTTTAGACACGCAATCCAGTATCAACAAGGAGCAGATAGCATTGCAATCAGGTAGTCCAGAATGGGACAAAAGAGTTGCTTTAGAAAACTGACAAGACTCAAACTGCAAATATTTTCCAGGCTGCAAAAGTGGGTGAGTTATGTATTTGAATGTTCCTGAGTTTTAAAAAAAAAACAGCTATTATTTATCCCACAGCATTTCCCTGCACATAGAAAGCTAGTACAGCCCTTCTTGATACACTAGTTTTCTATATACAGAGGCATTTTTCACTGTCCCAAAGTTTACAAAGAGTACAGTGCATGTACTGTGCTCTGCATGACGAGGGGTGGTCTGACCTCATTAATTGTTGAGGACTATTTTGTTTCTTATGGATATACATTTGTTTCTTATGGATATACAGAACAGTCCTCAACAATTGGTGCATTGCGTAGCCCAGAAGATGATGCAACTATTTTGAATGTATTTAGAATCCCATCCACTAAACCTCCAAGGCTCACCCTGGTCTTATTTCAGACGTTCATTTGGCAGTTCCCACTTCTCTTTTCCCTGTGCCATTTTTAACAGGGAAAAGAAGTGCCTCTAATAAAAGAAAATTAGCTTCCTAATCTCTGTTTAGTGCCCATATCTAATTGTTTTTAAAATTATAGTGCAAAGTGCATATATGCCCTTCATACTGTAGCTCTCTTTATTAGCAGCAGTGGGGAAAGAGACCTAATAAGTGAGTGTATGAGAGAAAGAGAATAAGAGAGTGGTGTTTAGTGGTTTTTAAATGGTTCATTAATCCCCCCCAACATAATTTGCTGTATTGTTTATTGGTGGCCTCATAAGACATTTGTGATATTATCATTCTAAGCAATTTTAAGGGAAACTGCCTTGCTCTTTCTCTCATAGAGCTAAATCCTATGGTTTCTCTCAGCCAACACAGACTGCTTAAGGCCTGCTGAACCACACCAGGCCTTGAATCAGATCCAGGATGGCTCTTTGGATATTATGGTGCCATTGGCACAACAGATTCCCCTTTCTCCCAGGTACGAGGCAATGTCATCTTGTGGGCAACCTGTAGGCCTAGGCGAATTTCTGCACAGCCCTAAGTCTGCTTGCTGCCCCCACCCCAAATGCTGTCAAGAAATACCATATTATCTGTCTATAAGATGCCCCCATGTATAAGACAACCCCCAATTTTCCAGCCCAAAATAAAAGTTTCTCTACTGTGTGTTTCTCTCATGGGCTTACTTCCATGTATAAGATGACCCTAAATTTTAATCCAAAATTCTAGTAAAAAATATATAGTCTTATACATGGAAAATTACAGTATAGTGATCATGGGTTTTTGTTTTGCTTTGCTTTGTTTCAAACAAAAATATTCCTTTCTGCTCAAGAAAGCAATGTTTTGTTGTTCTGGTTTGTGGAGCTGACCCAACCCAGTGACTCCAAAGTTCAGAACCAAAAGTGGTGGTCTGGGCAATTTTATTTTTGTTTCTTGCTATCCTCATGTCTCAACCCATTTCCCCCTGATGTAGGTCATTACAAATATTAGGGATGCAATTTTGTCCCTCATTCCCACCAGAGTTTCTCATCCCAGTCTACAACATGCACACAGATAATTGTTTTCTAATTCTGCAATTAATTAGCTCCATAAGGTGCCTTACATACACAGTTTCATACTAGACAGTTCTGACATTTTGAGTGAGTAAAACGTTGTCTTGAAAAGCAGTATATTCACCCCAAAAGATAAAATAGTGTTTCAGAGGTTGTTTTTTTTAATGTCACCCACAGTTCCTATTTATTCTACTACATAACTTGAGAATGTATCCCGGGGGAAACAGAACAAATCTCCCTCTCAACTCCCAAAGCCTTCATATCTCTTCGGGGCATTGTCCAAAGCGTATTTGTGAAACACCCCTGAGCAAGGTGTAGAGGGGGTGGAAAGGCAAGGCCCCATTTTAGGAGATGTCTCCTCTCATTAAGCTGTATGAGACCCACAGTATGTCAGTTTTCTTAAGAATAAAAATTATTTCTATGACCTGTCTGTCCCCCCCAAGGGGCAATTCCAATTATCAATAGAACCAATGACCCCAAGAGGTAGTGAGTGCTCCATCACTGGAGGTATTCAATAGAAATTTGGACAACCATCTGGCAGATCTCCTTTGATTTGTATTCCTGAATGGAGTAGCGGGGTTGGACTTAATGGCCTTGTAGGCCCCTTCCAACTTCATGATTCAATAATTTTGTGAGGGTTCTGCTCTTTCTACCTGTGGTTCCATGTCATAAAATATCCTGGAGTCACTTTGCAGATGAATATCAAAAGGATTTTTATTTAACAACTGGTTATTAACAAGTTCAACAGATTCTCTCAAATGTGGAGATAACACAGGGCATGACTTTGGCACATCTTCTTTGATAACTGGTTCCTCATAAATAACATTAACAACAGGCAAACTGTAACTGGGAGATCTCAGAAATGGGGTGACTGCTCATACCCCGACCCATACATTGGGTCCCACAACAGGGATGACAGGCCCACTGAGCTACAGGGTTCGGGGACCTCTCACTCCTCCATTCTCTCATAAACTTCTCAGATGTTTCAGGCCACCTGAGAGGTCTCATATGCACCGACCATTGAAACTCTTCTTGTGCATGACCACCTGGTCTATCAGACCTTCGCCTTACATCTCCCTCTTCTGTCTGAGTCTCCTTCTCTAATGAATGTTTTTCCCAACCGTTTTCCCCCGGCTTGTGCTCTCCCTCTACCTCTTTCCAATCACCATCCTCCTCAAACACCCACAAAGCTTCCTTTTCACTCTCACGCACACTCTTGTCCCCGTGCTCATTCCCAGTCTCCTCGTGCCCTTTCTGACTTATCCCAGTATGCTGCACATCCCGTTTAGCTTTAATATCCCCCTCAGAAATATACAGGCTTTGCAACTCCTTTTTACACTCTTTCACCCCCTCATCTGGTGACTTAGTATCAGGACACAATTCTCCAGACGGCACACTCCACTCAGGTTTTCTTTCTTCATGTCCTTTCTCACAAGACACTCCCCCCTTCCAAGTGGGCCGTCTGGGTCTCTATATCATCAGACCATGGACCCTGTTGAGAGAAATAATCCGTGTTAAGATGATCCCTCCCTTTCCTATATTTAACTTCAAAAGAGAAAGGTTGTAAGCTAAGATACCACCGTGTCAGACGAGGGCTTACATCTTTCATTCTGTTTAACCATACCAAAGGAGCATGGTCAGTAATCAATACAAATGGAGCTCCCAACAGATAATATTTTAAAGCCTGCATACCCCATTTTACAGCTAAAGCTTCTTTTTCTATGGTAGAGTATCTTTATTCTCTTTTGTTCAATTTTCTACTTAAAAATAATACTGGATGTTCTTCGCCATTCTTTTCCTGAGCTAACACAGCTCCTAATCCTCTCTCCGAAGCATCAGTTTGTAATATAAATGGAACCGAAAAATCAGGAACAGATCTAACAGGAAAGGAACATAATTTTTCTTTTAACATGTCAAACCCTTTTTGCTCAGAAAGACCCCAATTTATCTTCTTTGGCAATTTTTTCTGTGTCAAATCAGTTAAAGGTGCAGCGATTTCTGCAAAGTGAGGTATGAATTGTCGATAATATCCAACCAGTCCTAAAAACTGTTGAACTTCTCTCTTAGTTCAAGGTCTTACCCAATCTGACACTTTCTCAATCTTATCTTCCATAGGAAATATCTTACCTTGTCCCACTTTAAATCCCAGGAACTTAACTTTTAGCTGTCCTATCTTACATTTAGTGGGATATACCTTTAAATTAGCTTTTCTTAATTTGTCTAACACAGCCCTCAAATGTTTTAAATGTTCTTCCCAAGTCTTACTATAAATAATGACATGATCTATATAGGCTACGGCAAAATCCTTAACCGTTTCTAACACCTTGTCCATTAACCTCTGGAACGTGGCGGAAGCCCCATGTAAACCAAATGGCATTTTGGTAAAATGACACAATCCTATAGGAATTCTGAAAGCTGTTTTCTTTTCTTTTTTTCGTAAACGTATCTGCCAGTAACCTTTTGTTAAATCTAATGAGCTCAAAAAGGTGGCTTCCCCTAACCTGTCTAATAACTCATCTACTCGGGGCATAGGATAAGCATCGAACTTTGAGACAGAATTCAATTTTCTAAAATCAATACAAAATCTTACAGATCCGTCCGGTTTAGGAACTACCACAGGGTAGCTTCTCCATGGACTATTAGATGTTTCTATTACTCCTAAATCTAACATCTTCTTAACTTCTTCCTCAATAACGGATATTAGATGCCTCGGCCATTTTCGTCCTTGATCCCTCATAATCTGATTCATAATTCCAATATTCATATGTTGTTTAACCCCATTAATCTCCACATTGGCCCATATGGTTGCATAAGACTTCAAATCCCTGTGGATACATTTTACTGCTACATTACTTTTACCCGGCGTACCCTCCAAAGATCTTACCAAAATTTTAGCACACCCGTATCCACAAATGCTTTTTTACATTCCCCATTTACATATGCAATAACCTCCCACTGTCCGCGTTTTTCAGAGTTTTTTTCGGTCCTTCCCCCCAGTGTCTCCACCCCATGAATAATCTAATTTTGGGCAGTCTCACTTCAAATGATGGGGGGACCCGCATCCAAAACATACAGGCTTGCTGGTGGCATTTTTATGTTGAGCATAAACCCTCAAAATGGATAGTCCTCTCCCGATTCTCGTTGTTTCCTTTTTGTCCATGTTTGCCGCTTCTCTTGTCCCACTGGCTCCACTTACTCCGCTCATTCCAGCCGCACTGCTAGTTCCCAATGCTGCCATCTTTGTCTGAAGCCTCGTCACGTTCTGCGTCTTCTCCCCACCAGAATTCTCGCGATGCTGAACCTTCTCCTCCGAGAACTCAAAGCTCTCTAATATATGCATGACTTCCTCCAATGAAGTTGGGTGGTTTCTTCTTACCCAGGTTGCCGCTGTAGCCGATACACTTGCCAGTAATTGTTCAATGACTATTGCCTCAATCATTGATTCTTTCGAACACTCTAAGGGTCTCAGCCCTTTAGTGGCATAAGCTTTTAATCACTGGGCAAATGAACACGGATGAGCCCCTGTTTTATAACCTAAAGTTCTGAAGCTCTTCCGGTACGCTTCAGGAGTCAAATTGAGAGTCAATAGAATAGCATTTTTTACTTTGTGATAGTCCGAGGCATCATCTGGACCCAAAGCATCAACAATTTCTTGCAGAACTCCTGTTAAGCAGGGGGTTAATATCAATGCCCATTGATCTTCTGGCCATCTGGCTGCTTTTGCAACCCGATCGAAAGTGTTCAGGTAAGCCTCCACGTCATCATATTTAGACATTTTCTGTAGACGGACCGGAGCTGGATTCGAAACCCATGTGTTTTGATGGCTGCTGTTGAGGGTACTCAAGATTAGTTCAGCATTTTGGTCCATTTTCAGCACCTGAGCCACCAAGAGCCTATTCTGTTCAGCCAACATCTCCAACAGCCTCTCCTGGCTGCTAGTGGGTACATTATTTCTCTGCTCTTCTCTACCTATTGGACTCGGAACCGCCCCATGTTGGGCGCCATCTTGTGAGGGTTCGGTTCTCTCACCGGGCGGTTCTGATCCATAAAAGAGTCGAGAGCCATCTTTTAACTGAACATCGAAAGGCTTTTTATTCTTACAGCAGTAAAATGACTGTAGAATAGAGTTTTATTGTCATTATGCATATGCAAAATATGCACAACGAACAAAGTGCTGTTCCACTAACATTCAACTTAAAACATATAAAACACCATACAAAATATTAAAAACTCTTAAAATTGCTTAAAAAATTTAAAACACTACTTAAAACTGATTAAGATAGTGCTAAAACTATTTAGCTTGTTCTCTCTGTGATAAAAACTGTTCTTTAGTCTATTTGTCCTTGACCCCAGAGTCCTGTATCTCCTGCCAATATTGCACCAGTTCAAAAAATTGGTAGCCAGGATGCTTGGGTCTCTCAAAATTCTAGATGTCTTCCTTGAGCATCTGGAGTTGTATAATTCTTCCAAAGGAGGAAGAGGACAGCCCACTATCCTCCATTGTTTATGACCCTCTGAAACTTCTATCTGCCACTGTGCAACTGGAAAACCAGACACAGAGGCAGTAAGTGATAGTGCTTTCTATAAAGCATGAACTGTTACCAACAGTTTCAACAGTTGTTCTTGAGAAATCTCAGAAGATATAATCTCTTTGCCCTTCTTAACCAGTGCTTCAGTGTTGGCACTCCAGGTCAAATCCTCCTGTAGAATAACTCCTAAGAACCTACTGTCCGTCACCCGCTCTACACAAACTCCATCAATAATCAGGGGCTGAGTGTCTGATTTCATTTTTCAATAGTCCACTATAAGTTCTTTGGTCTTGTTGATATTTATTATCAGATTGTTGGTTCTGCACCACCGTAGCAGCCGATGACTGTAGGCATTATCTTCAGGTGTTTGCGAAAATGGAACAAACTGTTTAACATTCAACTTGTCAAATAAAGGTTCTTCATAAATAATGTTAACTGGAACTTGGCTTATTTCTTGTTCTCTCACTAGTAATGGTGGAGAGTGCTCAAACCCCAGACCAAATATTGGGTCCTGCAACATGGGTGCTGGGCCCATTGAGCTACAGGAGTACCTGGACGTCCCTTCCTCCATTCTGTCTGAAACTTCTCTGACGTCTCAGGCCATCTAAGAGGCTTAACATGAACTGACCATACAAATTCTTCTGGTACCTTTGCCCTCAACCTTCCTGTGCTGCCTTTCTCCTCACTTGCTTCAGTCTGAGTCTCGATATCTCTAACGGACCTCCTCCAACTGTCACTCTCCTTCCCTTCCTCCCATCTCGTGCCAATGACCTCAAGCAACCCAGAATGCCTCGAGTGCCACCACCACTCCCTGCTTCTCGCCTTCAAAAGAAACTCTGCACAACCATTTATTTATTTATTTATTTTTTTATTTATTATATTTTCATCATCCTGCTCCTCACACCTGTCTGTCCCCCAGGAGCAATTCCAATTGTCAATAGAACCAATGACCTCAAGAGGTGGCGAGTGCTCCATTGCTGGAGGCATTCAAGAGAAATTTGGACAACCATCTGGCAGATCTCCTTTTATTTGTATTCCTGAATGGAGTGGCAGGGTTGGACTTAATGGCCTTGTAGGCCCCTTCCAACTTCATGATTCAATAGTTCTATGATTCCTCAGGCTGCTTCTGGAAGAGAGAAGTCTCACAAAACATTCCCAGGCTTCTCTTGGGTTTTCTCACCATTCCTCCCTTACACAAGCAAAACATGGTCTCTGGAGGCATCCCAGATATCATAAGGCATCCCTTTGTTACATCCTAGTGACAGCAGTGTCTCATTTTATGACTTCACAGCTTGGTCAAAGTGTCTTCACTCCCTACTGGTCTCCTATGTAGTAAGTCTCCCAAACTTTCCATGGCTTATGAGATGTTCGCTATACAGTATTTGCAAAGGTTTTGTACTTCCAGCAGGACTGCAATAGCTCAGTATATTTTGTACATTTTTGATGCTGTATTATGGCTGCTGTTACCTGTACACACATGGAGGGCCTTTCTTGTTGGGAGTTCTTATTAGTTCATATATTACGTGCTGCCTGTAACTCAATCAAAAATCTTGATTTATCATGATAAAAAGCAGAAAGTCTTATCTTTTTCTAAGTAGAGCAGAATTCCTTATTTGTCCCATTAATGCATGTAATATTGAGTAATCAGATTATGCAATATGTCTCCTATCCACGGTTCTGAAAAGTTGAATTAAGATCACAAAAAGTTACATTCAAAAGCAATTAGTTACAGCTTTACTTTCAAATACATCAAATTGTTTTGCTTTGGTTTGCTCTAGTGTACAATTGCTTGTGGGGATTGTAGTACTATATTGTTATGGATGGGTGTCACTGCATGGTGTTTCATTGTGGTTGTGTTTTTTCTGGTCAGTCTCCCCTAGAGATGGGCTTGAATTAAAAAAACAAATTGCAAAACTCATTCAAAAATCACTCTTTTGTCAATTCATATTGGTACAAATTGATACCCACAATGAATGAATTGGTGGATTTTAAAGATTTTAGATTCATCTATTAATTGGACTATAAAACGTCTCTCAGGGCACCTAGTGACACCAACATTGCAGAGAAGCTTCCTCTGACTCTCTTCTACAACCCATCCAAGTTTGCTTAAGACTGGGTTTCCCTAAGCCAGTTGCTAAAGGACACTCTTCTCTGTATGGTGAGGGATGGTGGATGTATAACTCAGATGTCTGAAACCCAGTCTCCACCAAACTTGGAGGAACTGTAAAGGAGAGCTGGGAGAAGCTTGTGGGAGGGAGCCATTGGAGGCTGTCCTGCAAATCTGCTATCTATAACGTGGCTGGGGGACATTTCCTGTAGGAAGGCATAACTCAAATGTATGAAAGACCAAACTTGCAAGTTCTGTAGATGAGAGTCTTGTGAAGATTCCTTACAAAAATGGTGTCTCCAGGTGGCTTGAAGGCCATTCTATAGGCTTTTAAAGTAAAAATAAATAAATTTACAAATCAAGTCATCAACTCATCAGGAAAAAATTGTGAATTCAGTTTCATGATTTGTTGACCTTGACAAATCAAGATGAGTCACAATTTTTCTGATTCATTCCCATCTCTAGTCTCCACTTTTTGATGTCCTAGCTAGAGCCACTTCCACTTTTTTTTTTACTTAATTGTATTGAGCTATCTGCTGATCTTGTCTTTAACCCTTCATCTTTTCTTCTTGCACAATTTTAGCACTAAGGCATATATGTGATTATTCAAAAATAACAGACTCCAGTATGTCGCAGAACATCAGTAACATCCTTTTTGGTTTTTTTTGGGGGGGGGAGTTTTATTTAACATTCATAGAATATCAGCTCTTCCTGTCTTTTGCTTCCTTTCAATTCCTCTTTTGTCTTTTCTTCAATTTTTTTTATTTGCATTGCAGAAATTTGGTGCTATGATCCATGAGCAAACTCATGTGGAGAAATATTCCCAAAGGAAAACACTTGAAGGCTTGAAGAAGGTAAGTAGGTGAAGCAAGGGAAGGAGGAGGAGAATAGAGGTGTGGGTCCAGAAAGGACAGGCAAAATAGGAGGGTGAGCAGCATACAGAGCAATTCAGGGTGTGTATGGACATAAGGAGGGGCATGTGGCTCAGCGGGCTAGAGCGCTGAAATTGTCGGCTGCAAAAGTCGGCAGCTCAGCGGTTCAAATGTGGGGTGCCACGCAGCGGAGTGAGTTCCCGCTGTAAGTCCCAGCTCCTGCCAAACTAACAGTTCAAAAGCATGTAAAATGCAAGTAGACAAATAGGTACTGCTGTAAAAAAAGTGGGAAGATAAACAGTGTTCCGTGTACAGAAATGTGTTCAATCATGCTGGCTACCTGGCCATGGACTTGCACAACACTGGCTCTTTGGCTTGAAAATGGAGATGAGCACAGCCCCAAGAGTTGGACATGACTAGCATGCATATGTGTGGGGGATTTACCGTATTTATCGAGCACAGCCCCCTGAAAATAGGGGCCAAATCATGTATGCGCGTTAGTTTAAGAAGGACATTTTACATTATTAACTAGCATGGGCTGGGCTGGGCTGGGGAGGGAGGGAGGAGGAGGAGGAGGAGGATCTTTCTTGAAAAGCTCCCCATGCTCCCCAGTGTGTTGCCGATCCTCCTCCGTTGCCTGAGCAGAGGCTCGGGTGTGCGCGCGCCAGTGAAAGAGAGAGCGAGATCCGAGAGAAAAGGGAGGAAGGGAGGCGGGCGGGCGCGCGCGCCCCGTCTTCCCAGGAGCGCTAAACACACCTCCTCGGCCGAGGGAGAATAAATCAAGGAAGGCGGGGATGGAGGGGGCGCGGGCGGGCGGGAACTGCAGCAGAGCCGAGCTGAGCCGAGCCAGGAGGAAGGGAGACCGCGGGGTGCGTGCGTGGCTCCTGCTGATTCCTGCTGCTGTTTCTGCTGATGCAAAACTATTTATTTGGGGCCTTTTGGTGTGTGGTGGTGTGTGTGTGTTTTTGAACTGTTCTTTGGGAGGCTCCTAGGGAGGGAAGAAAGGAAGGAGGAGGTTGCCTAAACCCGTCCCCAAGCACAGCCAGCCAGCCAGTCCCATGATGGGGAAAAAGGGGAACAAAAGTTTCATGGCGGATTCTCCCCATCATTAAAATGGATGGAAACTAGTCCCCTCCTCCGAATGATTCAAATATTAAATGAATTATAGTTAAAATACTACTAAACTACTAAAACCTTTTTATGGACATATCTCATTTTAAAACATAAATACCCTCTCTTTTGTGGATGCAAACAGTCTGTCATTATCATTAAAAATAAATACTAGAATGATTCAAATATTAAATAATTATAGTTAAAATACAAAACTAAAAACCATAATCTCATTTTAAAACCTATTTCATTAAGAATAAATAAAAATAAATAATAATATTTGAATAATAAATAATAATAAATAAATAAATAAATAAATAAATAAATAAATAAATAAATAAATAAATATTTGAGTAATTGGGAACAACAAAAATCCCAGAATGGCCCAGAACAATCCCTGAATGATTGGGGGCAGCACCACTGTTGTCAAGCTGGCTGAAAGATGCTTAAAACTGAACGGAAGCAAGCACTAAAAACAGCAAGCTGCTAACTCATTGTTTAGAAAGAATGAGCACTGTTAATATTGTCCTTTTAAACTCTGTTAGAAATAAACCCCACAAAACTAAAATTAGAGGTAAGCAAGTATGTCTTGATGCATGCACACATACAGTATTTGGGAGGAAGTCTGGTGGAACTCGGTAGGAAGTGCCCACACTGCACAGAAATGTTTGGACTGGGCTGTGAAGTTTGTGTTGATTAATTTACTATAGGAATCTACTGCAATGAAGGATTGCAGTCTTGGTGAAAGCCCCTCTGTTTGAGGTATAACAAGGTGAGGTTATCTTTCCATTTATGATCCACATTGCAGGCATTATTTTCTGGAGCCTGCCTGTAAATAAAATTAAAACTCTCTGGTGATCCATTTAATTCCTATTCTTTACAGAACTGATATGTAACCTGATAGCTAAATTTAGAAGTGTTTATACGGCAAGTTCTCAAAGGAACATCTGGTGTTTGATAAACATCTGTTTCTTTTCCTTCATCTTCCCCTTTTATACAGTTTGTGGGGGGAAATAATATTAAAAAAACCATCAGGTGGTGGCAATTAGAAGGTCAGTTAATAAAATCCACTGTGTTCAGTTGCTCATGGAATTGCACAATTCATGCACATCTACTACCCAGAAGTCATTTTCACTGTGTTTAGTGTAACTTATTCCCAGGAGAGTACTAAAGTATTGTAGAATAACAGATTTTGGGCTGCTTTTACTGATTTTGGAACTAGTATTATCTTGGACTTCAAACCCACAACTTGGCCATTCCCCACCCAACACGGCCAGTTGCCCTTATGGCTGGAATATTTCAGAATTTGTATCCTGTAAAACAATCTAGTGATGTTTTGGCTGTCTGACCTGAAAATCTACAACTCATCATTAACACTTGGCACAGTTGGTGTGACATGTAAAGTGGCCATAAAGTGAAGAAATACTTTTTCCCCCATTAAAAATATTTGAATATTTTTATGGCTTTCAAGCTAGGAGATGGTGGTGATGTTTATTTTTATTCTAATAGAAAAAAACTCCAGTGGCTTTTGGGGATGGGTGGTTATTAGAAGCCTCCCCCAATTCTGATGGAGATGGTGTTTGAGCAGAAAGAATTTGACAGGGGATGGATGGGGAGAAATTTCATAGTGGTTAAGGGCACACAATGGTCATGGTTGGGTGATGTCAACCTACTAGAAGAACAAAAAAAAAAGGAGCTACTCGTGTTTCTTCTGGTATTTCCTATAGATGAAGATGTAGATCAAAACCTCCTCAGACTGATGTAACATGGATACCAGACCACAAGGCCTACCATGGTTTTAAGAGTGGCAATCAGGACTGGCCCTATCATTAGGTGAAATGAGATAACTGTGTCAAGGAGGCAGATGTTAAGAGCTGCAGTAAGGTGTTGGGAGTAGAGGACAACCTACCCTTGTAGGCTAGCTTCTTACTCTCGATTGTGATGGAAGGTGTTGTCTCATCACCTGTGTTGAAGTAAGACTCATCTGCCATTCTGAACAGCTTGTGTAGGTGGACTGGGAAGAGGTGCCATCTTTGCCTTTAACTCAGGCAGAAATCTCTCTTCAGTTGGCCCTAAGTGACATCATAGGCATGTTTTTAGCCGGAAGCAGTCATGATGTATATACAGACTAGAGATGGGCACGAACAGAAAAAAATGACGTTTCGGTTTTTCATTTTCCTGTGAATTTTTTTAAAAATTTCATTTTTTTTTGTTTTTTGTTTTCATTTTTACCCACTTTTTGCGCAACTTAAAGCATTTCCGCGTGTGGACGTCCCCCAACGCCCCAGACCAGAGGGAAAACACTTTAAAAAACGATGCTGGCAGAGACACAGTATAGACTAGGTATGCAGAGAGGCTGCAAAGGCAGCGGTGGGCATTGCCCAGGGCGTAAGGCAGCCGCAGAGTGACTGCACTGGGGAGGGTAGTCACCCAGAGGTATGCACACACACAGGGAGGCTACAAGAGAAATCTCTTCTTTCTCTCCCCTAAGAGCCAGGCTGCAGCCAGCAGGAGCACAGAGACACACATCTGCCTGGCTGGCCTAAAGTAATGAGTCGCAGAGACAGCAATCCCACCCTAACTCCCACCACAGACTGCAAGGAGGATGGGGGCTGCCAAAGCTTTTTATGCCCTCTGTGGCTGCCACACCTACCCAGTCTGCAACCTGGGCATGCTATTGGTTGAAATTATCCAAGAATTTACATGATCCCATCACATGGCTTGCATCCATCTTGTGGCTGGAATCCATTTTGTGTCATCCTTAAAGGGAAAAGAAAAAAATACATCACGATGGGAGAAAGACAAAAACAAACGTTTTAAGGACCGCAACCCCCTGGTAGGTAATAATATCAAATATTTATAACTGCATTTTTACAGATGCCCAGGGTGTTTTAATACCCAAGAAATCAATATTAGGCATCTGGGAGCCATTTTGGGTTGATGTCCCCTAACTCCCCTTAAAGGAAAAAAAAATACAGCGATCTGAGAAAAGACATAAATGCACATTTTAAGGACCCCCAGTAGGTATTATTGAAGGAGACCAGCTCCCACATATTATCAGGCAGAATAAATAATTATCACTGGTTTTTTACCGATTTTCAGGACGTTTTTTAACATTTAAAAACAGGTCATTTCAATGCGCATTGCCATTAACGAAAACGAAATGTAACAAACCTAATTTTCGTGCTTCTGTTTGGTTCATTCCAATTTCATCACAATTTTAGTTATTCATTACATTACGTAATGAAACGAATAATGAATAATGGAACAATTTTTTTTATTTCATGCCCATTTCTAATACAGACTACAGTGGTACCTAGAGTTACAAATGCCCTGAGTTATGAAAAATTCAAGTTACAAATAAAAATCTGCGGGTATAGGAAAAATCTGAGTTATAAAAAAAGCTTTTTTTGAGTTACGAAAGGAAAAAGGAAAGGAAAGATTCCTTTTCAAAATAGCTCCTGCTTGTTTGCAACAGCAATACTGCCATCTTGTGGTCACCTGAATCCAGCGCTGCAATTAGGAAGAAGGAGCCATTTTTCAACTACCTTTTCAAACTGCCCATTTTGGAAATGTTTGGCACCATTTGGAGACTTTTTAGGACTTCTTTGGTGGATTTCTCAAGTATTTATAAGATAGGTTGCTAATCTTCTGTTTGCTTTCCTGTTACTGTGCTTTTTGCTTTCTGGGAGGGTGATTTCTCACTTGGAACGGATTAATCCATTTCCATTGCATTTCTATGGGAAACTCTGTTTCAAGTCACGAAAATGTTGAACTACAAAAATGTATTTGGAATGGATTAATTTTGTAATTAGAGGTACCACTATATATTCATTATAGGCAATCATGTTGGAATACATTTTATTTTTGCTTGTAGGTTAGACTTTAAAAATGTATAGATTCTGCTTTATAGAATAGGGTTCTTATCCAGCTGAGTTTGCAGATAGCCTTTCATAGAAGTGGTACAAGACATTTTGCTTTCACTGAACATGATGACAAAGGACACACAGACTCGAGTGCTTTTCTTCTTGGGCAGGCCATTTGCTTTGTTTACAAAGCCAGGAAAACTGCAAGGCTTAGAAGCATTACTGGTTTGGATTACGGTTCCCAGAATTCCTCCACCAGCATGGTTTTCTACACCCTTTTGACTGGGAAATATTGGATCCTGTGGTTTTAATAAGGCTGCCAAGCTCTGGACAACTGTGTTCTCTAAAGGAGGGGGCACAGTAAATATCAGAAGCTGTAATTTACTAGGTCTGTCACAGACCTAGGCTGTAATAACTCTGATCCCACTAGAAGTCCATGCACTTGCTAATCACACAAGCGAGCAATCCCGTAGCTTTATCTCAGACAAATCATTCGTCTAGTGGAAGACAGGCCACGTCTCGAATGGAAAACAGGTGTTCTTTAATGGACCCTATGGAAGCATCAACTATTAAAGGCTGCTTTTGATTGCATCCCACGGGTCAAATGGATTAAGAGCAGGAAATTTGCCACCCTTGCACAAAATGTGCATGCGAATTAACAACATTCAGCTCAGTGGGCCTGCAAAGCTTACTCCAGCTGTTTACAGCTTTGGTGATACAGCACTGGCCTGTAAACATCTGCAGTGATAATGTCCTTTCTTATGCTGGAACATCCCAACATCCCTAGACTTTATATTTGCCCAGCATGGAGGAGATGTGTCCAGAGAGAAAAATAAGCCTAGCTTTACTTAATGTGTCAACTGGTAATCTTACTTAGACATTCAGAGATATACGTACAAATTGCCTGTAAAAATTTAAATCAGCATATGAACTCTTTCTGACATGGCAGGAAACTCCCAATTAGCCTCTACAAACTTGTTTTGCTCTCTCCAGATGTCAATATGCTAACTTGCACCATATCGACGGGTGTGCGTCAATATGACCACATCACCCCAGTACTGGCTCGCCTGCATTGTCTACCCGTTGCATCCCGAATAAGATTCAAGGTCCTGGTTTTAATTTATAAAACCCTCCATGGCCTGGGACCTGAATACCTGGCAGAGCGAATCTCCCAGCGGTCAGCCTCAGCTCAACCAACTAGAATGTCGCGGGTGCACTCACTGCGGGTGGCCACGCCCAGGGAGTCTCGGAAAACGGTCACCCGTGGCTGAGCCATCTCTGTGCCTGGTCCCACACAATGGAATCATCTCCCGAGTGAGTCGCACCTTGCACAGTCCCTGCCAGCCTTCAAAAAAGCTTTAAAGACCTTGCTTTTCCAGGAGGCGTTTGGTGACTGATAAGTTTTTTTTTCCTTGTTCTGCTTGTCTCGCCACCTTGCCTTCTTACTATTGATTTTTATGTTTATACCGATTTTATTGATTTTATTGTGATGCTGTTTATAATTTTGCTTATTGTCTTTTTTTCTGTTGTAAACCGCCCGGAGTTCCTTCTGGAAGACGGGCGGTATATAAGCTCTAAAATAAATAAATAAATAAATAAATAAAATATGAGCAAAATTTGTAAAATACGAACAAAACTGTATTTTCATTTAACGAGGCTTGCAATTACAGTCCCTTCCTTGACAGGGTCAGTCCTACCATTAGGCAAAGGGAGGCGACTGCTTTAGGTGGTATGTTCCCAGGGAGTGGGGACAGTCTTCCCTCTCATTCCTTTTCTGGGCTGCCTCCCTCTGTTGGAGGTCAGAGCTACAAATCCAACACACCCTGTACTGGCCCCTCTTATCTCTCTGCTAGTGTTGAAATAAGATTCAACCGCCAGCCCAAAGAGCAAAGAGGCGCCATCTTGTCCTTTAACTAGCTTCATTCTCTGTGTGGTTTTGCTCAATGGTTATAGCAAACGGTTGGACGACCCATAATTTTTGCTCATCACAAGAAAAGAATCTGGCTGGTATGAGTTGCAGCCTGTTGTATAGGAGTTTTAAATTTCAACCAGTGTTTGGAATGCTAAAAGACACATGAACACTGCATCTTCTGCTCAAGATATGTTCTGTTTGTCAAGCTGTAACAATATAAGTAAAGATGACAGCCAATTCTTTTATTTGTGTTCAGATTTCCACAAATATTATACTTAGGCCAGCCTTTACTTCACAGAAAGATTTGTGGTTTTTTGTTTTGTTTTTGGCCAATCTTCTTCTATAATGTGAGGGGGGGGGAATCTTATATGCACATATTTCTCTTTCATATTACCTTAGGTACATTACATTGTGATCACACAAATCAAAACAAATTTTAGAAAAGGGATCTCCTGAACACTCATGTTCTAATTTTGATGTTCTACTGCCAAAATCCTATTTTCGATTTAAACAGACTTAATTATTAGTGCATAAACTGTAGTGGAAAATTGCTGCCAGTTAAGGAGTTCCCACATGCATTCTTGGTCACAGGCCAAATCATTCTACTACTGCATGACCTGACATGTGAAAGGCAACTTGTTAATTAGTGGCAACTTGCAAAAGCAGCTTATGCAATTACATTGTAAATCCCTTTAAGATTCTGTTCAAAACCTATATCTATCTATCTATCTATCTATCTATCTATCTATCTATCTATCTATCTATCTATCTATCTATCTATCTATCTATCTATCTATCTAGATAGATAGATAGATAGATAGATAGATAGATAGATAGATAGATAGATAGATAGATAGATAGATAGATAGATAGATAGATAGATGATGCTGAAATCTTATTGGGCAGGATCCACCAGCACAATAGGCATGATGTCATCTGCAATGGCCAATTGCACATGACAGTATACAGTATATTACAGGACATGCAATTGTAACTATATATTTAAAAGCAAACAGCTTTCCAGCATAATCCTGAATATGTTTACAGAGTACAATTTACTAAATTCAGTAGGTCTTGGTCTTGAGGAACATTTGGGGTCCTCAGATATTCTTGGACAAGAGCTTCCAGATGCTCCAGATGCTGGCTGTAGTAGGTCAGACCAGCTAGACATCCAAGACGTGTAACCACTATTCTTTGGGAGATGTGTTTGGGATTGCAGCCACAAATATTGCATATTTGGCACCAACCAAAATCAAAACAATTAAGAGCTGTCAAAATAGAAGGTGGGAGGGTTCATTTTAAATTAGTGGTGCAAGAGATACTTCAGATTTCCAGTTCAACATGTTAGATGTAAAATTTGAATTAGACGTCATGGATTGTTTCCACTGTTTGCCAATCTCCATTTCACCTCTTGCTATAAAATAAAAACTCTTCTTTTTTAAAATAAGGATGGAAATAAGCAACGTGCCATTTGAACACCTTCCAATGAGCGGAGAGCACTAAAGCTAACATTAACTAGGCAACTGCCAGAGATCTGTTAGTTGAGTATTACTTTTGATCCTTTATGGAGTCTTGAAAATGAATTGTTCCAGAACATCAACTGCTTTGAGCGCTTGCCTTGCATCTGCCTTCAAGTCATGCTGCTAATACCAAACCCTCTCATATGTGTGGAGAGAGAACAGTACAGGCACGGTGAGGCTCTCCAGATGCAGTTTTGACCGGAGCATCTAGTATTCCTCACCACTGTCTGCATTGGCTGGGGCTTATGGGATTTTTATTCCCACAAATACCCAGAGGACTGCAGTTTGTGCACTCCCAGTCTACACTCAGCACCTGCTCACTGTTGGGGTGCTCTTTGTGTTGCAGTCATTTAAAAAAGGGAAGAACTTGTCCGTTTCTACAATCATAAATAAATAAACAACACTGGCAAATGGTATCTATTCAGCTCTAAATCACCTACATCAAACCAGAAACCTATAAAATTTTCATTGTATAAATACTGTCCTTTATCACATGACTAAAGATCTGGTTACTGGAAATGCTATGGCATAGGCCTTCAAAATATGAAGGAAGCCTCCACAGAGATGTGTGACTTGTATTTGAGAAGAATTGCTCTTTTCACTTCACTCCTCTTAGAATACATCTTGGGTATAATTCTTCATGTTACTTGAGCACCAGGACATATTTAGCCTTCTCAAATGTCTGAGTAGGACATCATCTCTGATCCTTACTGAGATATTCACCAACTTCCACTGATAGAGAAAGAGGATCTTCTGTGGCTTCAAAGCTGTTTCCTTTTCCAACTGCCAGTGTGTGTGCCATGATCCTTCATAGTTTGGGTCCTTGATACTTCAAGGATCGCTTCTTCTCACATTTCCCTACCTAGATTGTGCCATCTTTTGAATGCCAACACTGAATGAACTCTGCTAAGTGGCTAATCATGGAATATATTCTCCAGAAAGGTCTGTCTCTCATGTATTCTAATGCAATGCTCGTACCAACCCCTTTTTCTGGATCATTCAGATTATATACTAGTAGTTATTAATCCCACTTTAATCCTGTTTCCCACCCACCCACCCCTTTTCTTTATTTCCTCTCCTGATTTCTTGCATTTCTTCTTCATTTTATCTGATGTTGTTTCATTGTCTTGTATACATCTTGCATTTTTTGTCAAATATCCCAATAGTGTTTTATTATAAAGCAACATATACTATACATTAAATATATTGTTTGGTAATGTATGAAAAGATGTTCTTTTGTTTTAATGAAAGAAACATAAGGAAGTTATCTCTTTTTTATTTCATGCTCTTTCATTAATTACAAATACAGCCTTTTAGAGGCAATTGATTCATATTAACAAATACTTCATACTTTTTCATGTTTCCCTTTCTCATTTCATCTTTTCTTTATCCTTGGTCTATCAAGTTCCCTGGGCTGTTTTTCATCATAGATGGTCTCAAGGGCAGATGTCAGCAGCCAATAATCAGAATGTTCACAAGTCAGGAGAGAGCAGAAATTGTGAATCTCTGCAACAGCACGGATTGGTTGGAATGCAGTGAGGAATACTCTTTGTGGCTGTCATTCCTTGAGCGTGAATTACTGTCCACTGAACTCCAGGTGTCCTCTATCTTAAATTGTGGCATCCCTGCTTTTGCTGCTGTGGGGGGTGTTGTTATTTTTTCCCATGTATAAGGGGTTTTCCCCTCTTTGATTGACTTTAAAAAAATGTTATTCAGTTTATTATGGCAGTTTATTATGGCTCCATTCTGTCATCCGCCCAGAGACTACTTGTAGTGGTATGGGGCGGTATATAAGCAGAACACTTTTTGCTTTTTGGTGAGTTTTATGGGGATTGCTTTTTTGCTTCTCTCTGTGTGTGTGCATGCGTGTTTGTGTGCAAAGGGGAGTGTGGACTATGTGACAGGGTCAGTGTGCCACAGTATTGCATGGATCATGGTGGTTGACTGAGCACAGCTTTGGGCATTTTGCTCTTGTTCAGGATTTTTCTTTCTCATCTACTGTTACCTGCATTTGGAGTACATAGATTCTATTGCTTTGTCTCTGCTTCTTTGAAATAATTCCTATGGGCCCTTTAAAGATTTTTGGACCAGCGTCAGAAAACATGAAGAGCGAAACAAGAAACAAAATGACCTGAATGAGGCAGCAACTTTAGTTTAAACATAAAGGACTAATGCATGAAAAAAACATGAAAACAAAGGATGTCCTTCCTAAAAGAAATGGAAACAAAACAAATATGGTACATTTTGCTGTGCACATCCCTAGTACAGTACTTGGAATTAGAGGTGGGCACAAATTAGAAAAGCCATGGATTGGGTTCATCTTTTTGAGGGCCACCCTTGGTTCGGGTCTGACTTACCGGGTGGTGGTGGTGGCAGCGGAGGGGGGGGGATCCCGGCAAGGGCTTTTTTTGTTTTCTTCAAGTACTGACCACACAGCCCCTGGGGCTGGGTTGGCACTCCTTTTGTTTTTAAAGTGCCCATTGCGCGGCCTCTGGGGCCAGGTCGGAACTGGTTCTTTTTATTTTTATTTTTATTTATTTTAGAGCACCGACCTGGCCACCCCTGGGGCTGGGTCAGCTCTCCGTTTTAAAAAAATGATTTTTGGGGGGTTGTTAAAAGTCCCCAGCAGGCTCTTTTGAGGTGCTGTCCCCAAGCCAGCACCTCATTTGTTTTTTCTTCAAGCGCTGACCACACACCCCTGGGGCCGGGTTGGCGCTCCTTTTTTTCTCATCACCTACAGGACTGTGTTGATGAGGACAAGGTGGGGGGGCTAATGTTTTGTTTCATTTTGTTTCATTATTCTTTGATGGGTTGGTTTGTTATTTGTTTTGTTAGCTGACAAAATGAATAACGAATAACTAAATGAATTAAAAGTTCATTTCGTGCTCATCTCTACTTGGAATACATCGGGCAGAATCATCTCCCTTTCTACTCTCTGGCCAATGCCATGTCACACAAACAGATGCCTGAAACTTGGCCACAGAAGTCAAGCATGTTTAACCAAATACAGGAAAGAAGAAAATATAAGTGATTCCATATTCCCCTCCTGCCCATGTTTATATAAGCCTATAAATACTGAGGTCAAATTCCATGCATTTGAAGAAGTCGGTGGCAGGCCATGAACATTCACACCATGTAAAACTTATAAGGTGCCAGAAGGCTGTTTGCTGTCACAAGAGAGTGTCATGAATGCTGATCAAAATCTGACCTGCCCATAAAATCTCCCATTTCCCCATTATCTTGATACATGCCAGGAGAGGTGTGATGTGCAACCACAGGGAAGCCACACCTGGTGTTGGAGAGTGGAGGGAAGAGCCTATTGTATATCAAAGTGAGTGGAATTTGAACTAGAAATCTAATATTTAGAGTTATTCGCAGTGCCATCAGAGCTTAGAAAAGTTCCTTTCACGGAGTACACAACCAAGAATTTCCCAGCAGCTAGGACATGGTGTAGTCAGGGCCTTCCAAGTGCTATAGTTTAAAAAGTAACTTCACCAAGCTCTAGTCTTCAGTGTCAATTCAGAAGCAAGTCTTCACCTGTTTGGTGTGACTTAGAATCAGGTAACGGAGTACTGGATTTCAACGTTATGCATGTTCATAAAGAAAAGGCTAAATACAGTATTCTGAAAAGTGCCTGAAATATCTACATAGAAAGATAAAAGATGTGGAGGAAATGAGCCAGACTTTGTAGGCTTTTACCAACATAAATATTCCAATTAGTTTGTTCCAATTAGAGATGGGCACGACTTAGCGGTATTCCCGTTTCCGTTTCCGTTACTCGTATCTGTTACTCTACGGAAACGGTAACGGGAATTACTCTGCCAGAATTCGAGCTCAAACCGACGAACGAACAATTTGGTCTGATTTGTTGTGCTCATTACTTGCATCACGGCAATCGCGCAATGCCAAGCGGCACAGAAAAAAAGTTTTTAAAAGTTAAAAAAAAAACCGATTCCTGGCCCTAAAAGTAGGCGAAAACTGTCTGAGGGCACCTACCAGGCCAGATGGGTGTTTTATTTGGGGGGGTTCCCCACCCCCCTCTCCTTGGCTATTGCTACTGCTGCGCTGCTGGTACCAGGCTGGGAGGGCGCATCCATTTGCCATGCAATGCGGGGGATCCAAAATGGCGACCACAATATTTTTTTTGAAATCGTTGCCCAAAACCCCACCAAAGCACCACAGAAACATGCGAAAATTAGCTATTTTAAATGCTTGAATTTTTACAGTAGCAGCAGTGGGTTTTTCTTGCAAAAAAAAGTCTCCGTTGATTTTATTTTATTTTATTTTATTTTATTTTATTTTATTTTATTTACACCTGCGCATTCGCAATAATGGGATCGCCCATGGGAGTGGACCATGCAAAGTTTTGGAGCCATTCCACCAATCGCATGGCCAGGTTTTGCTGACTGTACCAGGTTGGGAGGGCGCATCCATTTGCCATGCAGTGCGGGGGATCCAAAATGGCGACCGCAATATTTTTTTTGAAATTGTTGCCCAAAACCCCACCAAAGCACCACAGAAACATGCGAAAATTAGCTATTTTAAATGCTTGAATTTTTACAGTAGCAGCAGTGGGTTTTTCTTGCAAAAAAAGTCTCCGTTGATTTTATTTTATTTTATTTTATTTTATTTTATTTTTTTACACCTGCGCATTCGCAATGATGGGCTCGCCCATGGGAGTGGACTATGCAAAGTTTTGGAGCCATTTCACCAATCGCATGGCCAGGTTTTGCTGACTGTACCAGGCTGGGAGGGCGCATCCATTTGCCATGCAGTGCGGGGGATCCAAAATGGCCCCACAATATTTTTTTTTTTTTTGAAATCGTTGCCCAAAACCCCACCAAAGCACCACAGAAACATGCGAAAATTAGCTATTTAAAATGCTTGAATTTTTACAGTAGCAGCAGTGGGTTTTTCTTGCAAAAAAAAGTCTCCGTTGATTTTATTTTATTTTATTTTATTTTATTTTATTTTATTTTATTTTATTTTATTTTATTTTTTTACACCTGCACATTTGCAATGATGGGCTCGCCCATGGGAGTGGACCATGCAAATTTTCCACCAATCGCATGGCCACTTGGCCAGGTTGACCACAGAGACTTCTGGGATGTGCCAATCGGGCATAAACAGCCCACTAATCGTAGCCCAAACCCGAACCCTAAGCCTAAGCCTAACCCATACGCCAGTACACTGTCCTTCTAAGTGGGTCAGAGAGGCACCCAGAGGTGCACCCCAATACTCACCCTAACCTCACCCGTAACTAGCCTAACCCTAGCCCTTGCGCTAACCCGTCTTAACCCTAAGCCAGATCTACTTGCATTGCACTACATGCAAGTACGTGAGACACAGTGGGTGCAAAGAGTCTGCCAGTCCGTCACTTGTGGCGAAAAAACGAAAAAACGAACCGACTAATTTTTGTGAAATTTCGCGAAAAACGGAAACGAGCCGAAACGGACTGCCTCCGACACACGACAACTCGAAAACGTCATTTTCCCTAGTCGTGCCCATCTCTAGTTCCAATTAGTACCCTAAGGTGGATCCAAATTATTGCTGGCACTTTCAGTGGGCAAACTGCCACCTCTCTCTCAATCACCACTGCAGCAAATTGAAACTTATTGAGTGCCTAAACTAACTAGCTCTGTACAACACAACCTGTATGGTATACACATTCTCTTACATCTTAAACCCATAGAATCTGGCCATCATGTCCCCCTAACTGATACGCATAACCTCTTTTTCTTCTTCAAGCTTTCCCTTTCCTTCCTTCCTTCCTTCCTTCCTTCCTTCCTTCCTTCCTTCCTTTTTCTTTCTTTCCTTTTCCTTCCTTTCCTTTTCCTTCCTTCCTTCCTTCCTTCCTTCACATCCAGCCAATGGGGGGGTATTCAGAAACTTTGTGTGAGACTGACACCCCAGTTTTTCAATTAGAAGTGGGCCCTTTTTTAAGAGATAAAGAAGAACTGCTTCTAGTCCAAGGATTCTACAGCTCTGCAGCTCTGAAACCCAGCTTATTTTTGTTCTGCGATTCATTCTTGGAAGGCAATCAATGAATGGGCTTCATTTGTACGGACATGGAAGCTTTGAAGAAATGAATCATGAAATGATACAATTCTATCACCTTTTAAATTTTATTAAAAATTCTAAAACTACGATTCAAAACGTAAAACAACAATATACAGTGAAAGAAAAAAGACATTAAACAAAACTCATAAAATATAACAAAATCCAACCCTGTGCAACCCACTACCCCCTCGGGACTTAACAGAATTACAACTCTCTTAAGGTATTGACCAGCGCATTTCCCTCCAGAAATACATTGAGTCATCTCTGTGTGTATACCCTTTACCTTTTTGAAATACATATAACAATTGTTTACCCCATATTCCATTAAAACCATTGAACTTTCTCAAAACTTTCCTAATTTTAATTTCACAAGTCAATTTATCATTAATGGCCATATTCCATAAATCTCTATACCATTCCTTTAATGTCATTTGGTTATTGGATTGCCGATAATTGGCAAAAAAAGCAACCTTGATGTCATTATTATAATTACCAATTCCACCTCTTCCTTCTTCAATTGTGTACAGTATCCATAACCAGATTCAACAATGCCATTTGTGGACGTATTTGAATCCTTTTCCTTAGTATTTCTTGTATTTCATTAAAAACCAGTGTCCATTCCATTTTCCTTGTCTCACATGTCCACCATATGTGTAAATATGTAGCTTTTTCTTTTTTACATCTCCAGCATATTGGAGAAATTTCTTTATTATATTTAACTTTGCAGCTATTATATACCATCTCCAATATACTTTATCAGTTTTCTTTTACTCTCACTGACATAGTTTCCACTATCTTTTATTCCACAATTCCCCCATTCTTCCTCTTTAATTTCTTTATTAATATCTTCTTCTTTTTTTAATAATTTTTATTAAATTTTAAACTACATACAAACAACATAAGGAAATATAAAAAAACTACATTAAACAATATAAGTGTACCCCCATCCCCCGGGACCATCCATGCATTCTTCTTCGTTGCTCCATCTTCTATTATTCTAGTAATCTTCTTAAAGTTCTCTTCTCCAGAATTGTCGTGAGATATTCATGGACTCTTTCCCTTTTCCTTCGACTAATACATAATCTATAAATTTACCCCAGATATCGTAGAAAATGTCTTTTTTCATTTCCCCTCGTTTGACCTTTAAACTGCAAGACAATTTATCGTTTATAGCTATATCCCAAAGTTCATTATACCAGTCTTCCATCTTAAGTTCTAGTTTTGACTTCCAATTTTTTGCTATGATTAATCTAGCAGCTGTCATAAGATTTGCTATTAGTTCCTTTGTTGTAACATCATAAACTTTGCTTGTTAACAATGATAATAATGCTATCTCTGGATTACAATCTATGTCTATCTTAATCATATTACTTAGCTCTAAAAACACTTTTTTCCAGAACTTTTGGACTAGTTCGCATTCGCAAGCTTTTTTCACATTTCCAGCATATCTTAGAGCAGTTCCCACCAAAGATGCAAATATGTGCCAAGCTTTTTTTCACATTTCCAGCATATCTTAGAGTAACCAGAATTCATTCTATTCAGTCTAATTGGAGTTAAATACCATCTAGAAACCAATTTAAAATAGTTTTCTCTTATCCTGACCGATAATGATCTCAAAATTCTCATATTCCAAATTTTCACCCAGTCTTCTTTCTTTATCTCTACATTGAGATCTTGGTTCCAGACTTCTCTCAAGGTATTTAACTCCTTCATTTCCAATGATTCCCCTAATATTTTATATATTTTACGTGTTGTTCCTTTCTCTGAATTTTCCTGTTCAGACTCAAGCGATAATAGGAAGTGTTCAAATTTTGTGCACTCTCTGGTTTGATTATTTCTTTTCCCCCAGTCCTTTGTCCATTTCCCTAATTGAATATAATTTAACCATGTTAAATCACTGGATTGCAAAATATTTTTATATCATGAATTGTTTTATTCTTGAGCATCTAATCCTTTAGTCTGGCTATTTTCTTAATTTTAAATAACTCCAAATAATGCTTCAAGTTAACAGGGAAATTTTCCAAGTCAGTAAGTAAAGCCAGTGGGGATCACTTTGGAGACAAGATTTTTCTATATATTCTCCATGTAGCAATTAGACTATTCAAAAGGGGGTTGTCAATCTTTACTTTGTTTTTGACTTCCGTAAATAAAAATTTATTTATTTCCCCCTTTATGTCCGAAGACTCTTGCTCCCACCATATTAGCTTCTGTGGTTTAAAAAGAATTTCCCCCAAAGGACTGAGTTGATTGGCTATATAGTAATTTCTTATATTGGGTATACCTATCCCTCCTTCTTTCTGGGATCTATACCACAAACTTTTATTTATTCTTGATTTTTTCCCTGCATTGCAAAACCTATTTATCATGTCTTGGAGAGTTTTAAGTTCCTTTTCTAAAAACTGAACCGGTAACATTTTAAAAATAAATTTAATTTTTGGAAGTATTTTCATTTTTATCAATGCAATTCTACCAAACCACGATAATTTTAATTTAGAGTAAGATAATAGTTTGTTTTTCATCTCTTCTTTTAATTTTAAAATATTTCTTTCTTTAGTTTTAGTAAATTCTTTGTGGAGTTCTAATCCTAAATATTTAATGCTTTTTCCCGGTTTAAGTCCGATTTTTTCAATTATCTTTAAATCTTATTTTCCATAATTGAACAATAAACTCTTTGATTTTTGCCAGTTTACGCATAATCCTGTTATTTCTCCAAATTCTTCTAAATGAGTTTTTACTCTTTGAATATTCTCTATTGGGTTTACAATAGTCAAAAGAGCGTCGTCCGTGAATAAACTGATTTTAGTTGCCCCATCTTTCCCTATACCTTTAATGGATTCATCGTCCCTTATAGCATTTGTCAGGAGCTCTATAACAATACAAAAGAGAACTGGAGAAAGAGGACATCCTTGTCTAGTTCCCCGGCCTAGGGTGATTTGTTCAGTCAATCCATCATTAACTATTATTAAGGAAGTGCCCTTTGAATATAATTGATTTATTACTCCCAAAAAAGATTTCCCAAATCCCCATTTTTCTAACAGAATTTTAATGTGGGCCATTGAACGCAATCAAAAGCTTTAAAAAGATCTAGAGACAACATCCCGGTTTTAGTAGTACTCTTTCCCATTTTGTAAAGAACATTCAAATTTCTTCTAATAATATTTGCCATTTGTCTACCTTTGATAAAACCACATTGATCCTCTTTAATATATTTAGCTATAAATTTGTTCATTCTTTTAGCCAGAATTGCAGTAAAAATCTTAGCATCCTGATTTAATAAGGATATTGGTCTGTATGACCCAATGTCTGTTAAATTTTTATTAGGTTTTGGTATTAAAATAGTTAAAGAATGGGTCCATGATCTCGGGATTTGTTCCCCGTTCAAAATTTCATTATATAGCTTCTTTAATTTGGGTATTAGTACTGCTTTAAAAAGTTTGTAAAATTCAGGTCCCAGAGCATCCACTCCAGGCGTTTTATTATTCTTTAATTTGTCTATTACCTCGCTTATCTCTTGGTCTGTAATAGGCTTTTCCATTTCCAGCATATCTTCCTGTTCCAAGACCCTCTTTAAATTTTTAGTGATGTACCTTTCTATATCCTCCTTAGGTTTATTTTTAGCAGTATATAACGACTGATAAAACTCTTGTATAGCTTTTAACTTTTCCTTCATTTGTGTACATATCTTGCCTGAGGAGTCTTTTATGATCCCTATTGTGTTCTTGTCTTGTCTTTTCTGAGCTAGTCTGGCTAAAAGTTTTGAGTTCTTGTTGCTATATTCAAAAAAGTTTCTTTTTAAGTAAAGTAAATTCCTTTGTGTTTGTTGTAGATCTAAATCTTCTAGCTCTTTTTTTCTTGCTTCAATCAACCTCAGTATCTTATTATCCTTAGTAAAGAAAAATTGGGTTTCTAAGTCTGCTATTAATTTTTCTAAATTTCTTTTATTGAGTTCTTCCTGTTTTTTAATTTTAATATTTTCTTTTATAATAAGGCCTCTGGCTACCGCTTTCAGGGTGTCCCATATGATTGGCGTTTGGCTACCTGCCTTTTCATTTATGTCCCAAGTTTCCAACCAATCTTTTTTAACTTTTTCCAGCACTTCTGGATATTGAAATATTTTTAAGTTCCTTCTCCACCTTTTAGCTTCTCTGTAATTTTTATTTGTTGCTAAATCGATCGACATTAAGGCATGGTCAGATGTTTTTATGATCTCAATCTCAGTATTGTTTACTTTGGGTATTAAGCTTTGTGAGACAAACACAAAATCTATCCTGGAATAGGTTTTGTGTACTGGTGAATAGAAGGTATATTTTGTTTCATCTCCTTTCAGTTCTCTCCAGACATCCTTCAATCCTATTGTGTTTATAAACTTTCCTAGTGTTGTGTGTCTTGCCCTCCAATCTTCCTTTTTACAGACTGATTTATCTTTTATTTTATCTAAGACCATATTAAAGTCCCCTGCCATTATTAAGTACCCCTTTTTAACAATTTCAATCTGGTCCCAAAGGAGATTGTAAAAGCGGTCCCAAAGGAGATTGTAAAAGCGACCTTGGTTGACATTTGGTGCATACAGATTTACCAAAGTATAATAATCTTTCCCCATTAAAACTTGCAATATTATATATCTACCTTCTAAATCTTTTACCACATTTTCAACAACACATTCACAGTTCCTTGAAATTAAGATGGCGACCCCTCTTGCTTTAGATGTGCCAAAGCTTTTTTCATATATATCAACATTTGGAATTTTTAATTCATTAAAACCATCTCTTGTTTGGTGAGCCTCTTGCAAAAAGGCAATATCTATTTTGTGCCTTTTAATCATCGCTTCGATTCTCTTTCTCTTCGAAAATGACCCCAGACCTTTTACATTCAACATTGCTAATTTTATAAACTTTCCCATAACCTAGTTCTTTTGGTTTCAATATTCTGGAATGGTCCCGTTGTGCACACAAAAATAAAAACACCAACAATTAATGAAAAAATAACTAAAATGAATATAATCCTCCACCCTGAAAAACTATTCTTTTCTCCCACCTCACCAGCTATCATACTATTTAGCATGTGCATCAAGGGGATGGGAGGGAGGAGGTCCGTCCACAGACAATAGCCAGCCAAGATCTCATTTGCTCTTAAGTAACATGTTACTGTAAATTCCAAAAATTTATTCTACCCCCCTCTAAACCACCCTCTCACCACCCCCACCCCCTCAAAAAAAAAAGAAAAAGAAAAAAGGGGGGAAGGGAAGGAAGGGAAGCGATGATAAACAAATGGGGGAAAATTCCAAGGGGGAGAAAGGGGAGGAAAAAACCCCCAAGGAGAGATTTTTTTTAAAAAAGGGGGAGAGAGAGAGAAGGGGGGAGGGAAAGAGGGAGGGAAAGAACGGAGAAGGATGGGAGAAGGGGATGGGAGGGGTGAGAGAGGGGGAAGGAGAGAGAAGTAAGCTGAGTGAATTTCAAATGTTGTTCATCGAAGATTCCAGGAGCCGGAGTAAGAAAAAAGTTCACTGTCCTGATGTTGCCATAGAGGTTCCCGGGGACGAGCGAGGAGAAACCGAGTCGTCTTGGATATTCCATGCTTCAAGAAGGTGCTGGCCTTCTTCTAGAGAGTGAATTGTGTGTTGAACAGAGACTTTCCAAACTTTCAAGAATAGGGGGTGGCCCCAAGAGTAGCGATAATTGTTTTTCCGTAGTATAGTTGTAACTGGTCTCATCGATTTACGCCAATCAGAAGTTTCTTTGGAGAAGTCTTGATAAACATGCACGATTGCATCTCCTCTCTTAAGAATATTAGGATTGGCTCTTATTGAAGACATAAGACACTCTTTGTTTACATAAGAGGCAAATCTTACTATCATTGGTTTTGGGGCCCCATCTCTCGAATTGCTCAGGTAATGAACTCTTTCTAAGTCGTCGTCCTCTAATTGTTTGGGCAGAAAAGAGTTAAACCAGGTTATAACTTCTTGTTTTAATGCCCCCTTCTTTTGGATCACAAAATTAATCAGCTTAACATTCTGTTTTCGAGAGTAATCCTCGATATAAGTTAGGTTTTTTTTGGTTGTGTGTAAAATCTGTTTCTGAGAGCTAATTTCAGTTTCATTTTTTGTTATACGTATCTCGAGGTTTTTAAACTCTCCTGCCAAATTTTCCAGCTGCTGGCCGTTTAGCTTTATTTCATGTGATAAATCTTGTTTAGTGCCTTGAAGTTCCTTTGAAAGGCCATCAATTCTACGTATCACATCCTGCTGGTTCACACTCATTATGCTGGCTAATTCTGTCCTCATCAATCGCATTTCCTTCATGAAGTCTTGATCAGCAGGAGGAGGAGTAGCCTCTCTCTTCTCCGCTGATTCTGTCGCCATTTTTTGTCCTCTCTCGTCTTGGGGCTCCTCGGCACGCTGTAGAGCTTGGCGATTGTGTACTGTATCCGGTGATTTTATTAATATCTTCTTGCCTTATCTTTTTTAACTTGTTTTTTATATTCCTCCTGAATTAGTAACTTATATATCTAACTTACTATACATTTTCTCTGTTCTTTATTCTCTAACTTATTTCTTCTATCTATAATATCTTCATACCTAGTCAATTTTCTGCAATTTCCTACTTCAGTTATCCATTCTTTAGTCCATTTTCCATTTGTATAATATTCAGCCACAAAATATTTTCCTAATTTCTCATTTATACTTTATTTATTCTGCATTTGTGTTAGCCAATCCCATAAATATATATATATTTTTATCTTGCAATAATTTATTTAACTTGCCTTTTAAATTTTCTGGGAAACTCTTAATTTCTCTTACTCAAATCAGTGGGGAACCAATGGACTTAGAATCTCCCTAAAATTCTTCCAACAATTCCTTGCTGGAACAGGCCACAGCTCATCCAGTCCAGCATTCTGTCTCACACAGTGGCTCACCATTTGCATCAGGGTATTCCCAAGCAGACATCTTCACCTGCTTACAGTTCCCTGCAAATAGCATTGAGAGACACCCTCCCTATCTCTCCAACCCAGAGGTTGTCCTAAGACATCCATAATGATATCCATTGATGCCCTTGTTCTCCATGAACTTGTCCAATCCTTTCTTAAAGCTATCAACGCTGACAGCTGTCACCACTTCTTCTGGCAGGGAGTTCCACAGACCAGTGATCCTCTGGGTGAAAACGTACACATCAATTTGATTCCTCACCCCCCCCCCCAAAAAATACAAAATTCATACTCATTGAGCAATGGTTTTGACAAAGTGCTTCATGATGTTTGATTAGCAAGCTAATGAAGGGTGCACTGCAACTTACACTGGAAAGCCAAATAGGAGTGATTCAGCTTTGCATTGATTTGCGTTGCTGTCTCTTTTGTGCTTTCCAGGTGAAGATCCTGGGTTGTTTTGAAGCCAATGTGCACACTGGTCCCTCAATCCAATGCAGTTTGAGCTATGACCACAGCACCCTTTCCTGTGATACCACCTTCTTGCCCATCCCAAGCTCTCCTTTTATGATCTGCTGTTTAGCTTCTGAGCCTGGTTAATTCATTGTATGGCACAAGGAAAGGGGACAGCTTCCCAAAATTCTCCATACATCTACTGTTTTATTTACAGTTACGTATGCTGTCTTTAGACTGAGTGACTGGAACAAATGGTCAATGCCTCTTCTAATTCCCTGTTCTTGATCTGAATATGTCTTAAATGTTCTGGGCCGTATATTATCCCTCATTATTGTAAGCCGCCTTGGGTCCTTTTCCAAGGAGAAAGGTGGGGTAAAACTATTCAAAATAAATAAATACATAAATAACCAATCATTCCTTCCAGCTTTTGAATTCAAAGAGAAATCTGACCTCTCTGCTGAGCATTCTGCTCCTCTCTTTCATCAGTTGGTAGCAACTGTTTGTTGCTGTTGACCTGTTTGTTTGTTTACTTCCATGTATGCATGCAGTAGAAAAAGCACTATATACAGGTCTGTAATTTTAAACAACTGTAAGTAAAGAGAGATGTTTTGTTCTATCTCTTACAAATGTCTCAGAGTGACTGTGTTAAGATTTGATAAGCATGAGAAAAAAATCAAAATATATTATAAGCATTAAAATATTAACAGATCCAAATATGCTGACAAGGTATAGGGTCAAAATGACCCAGCAAATCTTGGCATAACAGCCAAGGCTTGGCATAAGCACATTGCGGGGGTGCCAGTCTATGAAGAACAGTACATATTTTGTGGTTAGCTAGAATGAAGCCAAGCTAGGAAGTAGGAGACAAGACTATCGTCACAGTGACCCATCCTCTAAGACCGTTGGCACTATCTTATAGTGTGGAGGTGTCATTTTGCTGAGAACAACAACATGGCGGTTAGCCAGGAATAAGGAACCAACTTTGAACTAGGAAATAGGGTCAGGTCATTCTAGGCTTTGATGGCCCAATGGCTATAGGCCAAGAGCATGAACTGATGAACAAGCACATGTAGGCACATGTAGGCACATGTAGGGGTGTACAAAATATGTCAGTTTTAGATCATACACCATGCAAAAGAGTATATAACCATGGAAAGTCATTTAGTCCTTTGTCCAGGACAGCAGGGCAGATCGAACCATCTGGCCTGTGCTATGTCTTGGAACCTTAAGGGGCCCTTGGACCCTTAAGTTAAGATGTCTACTAACCTATTTTCTGTACTGTATGTGTTCTATGTCGTATCTCTATCTGTCTTTAATAAACCTTTTGCTATATAACTAACTCAGCATGGCAATTTTGATGAACCACCAATGGTGCATTGGCAATTTATAAAGAACCCTCAATGCCAATTTGTAAGGTAATTCTTGACTTTATCAACTGTTAAGTGCCAGTTAAAGAGAAAGGGGTGGATTGTTGATCTATGTACTTCTACTGTACAGCAAAGAGAATTTTACTAGAAATTCAAAACTCTACAATAGATTAGGGACTCAAAGACAAGAGAATCGGACAGATAGTTAAGTATTTTTCATGTTTTGTTGTTTTTTCAAAATGTTTGTGATTTTCTTATTCTCAACCCCCATCCGAAAAGAATTGTCCTTTTCTGAAATTTCTAACTATACTCGTTCAGAAAGAGAAAGAAGAAAAATAGATTTTGATCATGGCAAGGATTTTTTTATTGGGGGGGGGGAGCTTCCAGAAATAATATCTCTGAAGTTCTCTCAGTTGAAAGAGGGGTACAGTTTTACCTCAGAGCTTTAAAAGTGCACGGTTGTTTACAAAAACGAAGACCAACAAATGAAGAAAACAAATATTGTATGAGAAAAGCTCTCTGCAACATGTATATACTGATATCTGTAATCATTGCTAGATGATGTTGGAGTTGTTACAGTTTTATTTATATCTTTTGGAGGAGGTTCTGTGCAGAGAAGATCTAGTGCTAAAATAATGTTGCAATGCAATAATGTGACCTAGTGCTCAATTCAATAGTTTGTTTAAAAACAATAAAAAAAAATATTTCCTGGCAACTGTGGAGGAATATCTCAGGGATCGGGGGTGTTCCCGCTGTCTGAAAACATCATTCAACAGAAAGCCACTCAAAGTCAGGAGATATGATAGTATTTTTCAAATATTTGAAAGATGTCATAAAGATGTCAGGAACTGTTCTCAATATCCCCAAGTGCAGGAGATGTAATAATGGGCTCAAGTTTCAGTAAGACAGAATTCAGTTGCATATTAGGAAAACCTCCTGTTAGAGCAGTACGACAATGGAACCGGTTACCTCAGGATGGTGAGCACTTCAAAGCTGGAGGAACTGAAGAGAAAATTAGACAACAATCTATCAGATATACCGTACCTGGCATTCCTAGTTTCCTTTTTTGTATTAAATTCCTTTTTTATGGTAAATGCCACATCTTTTTACGGTACGGTATTAACAAATACTGTATAACAAATCAGTTAAAAGTTATTCCAGATATAGTACACAATAAAGAGATAATATGGAAGGATATTGAAGCACATGAATCATATGAAATGGGTGAGATACAAGAAACCTGTTTAAATTTAAATAAAAAAACAATTAAAAAGATCCAAAAACCATTTATAAAGAATATAATGGAATTGTGGGGGAAATGGTGACAGATATTAAGCCATTGAATAACTCTCTTAACCCCAGTAACAGAATTAGAGAATTTCCCCAAATATGGAATTAAGAATTTGACAAATATTTTAAAAAAAAACAGATTTATAAATGGGAAGTAGAGATGGGCACGAAACAGAAAAATGGTGTTTCGGTTTTTTGTTTGTCGTTGAGAGGTCTGTTTTGGTTCGTTTCCGTTTGTCAGGAATTTTTTGAAAAATTCCATTACCGTTTTTTCGTTTGTCGTTTCTACCTGCTTTTTGCACGATTTTTAAAGCATTTCCGTGCGCAGGCATCCCCCAATGCCCCAGACCAGAGGGAAAACACTAAAAAAATGGATGCTGGCAGAGACACAGTATAGACTAGGTATGCAGGGAAGCTGCAAAGGCAGCGGCGGGCGTTGCCCAGGGTGCAAGGCAGCCGCAGAGTGACTGCACTGCGGGGCAGGGGAGGGTACTCACCGAGAGGTACGCAGGGAGGCTGCAGGACTGAAGCTAGAGTCGCAGAGACAGCAATCCCACCCTAACTCCCACCAGAGACTGCAAGGAGGACGGGGGCGGCCAGAGTTTTTTATGCCCTCTGTGGCTGCCAGACCTGCCCGCCCAGTGTGCAACCTGGGCATGCTATTGGTTGAACATGATCCCACATCACATGGCTTGCCTCCATTTTGTGGCTGGTGGTGACATCCATTTTAAAGGGAAAAGAAAAGTACATCGTGATGGGAGAAGACAAAAACAAACATTTTAAGGACCCCAACCCCCTGGTAGGTATTATCAGACAATATAAATAATTATCGCTGCGTTTTTACGGATGTCCAGGGTGTTTTTTAACATTTAAAACAGCTCATTTCATTGCGCGTCGCCATTAACAGAAACGAAACGTAACAACCACAATTTTTGTGGTTCTGTTCATTTTGTTGCATTTTCATCACAATTTTCGTTTGTCGTTTCATTACATAACGGAAATGACAAACGGTAACGGAAACAAAAAATTGTTCGTTCTGTGCCCATCTCTAATGGGAAGAATGGAAGGAAAACAGTAAAACAAAAGAACAAATTAGAAACACCTTTACAGATGAAAAATTAATTGGTTGAAGTGAGGTGGTTAACAGAGAGTGAAAAATTGAAATTAGAGGACACAAAAATTGACCAAGTTTAAAGAAATTGTAGTGAATTTGAAATTTAAAAAAATGGCTGGAAAAACAGAAAAAGGAAGAACAGGAGTAATTTATAAAACTTTACCAGATCAGAAGGGAATCGCTGGAAGTTCTAAAACAGTATGGGAGATTTTAGATAGATAGATAGATAGATAGATAGATAGATAGATAGATAGATAGATAGATAGATAGATAGATAGATAGATAGATAGATACCGCCCGTCTTCTGAAGGAACTCCGGGTGGTGAACAAACATCAAACAAGTCAACAATAAAAATGATAATTATAATAAAACCATAACAAAGAAATTAACAACAACAACAACAACAACAACAACAACAACAACAACAACAACAACAACAACAACAACAACAACTAGCAAGATGGCAGGGATAGGGAAGGGGATTTTTTTAAAAAACATTACCGGTAAATTAAGGGTCACCGAAGGCCCCATGAAAGAGCCAGATCTTCAAGGCTTTTTTTTTTTGAAGGCTCGCAGGAACTGTGCAAGGCGCAACTCATTTGGGAGATGGTTTCAGAGCACAGGACCAGCCACAGAGAAGGCTCGGTTACGTGTTACTGCTTTCCGAGCCTCCCTGGGCATGGCCACCCAAAGTGAGAGAGCCTGTGACATTCTGGTAGGACGGGCCTCAGTTGATCTCTGGTCGATACACTCTGACAGGTATTCAGGTCCCAAGCCGTGGAGGGTTTTGCAAATCAAAACCATGACCTTGAATCTTATTCAGGACGCAACGGGTTGCCAATGCAAGCAGGCCAGAACTGGGGTGATGTGGTCGTATCGACGCACACCAGCCACCAGTCTGGCTGCAGCATTTTGGACCCTCTAAAGTCTCCAATTAAGAGTCAATGGCAACCCCACGTAGACGGGGGAGGCTATATGAAGAGGACTGGGGAAAATGGAATAGAAGAGTTTCTTTAAAAATGTCAAGATAAAAATGGTATAAATCTTTATGTAGATGGAACACAATTTAACACAATTAAAATTAAATACAGCATTTTTTCTGTGTGTATAAGACTACGTTTGGTGTAAAATTGTTAGACTAAATATTGATGGTAATCTTATACATTGGAAGTAAGCTGAAAAGAGAACCACGTGGTTGTGAAACTGTAATTTTGAGTTAGAAAAGTGGAGGGGGTCATAATATAAATGGGAGCATATTGTAGATAGAAAAATATGGTACCATAGATCCCCAATACTCTAAAAATGGTGGTGAAGCAACAAATAAGTTGGAACGTATTTTCATACATGGTGAAATTGCGAAGTAATACAAAAAGTATGGAAAAAAGTATTTGAAAAAATTAGGTAATTGTTGGAAATAGCATTGTTATTGATAATAGAAAACTGTGATGCTAATGAGATGGTAAAGAGAAATGGTAATGAATAAGATGACTGCAGCTTGATTGTTAATACCAAAAATTTGGAAGCAGATTTGGGTTTTTCAGATACAAGAGTGGTATAATGAAATATGGACTATAGCAGTTAATGATAAATTGACTTCAGAAAAGGGAGAAACAAAGATCAATAGGTATATTGAAATATGGGAAGAATTTATAACAGCTGTATTAGGGATGGACACCTTACAAAAATGACACAGTTTTGTCGTTTTGTAAGCTTACGAAACTTTATGAAACCTTATGAAACAGCAGTGTGTCATCAAGAAATGAAATGAAGTACAATTTTTTTCTGGAAATGAAACAATTAGTCCTAGCCTCTTGATCCAGCCATCTTGACAACAGGAGGTTTATTTTTTTTAGAACTGATTGATTTGTTTTCCTTTCTTCCTGCACCCCAGCTATTGAGACAGCTTATCTCCAATCTTGATCTGCCTGCAGCTAGTCAGTCCAGGAGCTTCTGGCTGGGTCTGCAAGTTGATTTAAACTGATTGTTTTCCTTTCCTTTTTAAATAGGACTTCGGAGGTTATTTTAAAAAACATTTTCTTTCCTTCCTTCCCCGCACTGATCAGCTGCTGAGTTTATCTCCCTGATCTCACTGTGTAGCAGCTAGCTATTAGGCTGCTATCTTGTTTACAGAGGGTTCTTTGCTTGAAAGCAAATTGATGGGAGGGTTTGAAGGTCTTTGATTTAGGGAAGTGGGCTCCCTGTTAAATAAAAAAAGAAAAGCTCCCCATTTCATGATGAAAATTCTTTTTAAAAAAAATATGTTATTAGTGAATTAGCTATATTACATAAAGGGAAGGTGTAAAAACAGGCAATGGTTTGTGGGTAGCTAAAAGAGGGGGAGAAATCTGATTACAGAAAACATATTTAAGAGTTAAGATCCCAGGGTGACGGGAGCAATAATACTTTAAGTTTGTGTTTTGTTTTAGGTTTATGTTTATAATAAAATAAAAAATAGAAATTATTTGAGAGAGAGAGAGAATAGGGAATATATTGAGCCTCATGGGAGATCTTGTGAAACAAGCTAGGACAAAAGATGTGGGAACCTCAGGCAGGATGGATTTTCCATCCCTATCATTAATCCCTTCATTAAATAAGTCTGAGAAGTCAGGCAATTCTCATGTTTGGAAATATAAAGAGTTTAGTTTGACTTTGTTACCTGTTGAAAGGGGGCCTGTTAATGCTTGTTGAAAGAATATGATCAGAATTGTCTCTGAAGCAAGAGGCAGCCTCAGAAGTGAATGGTGGTGACACAAGAGTCTATGTTGTCTAAAATAAAGTTATGTCCTTGTTTTTGGCAAAAAAGGAGAGGGAAAGGTTAGTGGTGGTTCCCCAAGATCACACTATCTCTATGCAGCTTTCAAAATAAAAAGAATGAAGAAGCTTGAGTCCAGAGCAGAATGAGTGCAACTGTGTCTTTGTATGTGGAAATAATATAAAGCTATGGGGGGGGTGATTTTGGACTCGGTGAGACCGTGCTTCAGGAAAAAATATAATGTTTTCTTGAAAAATCCTAATTCATTTTTTCACTACTATTGTAAATAGATAAAGGTCACACAGTTGGATGAAATAAAGATGAAAATGTATTTACTATATAAATGTAGCTGTAAAAGTTCATGAATGTATTACTACTATTGCTTTTCTAAATAAGATTTTGTGCCCTGCAAAGTAGTTAATTTCCACACCCGGTTCAACAAAAGGCCCATGTAGCTTGAGAAGTCAACTTGATAACTGCAGTGAGAACAAATATTTTGAAATCCCAAAAGAATTACAAAAATGAGGTGATATCTTTCACAGCAAAAGGAATAGGGGCGTTTCTGATGAATATCCTTGCCACTGGCCTCTTCTTGGGCAGTTATTTCACATCCTTCTTTGTTCTGTGACTAGTTTTGTACCATGACAGCGTTGGTCATGATCACGTGGTTTTGTCCCTGTTTCAGTGTTCCCATGGTTGTGATAACTTGTCTCGTGACAAGTGTTACCTCATGGTCTTGTACCATGACAAACACTGAATTTATCTAGCTCCTTTTTTCCTGGGGGGTGGGTGGGTTTAAAAATTATTTTTTGATATTTCGCTTCTGAAAAGTCAAAATTAAAAAAAAAGACAGTTTTCGGAGAGAAACAAATGTTTTATTGCGAGGCAGATGTTACTACACGGTGTCTTGTCTCAGAACAGAATGCGGGAACAAAGAGTGACAAAGGAAGACCCTACCCCAGCACCAGGTACAGTATTGTCGCTCTTAGCACCTGTTCCGGGGGTGTGGTCGAGACAAATTTCAGTAGTTGCACGGTGGACGTGAAGTAACATTTTTTGTACTGCACCTAAGCACAACACTAACAGAGACAAAATGGACGTGAAGTAACCGCCATAGTGACCAAGCTCAGAAACATTTGTATATAGAGAGTTGCTTCCTTTTAACATCAGGGCATCATCATCACCATCATCATCTTTATCCCACTCAATATTTCTGCTTCCCAATCCAGACATGAAGGAACTAGAAGATACTCCAGCATTAGCATGTGTCACTGAAAAACAAGGTGAAGCTCATCTACTATGTATTGATGTGAAAGAGAAGAAAACTGACCAAAAAAAAAGATTGATTCAATTGAAATGTGGTCCTGAAGGACAGCTTTGCAGATACCACGGACTGGCATAAAGACAAAGAAGATGGTGGTAGATTGATTCAAGCTTCAACTCTCCCTAAACGTAAATGCTGACTAAACTGAGGCTATTGCAGTTTCGGTACATCATGAGACATCAAGAAAGAACAAGAGAAAAGCTGTATGGTCCCCAAGATTATATAAATGTAAGAGCGGGTGTTGGCTTTAATGGGACCACTGGAAGTCACACAAAATGCAGTAACTGCATCATAAACTTTCATGGAGGAATTCCATGACTATTGGGACCTTTCTAGAAGGCACTTAATTGTAGGTTTCCCTTAAGCTGGAAGCAACTTGGCAGACATAATGATAGTGACAATAGCCTCCCCGACATAAGGGAAAGGGTAGCAATGCCAAGTAACACCACCACTAGCTAAAGCCCATGTCTATTTCTCTTTTACCTTCTCCTTTCCTAAATTCTACTTCTCAGAAAAACTAAACAGAATGGGGTCAATCCGTTAGAGTTATACTTATGAATTTTTCAAGTGGCATTTGATGCGTAACTTGTTAGTTTTCCCCTCATGATTTCATATCTTCTCTGGATATCTCCATACACCCAGAGTGGCATCTACTCCCAGCTTAGAAATGCATAGTTAAATAATGCATGTAACAGATAAAATGCAGGAAATAGATAAAATTATTTGGTGGGCAGGTAACAGATAACATTATTAATAAGCAAGGCTAAGTGAAGTATGAGTACAAACATCTTTAAAAACTATCCACGGCACGCCATCAAACAGATCACCTCCTAGCATGTATTTCAGACTGTTTACTAAACATCTGTTAATAAGAACATAAGAACATAAGAAGAGCCATGCTGGATCAGGCCAAAGGCCCATCTAGTCCAGCTTCCTGTATCTCACAGCGGCCCCACCAGATGTGTTTGGGAGCACATGAGGCTAGATATCAGTCTCCTGATACCACTCCCCTGCATCTGGCCCTTGAAGTACCCTGGTTTCTCCATCATGGTTTGTAACCTGTGATGAACTTTTCCTCCAGGAATCTGTCCAATCCCCTTTTGAAGGCATCCAGGCCAGATGCCATCACCACATCCTGTGGCAGGGAGTTCCAAAGACTTACAATGCACTGGGTGAAAAAATATTTTCTTTTGTCAGTTCTTACTCTCCCAGCCTTCAATTTGAGTGTATGTCCCCTAGTTCTGGTATTTTGGGAGAGAGAGAAGAGCTTCCCTCTATCCACTTTGCTCATACCCTGCATTCTTTTGTATGTCTCAATCATATCCCCCCTCAAGTGCCTTTTTTTCAGACTAAAGAGGCCCAAATGTTTTAGCCTTTCTTCATAAGGGAGGTGCCCCAGCCCAGTAATCATTTTAGTCGCTCTCTTCTGCACCTTTTCCAGTTCCACTATGTCTTTCTTGAGATGTGGTGACCAGAATTGTACACAATACTCCAGGTGGGGCCTTACTATTGTTTTGTATAATGGCATTATAATGTTGGCTGTTTTATTTTCAATCCCCTTTTTGATAATCCCTAGCATGGAATTGGCCTTCTTCACCGCTGCCACACACTGGGGAGACACCTTTATGGAGCTGTCCACCAACACACCAAGATCTCTTTCCTGATCCGTCACGGATAACTCAGAGCCCATGAGTTGATAGATGAAGTTTGGATTTTTTGCCCCAATATGCATTACTTTACATTTGGTTACATTAAAACACATTTGCCATTTTTCAGCCCATTCCCCCAGTTTGGAGAGATCATTCTGGAGCTATTCACAATCTTCTCTGGTTTTCACCACACGGAAAAGTTTTGTGTCATCTGCAAACTTGGCCACCTCACTGTTTATCCCTGTCTCCAGGTCATTTATGAACAGATTGAAAAGCACCGGTCCCAGGACAGAGCCCTGGGGCACACCGCTTTTCACTTCTCTCCATTGTGAAAATTTCCCATGGAGACCTACTCTTTGTTTCCTGGATCTCAACCAGTTCTCAATCCATAAGAGGACCTGTCCTCTTATCCCCTGACTGTGCAATTTTCTCAGCAGCCTTTGGTAAGGGACTGTGTCAAAAGCCTTTTGAAAATCCAGATAGACTATATCCACCGGTTCACCCAAATCCACGTGCCTGTTGACCTTTTCAAAAAATTCTAAAAAGGTTTGTCAGACAAGATTTACCCTTACAGAAGCCATGCTGATTTTCTCTCAGCAAGGTTTGTTCTTTTATGTGTTTTAAGATTTTCTCTTGGATGAGGCTTTCCACCATCTTCCCTGGGACAGATGTAAGGCTAACTGGCCTGTAGTTTCCTGGGTCCCCCCTCCTTCCTTTTTAAAAAATTGGTGTGACATCTGCCATCCTCCAGTCCTCCGGCACTGTGGCCGTTTTAAGAGAGAAGTTGCATATAACCGTTAAAGGATCTGCAATTTCATTTCTCAGTTCCCTAATAACCCTTGGGTGGATGCCATATGGGCCCGGTGACTTGTTAATCCTCAATTTATCGATTAGTCCTAAAACATCCTCTCTTTTAACCTGTATTTGATTTAATTCTTTAGTCAAGAGGGGCGGCTCAGGCAGCAGAATCCGCTCAAGGTCCTCTGTCGTGAAGACAGACGCAAAGAAGTCATTCAATTTCTCTGCAGTGTCCAAGTCCTCCTTAACCTCCCCTTTTCCTCCCTCACCATCCAGAGGGCCAACTGGTTCTCTGGCAGGTTTTCTACTTCTAACATATTTAAAGAAGCTTTTATTATTACCCTTTATATTGCTAGCCATGCGTTCCTCAAAATCTTTCTTTGCCTCCCTTATCATCTTCTTACATTTCTTTTGCCAGAGTTTGTGTTCCTTTTTATTTTCCTCATTTGGGGAGGATTTCCATTTACAGAAAGACCTCTCCTTGTGCTTTAGAGCCTCTCTAACTCCACTCGTTAACCATGCCGGTGTCCTCTTGGACTTAAATGAGCTCTTCTTTCTTTGTGGTATGCACTTGTGCTGGGCCTCTATTATTGTTGTTTTAAAGAGGCTCCATGCACTCTGAAGAGATTGGATTCTTCTAACTTTCCCCTTCAATTTCTCTCTAACTAGTTTCCTCATCTGAGGGAAGTTTGCCCTTCGAAAATCAAGGGTTTTTATGTCTGATTTGGTTGACACTCTTCCTCCGACATGCATGGCAAAGGAGATTGCAGCATGGTCAGTTCCCCAGAGGCTCAGTGACATTCACATCCCTGACCAGGTCCTGAGTATCACACAGAATTAGATCCAGAGTTGCCTGTTCTCGGGTGGGCTCCATGACAAGTTGCTCTAAGGCACAGTCATTCAGCAAGTCGAGAAACCCGGTTTCTCTTTCTTGCCTGGAGCTCGCATTGGCCCAGTCAATGTGGGGATAATTGAAGTCCCCCATGATTACTATCCTGTCCCTCTTAGCCACCTCCATGATTTCTCTCCTCATTTCAAGGTCCCCCTCAAGTTTTTGATCTGGTGGACGATAGAATAGTTCAACTATCACATCACTCCTGGGACCTGGTAGTTTAACCCAAAGTGATTCTATGGTGGAGTCAGACCTTCTGTCCATCTCCATTCTGCTGGATTTTACCCCTTCTTTGACACAGATGGCCACTCCTCCTCCAACCCGCCCCTCTCTATCCCTTCTATAGAGTTTATAGCCTGGGATTGCTGTATCCCACTGGTTCTCCACATTCCACCAGGTTCCTGTTATGGCTATTATATCTATGTTATCCCTAGCTGCCAAATGTTCAAGTTCTCCCATCTTTGCTCGGAGGCTTCGAGCATTGGCGTAGAAGCACCTGTACAGTGGGTCCCGCAATAGCTGCCTTGTTCTTTTCCCCTCACAGCTTTTATTTTCAGTAGACAAACTGTCACAGTCCACTATTCTCCCAGTGCTAATACCTGCTATGTCATCTCTATGTGATTCTCTACCCTCTCCAACTTCGTTCCCCGAGGCTGAGGTGTTCTGAACCGGATGCCACTCAGCTCCTGTCAGCTTTCCCCCAGTTATCAGTTTAAAAGCTGCTCTGCTGCCTTTTTGAGGTTGAGTGCCAGCAATCTGGTCCCATCATGATTCAAGTGCAACCCATCCCTCCTGAACAGGTTTGGCTTGTCCCAAAATGTTCTCCAGTTCCTGACAAATCTAAAGCCCTCCTCTCGACACCATCACCTCATCCACGCATTGAGGCTTCTGAGTTCTGACTGTCTGGCGGGTCCTGCACGAGGAACAGGTAGCACTTCTGAAAATGCTACCTTGGAAGCCTGGGACTTCAATCTTCTACCTAACAACCTGACTTTGGCTTCCAAGACTGACCGCTTGGCCTTCCCGACATCATTGGTACCAACGTGTACCATGACCACTGGCTCCTTCCCAGTTCTCTCTAACAAGCTATCTGTTGATGTAAAGAGAATGAATGGAGAACTTTGATGCAAGAACATCTTAAAAGACCAAGGACTGGAAATCACAGTTAAAGATACAAATTTGTATTCTCTGCACAGAGCAAGTGACTGAACAGAGAAAATAGCTGCTTCCTACTAATTAGATACAGTATAAGCAACACCACAGACTACAATTAAATCTTCAAATTAAAGAATGATTATTCAATTCTTTAGTGGTATAGTAAAGGGGGGCTTCTTTCCTGGAAGAGCCATCCAGGAACACCACGATGATCTGAAGAGTGTTGACCTCACCTGTTCTAAAAGAAATGAGGCCAAAGCATCAAATGCATTATTATATTCATTTAACCATATCTGCTGTTTGAGATGAACCTGCTATACAGTTCACATACAATATTTATCTTTTAATGCATTTTACAGCACCAGGCTGGTTTTCTTTCCTCAGCAGAGCAATACTAGGCGTAAGAAGAGAGACCTGCAGTTACTCAAACTCTTGATTCTAAGGGAAGGAGAGCTGGCATCTACAATCCTTTCTTGTAGTATTAATTTCCTTATCACTTGCGCAGCAGAAGAGAATGTTGAACACATTAGCTCCAGATATGAAGAATTCTGGTCCCCTCCAAGTCCCCCCCCAATTGTCTACTGGTGACACAAAGGTTTGTGTCTAACTGTACACTTGTTGCCATCTAAAAGCTCATGAGTAACAACATGGACAGAAGCTGCAATTCTCATTTATTCAAAATTGGTTGTGAACTGCCATTAGGGGACTAAAGCCCTGCTCTCATTCAAACCCATTTGATTTATTTACACACTGGACATGCTTAGCAAGGGGTGGGTGGGTTAGTGATGGTTCTTAGTCTGCTAAATGTTTCCTTGTTTTTTTTTTCTTTTAATATTGGAAAATGACATCTTTCAATATTTGTCAATGTCAGAAAGCTCTTTCTAATAACTGCTGTTTCTTGGACAAGTGTGAGAAAACCTGTAAAACTGCAAAACTTGGGTCATACCGTTAGCCATGGAGATCCTTAGCAAAAAAAATTACACTCTATTAAAAGCATTCCCTTTTTTTCCCTGAAGAGGTTGTTGTACTAGAGCTCATACATAGCATTCTGTGGGATTCAAAATCTGACATTTTCATTGCATTTGCCCTCATTCTGTTTAGATCCTGTTTTACAGCATGCTGCTATCTCTATGTTATTGAAATTCAGTTAATGGCCATAACCTACACCCCTCCAACACTAGGATGAGACAGCAAGGAGCAGTTAACTTCAGGGATATACTGGAAAATGATCATTAAAGAAGGTTGCTAAACAAGTATTGCATAAGTGGGGAGCTCGTTCTAGGCTTGAGGTCTTGTAGACAAAGTTCTGGTTGTGTAAATACTGTAGATAGCAAACCATTTGCTGCCATCTACTGGACTATGTTTTTTCTTCATTGCTTTTAAATTTATTTATTTATTTATTTAGAATATTTTTACCCCACCTTTCTCCTTGGAAAAGGATCCAAGGTGGCTTATAATAATGATAATACAGTCAGACATTTAATACATATTCAACTTAAGAACAGGGAGTTTGAAGAGGCATCTTAGAACACTGAAAGGTAACATTAGAGCTATAAAGAGCACGCAATAAGAAAAGAAAAATCCATTATGAGGGGTGAAAAGCAACATGGAAAACACTCGTGTTCTTATGTAATCAGTCAATGCAATCATGTATGGTAATCCATAGAAAGTCACATAGTAGTTAGTCCCTCATTCAGGGAAAGCTTGCCTGAAGAGGAAGATATTTGCTTGCTTCCAGAAAGACAGGAGATAGGGCAGTCCTGGCCTCCAGCGGGAGGGAGTTCCAAAGTCTGGGAGCAGCAACAGAGAAGGCCCTTTCATGTGTTCTTCTGAGGTGCACCTGTGAAGGTGGCGGGATGGAGAGAAAGGCCTTTCCTGATGACCTTAGCACCCAAACCAGTTCATACTGTGATCTTTGATCTTTGAGGTTGCTTGGACCCAGGCCGTTTTGTGCTTTGTAGGTTAGGGTCAGCACCTTGAATTGTGCCCAATAGCTGTCTGGCAGCCAGTGGAGCTGCTTTAGTAGGTTTGTAATGTGATCTCTGTAACCTGCCCAATCAGCAATTTGGCTGCTGCGTTCTGGACTCGTTGAAGTTTCCTGAGACTTTCCATTGGTAGCCCCACATAGAGCACATTGCAGTAGTCCAACCTGGAGGTCACTAGGGCATGTGTCACAGTGGCCAGAGCAGGTTTCTCAAGAAATGGGCATAATTGGCGTACTAGTTTTAATTTTGCAAATGCACTCCTGGCCACAGCTGTGACCTGGGTATATAGGCTCAAGGATGAGTCCAAGAGCACCCCAAGCTACGCAGCTTTTTTTTCAAGGGGGGGGGTAATCCCATCCAGTACAAGTTTCATCCCTATCCCTTGATCTCCTTTTTGACTGACCAGAAGCACCTGTGGCTTGTCTAAGTTTAGTTTCAGTTTGTTCTTCCTCATCCAGTTCATTACTGAAGCTAAGCTCTGATCTAAAGTTGAAATAGCTTCCTGGAAATCCAGAGGTGACGAGAGGTAGAGTTGAGTGTCATCAGCATACTGGTGACACTTCACCCCAAAACTCTGAATAACTTCCCCCAGTGGTTTCCTATAAATTAGAGACAGAACCCTGAGGTACCCTGCAGGTCAGTGGACGTGGTGTTGAACATGAGTCCCCTAACACCACTTTCTGCATTCTCTCCTCCAGGAAGGACTGCAGCCACTGTAATACAGTGCCCCCAAGTCCCATTTCAGAGAGATGGGTCAGGAGGATGCTGTGGTCAACAGTGCCAAAAGCAGCTGAGAGGTGCAGTGCAGTAAGGCCAAAAGGGACACAGATCCCCTATCCATTTCCCTGTGTGGGTCATCTACCAAAATGGTTCAATAAAAGAAAATGATCCCTTTCAAGAGGGTCTAATTACTAAAACATTGGGAAGGTGGACAAGATCCATACCACCAATGCAGAGAATAGGGGATGGTGAAACCATGATCTTGCATTCTTTCTTTCAGCTTCTGATGGACAAATTGCTTTGTTATTGATACAACACACTTTCTCAAAGTAATTATCTTCCAATTGTGCAAGTAGCAGCTTGATTCTGTCTTAAAATCTCAGCTTCCTCTTGTTTGAAAGAATCGGTTGTCAAAGCTAGTGAGGCAAGAGGCATAGCTACTAGTGATAGGTGAAAACAGAAGCAAAAGTGCTATCTCTCTCACAGACACATCCTGGGCCTCTGTAAAGGGCAGGCAGAAATGAGCTTGCTTGAGGCAAGGCAGTGGCACATTTGCCCTAAGAGCCAATTCTTCACTAATACATCTACAGTGGACCCTTGTATAACAAACAGTTTGTATAACATAAAATCTGTACAACATAAAAAATTTCGGAGATAGGGGAAATTTGCTTAACATAATCGCCTATGGGGAAAATCCATACAACATAAAAATAGTATTACTCCATTTTCAATGCATTCCTATGGGAAATTTGTATAAAGGAAAATTTGCTTAACATAAATTCATTTGGAATGAATTAATTCCTTTATACAAGGTACCACCGTACTGTGTTTCAAAATGCTTTCTCATTATGAATCCCACCCTTCTAAGCTTCCTTTACCCGTTTGCCTACATCCTGCTTATGATAGGCGGGTAAATCAAGCAGCCTCTTAAAGGTGTCTCGGTTAAATATAGCATGAAAAAGCAACAATCAGATACAGTGCACAGATTTGGGATACAGGGACTGATAGTAATTATAGCCAGACAGGATTTGGGCAAGGCTTGGGTAGTCCTAGAAAACCCTAAGAGCACTTTTAAATTCATTAGTAAAATTCTAGGAAGGACCAGATGTTTCAGGAACAGTTTATTGGTTGAAATCACATGTGGTATCCAACTTGATATATCCAATCCTTATAACTATTATACTGTATTTTGAAATGAATATTGTACTATGTGTTTAAACAGAGTAACCAATAAACATACTGTATTCCCTTCAATAAGTGTCTTGAAAATAAATGTCTACCAGTTTAAATTTATACCCAGTTCAGTGCTTTTTAAAGGAACCCTGTAAAATCCTCAGGGCTGTCTTAAGGAGAACACTACACAATATAAATTACTATTAATTCCCATAGAAAATACAAGGAGTGTACTGTATCATGTTTTGATCCCCCCCCCGCCGCCAGTCACTGAAACATTACAAAGCTATTGCCACTTTAAAATGTCATCACACCGAAATCTGAGGGGCTTCTAAATAAATACTGTACGTTCAGGGTTGCATTATCAAGTTGAACATCTATATACACATATTTCACTTTCCACTACACAGATGAAAAACAGTTCTGAGTACATTGGAATTAAAAACAATGACAGTAACAATTAACATGCACTTTTTTGGGAGGTGGGAGCCCTGCAAATGTATTGCCGCAAAAAACCGGAAGCCTTCTATTCTACACTTCAAAGACAAAAAAGGTTTGTTGGAAATAAGAAGGGCTCCAATTTCTAAACTCTAACCCTCAAGTAGCGCTTAACCTAAATCACTTTCCTCATTGCAATGGCTTGCAAGTTTGTTCCGTTTAAGACAATCCCTTTGGAACAACTATCAATCAGTAAACGCATTAGCCAGCAAAAATTGTGCGTTCCTTCTGAAACACTAATTGAATTCTTCCGGTTGAAAGCGAAGTCTTTAAAGTAGTGGCTTCTAAACTGGATTTCACAGCCCGGCTTGGACATCAGAGCCCATAAGCTCCGAGCAGCACGACTGGAACTGAAGTCCAATACGTCGGACCTCGCTTTTCCTGTCCGGTTTCAAGCTTAATTTGAAAGTATAAAGAGGATTTTATTTTTACACTTCAAGGTCTCAGCACCCTGTAACTAAAGCTACATCCACAGCCGAGCTGTTTCCAAACAGGCGCTAAGTCACCGTCATGCCGCTGAATTTCTCCAGAAATCCAGATCTCGGAGCGACTCTTCCGGTCCTGCCGGGCTCGGCCGCACTCAAGATGGCGACCCATCCACAAACCTTCCCTTTCGCCCCCCCCACGCCGACCTTCCTCCCGCGCTCCTTTTCGTGAAGCCCTTCCCCTTCCGGCGAAGACCTCGCCCGTTCGTTGGCTGGAGGCCGGAAGTGGGAGGTTGTCCGGGAATTTTTAAACCTCGGCAGGCAGGCAGGCAGGCAGGGAGACGTTGTTCCCAGCCGGCGGCGGCGGCGGAGGCGGTGGTTCCGATTCGTGGCGGCTCTCTTGGAAGGTGGTTCCTTTGAGGGTGAGCGCGGGTGGTTCTTCTCTGGCTTCCGCCTGGGCAGCTGTGCGCTTCTTCCTCCTCCTCCTGTTTTTGTTGGAGGAGTTAAGCCCCCTGCTGGGTCCCCGGACAGGCTTCCCTCTCATGTCCAGGGAAAGGGGTTTGGGGTTATATACATTGAACAAGGTGTGTGGTTTCCACGCTCTCGCAACACGCGGGGTGCAGTTTTTTTAAGTGGGTGGGTGTCCTCTTCGAGGCATATTTATTTATGTTATGTATTTGCTCAGTTTTGCAAGCCGCCCAGAGTTGCTGTGTAGCTGGAGTGGTATATAAATTAAATAAATAAATTAAATAAATAAATATTTTCTTAATCCAGAACCCATTGCTGCACAACTCTTAAGCTGCCTTTCTCTCCTGGAAACGTTGCCCCGGAGTAGAGGCCAGGCTCGGGTTCCTAGAATGCACCATTACCTCTGGGCATATGCCGAGTGTTTTCACCTGATAAGGTTCCTGTTGCGATGTGCCTCATGTTTATTATTAGGCAGCGGCTTCTAGGGCGGTCTAAGTCGGCTCTGCGCTTTTTCAAAACGAGACCCTGCACTGAGATGTCGTGATTGGAAAAGATTTTGTTAAGATTGGTTCTCTGGTCTTTTTTTTTTTTAAAGGGGTATGTGCTAATGTCATCTCTGGAGGTAGACAATGTTGAAGCAGCAATTATCCTACTTTGGGGACCTGATAAAGAGGCAAGAGTCTCAGGAGAATTTAATTATGCTGGAAAAGGTGGAAGGCAGCAGGAAAAGAGGAAGACCCAATATGAGGTGGATTGACTCCCAAAAAGGAAAGCCAGGGTTGAGTTTGTACGATCTGGGGAGAGCTGTTTAAGATATGACATTCTGGAGATTACTCATTCATTGGGTTGCTCTACGTTGGGGGTGATTTGAGGGCACATCATAGCAATGACACCACAATTATATCAGTGGTGTTCCGGAGCCAGGACTAGCAGGGTTCCAGAATGTTTTTAGCAACAAGGATGATATTAAACTGGCACCCCTGCAGTCTTCTCAACACTGAGGAGAGAATTGGATTTTTCCAGAACAGTATATTCTTGCAAGGTAATCTCTTTAGGTTTAGATTCAGGTTGAACATTCCTTAGGGGCTGGTGTGGCTTATAAAGACTGTCATGATAAACACCTGCATTTTAAAACTTACAACTGTACTACATATTTGGGATGGCCAACTGAAAGAAACAAACTAAAATAAGATAACAATCCTTCGATGCACAGTTTGTGTGGTGTCTTATTAACTGTGCTGTGGTTCTTTGTACCTTATAGTCCTTTGTAGTCTTTGAAAATCTCTGCCCAGGTACTAAAACCTCATCCAGTGGTGAAAGGATGTAAAATATTGGCTAATGAGATTTTCCATTGACTGCTGCTTGTGTTTCCTATGTCTGCATGGAGAAGGCTGTTTTAGTGTCTCTGAGTTCTAAGGAATAAAATACTGTACTGGGCTTTGGCTAGGACATCTGGACATCAAGAATTGATGCAGCAAGGTTATTGGGAAGGTATGCCCACTGATACCAATCTAACACATTAATCAGGCTGACTGAGCATAACCTGTCTGTCTATCTATCTGTTGCAGAATGCATAGAAAGTCTTTTAAATTTAAGACCTATATGATGTAATTTATTTATTTGAAATTGTTCAGTAGTTATACTGTGGAAGAATTATAAATTCTAATTTGACGTTCTCAGACAATTTTAACTGCACAGTTTAATTTTTTAAAAGTTGTGTAAATAGGACCCATTTTGGAATCTCAAATTTATAGAGTTCTTTAGACTTCTATCTAGATTAACCTAAATAATATATGATGGTTTTCAATCTGGCAGTGGTGGACCTACATTTTTTTTTGACGGAACATCACAGGTTTTTTTTAATGCTGGGGTCTCTTTGGGATTAGGAGTCTTGAAGTTTAAACCTCACTAGTTTCATAATAAATCCACCCCTGTAGTCTGTTAGATGTCACCATGAAAATGGTGGTTAAGTTCCTGTTATCATAACAATCTTGACTGATGATGTTGTAACTGGTGTTTGTAGGTCCTGTAGCATGCACTCTTTGTAGTTTTAATACCTTGAAGTTGCAATATTCTGGCATTTTAGGACCCAGGTATACCAGGCCTTTCATCCTCCCAAGTTTTGTCGACATTTTAGTCAAACTAATAAAGTTACTGCTGTAGTGGCACAAACCCTCGGAGTTACCATATATGCAGGAACAATTGAGATTCCTATTGAAATTTTTTCCTTGGATCCCCAGGCCTCTGGACAAGATATTTGTTCACAGATTGGTAGTGATATGTGAACATCTAAAAGAATTATAAATACTATATAGGAAAATGAGACATATAAATTTAACTTCTTATAGCAAGACACGCTCACACTGTACAGCCCAGCCCAGATACCATCAATGATCATGCAGCAGTAGACTTCATTTCAAAAAGCAACAACAACAAAGTGCATTTACCTCTATAGATTCAGACGGCTTTGCCTAGGAGAAAACATTACTGAATTATTTTATGTTCATAAAATACTTAGAGAAATGTTCTTTATTTTAATTCTTACACACTTGGGTATTTTATAGGCATTTGTTGCCTGGAATTATTGCAACAATGAAACAACTTTCACCTTGATACTCAAATGAATGTTGACTGGAAATGATTGTTTGGTTTCATTCTAGAACTAATGCTGTATTAAGGTAAATGACAGCGTAGACGATCACAGGCTTCTGATTTTTCCCTAGAGCAGTGGTGGTGAACCTTCATCACTCCAGATGTTTTGGACCACAACTCCCAAAGTCCTTTGCCATGCACAGTCTAGGCTCAGAATTGTGATAGTTGTAGTCCAAAACATCTGGAGTGCCAAAGGTTCGCCATCACTGCCCTAGAGGATCTTTAAAGTTCTGTTTGGCTCATGCAGGAATATTCATGTGTCAGAATCCCTGAACTGCCATTTTTATTTATTTATTTATTTATTCATTCATTCATTCATTTATATTTTATTTTTACAATTTATATGCTGCCCACTACAGGTTGGCACGTGTATATTCAGGATGGGAACACAGAGCCAAATGACCAGCCTGATTTTTTCTCTCCACCTCCTGCATGATGATAACACATTATCTGTACATGATCAGTGATACAGTAACTATTGAATGCGCTGACCCAAGTATCTGTCATCAGAAGCTTTTGAGAATGGATTTAGAGTGCTAATTAAAGAAAATTGTTCTTGCCAGTAAGAGCCTTTGGGTGTTTGGCCTCATGGTCCAAGAAGAAGTCAAAGTGCTATTGATTCCCTATTACTGTGTTAGTGGTACTGTACTCTTCCTACTTGAAGTTTGCAATGAATTTGAAGGTCCTTTCTAGAAATACTCTAAAAAAGCAGTACATCGCAATGTGTCCCATTTCCTGAAGAGAATAAGTCTCTCAAGCACAGGAAAGCTTCACTAGTTTACAAAGCAGCCACTACCTAACCAATATGGTTGCTTATTTCACCCCTTCAGTACTGCCCTGGAGGAGAGCTGTTTGACTATATCCTCGCCAAGGATCGATTAGCCGAAGAGGAAGCACGTGTCTTTTTTTTGCCAGATTGTCGCTGCGATGATTGGTTATGTTGTATGTGTTGATTGGTTATGTTGTATGTGAGCAGGGTGGTTGGTAACAGTAACCAAGGCAGTATTGTGATGTCAAGAGCAAATGTATCTTATGTAGCCTTGCCTGGTTTCAGTACAGTAGTTAGTTCCACTTTGGGGGATGACTAATGTCACAGTGGCTGCTGCTTGATTTTTTTCTGCTCAAGATGTTTCCAAGTTCTCTCATTCCAATCACTTGGTTTCCTCTTTGTTTTGACTGGATCGTTTTTTGCCGAGTTTATATAATTGGCTCCTGTCTTGCATGCTTAGAAAGCCTGAGGTACTGTAATAGTAAAGTTCTCAGTAGGTAAAGTAGATGGGGGTGGGTGGGTTATTTGTACAGTACTTTGTTAGTCACAGATTTCTGGCTGCTGCCTGACCTCAGTATGTTTGCATAAATTGTATGTTTTATTAGGTCCCTAAACAACATCTCATTATGGCTGTGGATGATTACGAGGAGCTTCTCAAATATTATGAACTACACGAAACTGTTGGTACAGGTATGCTCCTTGGAATGTTTTTTTAAGATAAATATTCAAATTATGCCTAATTTCTAAATTAAAAGGTAGTTGAAACAAAACATTCTAGATTTGCCTGCTTTCAGTTTATTGATCCCAACACCCCCCCACACGACAGTACTTATAGCATGTTTATAATTTTTTATAACAATTCGGTCTTTAATGTTACTTTATTTTCTGATTCCGTTCAGAACCGAAGCATTTTATGTGCCAGTCAGTTCCCCATTGTTCAATGGGATGAGCATCCCGGGAGCTGTGCCTAGAGATTGGCCCTACGCACTTGGGTCTATGGCAGCATCAGGGGATGTGACAGATTACAGCATATGCAGAAATAAGAGATATGGCTCTTTTCCTTGGGGAGCTCACAGCCTAAATTTGGTGGCATTGAACTGAAGGAGGAGCAGGACCAGTAAAATAACTATGAAATCTGGTTAAATGTTCTGAAGAGCTACGCCTCCTCTGGAGCGAACGGGAACCACCAACAATACTCCTGAGTTCATTATACTGAGGAAGACCTGGAATCGGTGTTCACCAACTAACAGACATTTATTTGCATGGCTGTGCTAGCTACCGGGTAATTAGAATTAGTCCCCCAAGTCCCTTCTCAAGGAAATAAACAATAAATAATTATTATTATCAAGGAAGTGCAGGAGAGTCGCCTTCACCATTCACCACACTTGCACAGCTTCTGTAACAAGCAAGACTTGCAAACCTTCAGTCTGCTTTCTCAGATGTCTCTTTGTAGTCATCATAGGACTCTGAATTTCAATTCATAAACCCAATGACATTGCTGGGAAATCGGCAGGGGAGGCTTCTGCCTCTTCTGGACCTCTCCTCTTAGCCTCAGCTGCCACCCTTGGTCTGCTCTTGTCCTTGCTGAGCTCCTTAGGGTCCTCTATTGTGAGCCCCTTCAACAGTCAGTAGGGGAGGAAAGGAACCAAGAAAGGACTACATCTTGATGGTATAGAGCCAGCACACACAGCAGGGTTCAATTCTTCCTAAACTCTAGTGTATCTATCCCATTTTCAGACTCCTCCTCTCTGTCTTCGGGTTCATAATGCTTGCTTTGTAGTAACTAGCTCAAAAGTCCCTGGTCTGGTGGATCTACGACACTGAAGTGCAAGTTATGGGAGAAGAATATTGCTTCAGCCAATAGTCTTTCATATATTGATCTTCAGTGAAGTTGAACACATATATTATGCTTAAAATTCCCATGATTTCCCTTTCTATAGGTGGCTTTGCAAAAGTTAAGCTGGCTCGTCATCTACTTACTGGTGAACAGGTTGCAATTAAAATAATGGACAAGCTGACTTTGGGGGTAAGTGAATTTCCTGTGGAGGAAAGATCTATTTTGTATAAATGAAGCTTCTAACTATGGAACCTATCACTGACTTGAAACCATAGTATTTTATTTATATTTATATTTTATTTTTTTGTCTGAAAGTGCATGGAACATCAAGGACTCGGTTTAATCTTCTGGAGTCACTTTAAGCTTTACTGATAATCTCTGGGCAACATACTTCAGTAACTTAGTCCTGAAATGAGGATCTAATTGTCGGCTTTTAAATGAAATCATGTACAGTATTAAATGGTGGTGAATGTAAAATACAGGAAAATGTGTAAATATCTGGGCATAGTATTCAGCTCACACAGGCTCCTGGACATCCCATATAAAATACTCATTATCAAATGCTCAGAAAATTACCACAGCTTTAAACAGATTCTTTTTTTTCTAATAGTGGACGACATGTTCCCTCAGCAGTACAAGTCTTCAAGGGCAAGGTGATTTCACAGTTGCTGTATGGCTCCCCAATATTTGCATATGCAAATATACATTCCTTTGAATCTGTCCAGACCAATTTTTTGAGATCAATCCTGGGTGTGCCTCCTTGCACCCCTAACGCAGCCCTATGCCTGGAGACTGGGTTAGTTAGAGCACGGGTAAAAGCTCTCATGATTAATTACTGGCTCAAACTTATGCTTCTTCCTGTCGGTCTGGCTCCCCTGACCCTCCTAGACACCTTCCAGTCAGATTGGAAATCTTTTGTAGTCAAAGAAACGCAACAGATAGGTGTCTCTATTAACACCCTTATAGCAATGGGCTACATCAATGCCAAAGCGACCGTCAAGCGTAGGATCTGGGATATAGATTTCCAGGAACACTTGAGCCAAATGGACACCAATACCATAGTCACATACAATGCATTCAAGATGTCTTTTTACCTCTATAGCTCTATGTCTACAAAAATAATCCGGGCCTTCTCCTTAGCCAGACTGAATGTGCTCCCTTCCAAACTTTTGGATGGGAAATTTCAAAATATCCCTTACCCAGAGAGGCTATGTCCTTGCAATAATAGCCAAATTGAGTCTGTGACCCATGTTCTTTTATGCTGTTCCTTTTATCAAGAACTACGCTAGGAGCTTATACATCCTATTATTTGCAAACATCCTGGGAGACCCACCAACTACTACGCTAAGCTACTCCTTTCAGATAGGTCCTCTCAGATCACAAACTGTGTTGCCAGGTTTTGCTACGCTGCTATGATCAAACGTAGATGTATAACTGATAGAGGTTTGAGCTCTCCTAATTATATATAGTGTTTTACCCATAAATTGTCATTTTTACAAGCTCTGTATTTTCCAGTAATATATTTTATACTGTTTTATCATATTATTTTATACTGTTTTATCATATTATATTTTTATTGTATTACAATTTTAGTATTCTGTGTGATTTGGTTAATAACCGTAAATAAACATTCTGTTCAGGAAAATGTGGCCCATGGGTGACCCACCTGATTATACTTGATGTCTTCCTTTTATTTCCTTGTACACTTATGTCAGGTTCCTGCTTCTTCCTCTTGGATCCAGTTCTTCAGTCAATTGTGGTTCCACAATGAATGTGCCTTTGTGGACAGGATGTCCACCATGGTTGCTCTCTTTGACTACCTTGTGAGAAAAATAACTCACTTATGACATCAATGTCATTATGACATCAGTCCTCTTTCCTGCCTCCTACCACTTGGCATACCTTAGGAGTCTTGGTGACTTGGCATCACCCTTTGCTATGAGTTAAGGCTGCAAGTTGATGGAATGTCAGTTGTTACAGAGGCACTTTACAAAGTTAATGCTTTCCCTTGTGAAGGTAGCAGGTTACAGTTAACAGACATACCTTCCAATGGGCTTCATAGAAAATAAAAAAAAGTCATGGAGAAGAAAGCAGATTTTCAGGTTTAGAGGGGAAAATTGTATCATAACTTTATCTGGAAATTCCATATATCTTTTTCCTCTGTTAGGATGATTTGCCTCGTATTAAAACAGAAATTGAGGCCATGAAAACCTTAAGTCACCAGAACATCTGCCGATTGTACCATGTGATTGAGACACCAAAGAAGATGTTTATGGTTCTAGAGGTAAGTTTTGTTCAGATTTTTAATTTTGCTTGATAACATTCCCATACAATAGTGGAGTTGTTGTAAGCACAAGGAACTCTCTGAAATGTTTAAAAAACTCCTGTAGCAAAAGTAAGGCTTTTCACTTATCCCTGTTAAATTTCATTCCATTGTTTTCAGCCCAGCATGCAAGCCTATCAAGATTACTTTTGTTTTTGTCCTCCAAGATACTAGCTATTTATTTTGTGCTATTCACAAATTTGGTATTCCCAGCATCCCTTAATCCAAATCATTATTAAGAATTTTGAAGAGCACCGGGCCCAGGACTCAGCCTTGTGGTATTGGTGTCCCATTTGCTACGTCCTCCCAGTTTGAGAAGAAACCATTGATAAGCATTCTGAGTATGATTCTGTAACCAATTATTTATCCACCTGACAGTTGTTCTATCCAGCCCACACCAAGTTAGCTCACTAATCACAATGTAATAGAGCACTTTGTCAAAAACCTTGCGGAAGGTTTTTTCTCACGATCTAAATGGCTTAGGACCTAAATACCTGAAGGACCACCTCCTTCCATACGAACCTACCCAGCAATTAAGATCAAGCCAGGGGACCCTCTTGAAAGAGCCATCCCTCAAGGAGGTGAGAGGGATGGCTTGTAGACACAGGGCCTTTTCGGCAGCTGCCCCCAAGCAATGGAATGCCCTCCCGCCTGGGGAGATCCGCCTGGCGCCAACATTGATGACATTTCGGCACCAGGTAAAAACCTTCCTGAGCCAGAAGTTTTTAACTGATACAATATAAACTGCGGGTCCTCTGATGGCAATTTTAGTGTAATGATTTTAGTTAAGGTTTTTATTATTGTTTTAATTATTTATTGATATTTTATGTTTTAACTGTTTTAATTCTTTTGATTGTGAGCCGCTCAGAGACCTTTTGGTAGTGGGCGGCATATAAGTTTTATAAATAAATAAATAAATAAATAAATAATACTAGAGAGCTTGCCTGGTCAAAAATGAGCTATGATTAGTCATGAGGAATGTTCCCCAGGAAAGAGTTGCATCCTTTTATTTGCCAGGTCATGACATTCTCTTTATTTAACCAGTGGAAGCCAGAGAATCACAAGCTGAATTCTTTTTTTTTTAAAAGGTTTTACCAAAAAGAATACTAGTAGTTATAGAACCAGATGACTTATTTCTAGTAAGCACTGATTCCTGAAAATAAGTTGAAAGATTATAATGATCTAAAATCAGAACAAACATTTAGCTCTTAATCTGGGAGAAGGACCAGTGCTCAGTGGTAGGACATGCAATTCGTGGCCAGGAGGTTCAGTTCTTGCCAGTAGAAAAAAATCTTAATTATGGCCAAGAAGAAAAAAAAATCTTAATTATGGCTTTTGTATGTTGAGCATTGGAAATTGCTTTTATCCTAATTCCATATTCTGTAATGTGAATGCAAGCAACTGTAATATATATTGGATTTCTCCACTAAAATATAGAGTGCTGCCCTACAGATGCTTGCCAGAATATGTAGCAGAGGATTGTAAGATATGGGGAAAAGATCTTGATGACTATGTGAAAAGAGCTGGCAAAGAACATTAGGAAATAATTAAATGTATGAGGGGAAATGATTAGAAACTAGGAGAACTTTCAGATTCAGAAGGTAATGAAACTGAGGACAGAAGAGAAATTGCATCTGTCCCAAAAAAGCAACAGAGGTGGCCTCTGCTGCTGTCCATTGATTAATTCTGAGAGAATGATCCCTTGACAAAGAGGTTCCTCACCCCTGTACCAAAATGGCTGCCTGGAATTGCAGGATCTGGCCTCACCTAGTGTTAAAGCTTTTAGCCTATCAATCTGTTTCTGGATGCAATTTGTCCCATTTCTTGAAGAGAATAAGTCTCTCAAGCATAAGAAAGCTTCACTAGTTTACAAAGCAGCCACTACCTAACCAATATGGTTGCTTATTTCATCTCTGCAGTATTGCCCTGGAGGAGAGCTGTTCGACTATATCATCGCCAAGGATCGATTAGCCGAAGAGGAAGCACGTGTATTTTTTCGCCAGATTGTCGCTGCGATCGCCTTTGTACACAGCCAAGGGTATGCTCACAGGGATCTCAAACCAGTAAGTATGGGCAGGTGGTGGGACCATTTCTACGGGAATGAAGCAACTTTCTACTTGATTCTGTTGGCTCCTACTTTGATTTATGATAAAAGCCTGCACCCAATGGACAAATATGTAGAGTTCATCCTCCATGCCACCCCTGCCGCTTTATTGTTTTTAATGTATCCTGAATAGAAATGAGCATGAAATGGAAAAAAATCATTTTGTTTCATTTCTCCTTGCATTTCATTTTATAATTAATGAATAATTTTTTTAAAAAAATAGTAATGAAACTGAAATGAAAGGATTTGTTACTCTATAAAATGGCTCCCTTAGATCCCAGAGGCACCACATTTCATGGGTAGCTAGCTTCCTTGGACTCTTCCCTTTAAGCCCCATAAATTTGAAGAGGTTTGGGGTTCAGGAGGCTGAGTTATTCAACTTCAAAGGGGGGTGCCCCAGGAAAAAAATCATTTATAATTGGAAAGTTATATGTACTCGAAAATACTGACCCCAGGCATCTATCAACATGGAAATTACAGTGAAGCTTCCTCAAGCAATTCACTTTAAGCCCCCCAAATTTGGAGAGCTTTGGGGTTCAGGGAGCCAAGTTATTCAACTCCAAAATGAGTCCCCCCAGGAATAATCCTAATTGGAAAGTTATGTACTCAAAAATACTGATCCCAGGCATCTAGCAACATGGAAATTATAGTGGAGCTTCCTCAAGGAATTCCCTTTAAGCCCTCCAAATTATTCCAAGGTGCAGGCAGTCAAGAAACATTGGGCCATATCAGATCCTCAGGTATGAAAAGAGAGTGAGTGGATCCCCCTGCTATGTCCAAGGTATAAGAAACCTCTATGTCCAAGGCAGGTCATACAAAAATTTGGGCCTTATCAGAATCTAATGTATGAAAAGAGTAGACCTTCCTGGTATGTACAAGGCAGGTCTTACAAAATGTTGAGCCATATCAGACCCTCAGGTATGATGGAGATAGACTGGACCTCCTTGTAATGTCCAAGATATAAGAAACCTCTGTGTCCATGCCTTGGTCAAGGGCATGGTGTGGGGGGGGTGACGTGTCCCAGGCTGACGTTGAGACCACAGAGGACTTTGGTGGTCTCTTTGAACAGCTCCAGGATCTCCACCATTTGGGAGAGGGCGAATCAATTGGTGGCACTGATGTCCAACTCCCGACCCCCTAGAAAAATTGGAGTTGTGGACATCATGCCCTCCAGCATGGACTTCTGCTCCATCAAGCATGCCAGTTTCTCGAAGGTGGAGTTCCACCTGGTGGGCATGTCTTGCAGGAGGATGTGCTCTGCCAACCCTAACTCCTCCTGCATCTCACATAGATGCTGGGCAGCCTTTGCACTGCATGAGGTGTGGCCTACCAGCTGCCTGCATTTTTCAAGGAGTGTCCTCGTCTCCTTGGTGCCCTCACACGAGGTCTCCCTCACCTGTCTCCCCAGCCCAAGGGCATTGTGCACCACCCGGTGCAATTGTGGACCATGCAAACGATGCCCTCCAAGCCTGCCACGTTCAGCCCAGCCAACATGTTACAGCCTGCGTCCATCACCATGTAGCCGCACTTCACTTCCCCCTTGGGTGCCCACTCCCATAGTGCAGACAGAAGCTCCTCTGAGATGTTTCTGGCTGTCGCCGAGTCATCCATGCTCTGCACCTACAGCAGAACCACCTGGTAGCATGTAGGTGGACAGGGTCTCCCCCTACGGCCCCACATGTGATGCCATGATGCCACCATGCACATCCTCTGGCTGTCAGCAGTGTGGTGCCTGCCAGGCCACATGTTGGAAGTGAAATGTATCCGACCTCTGGCCTGCATCTCCCTGATAGGCTCGTACAGCGAGGGCATCACACTACAGCTCAGGGTTCTCCTGGATGGAGGCTCATACCAGCAGGCCAGGTGTTTGAGCAGGTGCCAGTATCCAGAGGATTCCATAAATGATAGAGGCACCCCGTTCAAGGCAACCATCTCACCCACCACACAAGTGGTCGCCTCCTGTGCCCTGCCCCTGACCCGATGGCTCATGCTTAGTGCCCCACTGAGGAGCAACATGTCCTGTAACATGGCCTGCCTGGACCTTGCTGCCTTAATGGCAGTGCCAGAAGGTCTTTTCGCTGGTGGTAGAGCCTCCATCTCCCTACCCTCTGCTCCCCTCTTCCTCCCAACTGGCGACAGCAGCAGCCTGGGGTGGTACCTCTGCAGGTGTGTCCTCAAGGCATTTGAGGACAGGTGCCTGGGGTCGCACACTACCACCTTGCAGACTTTGCATGTTGCCAGCCTCGGGTCATCATTGGAGGAAGATTGCTCCCACAAGGAGCCCCGAGGCCTAAGACTGCTGCTGTCTGGGGCTGGCTCCCTATCCCATTGCCACCCTGGGATGACGGGTGGGTGGGTGCTGACAGCAGAGGGAGGAGAAGAGGAGGGCATACTATCCTGCTGCTGCTCATCTCCGTCTTCTGTGGCTGAGCCCAAAACCAACTCCTCTGATTCCTCTAGATAGAGGAGTAGTTCAGGTGGTCCACTAGGAGAAGGTTGCCCCATTCCCCTGGCCTCAGGCTCCGTGACCTGTCTTGTGGTGATGCCTGATGGGTCTGCACCTGTCTCCAGTCCTGTTTATTGTTATTTTGGAAGGAGTTCCCTTCTTCATTTTTTAAAATAGTACACTAATGTAGAAAATATAGTAATGAAGAATACTATAGGGAACTAGTACTGGTGTTGGGGGGAAGAACACAATGTGTGTGGGAAGGGTGAATGTACTTTTAAGATTTGGGGGGTGGGGAGAATAAAGAATCCCTGCCCAAAATCCCTCCCCTACTAAAACCCAAACAGAAGCTGTGCCTTCTCTCTGAGCACAGAGAGAGACACACACACATGGAGGAAAAAAAGGTGGCTCTCTGATTTCACACACAGAACAAATACCCACTCTCTCTTTATTTAGACCAATCAATTGCACAAAACACCAGCCAGGCAAGCAAGCAAGCAAATGGCACAAGTGAGGCCAAGCCAACTGTACAAGAGACAGAGAGCAAGAGCTAGCACTCAGTCATCTGCACTCCTCTCAACCTCCCACAAATGAGAGAGGAAAAATGAAACCAGCCAGAGGATATATAGCCAGCCAGCCAAACCCCAAACCCCCAAAGCAGCACTTTTAGAAAATGGATGGGGGACGGGCTTTGGAATTAATAACCCGGCCCCCTGAACCCCAAAGCTCTCCAAATTTGGAGGGCTTAAAGGGAATAGTCCAAAGAAGTGACCCACAATTTTTGGTGCCCCTAGGATGCAGGGGAGCCATTTTATAGAGTAACTAATTGTTTTAACAGTCAAAAAAAGTGTTTCGTTTTGTAACAAAATGCAGTCGGCCATTTCATTTCCTTACTAAACATTTTGTAACCTCACAGAATGATGAAACTGTCATTTTTCATTTTGTGCCCATTTCTAATCCTTAAGCATGTCCTGCCCTAATACAGAACTGCTTTGGCAAGAGGTGCCAAAACTGGCAGAAATTTCTCTTGACTGAACTCAAAAACCTAGATTCCCCGACCCTAGACATCTGAAGGCCCGGGGTAAAACTGGAAAAACTCATGGGGGTGGGTGGGATTTTTTCTGTTTTTTATTTCCTGAAGCCTTTTGGGGTTTTTTTTCCCCAAAATTGGAAAAATTGAAAAAAGGAAACATGATTATGGAGTGTTTATGTGCGTGTACAGCACATGCTTGTGCCAATGCCGCACCCTACTAAATTCATTTGTTCAAACGTGTACTCTTTCTTGCCAGGAGAACTTGCTGATTGATGCCGAGCATAACCTGAAGCTGATAGATTTTGGTCTTTGTGCAAAACCAAGGGTAAGTATGGGCTCACTTTCTTTAAACCTCAATGCTCTTTGGTCACTGTCTCCGCCACAATAAAAAGTGCTGGCTGGAAACCTGTTCCTTAGTATAGTAAGACCCAACGAGAGTATGCCCATTTGAGAAAAATAGAACAGAAGAAGTGACTCTCCAAATCTGCACTCAGTTGAGTCGTCTATTCTCATGCCACAAAGGGTAGACAAGAGGATTTTAGCCATTGACGACTGCCCTGACCCAGGAAAGATGTGTGTTGAACTAAGGGCAAAACCAAGACATGCTTCTACTATGAATGGGAAGGGTCTGTAGTTCCATGGTAAAGAGATGATTTTGCATTGGAAAATCCTATGTTTGGTCCCAGGCATCTCAAGGTAGTGATGCAAAAGATTTGTGCTGGAAGCCATAAGGCAGTGATGGCGAACCTATGGCACGGGTGCCAAAGGTGGCACTTGAAGCCCTTTCTGTGGGCACCTGACATCACCCCTTCATAGCCACCTGTATACAGGTTAAATTACTGTACTGGCACTTTGCAAAAAAAAATAGTGGGTTTTGAATTGCAGTTTGGGCACTCGGTCTCTAAAAGGTTCACCATCACTGCCATAAGGAGTTGATGCCAGTCTGAGTTGATGCCAGTCTGACTTGAGTGTAATGCAGGGTCACAAGTATTTTGCAGTCCTACAAATATGGTTTAATTCTGCATGCTGAAGCAGTGTATTCACTCCTCTGGTTCATACTGAAAGGTTTGATGTGACCTGGTTTTATCCTTGAGCCTTCAGCATAACTGTCACAGAATACAAAACTGAAGTCAAGCAAAGCATGTATGGATAAGAGAATTAACAGTATCTGGGTTTCAACCTATTGTTGACTTTGTGTTAAAAGTCTGGAAATCCAGTCATGGTGTAGAATATTTGAATGGATTTTTAAAGCCTTGTGAGAGCCTTTGGGCCACTTCCTTCCCTTCTTTTTGTGTGTGGGTGTGGGAAGTTGGCATTGGCTTAGCTCTGCCTTCTGTCATTTGCATCCGTTGGAATGGGCTGCTCTTTTACAAGGGAGGCTGGAATTAACTGCTGCCTGTGCAAGGAACAACCAGTCCATCTGCTGTGGTCGCACTGGACTCCTTGGGCCTTGTTTTGTGTGGTGGGACTGACTGGAAGCCAACAGAGAGGTGCCCAAAGTCAGAGCACCCACCTTGTAAAAGCCACAGCATCCAGTGCCATTTTACCCGCTGTCAAGACTGCCTCAGAAGGATGTTTCTTAGCCACTTATCCAGGTCTGTTTTAAATTAAGCCATTAGCAGCCCATTTCCATTCCAGCAGGTCATTATTTTAAAAGCTTATATAACATTAAGCCTTGATGTCTTGATGGTTTTTGCCTCCCTTTCCCCTCTTTTCCTTCTGAGTCATAGGTTTTTAGACCAGGCATGTCCAAACTTCAGCCCTCAAGATATTTTGGACCACAACTCCCAGAATTCTAACCTTAGATTGCCAATGGCAAAGGACTGTGGGAGTTGCTGTCCAAAACATCTTGAGGGCTAAAGTTTGGTCATGCCTGTTTTAGACTGTAAGCCTGAGTTGTTTGGCTTTGTGTGTGTGTGTGTGTGTGTGTGTGTGTGTGTGTGTGTGTGTGTGTGTGTGTGTGTGTGTGTGTGTGTGTGTGTGTGTGTGTGTGTGTTACAGTCATGACTGACTCTTCGTGACCCCATGTCCATGGAGTTTTCTTGGCAGGAATACTGGAGTGGTTTGCCATTTTCTACTCCAGGCGCCTACAGCACCTGGTATTCCCTAGTGGTATCCCATCTTGGCTTTTTAGGAACCTGCAAATTGTACTATGGATAATATTAAATTCAATTTAGTAGTTCTAGCACTTAGGGCTGAACTTTGTTGCTATTATCTTAGAAGTTGAGTCATGGCAACTGGACTTCTTTTCTTGAGAAGTTCAAACATTTCATTGCTTATCCAAACAGCTTCGTCAGTATGAGGAAAGCTAGTTGTGGGTCCTCCATTTTATAGTTCACTTTGACCTCATGTCACCCCAGTCTGAAATAGGCTCATAAGATAAACAACAGCCTGAATAGGCTCCTTAGATGGACAATAGTCTTAATAGGCCATTAGGTAAACAATGGCCTAAGGTGCTGAAACCCATAAAGTATGGGTCCTTAGCTATGGCCTTGGTGGTGGAGGTGTGAAATATTTTTTTATGTCTGGGCACAGACAAATGCTCCTTGCCCTCTAAAGATGCTGGCCACAGAGTCTGGCAAAACGTCAGGCAGAAAAACTTCCAGGACATGGCCAAACTGTCCAAAAAACTCACAGCAGCTGTCTGGATGTTGTTCAAATCACTGCCTGATATGTAGCACATAGACTGTACCTGAGCCTCCTCCCCACCTCACATGAATGTCTTCCCTGACCCCTCTTTCAAACCACCTATCTTCTCTGTCTAATATGTGTACATCCCCATCTTTGTTTAATGGCTATTTAGTTTCTTCAATGTAGAGGTCTGTACATTCCCCACTGCACTGGACCGCGTATATTATATTGCTCCTTTTGTGTTTTGGTGTTTGGTCTTTTGGGTGGATGAGTCTCTGCCTTAGTGTGTTTGTTGGCTTGAAATAAACAGGGATGTGGTGTTTGCCAAAAATCCTTTTAAGCTTTTCAGACATTCCAGCCATGTAGGGAATGACCAAGTTCTTCCGTCAGGTCTGGGTCTCAGGCACACTGTTCTTCTGGGTCGGGACACTGCTTTGTTGAAGGCCCACTTTGGATATCCACAGGCCTTAAATGCTGCCTTCAGGTGCCTGTCTTCATTCTTTTTGGCATCTGTGGAGGTGGGGATGCTCTCTGCTCTGTGGTTTAGGGTCCTGATGACTCCTAATTAATGGAGGACTCACAACTAGCTTTCTCAGACTGACAAAGCTGTTTGGATGAGCAGCAAAATGTTTCAGTCTTTCAAGAAAAGGAGTCCTGTTGCCATGACTCAACTTCCAGATAAACTCACCTGGATGACTGAAAATCTTCACAGACATTGTTTGCTATTCAAACATTTGTTACTTCTAGAGTCCAGTTGGCAATGGGCCCAACTTATTCTCTCTCTCTCTCTCTCTCTCTCTCTCTCTCTGAGAGAGAGAATGAGAGAGGGAGAGGGAGGGAGTAGGACAACTAAAAGGCTGAAGACAAACGTGTTAATGTGATTATAGTAGACTAAAGAGGTAGCCCTCATCTCATAACAGATCAGGTGTTTGAACTGACCTTGGCTGCTGAATTCTTAACTACTTGCAAGGCAAACATGCTTGTTGCAGATGAGGCTCACTGTGTTTCTTCTTGCTCTAGGGTGGCCTGGATTACCATCTTAGCACATGTTGTGGAAGTCCAGCGTACGCAGCACCCGAGTTAATTCAGGGCAAAATGTACATTGGCTCAGAGGTACTGGAGTACTTTCCTTTACACTTATTCCTGTAAGCATCTTGGCTCAACTCTTGCATCTACCGTTTCCCCAGAGGCCCCTCAAAAACACAATGACTAGCCTTCACAAGGCTACAAGGCAGGCAACGTTGCTTCTGTTCAGTCTTGGGATAGGAAGGACGTTGTTGAGAGTCCAGTGGTATTCTTTGTCTTCATTATGCAGGAGAGCATTTGCCAAACCTTCACCTTGAAACCGAATAGTGGCCATGGGGAGGTTTGAAAATGACTAAGGAGGCCTGTTGGTGGTGCATTGTATCTGGTATAATACTGTACTCCCTTTCTTGAAAAAGGGCAATCCTATTATTGGCTTGGAAAAGTTCCTTTTTGGATGGCAGAGCTCCCAACGAGTGTGGCCATTGATACTGATGCTGGGGGTTACAGTTCTGTACCATCACCCCATGCCAGCTCTGGTTTAATGTGAGATGTAACTGTCATGTAATTTGGCCATGGAAAAACAACACCACCAAACACCTGGGAAGTTTTCTTCCAAAGTTTCTGTCATGTTGGCTGTGAAGACATCCTTTCCTTCTCAACAAGCATGAGGGTACTCATGAAAAATACAACTAACACAGGACGAGAGAAGATTCATAAGGAGGCTGTTGGGGGGGATATCTACCCCACTCTCCAATCCCAAGGCCCATCTCGCACTTACCTACAAGTGTTGGCACACCCATCAAGGGTGAGGATGGCATCAAAACTGCCCCAGGCCAACAATTCCGGATAGTTGACTGTTGGTGGCTAGCGCTCACCAAAGGACTTTCTGCAGGCTCGTCAGCATGCATTGGATTTAAGTGGGACATTGTGTGTGTAAAGCTGCCAATGTATGATATTTTCCAGCATTTGATTTTCTTTTCCATCCCAGGCAGATATTTGGAGCATGGGAGTGCTCTTGTATGCTCTCCTCTGTGGATTTCTACCATTTGATGATGATAATGTTATGGCACTCTACAAGAAAATAGTGGTATGTATGCATCCTAGCCTCGATCTGAGAGTTTATGTCAACCTTCAGGACTTTATGTTTTAGTGGGACTACTCAAGGAGCTTTCACAGACATGGGTCTTCCAAGGAATGAATTACCCTGTGCTCTCTGTTCGGATTTTTTCCAAGCCTGTTGTTTTAATGGAAAGCCTAAGTGTATTGTTTGAAAACCTAGCATTAAGCAAGGAAACCTCTTAGAAGTCAAAATCCTTGTCTGTCTCCACCCCCAAACCCAATCTTCTCTGTTCAGCGGTAGTCAAGTCGTGGCACTTTCTTAGCAGGAGGTCATCAAAGATCTCTCGCTTTGCCTCCTGCAGCCTTGAAGGAAATCTGTTAAAGGTGCCCATGCATGACAACAGCCTGGCCTGGCAAGTTCAGTGCGCGCAAGTACTCATGCGGTTGTAAGCATCCACATAATTTAATCTGCCCAGGACAATTTCCTCTTTTGCACCCTGGCCAGGTGTGTAATTCCTGTTTTTCTGCTGGAATGCCTCATTCTCTGGATGATGATTTTATTTTCTGGCCACATCAACCGAGTGAAATGAAGGATACCGGCCTCCTGTAGAGTGGAAAACTTGGTTATTGTCTAGAGGCATTATTTTTCAACCCAGCTTGTGTTCCTCCTTTGGGTTGCTTCCTTGCTTGCTACAGTAAAATTCTAGGAAACATTGTAGTAAGATGCTGAACATGACATTATTCCACTTTGGATTGATCATGTAATAGACCTCTAGTGTGATGAAACTTGTTTTTGTTTTTTTGTGGAGAGCCGATCTAAAGATGTTCTGATCAGCACTTTAAAAATATTTATTTATTAGACTTTTATATTGTGCATCTAACCAAAGGGCTACTCTGGGCAGTTTACAACATAACGAAATAGGAATTAGAAACAATAAACAATAACAAATAAAGTGCAAATTAATCAACCTTAATTTAAACATACAACCATAAAAATAAAATACCTTTAGGCAATTTCACTATTAACAAAGTAAGATTATGGTGTGAAAATAAAACCAAATTATAACAAGAGGATAAGATTTTCAGGTTTTTGAAGGACAAAGACTTAAGGTTCCAGGAGACCTATCCCAAAGAGCCAAGTTTTTAACTGCCTTTTGAAGATGTTAAGTGTGTGTGTGGGGGGGGGGGGAGGACATCAAGCGTTGATCTGGGGGCAGTTGATTCCATATTCCATTTTTAAAAAACAAAATTTCTGGTTTTGGCAGCTGTTCTAAGCCATGGAAATTGTCTTTAAGTTCTGTACAAAGAGAATCCAGAAGACAGAAACCATGAAACATCTGGAAGGATGTTTATGAATTTTGACCATGAAAAACAACCCTGTAATCAAAGGCATTATGCATATGAAAAACTAAATGATGGGAAATGAAGTTTTACTGTCAGGAGGCATGCTTCTAAACATTAAGAGACTAATAGCTGGAGTGTAAGAATAAAGCAACATTCTGCCTGCACAAATTACATGCGCAAAGACTTACTATAATTCATATCCCCTTGGATGCTAATTAAGAATCCAGAGTTCTCCCAACACAGAGAGAACATACATTGTGAACATTGTAGTAAAAGATTCTGTTCCAACTTCAAGAACTGTTGCACTGAGTCCCATATTCAGACATCTAAGTTGGCTAAACTTTAAAAAAACAAGAATCGTAAACCACCAAGAAACAACAGTTTAAAGATCTTTGCTTTTGAAATGCAGTCCTCATCTGCTTCTGAGCATGAATTTGGCGGGCATTCTAGTTTTTCCACGTGGTGATCTAGATGCCCTCAAAACTCATGTCCCTGTAAAATGATAATATAGTGATGCCTTGAATTACAAAATTGTTCGGTTCCAACGGATTTCTCAAAATTCAATATTTTCATAGTTCAAAACACGGTTTCATAGTTCAAAACACGGTTTCATAGTTCAAAACACTGGGTTTGGGAGGGAAACCCTCAATCAACTGGCTGTCGGCAGTGGTTTTGACAGCTCCACAGCCAGGGTGCTTTTTGCATGATATGAGTGGGTCTTTTAAAAGTTGATCCTTGCACCTCTGAATGGGGGAGGGGGGAAGCAGGTGAGAGATGACTCCACCACTTGCCTGCTCCCCAACCCTGGGTTGGTGCTGCAAGGATCTGCTTTTAATAGACCTGCACATCATACAAATAGCAGGCTGTGTGCATGGGGTGTTTTACAAGTGATCAAATTTCGGATCTCCTTTTAAAACGCTGACATGTGCCATGCAAAGAGCAGGCTGCGTGCAAGGGGTCGTTCTGAAAACACCTGCGCACACAGCCCTCTTTGCATGGCATGCACCTGTGTTTTAAAAGCAGATCCTTGCCACTCCAAGCCCAGCAGTCGGGGCAGCCAGGATTAGCAGGTAGGTAGCGGAGCTCTGAAGGCACAGACCCCTGCTGCCCACCTGCTTTCTTGGTGCAATGTATTTGAATTATGAAGGCAGCCAGGTGATTTTGACAGCTCTGCAGCCTGGCGGATTTTCCTCCATAATTCAAATTCTTTGCAGTTCAAGGCATTCGTAATTCAAGGCATCACTCTCCTGTTTGATCCACAGAGGCAAACCTTCAATAGTCCTGTATCAAAATGAAAGCTATAAAGCTGCTTCAAGACAGCTTTCATTACCTTAGTGCCCTCCAGATGTGTTGAATTTCAACTCTCCTTGATGATAACCATAGACCTTTCATGGTTCTAATTTTAAAGCAATGTGTATATTTGATTACCCTTCCCTGTTATCTCAGCAATGACTCGGGATTTTAAAAGTCCTACTTTGTCAGCATCTTGATGTCATAAACGTTGACATAAATATGTTATGAATACTGATGTCCATGTGTTAAGCAGCCCTTCACTCAGTGCCCTGTAATGGACACAGTTGGTTTCAGTGGGCAAAATCCTCTTGTTTAGCATAGTAAATCCCACTGGAGAAGGTCCACTAAAACAATGATAATATGACCAGTCAACTCCCCACTAAGTTCTGTTGATTCAAATGAGCCTAAATATGACTTGCTTGTTGTGTTGTTGCTCATAATGAAGTTCCAGTTGGCTGTCATTTTGTAATGCTTCATCATCATATATATCACTTTTAAACCTTGAGGATCAAAGTGTTAGATTTATGTATTTTGAAGCACATGTGTTCTTTATTCTGTTTTCAGTAGCCTTGGAGACAAAAAGGTTACAATGTATTCTCGAAGGCTTTCACAGCCGGGATCCGATAGTTGTGAGTTTTTCAGGCTGTTTGGCCGTGTTCTGGAAGTTTTTCTTCCTGACGTTTCTCCAGACTCTGTGGCTGGCATCTTCAAAGGGCAAGGAGCTGGGGGAACTAGGAGTTCTCTCTGTGCGCTGGAGTTGCTCTATATACCCCAGAGCACAGAGAGAACTCCTGGTTCCCTGAGCAACTTGCCCTCTGAAGACGGCGGCCACAGAGTCTGGTGAAACGTCAGGAAGAAAAACTTCCAGAACACGGCCAAACAGCCTGAGAAACTCACAACTATCATAAAAAGATTACACATTTTGGCCAAGTCAATGATCCAGCTTCAGATTGGACTGTTCGTATTTGCCTTTCTTAATACTGAGCATTACAGTGGCTCACCAGTAAAAGACTTTCAAATGAAAACAATATTATCTCCGGTAAAATTATATGGTAAGGTGCAGTAAGAATGAAGATGTCAAATTGTCTCAAAAGTTTTAATAAAGGACTACAGTTTGGTTAATATTAATACTGAACAAGGCAGGGGAATCATGCCTTTCTTGTCACTCAGAGCTCTCTTTCAGTTGGCCCCATTAAAAGTGATAGAAATAACGTGAATAATCAAAAGGCGTGCAGCGTCAAATGTCCACAGAATTAATGTCTACGTTGGCTGTGTGCTCTGATGTAGTATTTGCTTATGTGCCCTGTTAAGTGTTACTTTGGCTAGTAACATTGTCTCCCAGTGTTTACAAGGTGGAAAATGTTTGAAAACGGACCATGGACACAAGAAAAAAGACAAACGGATTTTAGATAAAATAAAACTGCACTTAAGTAGGGCTATTGTACTTTGTATCACGATAAATCAAGGCTCACTGGAAGTGATAACAAGGCATACTGCTTATGTACTGTCTCGTAGCACTTAAAGCACTCTCTGGATGGTTTACAAGTAATTATTCAGGCTACGTATTGCCTCCTGTCCCCATAACCTGACTAATCATTTTACTGACGTCAGAAGGATGGAAGGCTGATTGAACTTTACTTTTTAAACTTTATTGGCAATTTATATACTGCCAGCTTGTATAAACAACTTTAGGTGATGCAACCTTGAGCCATCTACCTGGGATTGAATCCCAGGTTGTGAACAGGGTTTTGGCTTTGTATAGCAGTTTAACCAAAGAAAAATCGAACTCTGTAGGAAAATAGGAACTCCTGGCATAAGATGGGTGGGCTCAGTAAAGGAAGGCATGAACTTTAGTTTGGAAGATTTGAGGCGGGTTATTAATGAGGGAACCCTTTGGATGTGTTTAGTTCATTGGGCATCCTATGCTATCAAATTGGAACACAACAGGTAGTGGATGAAAAGGACGATGACACTAATATCACTCATGTTCTGTGATTCCATTTTAAAGATGAGAGGTTTCATGCTTTGGACTTGAATCTTCCACTATTTTGACACCTGTTTCAGTCCATTCAATGTACCGAGCTTGCCTGCTGCTGATCAAGCTCTTGTTGATGCCGACTTTGGAAACATAGCATAGAAAGTAACAGACTTTGTCTCTGAGCTATTGGTGTGTAACCCATTGGACAAAAGAATGACTGTTCTAAGTTTTACTAATTCAACAAAGTACAGTAATATTAAAACTGCTTTCTCTACAGAGAGGGAAATATGACATTCCAAAATGGCTCTCACCTGGCAGTGTATTGCTACTAAACCAGATGCTGCAGGTAAGGTTCTAAAGAAATGTCCAACAAAATCATATAAATAAGAGCACAATAGCATGCTAGGCTGACATCTTTCTTTCCCGCTTCTACAAATAACCTCCTTGTAGCTGTCCAGATGTTAGGCTGCCACTCCTATCCTAATGCTTACGAAGGCTGGAAGGTACTATCCAACAACATCTGGAAAACTGCATGTCCCCTGCCTTTGATGATCTCCTTGTAGCAATCATGCTTGTTTTTATAGTGTTTTTATTATTTAACAATTTAGATTGATATTGTTTTTAAAGGTTTTTTTGGTTATCTTTAATATTTTAAATATTTCAATGTATATCTATTTGGATTTTAATTTGTTAATTGTATTTGAATTAGTACTGTAAGCCGCCTTGGGTCCCTTTGGGGAGAAAGGTGGTATAGAAATAAAGTCCCTTTGGTGATGGTGATGAGAAATTATCATGATAATCATCTTCTTGACATTTATATCTGAAAATTATTAGTCCATTTGCTTTTATCAGATACTTTTGTTCTTTATACTTTTCTGTAACACATGAGATATACTACCTCTAAAGATAGAAGTTCCATTCTGCTATCAGTAAGCCTGTCTCCTGCAGAGATGTCTAGGCTTGTTTTTGTAATCTTACAATTTTGTCATCAAGAAAAAATATCTGGAGATTCTGAACTATGTTGTTTCAGCAGGTTCTTGCTAAGTTTCTCTTGCTTTTCTCCTTCCTTTCTGATCCTTTAAGAAGTCTAGACTTCCTAAAAAAAAATCAAAGAGAGCTTGATTGTAGGGTTTGCAGGTTACTCATTGTGATGAGTAAACTGGTGAAATGTCTTGATCTGTAAACTGCTCGGAAAGAATGCTTTTCTTACTTAAGAGAGTGACAAAATAATGAATTTGCTTTCTGGAACTAGAGCTCTGGGGATTGCTTAGTTCCACCAGCCTGTGTAGTTAAAGAATCCAGTGACCTCAAGGACAGAACTTGAGAAATGTACTGTAAACTTGCTTGTCAGCTTAAAACTAGGCAGCTTCCTGTTTATGAAATGGTAAAAAACAGGCGATCCATTATTTATTTGTTTGTTTGTTTATTTGTTTATATGTCACCCACTACCCAAAGGTTTATTTCTAGTAACTATTTCTTGAGGTGCCGTTTTCTCATTCTCCACTAGATGGACCCAAAGAAGCGGATTACGGTTAAGCATCTCTTAAATCACCCTTGGCTCATGCACGGCTACACCTTTGCCGTCCAGTGGCAAAGCAAATACCCTGTGAGTAGATCATGCCATAACGGAGCAGGTATGAATGAACACATATGAATCAGCTTCAACCTAGGCTGACCTGGGGATGGCTAACACCTTCTCACAATGAGAGCATATCACAAAAGGTGTGTTCTCGCTGTTTTGGAAATGGTTTAAATTAAGAGCTCAGCCCTTTGAAAGATGGTAAGAGGCACTGTGGGGCTCTTCCCCAACGGAGCCAGCTGCCAAGTCTTATGTGTCTTGCCTGCTCCATCACTATTCTGAGTCTCCTTTGGATTGCAACCCTAGGGCAGGCTGCTCTGTTATTTTGTACCTAGCTTACATTGTAACTTAATAATGGCAAATAATGTATGCAATGTATTTGATACAGATGCAAAATATTAGCCAAACCCAATTATCTAATGATACTAACTGGGATAATCATCATCAACTTAAGACTTCAGAGTTATTTTTGTTTGTACTGACTGGCAGAAAGTCTTTGGGGCCTCAGATGTATGGAACCCGGTAGCCCTTTGCATTCAATATCCACTTCCTTAATAAGCAATCTCCTTTCAATTTGTTTGGAAAAGTAGAATGTAAAAACATCTGGTCAGATGTTTCTAGAATGAGGCCCTTGAGCTGAGGGTACAGTTAGCAGTCGACTCATCTGAAAAATCGACTAGCATTTGGAGGGTGTCCAGGAACAGGAAGTGACCATTTTGTCCATAGAGTGTCACTGTTTCTCTACGCTGTAACATGTTAGCCTTATTTGTGCCAGGCTGCCTGTATTCAAACAGATCTTGTTTACATTTACTTTCTGACTCCTAAAGGAAGAGTGTGCTATAGCACTAGGAGTGAGAGCAGATAAGCCAGAATTGCATCTTCAATCCAGAAACTGGTGCTAGTAACAGACATAGGAGAGCGGAGGGTTACTAACTCCTGACAGTCAAACCTTGACTTGTGTGCTGAATATTAGAGGGTGAATGAGTCAAGCCAGGCAACAAAAGGCCAGAACCTGAGAATGGGATTCACACAGGGAATGTGACTGTGTTTGGGCATGGAGAAGCAAATGTTTTGTTCTTGGGCTTTCTTCTTTGCCCTTTGTTTGTACTTTTTTATTTATTTATTTATTTATCTATTTATTTATTTATTAGATTTTTATAATGCCCATCTAGCAAACCAGCTGCTCAAGGTGGTTTGCAACACAGTATAAACTAGACAAATATAAAATCAAGCAACTGCCAACAAAAGCTATAAATAACTAGAACTACTACACAGCAGAACCAACAGTGGTAAAACGGCAATGAGGCCTTCTAACTGTTAATTCTTTCTTCTAGTTCTTTCCTCCTCTCTCCCATTAACCGAGGGCTTCCCCAAACATCTCTTTAAAAAGCTCCAGTTTTAGGAGCTTCTTAGAAGTCTGAAGAGAGGGCGAGCCTGGCATATTTCCTGTGGGAAGGCCTTCCAAGCAGAGGGCAGCATTGCAGAGAAAGCCTTGTGGATGCCATATGGGCTTTTCTTGGTATTAACATGTGCAGGCACGAGGTTTGAGAAAACCAAATAAGATGGATAGCATTATATGGGGGCTTACTTCTGAAAGACACACTTGGGATTTCTAATGTGTGGAGATGGTAGAAGAGTCCATCTGACATCAAAATCTTTTCCTTGCCACTATGTTCTGTATACTGGGTGTTTAAACGTGGAGTTCTCTCCTTTCCTCCTGGTCTTCTCAATTCTGTATTAAGCATCTTAAGTACTGTTATATAACTAGGGTCTGCATCATCCAGGGCAAACATGAATTCTGTGCGCACACACTTGGCGGTGGGCATGGGATAGTGCAAAGTACAAATACTATTTGTCATTTTGGCAGAGGGTGTGTGTGCAGGCTGGGGCTCGTACTGCACTTGGCTCCCCTGAGTGTTACCCATTAATGCATAAGACCACTAACAATTCAAACAATCTTTACACAGTCCTATATGTGGTTATGATTATCTCAGTTATGAATATCAAGGTGCATTTTGTAAACTAGGGTTCAGATTGCGAGCTCATGTAGCTATAGATTTCTTTAAACAAGCATATTTTAAGGTAAAGGGTTCAGAAGGAATCTAATTTAAAAGTATGTCAAGTTATGAGATGTAAAAATATGCAAAATCCACACTGTAGAAGATGCAACAATTACAAAGATATAACTGCAAATATCAAGGGTTTAACTCCATTATTGACACACACACACACACATATAATATATATTCTTTGTTTAGCCTGGCCATCTTGATGAAGACTGCATAACGGAACTTTCTGTGTTTCATAAATGTAGCAGAGAAAGGATGGCAGATGTCATTTCAGAGGTAATATTTGATTTTAATAATTATTATTGAATGAGCCAAGTGGGCTAAAATCTACTTGTTCACAGAGGTCAAGGTAAATCCTGCACACTGTATCTCAAAGCTAACATCTCTATTTTAGAGCTTATTTAAATTTTCACATCCATGCGCTAGTATTAGAATCATGTTCTGAGGAGCTTTCAGGCATATGTAGAATGGCTCCTGTGGCCATGATTACATTCATGATGTTGGTACTTTAGAGGGCGCTCTTCTCAGGCAGGTGCTGGCCAAGCCCGCTCATTCAGAAACATCAGTGGGTGTCTTCTTAGCACAGTATTCTTTCAGAGGCCAGAGATCTTCTGTGCTTGTACTGGTGAAGATGAATAGCACTCAAAGCCATCTTTCCAGCAAGTCTTTCTCCTTACCAAAATTTGGAAAGGGGAATTTTTCTGGACTACATGTCCCAGAAAGCTTGGGCGTCCTTGGAAGATCTAGATCAGAACTGTAACTTTTCCTAGCATTGGTCATTAATGATCCCACCTTGGAGTTCTGATGTAGTTCTGTGGAGCCACAAGTTAGAAACAAGTGACTTTAAGCAGGCATGTCCAAACTTCAGCCCTCCAGATGTTTTGGACCACAGCTCCCACAGTCCTTTGCCATTGGAAATACAGGCTTGGGATTCTGGGAGTTGTGGTCCAAAACATCAGGAGGGCTGGAGTTTGGACGTGCCTGACTTTAGGGAAGAGTCTGTTGCAGGTATAATATACGTGGTCAGTATATCTCCCCAGTGGCGCACAGAATTCACTGTGTTTCACGTACCTTCAAAAGACTGCAAATCTAAAATTTTACTGCTCAGGCTACATCTTCATGGCAATCAGCTGCTTATTTCATGGTAAGAATTTGCATATTTCATGGCACATTGACTCGAAAAGTACAGACTGTTTAACAATTATAACATTAATGCAGCCGAGGGTTGAAGCAGAATGTGAATTTCACAGAAATCTGGGATTGTAAAGTAAGAAGGGGAAGGATTAGTGGATTTTTGCTTCCAAGTTGCTAAAACAGTTGGGAACAGAGGGGCAAAATGGACATTTGAGTTTGAGGGTCAATGTTACCTAAAGGCAAAAAAAAAAAAACGATATGTACAAATTCTTGCATTTGAACGTTAACAGGAGGTCTGCACAATGATAAGACCACTTTTTAGTTTTTTTTTTTTGTTTTATTCAGGCTGTTTGTTCAAAGCTCTGAATTTTCTTTCACTACAATGGGACAAAATAAAACCCCAGCTACAGGGCTTTGAAACTGCAAGTAGTCAAGAATCCTTGACTGATGATTTTCTGCTATTTTTTTAACTCTAAGAAGAACAGAGTATCTTTATATCTGACGTTATAAGATTTCTGCCAGTTCCATGCCATGCAGTATTGTATTAAAATACCAGCCTTCTTGGTGGCAGTTTTTGGTAAAATGTTTGAACTGACCCTTAATACTTTTCCCCAGCTTTCTTTGGTAAAGTGCCTGATCCATAGTTAAGAATTTGGTTTCCAGAGACAGGCGTTATCCTTTGACAACATTGGGTAGTTGCAGGTGGGACAACATGACTTCTGTGCAAAACCCTTTGGATGGAAAGCAGGGCTGTGGAGTCGGTAGATAAATGTTTCGGTTCCGACTCCGACTCCTAAGATTTTTTTGTACTTCCGACTCCGACTCCTCTGTATTACTATGCAAATTTATTTACTATTTATTTATTTACATAAAGTAAATATTTACATATTTACTTAATCCCTTATCAGTGAGAGGCTAGGTTACCCATGGGCGCTGCGTTACAGCAGAACACAACACTATGGAAAGTATAAGTATTACCGCTCCTAACTGTGCGTTGCGTGCCATATAGTGAAGCACATGAAAAGCATGCTTCTTCACAGTCACTTAACATGTTCATTTTGCGGTTACGTGAGACACTGCGTGCATTGGTCTTTATTCTTACAGTAGAGAAGTCATTAATTATAACTTTTTGTGAATTGGGACATTTAAACTTGCTTTTTAAAAATTCCAATCTAAATTTAGTAGGAGTCGGAGTCGGTGCATTGTTTGCTGACTCTGACCGACTCCAGGTACCCAAAATCTCCTCCGACTCCTCGACTCTGACTTCGACTCCGACTCCACAGCCCTGCTGGAAAGGATCATTCTTATTTTTTTGTAATAAATCAGAATTTGGAACTTAATTTCTTCCTAAGTCACGGGATATAAAGTATGTATCTGGCTCCTTTAACTTAAAGGGGGGGGATCTTGAATGGAGTCTGTTTCAGTTTCTTTAAGGTTGCTAGAATTGCAAGGGGGTCTCTCTTTTCCACTTCCAAGGAAGTAACCAAAGTCTGTTTTTCATTCTTAGTGGAAATATGATCACATTTCTGCAACGTACCTTTTACTTGAATCCAAGAAGTCTCGTGGCAAGCCTGTTCGTCTGAGGGCTCCTTCAACGGGAGAATGTGCTAGCTTCACTCCCAGAGAACGGAAGGTGCGTTCTCCAGCTTTGTTACTTGCAGGGAATTCCAGCAATCAGGCACAGTGAAGAGAGAAGCATAATGTGTCTTGGGTCATAGGAAACATTTTTTTTGCCATATTGTAGATTGCAATGAATGCTACTTTGAATTAGGAAGCACTAAGGCAGGGGTTCCCAAACTATGTGCCATGGCACCACATTGCACCACCCTGCTCAGCCAGGGATGCTGCTGGAAAAGGGAGGGAATGTAGAGCTAGGAACGGGATGGAGAAGCTGTTCTTCGCTCTACATCCAATAGGAAGTAGAAGATGTGTGCCTTCCTCTCCTTTCTCCATCCTTATGGACTGATGGAGACACTCGATAGGTGACCTTGTGAGATTTGCATGCTCAGTTTGCCTCTGCCATCACCTAGCCACCCTTGTGCTCCATCCTTCCTAGCCGACTCAATCCTTCAGTTAATCCATAATGATAGGATGGGAAACATCCTGTCACAGATAGCAAAAGGTTCAGTGCTCAGACTGTATAGCTTCGTGCCATATATTAAGCAGGGAGAGAAAGACGGAGACAGAAAAAAGTATCTAAAAAATAAAACTCAAGACATTGCAACTGCATGGCGACCTTATACTATTCCAAGACATGCTCAGAACAAGCAGGGCTTGATTGAAAGTTGATAGGAGTAATTGGGGACCAAAAGAAATGCTGGATCACTTTAGTGAAGCAGGGACGTAGGCCATTCACTAAACTCCCTGTAACCTTTATAAAATGGTAACTCTTGACATCAAACGTGTAGAAAACTGTTTTTTGCTAGTCCACTGGAGGTTTTCAGAGTTAACCAAGCAAAGTTCTGAGCACATTGTTCTAGGACTCGTTCAAAAAAAACTCTTTTGGGACAGATCACAAAGACCATGAGTTATGAAGATGATCCAGACAGTAACGAAACGCCATTTGTGTTTGGATCGATGGAATTTCTCGCCTCTCCGGAAGACTCTCAGCCAGTATTTTGCAATACACCCCAAATCAAACAGGTACTTGCAGTTTCTTAGTCTACAGTGTTTTGAATTGTTGTCCAGAACTTTACTTGGCTCTGCAGTTGTATCCTGCTAAAATGAAAGATTGATTTAACAGCTGCGCCTTTTCCTAAAATGGCTCGGATATGAAGATGCAATGGGAATCTTTGGGGAAGGAGCAGTGCACTCAGGAATGTCTTTGGTCCACTTTTCACCCCAAAACCCATTTAGGGTAGGCTTGGCATGCAGCCGTTTCTGAGCCAGGGACAAAAGGAAATATAGGTCAATGGGAGAGGGCCTGTCATTGCATGCAGAACTGCAGGTGAAATAGCCAACATTTTGACTTTAACCTGGGAAAGACAGGTTCCCTGAAACACTCAACTAGTCATGGAAAGCAGGGACATGAAATCCAAGGTTTCCAAGCTGTTTTTCAACAACAATTCCCAGAATTCAAGAAATGGCCATGCTGGCTGGGCCTGGTGGAAAGTGGAGCCCAACTGCATCCTAAATGACCAGGGAGGAGGTCCTTGCAAGTCATTCTAAACTAAATGCTAAGAAATCACCAGGACCAGATGGCATTCATCCATGAGTTCTCAAGGAACTTAAAGATGAAATTGCTGATGTCCTAGCCAAAAAATATAATTTTCCCCTCAAATCAGGAATTGTGCCTGATGACTGGAAGGTAATGAATGTAGCACCAATCTTCAAAAAAGGATCCAGGGGTGATCCAGAAAATCATCGTCTGGTCAGTTTGACATGTGTCCCATGTAAAGTGATGGAAACCATTCTAAAAGATAAAATTAATAGGCACATAGAAGAGGAGACGCTGCTGAAAGGGAGCCAACATGGCTTCTGCAAGGGCAAATCAAGCCTCACTAATCTGTTGGAATTTTTTGAGAGTGTCAGCAAGCATGTGGATAAGGGAGATCCAGTTGGCATTGTTTATCTGGACTTTCAGAAGGCTTTTGACAAGGTCCTGCATCAAAGACTCTCGAATAAACTTACCAGTCATGGAATCAAGGGACAGGTCTTGTCCTGGATCATCAACTGGCTAAGGAACAGGAAACAGAGGGTAGCACTAAATGGACACTTCTCCAAGTGGATGTAGGTAAAGAGTGGGGTCCCCCAAGGTTCAGTACTGGGACCCCTGCTTTCAACTTCTTCATAAATGATCCAGAAGTCAGAGTAAATAGCAAGGTAGCCAAATTTGCTGATCACATGAAATTAAACAGGGTAATAAAAACAGAGATTGTGAGGAGCTCCAGAGGGATCTCTTGACACTGGGGGAGTGGGCAAACCAGTGGCAAATGAGCTTCAGCATTAGAAAATGCAGAGTGATGCATGTCAGGGCAAAAAATCCCAATTAAATTTATAAACTGATAGGGGTCTGAACTCTGCAACAAACCAGGAAAGGGACCTTGGTGTCCTGGTGGACAGCTCAAGGAAGGTGTCAACCCAGTGTGCAGCAGCAGTGAAAAAAGCAAATTCAATGCTAGGAATCATTAGGAAGGGCAAAGAAAATAAGGCAGCAAGTGTTATTTGGCCTCTTTATAAATCTGTGGTGAGACCCCATCTGGAGTATTGTGTACAGCTCCTGTCACCATACCTACAGAAGGATATTATGGAAATGGAAAAACTACAGAGGAGGGCAACCAGAATGATGAGGGGACTGGAACAGCTTGCCATCTGATGCTGCAATGGCTGGGCCTCTTCACTCTTGAATGACAGTGCCTAAGAAGAGACCTGATTGAAGTTCATAAAATCATACACGGTGTGGACAAAGTAGATAAGGAAAAACTGTTTGCCCTATCGCACAACACTAGAACTAGGGGCCACTCCATGAAACTTTTGGGTGCTAGATCTCAAACAAATAAGACAAAGTACTTTTTCACCCAGAGGATCACTGGTCTGTGGAACTCCCTGCCTGAAGAAGTGGTGACAGCTGTCAGCCTTGACAGCTTTAAGAAAGGATTAGACAAGTTCATGGAGAACAAAGGTATTAATGGTTATCATTATGGATGCCTAAGGACAACCTCCAGGTTGGAGAGAGGCAGGATATCTCTCAATGCCATTTGCAGGGAATCGTAAGCAGGTGAAGACATCTGCTTGGGAATACCCTGAAGCAAACGGTGAGCCACTGTGTGAGACAGAATGCTGGACTGGATGGGCTGTGGCCTGTTCCGGCAAGGATGTTCTTATGTGTCTCCTTCCTCTCGTAGACAGTAATGAACCAACACACCGAGTTACTTTCCCCTGTGTTGCTAAAGAGCATCTAATGCTCTGGCGTTGTAAGTGGACACATTTATAATTAGAGATGGGCTCAAAACGGGAAAAATCAATTTTGTTTTGTGTCTTGTTTGGGGAGGGGGGCTTCGTTTTGCCCACAATTTCACCTACCCCATCGGGTGCGTGGGGGGGGGATTGCCGGCTTTATAAAGTGGTTTCCCATAGGAATGCATTGCTTCAATGCATTCCTATGGGAAAACAAAGTGGAACAAAACAAAATTTTCCATTGTGTTTCGTTTCATTTTTCTTTGAGGGGGCAGTTTGTTTTTTGTTTTGTTAGGGAACGAAATAAAAAATGAAAAATGAAATGAAAAAATGCATTTAGTGCCAATCTCTAGTTATAATCTTGACAGGAGGCTAGATGCATGCAGTTTTCATCTTCCCAAAGGAAGAAAATAAAACTGCAATTAGGCATTGTGTAGATAAATTGAAGAACATGACAGTCCAAAATGGTAGATTTGATCTGAATCAAAAGATGAGACTATTTATTATCAGAGTGCCTAAAGTGACAAGATGATCCTGAGAAAATAATTAAGAAATGCCTTGAGACATCTGTGAAGGAGAGCAGTTTGAGCCTCCGACACTTCTGCCTCTTGTTGCAATAAATGAGTGGTAGTTGAAAAGACTTGTCTCTTGATGGGAGATATCGGATCACATCATGTGAGAATCCTGCCCTCGTGAGCTGTGTTATGTCTTAGGAAAGAGGTTGTCGATAGCTGAGATGTTTTCAAGCACTTGGGGGGGAAACAATATTTTTCTTATCATTTTAAAAAGCCCCAAATGTTCCTGGATGGTGGTGAGTTCACGCCACCCCTGCTTCCTACGCCAAGGAGAGGGGCCTCGAAAAAGCACACCAACAAGGAAAACACGAAGCCGGAGCCCTTGGGGCTGCTTCCTCCTAAGACACCAACCTGGATCCCAAATGAAAAGAGAGTCCTCGCCGCTTCTAACCATGCACTTCCAGATGAAGGTACATAGCATGTAAATGGAAAGCATCTGCTGTTGGAAACTCCCAAGGAGGAGAGTGAGCTGAGACAGGAATTATTTTACACTGGTGCCAAAAAGGCTGTGGGTGTTTTTTTTTTGGGGGGGAGGGAGGTTGGGGCAGGAGCTTGAGGAAGAATTCAGGGCTGACAGTTCATATGAGAGTGAACTCACAGCAACCTCATGATGTGCCAGAGCTCTTGCCTGCGTCTTCAGGATGGGTTGTTTGTACATCTGCTGTCAGAGGAGACCCTAATCTTCCCAAGTTAAGAACAGAAGACCTTATTTCATCCCATCCTTAATTTAATTAATCTTTCTTTCTTGATGGAGGTCTAGCCTTCAGTGAAGAGTGATGGTGGTGCCATAGCCAAGTTCTTGCCTGTTTGTTTGTGCCCTGATAAGTTTTCTCAAGGGACCTTCGCAATTATTCTGAGAGTTCTTTGAAAGCCTTTCCTACAATGCCATTGTCATTGCAGGTGTTGTGTTAAAAGGAATCAAGCACACGCTTCTATTATCCCAAACAATCATGCACACGCTTCTAATTATCCCAAACAATGACCCAAAGAATGTCTTCTTGCAACTGGTTTCCTTTCAGCTGGTTCCTTTCCTTCCACCTTGCTGCCATCTTTTTGTTGCTTCTGCTCCAGAAGCTTCTTTTTTTAAAGGCTTTGGCACCCAGTGTTGGATACAGACCTCCCCTTTTTGTTTTCTATCTTTTTGGTGTTGTTCTCTTCTGCTCTGCCTTGGATCTTTTCTGCTGGAGAATATCCCTCCCCTTCTCTTAATTCCCCACCTGCAGCACTTTCCAGTCTTCAACTTGGTTTCCAACTGAGACCCTTTATTTTCAGTGCCTCCTGCAGGCACAAAGCTTGTTCAGGCCCTGCCAGGCCATTGTGGTGGCTCTTGGTACAGTGAGAGAGAGAGGTCGTTTCAAACTAATTCTCCCCTCCCCCTGCACGTAAGGTAATTTGGGGTGTGGTTATACCTCTGTGAATACACACATTTTGCCAGCAGGCTCATAAGTGAGGGAACCAAAAGTGTTCTGCTTCTATACCGCCCCATACCACTTCAAGTAGTGTCTGGGTGGTTTACAGTTTTAATGACAGTAATGCAGGCTACACATTGCCCCACCACCACCAGCAAGCTGGGTACTCATTTTACCGACCTCGGAAGGATAGAAGGCTGAGTCAACTATGAGCCTGCTACCTGGGATTTAACCACAGGTCATTAGAACAGTTTTACCTGCGGTACAAGCATGTAACCACTGCTCCACGGGATTCCTATGACAAGAAGGCATCCCCCTCCCCACTCAATCTTGGCTGATATTTCTTGCAGAGAGAGATCAAGCTACCAAAGGGACCCCAGTTAAGTTACCAACATCAGCAAAACCGGAAGAACTGGCCGCAGGAGTTATTAGTCCTGAGCGAAGGTAAATGTCTCGTTCCTTTAGATCGTTCCTCTGCTAGTCTGTTTCATGGTCTTGTTCCATGTATTGATGAGGAGAAGCTTTTTTCTTTTTCTTTTTGCTTTCCTTTTTTTTGGCAGTGACCTCTAGATTTGCTCTGTTAACACCTATTTAAAGCCTTTGTTGCACTGGCAAAATACTAAAAGCCTATGAGAAGGAAAATCTTTAACGTAGCACACCACTGGTCTTGGATACTTTCCTGTTTTCTATAAATAAAATTAACTCTCATGGCCCTAGAGAATTGGAGCTTGTATATCGTTCTGTCTCGAAATCCCAAATTATCATTGCACTGCGAGTTCTTCAGCCGTGTCTTTGTTAGTTTACCCTTACAACCCACTGCCGAGACCTTTCACGGATGTCCCTCCAGCTTACGCTTCCCAGCTCCTGAAGGCAATGGTCTGCTTTCCTCTCTTGGAACTCAACAGGTGCCGCTCTGTGGAACTGGACCTCAACCAGGCTCACATGGGAAGTGGCCAAAAGAGGAAAGGCACCAAGATGTTTGGGAGCCTGGAAAGAGGCTTGGATAAAGTCATTACAATGCTTACGCCAAATAAAAGGAAAGGCTCGGCAAAAGATGGTCCAAGGAAACTAAAGGTAGGTATGCAAAGCATTCTTGGATTTCTTCTACAGATGCCTTCTGGGGAAAAGAGGGAGGGCGTACTGTTTGGGTTGCACTGCTCATACCCGGGACCCTTAAATTTATAAAGCTGTTCCTTTGCAAGTAGGGGTGATTTCTCTGTGTGTTTTTTTTTTTTATCAAAGCAAATTCCCTCTTACCTGCAGACCCATGTTGTTTTTCTTTTGAGCAAGCCTGACAACAACTCATGAGTAAGTTTGGCTGAGTCCTTGCAATGTACTTGACTGGGAGCTGCCACTGCATAAGGTTCTGAACACACTCTGTGCATTACAGAGCTGCCTTGTCTTCCAAAATGAAGCTTACCAAGTGTGTGACTTGCCCTAAACAAAATCCCCCCCCAACTAAGTCCTAATACATTTGTGGCTGAAAGACAAAAATTGGACTTTCGCTTGCAAATGTAATTCCAAATTAGGGTCACTTTTTGCAACAATCAGTTTCTGGAATTTGGTGAATGAGATTCGGTTACAGCTGAATGACCTGCATTAGTAAATGGCTCAGGCAACATAGGTTACCTGTTGCAAGCCCCCATAAAAATCCCACACCTACCATGCTTAAGCACTAGTAAGGAAATTGATGTCTATTCTGTGGTGCTTCCAAGGTATTTCATGGCTCAGATTTAAAATTCCAGGCTCTTCAGTACATGTCAAGGGGCAGATTGGCAGAAACATGGTAGTTACAATTGGACTATCCGGATGCTTCCTGTTTGGATAGTAAGGCATGGAATATGTGTTGAGCAGGTTATGATGATCTTAGAGGTGGTAATGAGAACCAAATGCTTGTGGCTTTTGCGCAAAAGCTTGACACTGACACATTAAGCAGAGAGAGCCATGGTTCAGGCCTGAAATGCAGCCATACCTTGTTGATGTATGTCCCAAATCTCACTTGGATCTAAATGACAAAAGGGGTTGCATCAGAATGCAATAGCCAACAGCAACGAGTATCTGCCAGCCCACCCCTGGTTTGTTGCTTAAGCTACATAATAGATGCCCCACAAATAACTCTTAAGACATGTAGAATCTTAACCCATATGGTCTCTAATGCTGACATGGAACAAGGAAGCAGTTTCTTAAAATCTGTATGGGAAATAGTACCTAATAGTCAAGCACTGACTGCTTCAGCCATACGCAAATGTAAATAAAAGGGTATTGTGTTCCTTGAATATTTCTGTAGGCTCATTACAATGTGACCACAACTCACCTGCTAAATCCAGATGAACTGCTGAAGGAAATAATTGCTGTCCTCCCTAGAAAACAAGTGGATTATGTACAGAAAGGGTAAGCTCATGTATTCCTTACTTCTGAATGGCATCTTGGCTACTGATCTTCTGCTGTCTCTCAGGTACAGAAGGGTGAGTTGGATTGCCTTCCAGCTGGTGTTGGATCGCAACTTCTACTCAGCATAGCCAGGGGTGAATAAGGATGGCACAGTTCTGTAGGGAGACGAAGGGCACATGGGCTCCATCCCTGCTCTAACGAAAGCTGTTGCCATTGTTTTGTGCCCTGTATTTAACAACAATATGCTGCCTGAATCAAGCATTCACTCTCTGATGAAGCACTGTACTAGTCTTAGTTGAGTAAACGGCAGGTAGGAGTGGGAGGGAGATTCAGGCATAAAGACGTTCACCGTCTCCTTTTTTTTTATTTTTTTACCTTTTCCACCCGATGCAACTGATTAAATATACTACTGGCCCCCAATGGAAAGCCTGCTGAAAAATTGGCTCTTCACCCATTTTGTCCCCGTCATTGTCTCTCTCGCAACATCTCACGGGTTGTAATTGCCTCAACTAATTCCCCTTTTTCCTTTTGTTTTACACAGCTATAAACTGAAGTGTCAAACACAGTCAGACTTTGGCAAAGTGACAATGCAGTTTGAGCTGGAGGTCTGCCAGCTGAGCAAACCTGAAGTCGTGGGCATCAGGAGGCAGCGGCTGAAGGGTGACGCTTGGGTCTATAAAAGGCTTGTGGAAGACATCCTGTCGACCTGCAAGTTATAATGCCCCACCCTTTTGGAGGAGATGGACAGTTTCACTTTAACCAACCCGCGTTCATTTTAGTTGTCGGAAAGCTTCTATTTAATCTGTCCCAAGGACTAGTAGTTTTTCATTTTTAAACAGACGCTCCTTTGTAAATAAATGTGATCTATTATGACAACATCTACTTTTGCTTTCTCTCTTTTTTATCATGGGGGGGGTTACATATTTGATTTGTCACTCATTACGGATGCTGAAGTTGCCCTGTGAAGGGCAACATTTTAGCATGCTCCCTTCATTTGGAATTGGAAAGAGACGTGCGCTCCAGTTCGAAACTAGTCTATCGATTTAAAAAGGCAAAACTGAATTTGGAACTGCAGCAGCACTTAATGAAATGGTTAAACTGAGCTACTTTCCAACCTTCAAAATATGGTGTTCAATTGCTTTGTTGGCTCCACATGCGTTTAATAAATGCAGAACGTTAAGGTCATCATTGCTGGGCAATAAGCTAATGCTACCTTAAGGTTATTGCATTTCTGAGTGTTGGCCACCAGGTTCTTCAAACAGATTGATTATTGACCATAGGAACTAGTCTGCCTCTGGAAAGCCTTGCAGGGATGGGATATTTATATTGCTATGTATGGGGGAAGAGGGAGACGCACACATGCATAAGACGCTCTTGCTTTCATTTTGGGGTTCTGCAAAGGAATGATTTGATCTAAAGGGAAGAAGGGTACGTAAAAATGTTGGCTTAGGGTTTGTCTCTTCCCCCCATCATTTGACCTTCCTTTCACCTGGTATTTGTCAAATTTCCTGGGAGATTTTCCATCAGATAGCTTTGTGAGGGCTGGTGGGAGAAGCCAATCAGAATGCCAAGGGGAGAGGAGCGGGGGTTTTGAATCTGTAAAAAGGCCAGGATTGATTGGAAATGAGTCAAGTGTTTCCTGGTTTCACTCACAATGTCCTCCAGGGAAAAGAGGCAGCTGCTATAAGTCATTCTCTACCAGCCTAAAAAGAGGGGTGTGGTGGCTCAGTGGACTAAGGCAGTGGTCCCCAACCCCCGGGCTGCGGACCGGTGCTGGTCCGTGGACCGGTTGGCACTGGGGAGGCCGGGGAGGCTCCTCCCCTTTTCCTCCGCCGCCCTCCTCCTCCTCTTCTCTCCCTCGGGCCGGAGACGCCACCCCCCACCGGCCTCCCTCCCCTCCCCCTCCCACTCACCTGCCCGAAGGCCACAGCCGGAGGCAAGCGGCGGCGCAGAGGTGCCCTACCGAGGCAGGCAGCGGCGGCGGCTGTGGGCGCCCCGCCGCCAGCCGCGGAGCCACAGCCGAACCCGGGCGGCTGCCGTGGCCGCCGCCGCCCGCCTCAGTTGGGGCACCTCTGCGCGCTGCTTGCCTCCGGCCGCCGACAGGAGGAGGAGGTGGGGCCCGCCCAGGAGCCCGGGCTCCCCCCCCCCGTGCGCGGGGGAACGCCCCCAGCCGGCAAGCGCCGCCGCCAGCTCCCGTGCCCCCAAGGTACACATGCCAAGCCCCCCACCCCCTCCTCCCCCCCCCCATCCCCCCACCCTCCCCTGCTCCCCCACACCCCCATCTCCCCCTCCCCACCCCCATCCCGGGGCCACGGGAAAATAATCAAACAAATACCGGTCCGTGGAGACAAAAAGGTTGGGGAGCACTGGACTAAGGGACCAAAACTGTAGACTGCAAAGTCGGCAGTTCGGCGGTTCGAATCCTGGGTGCCACGCAGCGGAGCGCGCTCCTGCTGATAACCCCAGCTCCTGCCAACCTAGCAGTTTGAAAGCATGTAAATGCAAGTAGATAAATAGGTACCGCCGTAAAAAAGCGGGAAGGTAAAACTTTCCTTGCACCATGCCGGCCACATGGCCATGGACTTGCACAGCACTGGCTCTTCCGGCTTGAAAACAGAGATGAGCACCGCCCCTAGAGTCGGACATGACTAGCATGCATATGTGGGGGAAACCTTTACCTTTTTACCAGCCTAAAAACCCCTCCATGCTACTAAAGCAGGTGGTGGTGGTGAGGATTAAAGCACCACTCCTTGACTCACCATTGTGTGCCCTTCTTGGTGCAACCATGGAGAGGAGAAGTAGAGAGAGTGGTGGCATAGGAGACCATGAGCGAGCAGCAGGACAGCATGGCTAAACCAACCCTAGAGAAGGATGAGGAGCAATGTGATAACAATAGAGATGATTTAGCCATTGTTCACCAGATGACTTTCCCTTGTAAGTATGGGTCCAGTGTGTTCCCTTGGGATATAACAGAACTCCTGCAGAAAATGACTGAGGAGTGGAGACAAGAAGTTGGTTTGGAAATAACACGGTTGTTAAGCATTCTTTCACTCAGATGCATTCTGCTTTGGAGGCTACAGAGCTTGTGGAATACAAAAGATACTTCCACATTTTGGGAATAGTGGTGGGTTTGTTGTTTGTTTGTTTGTTTGATGTTTGATGTTGTGGATTATACTGTTGCCTTCTTTTGGAGTGGACGGATTCTTTCTTGCTTTGTCTCTGCTTTTTTTTCCAGGGGGAAGGGGTAGTTTGTAGGGTTTTTGAAGGCATTTTTTACTAGCTTCAGAAAATACGAATGGTGGGAAATGAAACAAAATGACCCCCAGAGGACCACTGTACAAAAAATAAAGGAACCCCCCCTGAAAGAGCCAAAAATGAAAGAAAATTTTTTTTGCTATGTGTGTCCCAAGATAATTCATCTTACATACAAAGCAGTGGTAGATGCTCCCCCCCCCATTTAATCTGTTCATTTCTGACTGTCACTGGAGCCAAGAGGCTAGATTACCATGAATTTGGCTTAATATGGACAGGAAGAAGTCTTGCAAAACTGTGGACCATTTTTTCATCCTATTATTAATTTATGGTTCTGTAACTGCATTCTTTTATTGTATCTCCTTTTTGTCTGGCCAATTTGGGGTCTCTCCCCCCCCCTTGCACAACCTTCTAGCGTGAAAAACTGTTTTATTCAAATGTGATGAACCTGATTATCATACCAACCCTTCAGTCCATTTGTAATAAACTGCCAACAACCTTTTATGAACCCTTGATGGTATTAGAAAGCAGTAGATTCTGTGATCTTCCCACCCCCTCCCCGTTTCCTCTTTTAAACTAAAAACAAGCAGGGGATAATTGATTCAAGTTATCTTACACGCTCTGATGTGTGAAATAGGCTCTTCTTTCTTCAGTAAGGTGATGATTTCTTCTTATGCTTAGTATTTCTGGTAGAAAACAAATTACTGTACCACAGAGATAATCTGGAAGGTGATCAAGATGCATCCTTTGTGTTTGCTCCCATGCCCCTCCTCCTGCTCCTATACACAGAACAGCTCTGCTTTCTGGGTTGTCACCTTTCAACTCGAGATTATTTCTGACCCTGGGCATTTATTTTATGTATTTATTTTATTTATTTTAGAGTATTTTTGCCCCACCTTTCTCCTTGGCAAAGGACCCAATGTGGTTTACAGTAATGAGGGATAATATACAGTCCAGTACAATTAGGACATGTTTAAGTATTTGAGAACAAGGAATTGAGGGACATCTTACAGCATTAATAGGCAACATTACATTAAAGTTACACAGTTATAAGTAGTCATAAAGTCTATGTGAACACAGATTCATATCAAATACACATGGTAGTCCATCATTCAGGGAAAGCTTGCCTGAAGAGAAAAGTCTTCGCCTGTTTCTGGAAGGACAACAGAGATGAGGCAGTCCTGGCCTCTAGTGGGAGGGAGTTCCAGAGTCTGGGCGCAGCAGTCGAGAAGGCCCTTTCATATGTTCCCACAAGACAAACCTGTGAGGGTGGTGGGATGGAGAGAAGGGTTTCTCCTGATGTCCTCAACACCCAAGTCAGTTCATACTGTGAGACTCAATCTTTGAAGTAGCTAGGACCCAGGTCATATAGTGCTTTGTAGGTCAAGGACAGCACCTTGAATTGTGCTCAATAGCTGATTACTAGTGGTGCAAAAGTGGTGGCATCTTCAGGAGCTTGTCTGAGGTTGGAAAGGCGTATTTTTCAGGAAGACGGCAAAGACCTTCATCTCTAAAATGCTTGGTGTACTGCATTGTGTCTTTACATTGTGCGGTACAATACAGCCTTCATATCCCCAGGAGAGCCTTCTAACTAGACATGGGCATGACTAGGCGAAATTCTCATTTCCGTTTTCGCTTCTCGTTATCGTTACGTAACGGGTAATGAGAATTACTCCACTCCAACTTGAACTCAAACCGAAAAAGAAAAATTGGGTCTGATTTTCCGTTGTCGTTCATGGCATCGTGGCGATCGCACGATGCCAAGCAGCACAGAAAAAAAAGTTTAAAAAAAAAGCCCTATTCCCGGCCATAAAAGCAGGCGAAAATATGCTTGTCTCAGTGAGGGCACCTACCGAGGGGTGGTTTCTGGGGGGGGGGTCCCGGCCTTCCCCCCCCTCTCTCCTGTCCTGGGCTCCTGGTACCAGGCTGGGGGGGCATCCTCGTCGTCTCCATTTGCCTTGCGGTGGGGGGAATCCAAAATGGTGACCGCAATATTTATTTTTAAATTGTGGTCCAAAAACCCACCAAAGCACCACAGAAACATTTGAAAATTAGGTATTTTAAATGCCTGATTTTTTATAGTAGCAGCAGTGGGTTTTTCTTGCAATAAAATGTCTCAATTGATTTTATTTTATTTTATTTTTATTTTTATTTTTTTACACCTGCGCATGCGCAATGATAGGCTGGCCATGTGATGGGACCATGCAAATTTTTGGACCCATTCCACCAATCGCATGGCCAGGTTTGACTGAGACTTCTGGGTGTGCCAGAGAGAGCATTAAAAGCCCACAAACCCTAACCCTAACCCTAACCCAACCCTAACCCATATGCCAGTACGCTGTCCTTCTTAGTGGGTCAGAGGCACCCAGAGGTGCAGCCCACTAACCCACCCTAACCTTAACCGTAACCCTAACCCTAGCCCTTACCCTAACCCCAACCCTAACCCAGATCCGTACGCAAGTACACTTTCCTTTTTAGTGGGTCCCAGGCACCCAGAGAGGTGCCTCCCACAGCCCACTATCCCCTATCCCATTCCCTAACCTGTACGTCAGTACGCTAGTACGCTCCCCTTCTTAGTGAGTCAAAGTGAGGCCCCCAGAGAGGTGCCTCGCAGAGCCCACTATCCCCTATCCCATTCCCTAACCTGTACGGCAGTATGCTACTATGCGTCCCTTCTTACCGAGTCAGAGGCACCCAGAGAGGTGCCTCTGCCACCCCACCCTAACATAATGTAATGTAAATGTATGGTATGCGGCGGCTCAGCGAAACGCTTCCCTTGTTTCCCTTCTTAGTGGGTCAGACGTCAGAGAAGCACCCAGAGAGGTGCCTCCCAGAGCCCACTTACCCCAACCCAAACCCAAACGACAAACGGAAACGACAAATTTTGAAAATTTCCTCGACAAACGGAAACAAGCCGAAACGGACCCATCCCGACAATCGAAAACTCGAAACATCATTTTTCCTGGTCGTGCCCATCTCTACTTCTAACCTTCCCCCACCACCACCACCACCACCACCACGGTTTATAGAGAACACCACACATTCATCCCACTAGTGGCCTGTTCCGATAACTCCCTATTTAGAAATGTATTTTTCCAGGATTTGACAGCCTGATCTGGAGGAATTACAGTGCTACCTTGGCACAACGTGGTGGAGAAATGAATAAATAAATAGACAAGATGCCAGATACAAAGTGCAGTTGCAAAGCATGCCAGCACTTTACATTCTTCCACCTTGTCAAGCTAAAAAAAAAAGTAAAATGTAATGCAACAATATATTCTAGTAGTTCATTTAATATTATCAAACCTATTACATCATTTTTATCGGACCAAGTAAAAGGAACGGGCACTAAAAAAAACTATAAATCTATCCATGGGATTTGTTTTGCCCCAGATATTTTTCAGTAAGCATGCCTAAAATTTAGAAGTTGCAGGAGAAAAAAGCTCAATACTGTATTTCAGAAAGCTGTTTCAGACAACACATAGGTTTGGGCAGTTTTAGGATATTATCTAGGTATTCTTTACAGAGCAGACCTTGTGCTGTGTTGAAAAGTGTTTCTAAAGGACCTCTTACAATTAGCAATGGTTTACCTTGAGATAACTTTTGGGGAAGGAGTTGTCATTTAAATCTGATTGCCCCACCCTGGTCCAAGGTGTGCAGTTTGTTAGATCAAAGGGTTTCGTCAGCCACAAGATTTCCCTGGGCAGCACTGTTTTCCAGTGATTCCAATCCTTCCTGGGAGGGAGAACCCCAAGGGTGGTGCTGGAGGACTGTGCAAAGGCCTGGAAGACCTTTGCACATTTAAAACTGATGCAAGAACTGCACCTGCTTCTTAAAAGGTCTGATTCGGCCATGGTTATTCATGCCCTCCTTACGGCTCAGACAGATTACCGTAATGCACTGTATGTGGGGCTGTCTTTGGAAATTGTTTTGGAAACTTCCGCAGGTCCAAAATGGCATAGATTGTTAACTGGGATTGACTACAGGAAACATAGAGCTCCCCTGTTACAGCAGCTGCACCGGCTGCCGATCTGTTTCCGGATGCAATTCAAACTCTAACCTATAATGACCTAAATGGCTTGGGTTCAAACTATCTAAAAGACTGCATATCCTTCTGTGAGCTTTCCTAGCTATTCAGATCATCAGGGAAGGCCTTGCTCTCAGTCCCACGCCCTCACAGATAAAGTGGTAGGTGGACATGGATGAGGGCCTTTTCACCATTGTTGTCCTTCTCCAAGCACACCAAAACCTCTCTCTTCTGGCAGTCTTCTCCTTAGTGACTGGTTGTCTGAGAGGGGTTTTTCAAGTTGGAATGTTTTCCTCTGTTGCTTTTAAATGTGTTTTTAGTATTGCTTTTATTTACTGTTCACTATCATACTTATTGTATTTTTCCTATCTATAAGATGCCCCCATGTATAAGACGACCCTCACTTTTCCAACCCAAAATCACAGTTTTGCAACAACACTGTTCTCTCTCCAGCTTACTTCCATGTATTAGACAACCCTCAATTTTTACTCTAACAATTTTAGCCAAAATATAGTATTATTCATGGAAAATACTGTATCACTTTTAGAGGATACCTTCGTAACCCAGCTTTCTGAGAGATCTGGAGCACGCATCCAGGAATGTAACCTGGCTACATGCTCTACATGCAGATTCCTTTAAGAAGTCTGGGTGACATTCCTTTCGCTCAAACGTAGTGATGAGGATAAAGAAAATAATGAATTTGCACTTACTGAATGCGACACAAGAAGGGGATCGATCATAACCATTGGAGATGCTCTGTTTTGTATGACAAGACAAATAAATTTATTGATTAGTCCTATGACCATATCAACCAATAACAACACAGAATATAAAATACATCGAAGTACATGCAACACCATCCAATAGGGTACCCTACAATACAGATTCAGAATACAGTGGAACCTTGACTTACGTCATTAATCCGTTCCAGTGGTCTACACTTAAGTCAAACATGACTTAAGTCAAACGAATGTTTCCCATAAAAAGTAATGGGAAAGCGGATTAATCCATTCTAGATGATGAAAAAGACCCCCCGAAAACAGCAATTTAACACAAATTTGACTGGGATAGGAGATTCCTTCTGGGGATGTAAATGAAATGTCTCTTCAAAGAGAGGAGGCGGCAGTGGAATTATAGTCCACAAGTTATATGCCTCCACTTTTTAATGTTCATAGCAACAATGTCTAACATTTAAGTTTTACTGATTTTTAACCTGACGTTCCAAGTTCTGAACAACTCTATGCTTACCATTAGAGTCCCACAACTTTACAGCTCCCCAACTAAAATGCTTCCATTGTGGACCAGACTTCTGCAGCCAGATTTTTTACAAGACTGAGCCGACTGTCTAACCAGCGAGGCCAGCCCCGAGCTCCCGGCCCTTCTTCTCCTCCAGCAGCAGCGGAGGTTTCGATGAGGCCGAGGACCAGCTCCAGGTGCTCTGAGCTGGCCTTGCCGAAGCCGCCGCTGCCGGAGGAGGGGAAGAAGGCAGGAGCAGTTTGGAGGCGGCAGTCGCGATGCTGGGTTGTGACTGCCGCCCGATTCCGGTGCCTTGCGCCAGGGCTCCGAGATGTAAGTCAAAGCCTGCGACTCAAGTCAAACAGGCCCCTTCTTGATGCAAGTCAAATATGATGTAAGTCAAGCAGTATGTAAGTCAAGGTTCCACTGTATTCAGTGGTCATATATGTAGATCTCCTTTGCAGGATACTCCAATTTGTTCGACGTATTGCGTTCTTAAAGCTGCAGCTTTAGTTACAAACTTGGCAACTTTGCGAACAATGTACACATTAGAGCCCAAAAGAAGATAAGACAATCTGTGAATTGGGTCCCTATGGACTGTTCTTTCTAAAAAGGGGGATAGATATTCAAGCCTGATGGGTGCATATAATTGGCAGTCAAAGAGAATATGAGAAATGTTTTCAACAGAAGGGGATCCACAAATACAAGTTCTCTCCTGATAAGGGAGGTGGTGAAAACGCCCATATTTGACCATGGAATCCAGCAGTTCAAATCTGGCTCTAGTAAAGGCCCTTCTTAATACTTGAGGTAAGGGCATTGAAATGTATTTTTCAGGCAGAAAGGTAATTTTATTCTTAGCCAACCAGCTTAGAGATCTATTTTTAGATAATAATTCCAGGTCTGATTGTGCACTAATATCTAGGACTCGCTGTTTGAAAATATCTCTTGCCTGTGGAGCTATTGAAAGCAAATACTGAATAGAAAACCCATGGTGTGTAATAGTTTCATGAAGATGGCTAATCCACGAATTAGTTAGTGCCATGTTTGTTTGTTACATTAAACATATTTTGGGTAGACTATTAGTATCCATAAAAAGGATTTTCAGCCAGTAATTGAAAACTTTGATAATTAGGTTACTTTGTAGGGAATGCATGCCTAGCTCTGCTCTAACAGCAGGAGCTGATGTGTTCTTATCAGTTCCCAATATACTTCTTAGAAAACTGGTCTGATTTTGTTCAAGAATGGTGGCTTTGTTTAGACCCCACAGTTCAGCTCCGTAGGTCAACATTGGGACTATTTTAGCCTTAAACACCTTCAGTATGGGGATCAAAGAACCTGGGTGGTTATAACTTAATAACTTGTACAATCTTTTAGTACCTAACCTAGCCTTTTTCGAACTTCTTTTATAATGGTTAAACCATGTGCCTGTGTTGGTAAAAACCACTCCAAGGTAGTTAAAGGAAGGTACTTGTTCAATGGGTTTCCCATTTATCCACCAATTATATTTCACACTCCTCTTGCAAAACACCATCACTTTAGACTTGCTTTTGTTTATGGTTAAGGAATTTTGGACACAGTATGTATACAATCTTTGGAGAAGTCTTCTTAGGCCTATTTGGGTAAGGGCCATTAGAACCATATCATCTGCATACAATAAAATATTAATAAATTTATCGAGTATCTTTGGCATATGGGAATCAGTATCATGCAGAAAACCAGGTAGGTCATTTACATATAAGTTGAAGAGCATTGGGGCCAGAATGCAGCCCTGTCTAACTCCAGTGAATGTTGGTATACTCTTTGTTAAGGAGCCATTCATTCCTGTGCGAACTTTCAACTGCGTATTTGAGTAAAGGATCTTAAGCAGACTTAGAAGTCTAGCGTCCATATTCAAACTAGCCAATTTCCTCCACAGAATATTTCTATTTATTGAGTCAAAAGCTGCACTAAGGTCTATAAATGCTGTATACAATTTCTTGCTTTTTGATAGCTGCTTTGTAAGAATGTGATGTAGAATAAAACAGTTATCAGTTGTGGAGTGGTTGGGTCTAAAACCAGCCTGCTCTTCTACTAGAAGATTATTTTCCATGACCCAGTCTTCTATTTTACCCAATAAATGCTTTGCATACATTTTAGCTACTACTCCAATAAGACTTATTGGTCGGTAGTTTTTTTATTTTATTTTATAATTTTATTGAGTTTTTGAGGAGGGGAAAAGGGGAAGGGGAAAAGGGAAGGGATAAAATTTAAAATTTACATTGAATATGTCAAGCAAAGTAAAAGAAAAGTAATATAACATATTGATAAATTGCCAAATATTATCACAATACTAATAAGTTTGTTACTTCTTGCCATCTTTTCCGAGAAATCTCATCATAGTCTCCCTTTAAATAGCCGGAGAGTCTGTCGATTTCAATACATTCTCTTATCTTTTCGTGGATATTCTTCTCTGTTGGCACGTTTGGTTGTTTCCAGAATTTCGCATACAATATCCTTGCAGCAACAATTACATGGTGAAGTACATATCTCTGGTCATATGAAATATTTATGTCTACTATATTTAATAAGAAAAGTTCTGGTCTAAGCTCTATCTTAATTTTCAGACATCTTTCTAAAAATAGTTTAACCATTTTCCAATATGCCTTTGCCTCTTTGCATGTCCACCACATATGGTAAAAGTACCACAGTCATGTTTACATTTCCAACATTTGTGTGAGCAATTATACATCTTAGATAATCGGTGTGGTGCAAGGTGCCATCTATAGAACATCTTATAACAGTTTTCCTTAAAAGAAATAGATTTAAAGATTTTAACTGTATTCCACAGAGAGTCCCATTTGTTTAGATGAATAGGATAACCAAAGTTTTCTGCCCATCTTATCATAGTGTCTTTGACCTGTGTATCAATCATTTTTCATTTAACAATATGGTGTAAAATTTACTAAGCAGCTTAGCATCGCCAGAAGAGAGTATTTTATCAAGTGAAGTATCAGTAGTCGTAAATCCCCCCTCTTTGGTGAGGTCTTTGAAGTGTGAATATATTTGTTGATACTTCCACCAGTCTAAGTTGTAACCTTCTGATACTAATTTCCCTAATGGTTTCAATGAAAGGTCAACATTCAGAAGGTGTCTATAAGTTATAACTTTTGGAGTTTCACTTATATGGGAGCTATAAGTCGCTCCCGGCGGAGATAGCCACAGTGGTGCTTTAGGGTAGAATTGTTTTTAATCAATAACCATATTCTAACTAGGGCGTTCCTTATCCAGTGTTTTTGAAGAGAGTAGGTATGTTGCCCTTGTACCACATGTAATAATGCCAGCCCTTGTCTAGGCCATAACTCTCAAGCTGCAAAATTCTTTTGTTTGTCATCAGAATCCAGTCTTTAATCCAGGTCATGGCAGCAGCCTTGTAGTATAATACTAAATTAGGAAGGGCAAAGCCACCAGTTTTGGTTCTATCCTGTAGATAGAGATTTTTAATCCTTGCTTTTTCTTTTGCCATATGAATATACGTATACTTTTTCCAGATCTGTAATAATCTTAAAATTAGGTAATATAGGCAAGGATTGAAATAGAAAAAGCAGTTTAGGTAAAACATTCATTTTAACTGCAGCAATTCTGCCCATTAAGGATAGTTGGAGTCTTGACCAAGTTTCGAGGTCAGCTTTGATTGTTTTTATAACATTTACATAGTTATCTTTAAGTAAGGAGTTACAACGATTAGATACAGTAATGCCCAGATATTTTGCCTTACTGACATGTTGAAAACCCGGTTGATTTACCAGTTTTTCGACCATAGGTGAGGTCATATTTTTGGTGAGCAACAATGTTTTTTCTTTGTTTACCTTTAATCCAGAGATTTTGGAGTATGCCTCCAAAGACTTCAAGAGTTCTAAAGAGGAGGTCTGGGGATTCTCCATAATTACCAACAAATCATCTGCAAAAGCTTGTACCTTATAAACTTCTCCTTTGCTCTGTAGGCCTTGAATACCAGGGGTTTTCCTTATAACATGTAGGAGTACCTCCAGAGTTAATATAAACAATAGAGGGGAGAGGGGGCATCCTTGCCTGGTACCTTTGTATATGTTGACTGTGTCTGTAAGGTGGCCATTGACTATAATCCTGGTGTTTTGGGTGGAATAGATTTGTTCGATTGCTCGCAGCATTCTATGGCCACATTGTAGATAGTCTGTCTGAGTTTTAAGTAGAGACCAGGATACATTATCAAAAGCTTTCTCAGCATCGATGAAAGCGAAAGCTACTTGCTTCTCAGAATGGGATTCGTAGTATTCTAACACATTGAGGAAAGTTCTGATGTTGGATTGAAGATGCCTTTTCGGAAGAAAGCCAGACTGATCATGCGATATCAAGGGGGGTAGAATCGTCCGCCATCTATTAGCCAAGATGGTTGCAAAGATTTTATAATCCACATTTAGGAGGGCAATTGGCCTGTAGTTCTGTATCAAGTCTTTTGGTTTCCCTTCTTTGGGAATCAGTGTCGTATGTGATGATTTCCAGGAGTCTGGTATATCTTCGCCTTCTAAAATGGATGTAAAAGGTTTTCATGTTTCCAGAGACTATCTCTGAGAATTTTTTGTAAAATTGAGCCGGTTTTGAGTCGGGCCCAGGAGCCCTGTTCATTTTTTGGTGATTGATAGCTTCTGTTATTTCCATTATTGTAATAGGAGCGTTCGTCTGGGCTCTCTGTTCTTCAGTAAGTTTTGGGAAATTGGCTTGTTCGAGATAGTGAAAGATGGCATCTTGGTCGATCGTCTCTGGCTTAAATAAGTTCTGGTAGTATGCCTCTATAATTTTTTGGATTTGTAGCTGCGCTGTCTGATTTTCCCCATTTTTATCTTTGAGCGATGATATGAGTTTTTGGGATTGTACCTTTTTTAACCTGTAGGCTAACCATCTACCTGGTTTGTTTGCATTTTCCACAAAGTTCAGTTTGGCCAACTTGATTTTGTGAGCTATATCAGCAGTCAAAATCAGATTTAGTTCATGTCTACAAGAAGCCAAGTCTTTATCCAGCTGCTCATTGCGGGGATCGTGGGTTAGGTCCGTTTCGAGCTTTTTCATCGTATTGAGGATTGATTCAAATTGCTTTTTCCTCTCTTTGTTCTTTCTTGCCATATATTGAATGACAAAACCTCTAAAATAAGGCTTTGAGGCATCCCACACAGTTCTCAGTGGTGTACCCTTGTTCAGGTTCATTTCAAAATATAGGTTCAAGTCTTTGGCTGCCTCTAAGATAAATTCTTTATCCGTCCACAAGGCTGAGTTGATTTTCCAGTGTTTGGGCTTGCCCGAGGATTTCAGTGTCCATAGAATGGCATTGTGATCAGATATTGTTCGGGGCAAAGTTTCTATGTCCCTTGTGTTTAGCAGAAGATCGGGTGTAGCCCAGCACATATCTATACGGGAGAAAGAGGCATATTGTCTTGAATGGAAGGTGAAACCATCTTTTAGTGGATTTTTCCTTCTCCAAATATCTTGAAGTTCTAAAATGTTGGACATGTCCAGAAATGATTTAGGCAGTGTAGAGGATGAAATCCTGGATTTTCCCCTTTTGGATGTTTTCCTATCTACAGAAGGGGTATGTACTGCGTTGAAATCTCCCAATATTATTAACTGATGGTTTTCGTATTGTAACAGTTTCTTGGCCAATTTTTCAAAAAAGATTTGTCTTCCATGGTTATCATTGGGGGCGTATATACCAACAATAATTGTTTCTTTAGATTGGATATTTGCCTGGACAAGGATCCATCTGCCTGCATCGTCTTTTTCCAGAAGGGTTGGGAAGAGCTCTGGTTTAATATATAGTGCCACCCCATTTTGCTTCTTTACTTTGTTTGATGTAGAAAATAAATTCCCCAATTTATTTTGGATTAAATGTTGTTCATGCTTTCTCAAAATATGGGTTTCCTGTAGACAGATGATTGAACACTGTTGTTTTTGGAGGAGATTGAAGGTCTTCCGACGCTTCTGTGGGGTATTCAATCCATTGATATTCCATGTTAGAATTTTCTGGGCCATCTTGTTTTACTTCCAACGATATTTCTTTTTCCCTGATTTTGGCCTGAGATGGTGTTTCGGCCTGGCACCTCCCACTGCGCCATGAGAGTCTTGATCCTGCTTTGAGATCACTTGCTTGGAGGTCTGATTTTCTCGGTTGTCATCTTTGGTGGTAGTTTGAGTATCGGTTGTATCCTCACCTTCGGAAGAAGACGGTGAAGAGGAGGAGGGAGAGTAACCCAACTTTCGTGCGTTTTTATTTGCAAAATTTCTGGCTTTCTGGTGGGATTCTATTTTCTGTAATTTCCCTTCCCATTGGAAAGAGAGACCTTGAGGGTAGAGCCACTTGTATCTTATGTCATGCTTGAGCAAAAGTTTAGTAAGAAATGAATATTCTTTTCGCAGTTGACGGACATCCCAAGGGACGTCTTTCAATATTGCCACTTTGGATTTATTAATTTCCACCTCTTTGTCTCGGATAACCTTGAGGATACAATCTCGGGTGTATCTTCTGACTAGTTTGACTATTACCTCCGGAGGTAGTTTATTTCTTCTGGTATAAGCTGTAGGTTGACGGTAGATCACGTCTACCTCACGTAGGAATTCTTCAACGGGTACCTCAAGTAAGGTTGCCAAGCTTTCTCCAACTGTAGTGTAGAGGTTTTCATCTTTATCAACCAGGAGGTTTTGGATCCTTAAAATTTTGGAGGAGGCTTCGATTTCCTGCGTGAGGACCAGTCTGCTTGTTGATTCCATTGTGGCTTCAATTTCTTCTAGACGGAAGTCGGTTACGTTCATATTATCTTCCAAGGCTTGTAAACGTCCACCGAAGGCTTCTAATTTAGTATCCACATTCGAAAAACCCTCTTTCATTTCCGCTCTTAAATTGGAAAACCCAATGCTTTGATCTGATACGAGCTTGGCCTGAGTTAAATTTAATTGGTTGAGTGCATCTAAAATTTGGTTTTGACTTGTTTGCTGAGACATGATCATTGGATGAGCCAGAGATGTAGAAGCAGACTTTTTTGATATGGGTGGAGTTCTGCTCATTGTAGAGGTAAAGAGATCAGTTGCCTCTTCTCTGAGATATTACAAGATCTCGGTTGGCTTACTACTTTCAAAGGATGTATGTGTAGTTGCATACATAGAAAAGTCCAGTAGATGGCGTATTGTACCCACTTTTCAGCCAACAGAGTCCGAAAACCCTATCAGAGGTAAAATGGATGTTTTAGAGTTAATCTGCCGTTAACGAAGAGAAAGTGAAAGTGGAGGGGAAAAAAAAAACTGCAGCCCTTTCCGAGAGGCAGATAATGACGATTAGGCTGAAGAAGTAATTAGAGGAGAGTAGATTCTTTTCGGTAAGTTTGCTTGACTCATATTTTTGAAGGGGCTATCTGGTGGAAAGAAGCCACTTACATTAGTGGGGGAATAGACGCAGCTCGATCTCCGTCCGGATCTTCCAGAGTCTCAGCCGCACGGGAATTCCCAGGGATTACTACCCCTCACAGGGAGGGGGAACCGCACCTGGGTGCCCCGGATCGGTTCTGGGATATCTTCTGCTCCCAGCAGGTGGTCTTGTAGTGGAAATCACCCTCTAGGGACTTGGAATACCTTCGACGCTAGCTGGGCTGCATTCTGCTAGCGTCTGAGCTAGTCGCCGCCATCTTCTTCCCCTATTGGTCGGTAGTTTTTAGGATCCTCTTTGTTTCCTTTTTTATATAAGGGAACTATGATGGCAACTTCCCATCCAACTGAGATATGACCTGTATTATTTATATGGGTGAACAGCCCCACTAGTAAAGGGGCCCACCACTCAATTTGGGTTTTAAAAAGCTCTGGTGGTAAAAAATCCTCCCCAGGTGCCTTATTATCTTTTAGTGAGCAGATGATGGTTCTAATTTCTGAGACAGATACTGGAGGCCAGGCTGGGAGTGCTTCCAAAGATGGAAGTTTTACGCTTTGTTTCTGTGTAAAGTCCTGGGTGGTACTGGAAAATATATTTGCATAATACTCTTCCCAAATTGAAGCTGAAATAGAAGTGTTGGAATAAAATTTACGTTCCTTTAATACACCAGAAACAGCATTCCAAAAGAACACTGAATTAGTCCCTTTTGCCCAGATTTCTAGATCAGACCAAAGTTTGGTATTATGGGAAGCTCTTTTGGCAGTTAACAATTTCTTATAACCGTCTGATTTCTAACATTTTGGCCTGGTTTTCGGCAGAGGGATTTACTTGGGCCTGACGCATTGCTGCCCTCAAACTTTTTCTGGTGTATACACAATCAGTATGAAACCAATTTGGACTGCTTTGTTGTTCCTTTCTGATAGGAAGGTTATGTACTAGAATTTTTTTTAACAAAAAGCATAGATCTTTATATTGGGTTAAAATATTAATTGAGTCTGTTTTGTATGAATTGTATGCATTAATTGGTGAAAAGCTTGTTATAGAGAACATATCACTTCCCTCAGCTGCAGATCTCTTTCCAAAGACAATTCAAAGTGATGGTTCCAACCTTTAAGGCTTTGCATGAGCAAAACATGAGGGCAACTGCCCTCTGCAAAGGTTTCTCAAGTGGTAATTCATACTGTTCTTAAAGCTGTGGGTTGCTCATGACTTGTAGACAGTGATAGGCTGATCCTCAACAAAGTGGTCTAATCCACTTTTCAATCCATTTCAGGTCATGGGCATGACAAAACCTTGGTTTTCTTCTAGGTTTTGCTTACTGTTAAACACAGGTTGTATTCTGCAAGCATCCATGTGGTCTTTTGGCTGCCACAGAACTGCCCCTCTCCCCACCTGGGTTGGCTCAGGCATGGCATAAAGCAGTGGGATTGCCACAGGTGGACCTTCTGCTCTCCAGACAGCTCTCCTCATTCTGTAACCATGGAAACCATTAAAACCATGGAACCAGTGGAAACCATTAAAAACAATAAAGAGACCTTTGTGAGCTGCAGACTGCTGGTTTCCTAGAAGATTTTGCCAAATGGAACAAAAAAAATTCCAACCCCACAATATTCTGAGGAAGGAGTTGAATGGAAAAAGTATTATTTATCCTAATAAGGGAATCAGAAAACTCCAGTAATCGTCAAGTTCAGTGTAATAAAACTATGTTAAAATACGTCTGTTTTTTTTTTTTAAAAATTGAGTGAATGAGGAGCTGAGGTTTTTATTCTAATTATCCACCCTTTGTTTTACCTAATTAAGTAAAATATATTAACCTGGGGGAATTATTGAGCTGACATGTATAATTTATGAAAATAGTGTGTGGTATTTTAGGAAACAAACAAGCCAGGGTACCATATGGAATGATCATTGTGTCTCTGAAAGCCACCAGCCACAATTGCAGGGGGCGAAAAAGATAAAGAAGGCGGCCTTTTGCTCGCTTCCCCATTAATACTTTTGGCAGAAGGCTGCTCTGCCCAGAGCTTTCATCTGTGTGCCCTTGGGGGGGAAAGAATAGAACTAGAGCCATTGACAACTAAATGTTTGTTACAGCTTGGCTGTAATGAAAATACTAGTTCAGCTCGCAGAAGAATTTCTGCCTCTCCCACCAGAAAAGCGAAGGGCAGGTGCCTCAGTTGGAAAGTTAATAATGGCAGACAAGATTCCTCAGAAGCGCTAGTTTACCCACTGACCATCAAATCTCTTGTTGGCAGGACCCTGATACAAACCACCCAAGTTACCGTATGGTAAACTTTTCTGTCATGGTGTTTATTGCTTTGTCACCTGCGTTAGTGACCATGTGATTTTTTTCTTGTCAGGTACAGTAATGTGGTGAAATGAAGCTTAGAAGCAGTAATGGTGCCAGTACATTCCGATTATAACTGCCACCCCCTGTTGCCAGCCCCCATCATCTTACTTTCATCATGCTCCTGGCCTTGTGGCTGTTGGGGCTTGACTGCCACTTGCCTGCTTGTCAGTGGTATTAGTGGAGCCAGGGCTGACAAGGTGAAAACCTAAGGACTTTCTGAGTACCAGGGTCTACAACATCCTTGGCCACCTTTTGAGCTCAGATGTGGTTCACAGTAACTACTGATGCAGAAATGGATTTTCTCAAGAATTGTACATTGTTGCAGACTATTCCTGCTGTAACACAAGAAGTACTTGAGGACTGTTTGGTCTCCCATGGGTAATTACGAGCTAGCAAGAACTGAGCACCATTTGCTGGTATAGATATATCTACCCACTTTTAATTTTGTATTATTATAGGGAGTGTCATGATGGCACCCACTCTTCTAAATTAAATGCTACACAACTGCTTCATGCCCTTGTATAAACCAACATCGGCTGTAGAGATGAAGCAGACACACACGAAAGTTCTCTGAGTGGAGTGCCCTCCCATTCTCAGGGCATCCAGCCATTTTATTGATCATTCATTCAGTCGGCAACAGAGAAGGGGGTGGATAACCATTGACAGAAAGAGACTTCCTGTAGACCCTTTGTTCATTGTTCGTGGGCTTATCAGGAGTGCCAGAAAATGTGTGACGTACAGTCAGGTTCCTGTTGATCCGTTTGGGAGATAGGATGCCTGATGATATCCTGTTTACAGGCTATGCAAGGAAATCTTGCCTCCCTCATTGGGGCGTCTCCATGCAATGAAAGATGGCAAGGCTTCCTGCTGCCTGCTCAGGTCTCTGGGTCATGACCGTTTCCCAAAGGGAGTTGTAATTCCTTCACCCCACCTTTTTTTCTTTTTGTAACGCTCAAGCTGCTGATACAGCTTTTTGACCTGGGCACGTGAGCCCTGAGCTGCAGGACGCATAAGCCTGGCACTCAAGAATGGCACACACTGCACACAGCAACACATGCAGAATATGAAAGATCCACTTAGCTCTCTCTTGTGCCTGTTGCTGGGCTTGGCTACCTGCACAGGGAGTGTCAGGTACCTGAGAGCAGCCAGCACAATGATAATTTCCTGGGTGATAATTGATGGCAACCCCATCAAAGAAGAACCATAAGTTTTCATCTTTAATCTGCCAGCCAGAGCAAAGGCTTCCTATAGCAGACTACTCAGCAGAAAGGGAATGAAGGTTAGGATAGATACCATAGACAGTAGAATTAGACAGAGGTCTCCTATTTACATAGCTAACATTAAACTTCCCCCACAACAAGAAATAATCATTGCATGCTGTATAATTCTTAACATTATTTAAGGTAGATCGTGCCTGAGTCCAGTATCACCATCTCTGTTCCAGACCCCTTTGTGGTAACAGCAAAAGCACAGTCCTGGGGTAAATCAGGAGGATTTAAACACTCTCCACTTGGTCTGGTTCAGAGTCACAGGGGGCATAGAGAACATATTGCTGTTATGAATGTCCTGTAACTGGCTGACTACCAGTTCTGGGGACTGGATAGCAGCAGGCAAAAAGGCAGCATAAGCCAGGGAGGAAGGATGCTCATAGTAGAGGGTGGTGTCTTTTCTGTGTTCCTGGAACATGTAAGATGCATGTCGGGTCCACATGTTACCTGGACTGGCAGCTGACAAGACAAGCTTGGAACTTGCAGCGCAGAGGGAAAGGTGGCAGAGCAAAAGGCAGCAGATGATGGTCACAGAATTGGTAGTGAGGATGGCCAGGACTGCCACGATGAGATTCTCAGGGGTGGCCTCCTGTTGCAGCTGTTGCAGCTGAAGTTGCGCTTGGGCGGTGAGTGCCTTAACATCTCCCCATGTGATCTTATGCCTCATCTGCCTGGCTCTTGGGGTGTACTTTGGCGTGTTCAGCTGAATGTCGAAGTTGGGGATCGGATTCTTGGGTTCCTGGTGCCACGCCATCCTTTCATTCTCTAGCTGGCTTGACGCACCTTGTGGGGACCCAGATGGTTCCTGCAGGAGTGGAAACAGCAGCATAGCTCCTCTCCCATGTAACCAAGGGCACTGGCCCATGCCATGTAGGGTCAGGGAGTTCCCTGTAGTACACTTGGGGTGCAGGCAAGAGGGGCTTGTTCCCGAAGTGTCTCTGTGCAGGAGTCGGGTTGTCTGAATTTAAAGTTAAATTATTTAATGTGTAGACTGCAGTGTGCACTGCTTGCTGTATTACTATTGTGTCTACATGGGGGGCTCTCCCCCCACTTTTAACTCTGTGTAACAGAGATTTTAGGGTGCGATGAACTCTCTCAACTATCGCCTGACCCTGAAAATTATAACAGTCCTGCTTTTAATTTTATTTGCCAATAATCACAGAGTGCTTTAAATTCCTGGGATATGTAAGCTGGTGCATTGTCTGTTTTTACTGTGGTGGGCCTTCCTAAGACTGTTATGGCCACTATCGTGTGCAGTTACATGTTTTGCAGACTCTCTGTGAGCAGCAGTGACCCATAGAAACCCTGAGTAGGTATCTATACTTACATGCAGATGGCTGCATGGTGCAAATGGTGCATACTGTGTAACGTCCATCTGCCACAGCATGTTTGCTTTTGTACCTCGAGGATTAACTGCAAAGGGGTAGGAAGCTGGGGTGTCTGCACAATGAGGGCAGCTCCGCACAATGTTTTGTGCAGAGGCATGGGTAATTTTGAATTGTTTGGCTAGCACCTTGGCAGACTGGTGAAAAAAATCCATGGCTCTAAATTGGATCATCAAAAAGTAGACACAAGTGCCTTAACGCCTGGTCTGCCACTGGGCCTGGGAGTTCAGAGTGGCTTCGAATGTGAGCTACACTCTCCCACGCTACATATTGCGCTGCCGTCAAGATCATTTGCATGACCTGTTTCCAATCCGTGGGAAGGAGGGTGTACCCATTGTCCAAGGCTTCAAGCAGGCCCCTGACATATCTGCTCTGTAAACCTGTGTCAGTTACAGCCCTTCAAAGGTCTCTTATGATCGAGTAAGGAAGGGAACTGTATGTGACCACATTTTGCCCCTGGGCATTTTGTGCCCTGGTGATTAGGCAGATGGCAACTAAGGAAGCCAACTCTTTCCCAGGCAACTCCCCACTCCGTTTTGCTTCTTCCACCATCTGCTGAACTGCCCCAAGGGGTGCCCCTTCATGAAGGAATTTCAGCAGTGGTGGTGGACAGATTTGGTGATAGGGTGGTGCTGGCCCTGAGGGCAGGGGCGCAGATGTTATGGGGGCAAGGGGCAGAATGGCAGTCTCCTGCACTGCCTCACAGGGTCCAAAACTGTCCACTGCCTCGTGGCAGAGTGACCATGTGTGCAACACCTCCACTGGGGCATGAGGTGCCTCATGCAATACTTTCCCAATGCGCATCCAGTCTGAGGGCTGTAAGGAACCCTGCTCAGGGTACCAGGAGCATTTCTACCACACCCCTTGCAATAACTCCACTACCTGCTTCTTGGGAACTGAATAACCCGCCTTCCTCAATAAATATTCTAACTCATGACAATGTCTCCCCTGTGGGCCAGACAAATTGGCTCCCATTCTTACCCTCAGGGATCCTGTAGCAGGATGAATCGACACGTCTTCAGCCTTTTTCCAGGCGAGGGTGAATGGAAGTTTGAAGGCTACTTTCAGGTCTCAGTTGTCCATGGAATCCCCGTACGGACCACCATATGTAGAGATGAAGCAGACACACACAAAAGTTCTCTGAGTGGAGTGCCCTTCCATTCACAGGGCAGCCAGCCTTTTTATTCAGTTGGCAACAGAGAAGTCCTTTTTGGAGAATTTTGCTGACTCTGGTATTTTGCCATGTACTTGGCTCTTATTTATTTATTTATTTATTTATTTATTTATTTATTTATTTATTTATTTATTTATTTGATTTTTATACCGCCCATCTAGCCCTAGGGCTATTCTGGGCAGTTTACAACATGGGACCACATAACAAGCTAACAAAGGAATACTTTTAAAAAACTTGGCTTTTACAGTAATTTGTTGGAGAAAGTTGAGAGTATCTTACTGTGCTTTGCAGGACTTGCTTCTGAGTAAAGATGCAGTGAATCTGGGTAGTATGTGAACAGGAGTTGCATATAGTTTTATCAGCATTCAAAAGTTACGAGCTTTTGACTGTAATCTCTACCATTTCAGTGTGTGCGTTTCCTGAGGAGAAAGAAACATAACTATTTTTTTTTAAGGAGCTGACTGTTCATTTTATTAAAATATGAAGGCAATTAGCCTTCAGACCGAGTCAGTCATACTACCAATATCTTTTTCATTATAAAGAACTGAAAGGCAAAAGGAAATAAGGTGAGCATTTGAGGACGTGCTGCATATTTACTGTAGCAGTAAAGATCATCTGTAAAGATCATCATTCTTTTCCATTTGCATAGTTATCAATGCATTTCTGAAAGAAGAAATATACTTCTGGCAACCTTCCTTATGTGTAGAACTCACTAAACTGTGACACTTTAGAGTGCAGATGGGGAAATTACACTGTCTTGCCAGCTGCGCATAAAATACTCTTAACCTGTGAAAACAACTGACAGAGAAGTGTTAAAGCCCGCCTTTCTTCTTGGTGTTCCATTTTTTCCTCTCCACAGGAAACTGAGATACTTAATGACTGAATAATACTGAACAGTTTCTCATTTTGTTGATGGACAACTCCAACTACTTTATGATAAGTAGTTAAAGAGGGATTTAAGCTCAGTTTATATTGGTATGCAGCCGGCGTAACTAACAATAATTCCTTTGGGCCACTAAAAGCAATATTTCAGATGAAAAGAAAGATACAGGGTTGAATTGGTGTGATTCTATAGTGTAGTGTCACTCGATATACAGGGGGATTATAGTGGTCGCCTCCCTAAACTAGCACTCTTGCCCGATTGATTTGCGGGGGGGGGGGGACCCAGCATGTTAACCTAGTGAGGGAAGTCTTAACTGTGACTGATACCCTACAATTTGAAACGTACAGGCCTTACATTGTAGAGGGATGCACACTGTCAGCAACTGTAGTAAATGACAATGACATTGCTATTAAAGGGCCAAAGTGACAGCCCACAACTAGCATCTCCCAAAAGCATGTTAATGGGAAATGGCTTTCTAATTAAACTACATATTGCCTTCATTGGACAGGAATTTGGAGGGGGGAATGTAATTTTAGAATCAGTTTAACTTTCAGTCCATCCTATACTGTATTTTCTTATCCTTCAACAAGCTCCATTGACCTCTATGGTATTTATTTCTAAGTTTATACAGGATTGTGTTACTTACTGCCTTTTAAAAAGGGGGAATCCATTTTATGTCAAAGGCCAAAAGCCTTACTTACATGCAGAGCCCATTGGTCCTTTAGTCCATTTTTGAAAACAGAAGCCTGCTGGTGTTTTAGCATAATTCAAAGATGTGTTATTTAATTTGGCCATAACTCTAAAAGTACCATCACAATTACAGTGGACCCTCATATAACAAACAGTTTGTATAACATAAAATCTGTACAACATAAAAAGTTCCGGAGACAGGGGAAATTTGCTTAACAGAATCGCCCATGGGGCAAATCCATAGAACATAAAAATGGTCATTATCAGGGATTAGTCTGTTTTCAATGCATTCCTATGGGAAATTTGTATAAAGGAAAATTTGCTTAACAGAATTTCATTTGGAATGAATTAATTCCTTTATACAAAGTACCACTTGTAGTAAGAATACCAGGGTGGTAATTCTTTATCTCCTTTCCTTTCCTTCCACCATGGGGAGCAATTTTCCTGCACTCACCCTTGCTTTATGCATATACTAACTGACTATCTTATATGAACCACAAGGAGGACATGATTTACCCTCTGTCCTTCATCCTGGGCTGCTGGAACTCTTAACAGTTGCTTGACAAAAACTCTACAGGCAAAACAGATTTCAGATTCAGTGGCTGCAATCCTGTTGCCAAGTGTGGAACAGTCCCCTTTGGACCAGCGGAACATCTGGAGAAATTAACTCTCCAAATTGCCCACGGATTCAGTGGCACTAGCTGTGAGTGACTGACTACACTAATCCACGGGATTACTACACAACCCTAGCTATGTCTTACTACACCCAGAAACAGGATTCGTAGGTGCTGTCTTTCAAACAGGAAAGGAACTGGGGGTGAATGTTACTGACAAATTCCTAGCAGCCCCACCAAACTGCATGTTACTAGGGTCTTTGAGTAATCATGGCAATTAAATTGATACATTAATATCAGCACTCTCATATCATAGAAGTGCCTGCTTCATTTGCCTTTCCAGGTACCTAACTACTAAAAACTTCAACAAAAGCATGAAAACGCGGGCTGCCCTGTGCTTTATAAAATATGCTAGACTAGGCTGGCTTGTTTTCTTCTTCCTGCTCTTAAGAGTCAAATTTTGTTCTATGCCATGACAACTGGGTGAGGCATGTGGCTTATTAGTACTTAAAGAATATCCCATTGCTGGTCTGTAAAGGTATTAATACCTGGCTTATTAGAGGCAAACAATTTCTGCACAAACAGCTATGAGCCAAGTCTTAAAAACACACACACCAAGGTTTACTCAAAAGTGATGGATGCTCTCCATTACACTCCATTAGATATTTTATTCTTGTTAAATGAAGAGCAACCAACTTTATCAAGTATTTTCCGTTTCCTCTGGTCTTATTGGTCCAATCTATTCTCAGGGATGTCCTGTAAATGGCCGCATATGGCTTTGTGTCTGTAGGAGTGATGGCAGTACAGATGGTGTTCATTGCCCACCAATTTAGCAGAGCCCCTTTTTATTGTACAACTGACAGCACTGGGAAGCTCTGCAGATCTCACAAAATATATCTATTTTCTAATTGTCTATTTATCACTTGCCTGGGATTTGCAGGGCCTCTTTTTGGAAAGCGGAGGGCTGGGGAGGCGAGCGAGGAGAGAAAGGACTTGAACAATGAGGCTTGTCAAGGTCCTTGCTCACTTTAAATTAGGGGTCTAGTTGCTAAATAACTAATTTAGTCCTGCTATCAAGCTGAAAAAGTGGGTATTCAGTGTAAAGTGCCAACTGGGGAATTGATTATGTCTTCGGTTGGTGTGCATGATAAAACTGCCAGACCTGGCCAGCGTTAAAGGCTGAAGGTAAGTCCCACGAGGCGGCCAGCTTTTCATCATGGAGAATTAGCACAAGATCTACCAAATAGGGCTCACAGTATGGCAGCTGAATCCCGGAGCGGGGTGGGGGAGCATGCACAAAACCAGGAAACTGGGTCAGTTGCAAATGGGTTTATTGTTTGGCCTGCCTCCCTAACACCCACCACATTGGATTTTATCATGTTGAGATGGGAGATGTGGGATTGTAAATTGGGGGTGGGGTGGGGGTTAGAACAGCTGTAGCAGGCAGCTCCCCAATTTGGAAGTGAAATAATCAGAGGCAGGTGCTGCTGAGAGAAAAGAAATGGATGGGCAACTGCCTAAGCGCTCCCTCAGAGGTGTTTGGGTTGCTTGTCAGCAGGATATTCTGTTCCAACTGACACTTTTTTAGACTATTGAAACTTCTATCCTCCGGGACTGGCTTGAAAGCTGTTTACAAAGGAAATTGTCCTGAGCGATGAAATTAACGTTTGCCCACGTACTATTTGATATCGAAACTACAGGGAGATTGGAAGAGTAATAAATATTTCCCGCTCCCTTCATCAAGCACTGAGGCGTCCAGCATTGCTGTAAATGTTTCTCCGCCGGCTTTTTACTAAAATTATACCTCATCTGGAATGGTATAGATCGGCTGAGCAGATCTTACAGAACGGGTCTGCACTGAGTATTTGGGATTGGGTCACCTGTGCTTTTTAGGCATTGTTGAGCTGCAACAGAGCTCTCAGACCTAAGTTAGATCTGGCCTGGAGCTTCCCAATCACCTGCCACTGTTAAATGAACTGGGTACCTTAGCATCAGGTACACTGAATGTCATTCTGCCCATTTTATAACAGTGTTCCCATTTTCATCATTGGGTGCTCATAACCCCATATGTTGCTGTGACTGTTGAAATCTCCCACTAGATAATTACTGTTTTGGTTTTCCATCTTAGGTGGCTCCTTAAAGGAGAAGAGTATATTTGGTGGTTTATACAGTTGGTGATACTACCCACACAGCCAGTTTAATCGTGAAAAATTCAAAGTTTCTTCAGTATAGTCTGTTGAGAGAACACAAATGGTACTTCTCAGCAACTGGGCACATCCCAGGGACCTTTGGCCATCACTGATCAGTTCCTCTGTGATGTTCTTTGACACAAAGGACAGAACATTTCCATTAGTGGCCAAGTGAAGCCAAAAGTTCCTCTTTAGATGAAGAGATTCCCTCTATTTGAGTATCAATCATTGCCATTTGTCACTCTGAGAAGAGGTGTTGTGTCATTTTGCTCATCAGAAAATTTACAGTGCAACACTTCTGGACAAGGAAGGATTTGCCAGTTGCATACCATTCCCCTCCCCTCCCCCACCCTGTTCTTCCATTGTAAGCCACTTTGAACACACTGTATGGGAAAGTGCCATATATATATAGTATAATAAATGATGATGATGTGTGAATGTGCCGGGCATCCCTTAAAGCCTTTTGCTCACTAATAGGGATGGGCACAAAATGAAAAACAAAATGCTATTTTGTCATTTCGTTACATAATGAAACAAAATGAAACAATGAAGCAGCATTTTGTCACAGACAAAATGAAACTGTTGTTTTGTCCATTAAAATGAACCATTTCGTTTCCTCTGTAAAATGCTGCTGACCCGCCGTGGGTAAAAAAAGCAAGAGCACCAACCCAGCCCATGGGCCAGCTCTGGGTTGGCATGAAAAAGATAAATAAAAATAATAATTAAAAAATGCGCCGACTGGGCCTGCGGGCCAGCTGCTCGACTGAAGATGGGGGGAGGGGGATAAAAACCCGTGCTGACTGGGCCCATGGGCCAGTTGGTCAGTGCGAGAAGAAATAAATAAAAAATAATTTTAAAAAATGTGTCGACTGAGCCCACGGGCCAGTTGGACAGTGCGAGATAAGGGGGGGGGAAGCACACCGACCGGGCCTGCAATCAGTGGGGAAAAAAGCAAAAGGAAACAAACGATACAAAATGATTTTTTTAAAAAAAATTCATAATAAACAAAATGAAATGGGAGGGGAGAAACAAAGAACGAAACGAAATGCCATTTTGGCATTTTGTGCCCATCCCTACTCACTAATTTAGTGTCTAGTTTCTAGATAGACCTTTACCTTAATTTTTAGTCCTGTTATCAAGCTGAAAGGGTAGGCATTCTGAATAAAATACCAGCTGGGAAATTGGTTATGTTTTTGAAACAGGATTTGAAATGGGCTGCAGAGAAAAATGTGGAAATTGCTTTCTTTCTGACAGGTTTTGTTAGCAGAACCACCCACTACAGCCCTGCTTATTGGTTTTCAAATTGGGCACCATTTGTAGATTCAGAGCCACACGAGGAGCACATTTAGAGAAGAAACATTTAGTGACTAGACTACCATAGAAGAGGCTTTGGGGGCTTTTTCATGTGGTAAAGTAGTTCTGCATAGCCAAGAGTTTATTTTCCTACTACCGTATTGGGCATTTCAGCCATTTGATCTCCTGTCTACTGTCCTGCCTTGCTAGAAATATGTCAGAGAGCTGATGGTCATTTAATTCACTGCAGTAAATGACAGATTCCATTCTGAATGCATTAGACTGAAAGGCTGTTCTGCTACATCAGTAAAATCAGTTTCCAAACAAGAGCATGTGTGACAATAATTCTAGTTATCTGTACCTGCCTACTATTCTCACTGGCTTCTTCTGTTGCCTCGTGACCCAGTGGTTAAATGGCTGTACTGCAGCTAAAACTGTGCTCACTACCTGGGGTTCAATTCCAGGTAGCTGGCTCAAGGTTCACTCAGCCTTCCGTCCTTCTGAGGTTGGTAAAATGAGTATTCAGCTTGCTGGAGCAGCAATGTATAGCCCGCATGATTACTTGTAAGCTGCCCAGAGAATGTTTTAAGTGCTATGAGGCAGTATATAAGCAATATGCTTTGCTTTTGCTTTGTCATAAATATTATTTATTCACCTAAGAATAACATCTTCAATACCCCATTGTCAATTTATCAATGCCACAGTTTTGACTATTAGCTTAATATAATTATTTTATGTGTATTATCATAGTTGGAGGGGGGGATGAGAAAAAAAAGTTCTTTCAATAAAACATCACATATTAAAGAGTTGATATTTCTTAACTGATATCAGGACTTATCTGATTAATAATTTGCTTATTTGATGAATTTATTAAACTTGTTTACCTTTCTGTGGAAAGCTACTCAGCAGTGGATGAAATCTCATTACATAGCACAGTAAATAGCAGTCCTATTAAATCAGTGGGGATTGGGTGAGTCAACTCCTCTCTAAGATCCATTGACACTTTAGCTGGGACGTAATTTAGTGTAGTAAGTCACTGTGGCAAAAAGGGTAAAACAAGGATAAATATTCCTGAGTGTGTTTTGCATAGCCAATCACCAAGCTGGTGGGAGTGGTTAAGAATGTTATATATTGGAACCTAATGGGTGATGGGAGGTTCAGTTTGTGTTAGAGCTGAAAAGAATTCAGTTCAGTTAAGAGAGCTGAAAGTCAGTTAAATTGTCAGTTGATCAGGTGGGAGATCCTGCCACTGAAAAGGGTCTGGTTTATAAAGGAAATACATTATTATTAGAATTCCTGTATGCAATACAATAACATCAGCTAAAGCTATCATAATACTGATCATCTAACTTGTAAGCTAATAAATGGTTCATGTTTTGTTTTAAAACTATATAATCTGGTGTGACTCTCTCTCTCAAATACATAAAAGTGTCCAGTTAATCTGGTGGTGACAGCAAGTGAAAACCCAGTTTGTGTAAGGGGCACGTCACAGTCACTACCAGGGCAGGCCCATCTGAATCAATGGAACATACAGAAAGGTGCCTCACCAAACCCCAACATACATACACCCAATTCAATGGGCCTCTTTGAGTTGTGAACTTGTGACTATACCAAGCAACAGGTTTTCAACCATTGTGCACGTCAACTATGGGCCTTTTCACACGACCCCTAAGATCTGCTGGCCACTTAAATTCGGACCAGAGATCTTAGGGGTTCGTTGCTCTTGCTGTGTTCCCACCCCTCAGCACCTCCTTGCTCCTGTCTGCGTTAGGGGTGGAAGAAAAAAAGAGAGGGAAAAAATGCATCTCACCTCCGAAGCCACCCGGCTTCCTGATTCCTTCTCTTCCTGATTCCTCCCGGCTTCCTGGTTCCTTCTCTTAAAGGGGCGGCAGGCAAAAAAAAAAAAAACAGACGCGAGGAGAGCCGACACTCACTCCCTTAAAACCGCATCAGGGATTGTCACCACAGGAGAGCAGGTACATGAAAAATGTGCTGGGTCGCGCTTAGGTGGGCGGGGTCGCACTTAATTTTCTGCAAACTCCGGAGCTGGTGGGGAAACATTTTTAAGCTCCGGAGCTTGCAGCCATTTGCAGCGGAGTTTAGGGGTCGTGTATAAACGCCCTATGATACACACACACATGCACACACCCTACACAAATACAGATTATTTAAGTCTAGCAAATGATACCAAGCTAAACGAGACAAGCAATGGAACTTAAGGAACAAATGAAAATAGCTGGCATTCATCCCAGCAAATACTACAGCTCAAAATGCTTGCGTAAATAAAACGTGTTTCAACAGCACACCAATGAACACATCCATTTGTATTAGAGATGGGCACGGAACGAACATTTTTTCATTTCCGTTACCGTTTGTCGTTTCCATTACGTAACAAAACGACAAACGAAAATTGTGATGAAAATGAAACAAAATGAACAGAACCATGAAAATTGTGGTCGTTACGTTTCGTTTCCATTAATGGCGACGTGCAATAAAATGAGCTGTTTTAAATGTTAAAAAATGCCCTGGACATCCGTAAAAACGCAGCGATAATTATTTATATTTTCTGATAATACCTACCAGGGGGGTTGGAATCCTTAAAATGTTTGTTTTTGTCTTCTCCCATCGCGATGTATTTTTCATTTCCCTTTAAAATGGATGTTGCACCAGCCACAAAATGGAGGCAAGCCATGTGATGTGGGATCAAGTTCAACCAATAGCACCAGGTTGCAGACTGGGCGGGCAGGTCTGGCAGCCACAGAGGGCATAAAAAGCTCTGGCCACCCCCGTCCTCCTTGCAGTCTCTGGTGGGAGTTAGGGTGGGATTGCTGTCTCTGTGACTCCAGCTTCAGTCCTGCAGCCTCCCTGTGTGCGTGTGTGCTGCGTACCTCTCGGTGAGTACCCTCCCTTGCCCCACAGTGCAGTCACTCTGTGGCTGCCTTGCACCCTGGGCAACGCCCGCCACTGCCTTTGCAGCCTCCCTGCATACCTAGTCTATACTGTGTCTCTGCAGCATCCATTTTTTTAGTGTTTTCCCTCCGGTCTGGGGCGTTGGGGGATGCCTGTGCACGGAAATGCTTTAAAAATCGCGCAAAAAGCAGGTAGAAACGACAAACGAAAAAACGAAAAACAGTAACGAAAATTTTCAAAAAACTCCCGACAAACAGATATGAACCGAAACCGACCTCTCAATGACAAACAAAAAACCAAAACACCATTTTTCTGTTTCGTGCCCATGTCTAATTTGTATGTATTTGATGGCTCAGTGGATATCTGGTGGTGGGTGCCCCCTATAGAATGGTAGACCATGTCTGAGTCTTCGCAACCTGGAAAACCCTAAAAAGGATGGACCTAAATTAGAATTCAGCTGCTTAGATGCCCTAAGCAGGGTCAACCAGGGAATACCAGGTGCTGTAGGCACCTGGAGTAGGAACTGGCAAACCACCCCAGTATTCCTGCCAAGAAAACTCCATGGACATGGGGTCACGAGGAGTCGGTTATGACTGTAACAACACAACACACACACACACACAAAGTTAGAATTCTCTTGATGGCATATGCTCAATATAACTAAGCCTTCAAAATTTACTCCACATTTTATTATTCCCCTCCACATTGAATGCCTTTTTTGGCAGCAAGGTGTGGCATAGTGTAATTAATTAGTTGATTAAATGGATGGAATGCCCTCTCTAGGACATTTGATTTACAGGAGCCAAACTGCTTGAGGAAAATTTGTACCCCGCCAGTGCAGTGTTTTTGCCAGTTGCCCCCTGGGATGAGATGGGAAGGTGATTTTTATTGAGAGTGTGGGTGAGAAAGGAGAGCTTTAGGTTCCCTCCTGCATGCACTGATTGACATCTGACTATCTTCATAGCTAGCATTAATTTTGAAGTAAGGACATGGACGTTAATCATGTTATTAGCACTCTGTGTACTTCAGTCATTATTTAGAAGCTGGTATACTTTCTTCTCTAAAGAGAAGGCAGCTAGTCTCTGGATGATGATTTTTGAGAACTGAAAGGTTCAGTTCCAAATTCTGGAACAAATATGTACAGACATCCCATTTTACCAATAATTTTTGAACATAATTTTGAATTTAAAATGTGAGTTCATAGTATGCATTGAACAATATACTCCGTGTGTGTGTGTGTGTGTGTGTGTGTGTGTGTGTGTGTGTGTGTGTGTGTGTGTGTGTGTGTGTGTGTGTGTGTGTGTGCAAAATCCTATTTGAGAGAAAATTTATTTATTTATTTATTATTAAGCTTATATACCACCCCTCTTCCCGAAGGAACTCCGGGTGGTTCACAACAGAAAAGTATAACAATATCAACAGTTAAATAAAACAATTTAAAATAAAACAGTCAGAACCAAAACAACTAGTAAATAGCAGATGGCGGAGGAAAAAAAACAAAAACAAAAAAAACCTGTTTTAGTCACCAAACGCCTCCCAGAAGAGGAAAGTGTTTAATACCCTCCGAAAGGCTGGCAGGGAGGTGGTTCCACAGAGTAGGACCAGCCACAGAGAAGGCTCGTGTACGGGTGGAGGTTTTTCGAGCCTCCCTGGGCATGGCCACCCACAGCATGTGCGCCCGCGACAACCTAGTCGGTCGGGCCAATGTTGACCGCTGGTCGATTTGCTCTGCCAGGTAGTCAGGTCCCAGGCCATGGAGGGTTTTATAAATTAAAACCAAGACCTTGAATCTGATTTGGGATGCAACAGGCAACCAATGCAGACGAGCCAGAGCTGGGGTGATGTGGTCGAACCAGCGCACACCTGCCACCAGTCTGGCTGCCGCATTTTGTACCCGCTGCAGTCGCCGAAGGAGAGTCAAGGGCAACCCCATGTAGAGCGCGTTGCAATAGTCTAGTCTTGAGATCACCAGCGCTTGCACAACAGTCCTGAGGGAGTCCCAATCTATTTTTTTTTTATTAATAAATTTTTATTGGATTTTTAAGAGGGGAACAAAGGGAAGGAGTATGGGTAAGAGGAAAAAGAAAAAAAGGAAAGAAAGGGGGGATACAGTTTTTAAAATTTACATTGAGTGTATCAAGCAAAATAGAAATAGTAATTAAACATATTGCTAAAATTGCCAAATGTTGTCACAATACTAATAAATTTGTTACTTCTTGCCATCTTTCCCGAAAGATCTCGTCAGATCTCCCTTTAAATAACCAGAGAGTTTATCAATTTCGATGCATTCTCTTATCTTTCCATGAAGATCCTTCTCTGTTGGCGTGATTGGTTGTTTCCAAAGTTTCGCGTACAGTATTCTTGCAGCAACAATTACATGATGAAGTACATATCTCTGATCATAAGAAATATTCATATCTACTATATTTAACAGAAATAGTTCTGGTCTAGACTCTATTTTAATTTTCAAAGATCTTTCTAAGAAAAGTTTTACCATGTTCCAATACGCCTTAGCTTCTTTACAAGTCCACCACATATGATAGAAGGTTCCACAGTCATAATTACATTTCCAACATTTAGGTGAACAGTTATACATCTTGGATAAACGATGAGGCGCGAAATGCCATCTATAAAACTTCTTATAACAATTTTCCTTGAACGAAATAGATTTAAAGATTTTAACTGTGTTCCACAGAGAGTCCCATTTATTTAAATGAATAGTATAGCCTAAGTTTTCTGCCCATCTTATCATACAGTCTTTAACCAGTGTATCAATCATTTTTTCTTTTTTCAACATGCTATAGAATTTACTAAGAAGCTTGGAGTCACCAGAGGAAAGTATTTTATCAAGTGAGGTATCAGTAGTCATAAAACCACCCTCTTTGGAAAGCTCTTTGAAGTGTGAATGTATTTGTTGATATTTCCACCAATCCAGATTATAGCCTTCTGATACTAATTTCCCTAGTGGTTTCAATGAGAAGTCATCATTCAGAAGGTGTCTGTAGGTTATAACATTTGAGATTTCACTTGCCTGGGAGCTGTAAATTGCTCCCAGTGGGGATAACCACATAGGTGCTTTGAGGTAAAATTGTTTTTTAATCATTAGCCATATTTTGAGTAAGGCATTCCTTATCCAGTGCTTTTTAAAGAGGGTAGGTAAATTCCCCCTATGCCACAAATAGTGATGCCAGCCCTTATCAAGACCATAACTCTCAAGCTGCAATATTCTTTTATTTGTCATCAAGATCCAATCCTTAATCCAAGTCAAGGCAGCAGCCTTGTAGTATAGTACCAAATTAGGAAGGGCAAAACCACCAAATTTGGTTCTATCCTGCAAATAAATATTTTTAATCCTTGCTTTTTTCTTTTGCCATATAAATATACGTATACTTTTTTCCAGATCTGAAATAATCTTAAAGTTTGGCAATATAGGCAGAGATTGAAACAAAAAAAAGCAGTTTAGGTAAGACATTCATTTTAACTGCAGCGATTCTGCCCATTAGGGATAGCTGAAGTCTTGACCAAGTTTCGAGGTCAGCTTTGATTGTTTTTATAACATTGACATAATTGTCTTTGAGTAAAGAGTTACATCGGTTAGATATAGTAATACCCAAGTATTTTACCCTATTTGAATGTTGAAAACCAGATTGATTTACCAATTTTTGAATCATGGATGGAGTCATATTTTTGGTTAAAATCAATGTTTTTTCTCTATTCACCTTTAATCCAGAGATTTTAGAATATGCCTCCAGGGTCTTTAGAAGTTCTACGGAGGATGTCTGAGGGTTCTCCATGATAACCATCAGGTCATCTGCAAAGGCTTGTACCTTGTAAACTTCTCCCTTGTTTTGTAGGCCTTGAATGTCAGGGTTTCCCCTTAAAACGTGAAGAAGAACTTCCAGGGTAGTTATAAACAAAAGAGGGGAAAGGGGACATCCTTGCCTAGTACCTTTGTGTATATTAACTTTGTCTGTAAGGTGACCGTTGACTACAATCCTGGTATTTTGAGTAGAATAGATTTGTTCAATAGCTCGCAACATTCTATGGCCACACTGGAGGTAATCTAATTGAGTTTTGAGTAAAGACCAGGATACATTATTGAAGGCTTTCTCAGCGTCGATGAATGCAAAAGCTACTTGCTTCTCGGGGTGAGATTCGTAATATTCCAACACATTAAGAAAAGTTCTAATATTGGATTGGAGATTCCTTTTCAGAAGGAAGCCAGTCTGGTCGCGTGATATCAAAGATGGTAAAATCATCCGCCATCTATTAGCCAGAATGGTTGCAAAAATTTTGTAATCCACATTTAGGAGGGCAATTGGCCTGTAATTCTGTATCAAATTTTTGGATTTCCCTTCTTTGGGAATCAGTGTCGTATGTGATGATTTCCAGGAATCTGGTATATCTTCGCCTTCAAATATAGATGTAAAGAGATTTTTCATATTTCCAGAAATTGTCTCCGAAAATTTTTGGTAAAATATGGCTGGTATTTGGTCAGATCCAGGTGCTTTATTCAACTTTTGATGATTAATAGCCTCTGTTATTTCCATCATTGTGATAGGAGCATTCGTCTGGGCTCTCTGTTCTTCAGTGAGTTTTGGAAAGTTGGCTTGTTTAAGATATTGGAAGATGGCATCTTTGTCAATCATCTCCGGCTTGAATAATCTTTGGTAATATTCCTCTATGATTTTTGGATTGGTAGTTGCTCTGTCTGATTTTCCCCAGTTTTGTCTTTAAGTGAATATATAAATTTTTGTGATTGTACCTTTTTTAACCTATACGCTAACCATCTACCTGGTTTGTTTGCATTTTCCACAAAATTCAGTTTGGCCAGCTTAATTTTGTGAGCTATATCTGCAGTCAGGATCAGGTTGAGTTCATGTCTACAAGAGGCCAGGTCTTTGTTCAGCTTGTCATTACGGGGGTCTTGTGTTAAGTCCATTTCAAGCTTTTTCATCATATTAAGGATTGATTCATATTTCTTTTCCCTCTCTTTATTCCGTTTTGCCATATATTGGATAACAAATCCTCTGAAATATGGTTTAAAGGCATCCCATACCGTTTTGAGTGGTGTACCCTTATTTAGATTAGTTTCAAAATACAAGTTCAGATCTCTAGCAGCCTCTGAAATGAATTCTTTATCGGTCCAAAGTGTTGAGTTAATTTTCCAGTGCCTGGGCATACCTGAAGATTTCAATGTCCATAAAATAGCATTGTGGTCAGATAGCATTCGAGGTAAGGTTTCTATATCCCTTGTATTTAGTAGAAGATCAGATGTGGCCCAACACATATCTATACGGGAGAAGGAAGCATGTTGTCTTGAGTAAAAGGTGTAACCATCTTTTAGTGGATTTTTCCTTCTCCAGATATCATGAAGTTCTAAAATATCGGACATGTCCAAGAACGATTTGCAGTGTGGAAGATGAAGTCTTGAATTTTTCCCTTTTGGTGTTTTCCTGTCTACTGAGGGAATATGTACAGCATTAAAATCTCCCAATATTATAAGCTGATGATTCCCATATTGCAACAGTTTCTAAGTCAGTTGTTCAAAAAGGGTTTGTCTTCCGTGTTTATCGTTGGGGGCATATATACCAGCGATAGTTGTTTCTTTAGATTGAATTTTAACTTGGATAAGAATCCATCTGCCTGATTCATCCTTTTCCAGAAGGGTTGGAGAAAGCTCTGGTTTAATATACAGTGCCACCCCATTTTGCTTCTTTTCTTTGTTTGATGTGGAAAATAGCTTTCCCAATTTATTTTGTATTAAATAATGTTCATGTTTTCTCAATATGTGGGTTTCCTGTAGGCAGATGATTGAACATTGTTGTTTTTGGAGGAAATTGAAAGTTTTCCGACGTTTCTGACCATGTTAGAATTTTTTTAGCCATCTTACTACTTCCAGCGATATTTCTTCTTCCCTGATTTTGGCCTGAGATAGTGCTTCGGCCTGGCGCCTCCCACTACGCCACAAGAATCTTGGTCATGCTTTGAAGTCTCTTGTTTCGAAGTCTGATTGTCACGGTTGTCTTCTTTGGTAGTGGTTTGAGTTCCGGTCATGTCCTCACCTTCAGTGGAGGATGATGAGGAAGAAGAGGGGGAGTAACCCAACTTCCTTGCATTTTTTTCCACGAAGGCTCTAGCTTTCTGATGGGATTCAATTTTCTGTAGTTTACCTTCCCATTGGAAGGACAAACCTTGGGGGTAGAGCCACTTATATCTTATGTCATGCTTGAGCAGAAGTTTGGTAAGAAATGTATATTCTTTCCGCAGTTGACGAACCTCCCAAGGGACATCTTTTAGTATTGTCACTTTGGATTTATTGATTTCCACCTCCTTATCCTGAGTAGCCTTGAGGATGCAATCACGAGTGTATCTTCTAACCAATTTGACTATTACCTCAGGGGAAGTTTGTTTCTTCTGGTATAAGCCGTTGGTTGACGGTAGATCAAGTCTACCTCACGAAGAAAATCTTCAACAGGTGCCTCTAGTAGGGTGGCTAGGCTATTTCCAACTGTGGTGTAGAGGTTTTCATCTTTGTCCACAGTAAGGTTTTGAATTCTTAGAATTTTGGAAGAGGCTTCGATTTCCTGTGTAAGTACCAGTCTACTTGTTGATTCCATTGTGGCTTCAATTTCTCCAAGACGAAAGTCAGTGACATTCATGTTCTCTTCCAACGCTTGTAAACGACCACCAAAAGTTTCTAGTTTGGCGTCCACATTTGAGAAACCCTCTTTCATTTCTGCTCTTAAGTTGGAAAACCCAGTGCTTTGGTCTGAAATCATTTTAACTTGAGTGAGATTCAATTGATTAAGCGCATCTAGGATCTGACTAGATTGGCTTAATTGACTTGATTGCTGGGTCATAGCTGCTGGGTGGGCCAAAGGAACAAAAACAGATTTCTTTTGTATAATTGGGGTTTTACTCATGTTGAAGGGGTTAATCTTATTCTAGTTGGTTTGCTGCTTTCAAGAAATATATGTGGAGTCGCAAACATGGAAAAATCCAGTAGATGGCGTGCTATACCCACTTTTGCCAACAGAGTCCGAGGAATATAGTGGATGGTGAAATCGGGAGCTTTAGGGTTAAATCTGCCGTTAGATGAATATGAAAGTGAAACCAATAGTTGCAGTCCTCCGAGAGGCAGATAGTAACAGATAAAACAGGAAAGATGATTGAATAGAGGCAAATTCTTTAGGTAAGTTGCTTGATTAATATATTTGAAGGGGCTTTCGGATGGAAAAAAGCCACTCACGATTTCTGGAGGAATAGAGGCAGCTCGGACTCCGTCGGGACCTCCCAAGGTCTCAGCCGCACAGGAATTGCACCAGGGGTTTCAAACCTCTCCCGATGGAGAAGGAACCATGCCTGGGTGCCCCGGATCGGTTCTGGGATAGATTCTGCTCCCAGCGGGTCGTCTTGAATGGAATATAACCCTCTTGGGACCTGGGGTACATTGACGTTAGCTGGGACTGCTTCAGCTAGCGTCTCTGCTGATCGCGGCCATCTTGTTCCATCTTGATCAGCGTCTCTGCTGATCGCGGCCAATCTAGGTAGGGACGAATCTGGGCTATTCGACGAAGGTGAAAAAAAGGCAGTCCTGGACACAGGAGCCGCCTGGGCCTCCATGGTGAGCGCTGGGTCCAGGACTACACCCAGATTCCGGAAACTGTCCGATGGCCGGAGGGAAATGCCCTCCAAGGTGGGAAACGGGCCTCCATAGCCAGATGGGGAAGTCCCAAAGAACTTAACCTTGGTCTTCTCAGGGTTGAGTCTGTTGGCCCTGGTCCATTCCATGACTGCATCCAGGCACTGGTCGAGGGTCCGGACAGCCTCATCTGCAGAGGTGGAAAAGGAGAGATAGAGCTGTATGTTATCAGCGTACTGATGACAGCAGACTCCGAATCTCCTTATGACCTCTGCCAGCGGCCTTACATAGATGTTAAACAGCATGGGAGAGAGGGACGACCCCTGTGGAACCCCACATGGAAGTATCCAAGGGGCAGACAACTCCCCCCCACAAGCTGCACCCGCTGGGGACGGCTCTCGAGGAAGGACCGGAGCCAACTGTGAACAGTGCCTCCGATCACAATCTCAGAGAGCTGATCCAGCAGGATACCATGGTCAACGGTATCGAAGGCCACTGACAAATCCAGGAGAACCAACAGGGTAGAGCAACCCCTGTCGGCACCCCAGAGGAGGTCATCTTCCAGAGCGACCAAGACTGTCTCAGTCCCCCAACCCGGCCTGAACCCAGACTGGAATGGGTCAAGGACCCGTTCTCCCTCCAAAAATGATTGAAGCCGGACCACGGCCACACTCTTGATTACCTTGCCCATGAAGGGAACATTTGCAATCGGGTGGTAGTTGGTCAAATCTCCCGATGCTAAGCCAGATTTTTTTCAGAATGGGCTTTACCACAGTCTCCTTCAGGCGAGAGGGAAAATCCCTTCCCTGAAGGAGGCTATGGCGATAATAGATGCCCATTTGGGCATGCTCCCACCAATGGCTTTCATAAGCCAGGATTGGCAAGGATCAGAGGGGGTGGACACAGGCTGGCAATGGGCAATAGCCCTGGAGGCCTCAAGCAAGGAGACAGGCCCAAACTCAACCATGTGAGGAGACCGAGGGGGTGTAGCATCAGGGGGTGCTGAGAGTGGACTAGAGCAACAGGAGTCGAAACTGGTCTGGATGGCCTCTACTTTAGATCTAAAAAGGCTGCAAAAATCTCACTACTGAAATCAGTAGGAGGAGGCCTTTCAGACCAGGATTAGTGAGGTCGTGAACCTCACGGAAGAATTCTGCTTGACAGTTCGAGGCCTCACTAATTCTCAGGGAGTAGTAAGATGTTTTAGCCTCCCTGATCGCCCAAGAATAGCGCCTAGACTGGGCAATAACAGCAGCCTTGTTAATCACCGTCCAGTTCTTCCTCCAGCTGCACTCCAGCCTCTTCCGTTCTTGCTTCATTGCTCGCAACTCGGCGAAGAGCGAGCTCTGCAGTGGAGGAGGCACCTAGGGGCGATCTGGTCGACAGCCTGGGAGGTTTCGTCAAACCATTGATCCACCATGGAGTCTACCAGATCATCAGCCAGGCCGCCAGGAGGCTCCCCGAGGACTTCCCGGAATCAGTCAGGATCAGGAGTCTCCGGGGGCAGGCCCAAACAGATGGGCGGAGGTCCCCGTGGGGCGGGGTGGCGATTGATACAGAGAAGGACAGCAGGTGATGGTCTGACCATGACACAGGAGTGGACACAATGCCCCCACCCTCAGACAAGAATCCTCTGACGTGGAGGTAAATACCAAATCCAGGGTATGTCCAGATCTATGGGTTGGGCATAAAGCGTGCTGGGTCAGGTTCATGGAGGTCATGGACTGCATGAATTCCAAAGCTACAGCAGACAGTCCACCGCCAGTGTGCACATTGAGGCCCCCCACCACCAAAAGGCGGGGGGATCTCAGGAGTGCAGCCGCGATGAACTCAGTGAGCTCTAGTAGGGATCGTGCTGGGTTGCAGGAAACACGGTAACCAAGCACAATGCCAAATCTGTCCTGCTGCCCAACCAATAGATGAAGGCATTCCAACCCTGGAGTCACCAACGTCAAGGCCCTGCTGACTTGAATAGGGTCTCTGTATACAATGCCCCCTCACCCCCCCTTACAACCCTCCGACTTGCCAACGCCCTGTACCAGAAACCCAGGGGGGCACAGCTGGGAGAGGGAAGCTCCCCCCTCTGCTCCCACCCAGGTTTCTGTGATGCAGGCCAGGTCGGCCTCTCCATGAATGATGGCATCGTAGATTATGGGAATTTTATTATGGACCAACCTGGCGTTCATCAAGAGGCAAGACAGGTCAGAGGCGCTGGTGGGATGTCTCCGAGACACGTGTCAGTGAGTTGAGGGGTCAGAACGGGGGACAGGCGTGAGTTGCCTGGCCTGCGTTCTTCTGAACCGACGAACCCCCCAACTTCTAGCGTACTGCCCATGGCTCGACACGACAGGTATGGCAGTCCCTGCCATCATGGTGACTGGAGGGAAACCCCCCCGGCAAACAACTGCAAATAAAACAAATACCAATAACAACAATCAAATGCAAACAACAATAATTAACTAAAAATAATAATAGAGGGGTTTACAAAATAAAACATAATTGGGCACATATCCAGGGCTAGAATGGAAAGTGGAGGGGGGGAAGGAAAGCAGATATTATAAAAAGAAGGAAATGGTCGGCGGCTGCCTGATGGTACTTTATGAAGGAGATCAGCAGGTGGTAACGGCGGCACAGATGAATTCAGATGATGTAATGGGGTCAGGCCAGTGGCCATCAGACAGGGCCAACAACGGCCTCAAGGCCCAATTGGGCCCAGTCCTGAATGGCAACGGGCCTGACAAGGCCACCTCCGTCAGGTAGTCCGAATCTCAGTGAGCAGCCGAACTGTCCAACGTCCTCCAAGGAGCCAGTGCGGCAACAAGTAAAAACTCCAGTTCCTACAACAAGGTGAACAGGGATGAAGAAAGGGGGCAGGAGGAAACGCCCCTATGTCCCCAACCCCACACGGTCCTACACAGAACGCAGGCACTCCAGACCTCCGTAGCCCCCAAACTCCCCACAGTCGTCCACGGCGGCCGGCTCCACATGCCCCCAGTCCTATGCGGCACGATGGCCAGCAAGAAGCCATGAAGAAGCAGATGGCGGCAGTGACAGCAACTTCCAGGCAGGCCGGTTGAAGCTGTGGCAGGTGACATCCCGTAGATGAAAACCGGCCCATCAAGGCAGTGGGGAGTGGCAACTAACTAAATCTCTTTAGTTAGAACATGGTGGAAGGAATGTAGAAGATTGCATAAATGGTCTTACTCACAACTCCTGTTTTCTTTGACAGGCATCATACATGTGATCTCATCAGCTGTGAAACACCATCATAAGTTACCCCTCATGTGCCCTCAGAATGTCACTACATGTCATTGGGGAAATAAGATTGTGTAGGGAGCCCACATGGAGGCTCTGACCCCCCAAAAAAAAACCTGGCAGCACTGAGGCAGCCATAAGCCCTGGACAAGCATGTCCAGAGAGCAGATAAAGTATATATAAATAAATATTCAATAAATACAGTGCCACTGGCCACTTAGAACCCCATGATTGTGACACTGAAGGTGTCAAAGTGGTCTGCTTGTCAGTCTCTAGATCAGGGTGTCATAAGGACCTTTAAGGTCACTGTACATGGTACAATATGGAAAGGATAGTCAACGCTATGGAGAAGAACCTGATCGAACTCTGTGTCTCTGTGTCTTTCTGTATGAATCAACTGGTTTATGCCTTGCAAATATTTTTCGGGGCCATCAGAGTTGTTCACAGATTTGGAACCTACATGGGGGGGGTGTCCCATGCCCCTAACCCTGGTGTTGTGTAAAGGACAAGTATGTTTAATATTTCTTAAATCCTTTTTTGAAAGAGGAAATGGTTTAGTTTCAGCCATTCTTAGAATTCCAATGCTAGCTCTGTAGAGGAGATCATTTTACATCACTTGACTGAAAGGGGAATTTATCTTTGCTATAAGCCCTTTTTGTCGAGTTACCTGGATACTTTGTACCCCTGGGAACATTTCATGACTACTTGGAAAAAACCAAAGCCTTGTGTGTTGGTCTGTCTGCAGCATATTATAATTCTTCATTTTAACATACTGCCTGATGTGGGGTGTGCCCAATGCAGAGTGGCAACACATGACGGACATCCTTTCAGTCGCTCACAGCTTGCCATGCTCAGTGCAAATTGCTTGGTTGAGCTTGAGTTTTTTCAAACTGCAAAACAAGATGCTATATTGTCACAAAAAACCCTTGGTTTAACACAGTGTCCCATGCCCCCATCTGTTCAGAATGATAATACGAATTATGCTCTGTTGAATGACTGAGAAAGATTTTTATGGGGACAGAGAGAAGGGTGAAGGTCTTAGCCTCTTCATCTGCTCTCCAGTGCTAAGATTGATAATGCCAACCATTTATTTAGTAGATTTTAGTGCATGCATAGTAGTGTACAGATATCTGCAGATCAGGACACATTTCCCATCTGCCTTGTAATGAAATGATTTGGGAAATTGGGTGCACATTGGATTAGGTTCCATCCATAAACTTTCTTATGCAGGCAGAGTAAGAATCAAAACAATAGATGCATTTGTGTCTAGAAAGGAGGTGGTGGTGAAGGACTGATAACTAGCGACCAAGCTGAGATTGTTAAGAACAAACCGTGTCAATCCATCCTGATCTATTTCTCTGATAGAATAATTGGTTTGGTGGACAATGGGAATTCATCTCTCTAAGGACACAGACAGACCTTTAAACTAGCATACATTCCAGGATGTAAGGAAGCGTCATTGGGGACCAACACCAAGATCATCCACACTCTTGCATTTCTGATCACCATGTATGGGTGTGGAAGCAGGACAGCAAAGAGAGCTGACTGGAGGAAATGGGTTTGTTTGAAATATTGTGCTGGAGGAGAGCTTTGGGGAGACCCTGGATTGCCAGAAAGACAGACAAGTGGTTGCTGAATGATCTCTCAAGGTAAAAATGCTGAAGCTGAGGCTTTCTTTTGGCACATCATGAGAAGGCACAGTTCTATGGCAAAGGCAATTATGTTGGGAAAGGTGGAAGACAGGAGGAAAAGAGGAGGACCAAATATGAGATGAACTATTCTAAAGGAAACCACTGGGTTGAGTTTACAAGAGCTAAGTAGGACCGTTTTGGACAGGACCTTTTGGAGATCTCTCCTTCACAGGGTCAGAGGCAAACTGATGGCACATAACAACATTCCAGTAATCAGAAAGTCATGACTACTGGTGGGTAATGAAGAGCTCGGCCAGTTTTGCCTCTTCTTTCTTTATTTCTTGGCTGCTCTCCCAACATCATGGCAGTACCCTGGGAGCCAATTAGCCATGGGCTCGCTGTACACCGCCGCCGTGGTGCTGTTTGAATACTTTGTGCCACAGGAGCTGAGCCAATCCATCTTCCCACAACAATTGCCACCTGCTTGGGATGGGAAGCAACAATTAGATGAGGAAAGCCTATGGGTTTTGTTCATTGGTTCCGCTTCTTGAACCATTAATAAAGCTATGTAGAACTCAGGTCCTGTACTAATGCTGTAAGGTCTAAGAAGGACTTCAAAATTTTTTGCCTGCCCCTGTTCTTTCTTCTGTGTTTCACCACACATATACACACACCATCCCCTGTAACCTTCCTGATGCGTTTTTTAGTCATATTGGCTGGGGATTGATGGAATCATAGTCCAAGGTGTGTGGAGAAACAGCAGCTTAAGGAATACGGATCTAGGCAGTTCTCGAGCCGCCTGCCCTAATTTCTTCCTTAGAGACTCCATTCTCGAACAATCGGAATGGTTGCAAAATTACAAAACCTCCAAAGCACCTGAGATCAGGTCATAGCACTTAACTATAAAAGAACCTGCTTTTGTACAGCAAGATTCAGAGGCTGGAGAAAGGCACGTGGCTGCAGGAAATTGCCTGTGCATATCTTAACTGAATATAAAATGCTGAGAAATCTCTCTCACATTGGACAAGGCAGCCAGCACTTTATTGTGATGAGAAGCACTCCTAACAGTGAGCTCATCAATAGTGTTATTTCAACCTTAAAATTAACATCTGTTCTCCAGCATTGTATTATTTTCTGGCTTCCATTATCCACAGTAATAGTTATATCAGGGTAGAGGCTGGGGGGTGGGTGTGAATGGGAATAATTCTTTCAAAATAATTCCCAAGTGCCATTGTATTTCCTAGATGGTAGAAATGGAAAACATGATCACCCACTGGGAGATGTCATGATTTAATTCTAAACATTTTACAGGGCTTGAATAAACTAGCCATAACTTTGTTCCTTGCTGGCTTTCCCCCTTACTGTTGTTTACAGTATGCTTAATTTACACAGATTTTAAAAAGTAGCATTTCATCTATGTCATTTTATGGACTCGTCTGACATACAGTCCAGCTTACACCAATAACCTGTTCTGTTTGCTGATTGAAACAGCAGACATGAGACTTCTCAAAACTGGAGGAGAAGTGATACATTACATAGAACTGAACACTGGAAAAGGGAATTCTGCAGGTGTTGAGATTGTTTACTTGTCACAGCAGGAGCTTTGCACACATCATGTTACTTCCTTGGTTTGGTCATCAGTAGGGATGGGCATGAAATGAAAAAAATTATGTTTCGTTTCATCTCATTTCATTGGTCCCCCCATTTTTTTGTTTTATTTCATATGATTTTTTTTTAAATTGTATGAAACAAACCACTAATGAAGTGGTTTGTGGTGGGGCTGGAAAGTGGTGAGGGGTTTTTAAATGAGGGGAATAAAATCTTTTCCCCCACCCTAGCGCCGATCAGCTGGTGTGGGGGCTTGGGGGAGGGAAAAACATTTTTTTAAATTCAGGAGCCTTTTTAAAAAAACTTTTCCCCTCCCCCAATTGGCTTACAGATGGAACAAAATTGTTCATTTCAATAACAAAAAACCCACCATTTCGTTTCATCTGTAACAAAATGTTGCTTCCTTGTGTCGTTTTGTTTTATTTCATTTCATTATGTAACAACACAACAAAACAGCATTTTGTTTTTCATTTTGTGCCCATCCCTAGTCATCAGAAAGTAATCACAAACTTCATTCGCGAGCCCGATTCGTATGCCTCTGGAATCTGAATGGACATCTGCTTCTTGGGACTCAAAAAAGAACTGAAAAGTGAAAGTAAAAAACTCTCTCCCTCTCTCACACACATACACACACTCACACACACTCATGTTGCATTACGGATCACACGGACACAGTTTCGGGGTGCAATCTGGTGCTCAGGCAGCATTTCTGGCTGGAGGGTCTGCGTGTCTCTCTGTGTCTGCATCAGCTGCGTGCATGTGAGTGTGTGAGATTGTGTGATGATGATTCTTCTCCTTCTACTCCTGCTGCCTGAGCAACCAGTGTTTATTAAGAGTAAGCCAAATAGATACAGGAAGACATCCCTCAGTGGGAGGAGAATGAAAGCCTTATCTGTGAGACCATACTCAGTAAACAGGTACACAAAGGCACAGGAAATAGAATCCATAGGTGGGGGAAAATGCTCCCTAGCTAGTGAGGGATTACTGATAAGGGGCTCTCCTGGGCCTGAGCAGATGTATCCTGATATCCTGTTTATCTGCCATCCTGTTTGCTCTGGCCTTCTTGCCTACATCAGCACATTCTGGTATCTGCTTGGTCCTGGGGACTGCTGGGAAATATATGTCAAGCACCCCTCCTAGGCCTTCAGTTTCCTTTGTGCTTGACCAATCTTGGGGCTCAGAAATATGGGCAATGATATCACCACATTTCCCCTTTTCTTTTCTTTTAAATATGAGCAAGCTGGCAAGAGCTGTGGCCCTTTTGCATACCAGTCAGGAGGCATAGGTGTAAACCAACCAGAAATCAGGCACTCATCTGGTGCTCAACCCATGCAGGCCCTGAAAGCCTGGCAACCTGAGGTCATTTGCCCCAGGGGCCTCATTGCTTGGCCCAAGAGGAAACTCAACTCCTTATATAGGAGGGAGAGACATGTCTCTGGCAAGACAAGCCTCATATGTCTGGGCTGAGGTGTGAGAAATGTGCCCTAAAGTGTGAGGTGTCTTTATGCCTGTGCATGAGAGTTGCTGTGGTGCCATTCTTCCCACCCCCATGTTCTTTATGAGAGCACTAAGCTAGGGCATGGCAGAAATCCTTGGCTGTGATGTGTTATCTAATGTGGGGACCCCTCAGGAATGTTGGCATGCATTTTTTCTCCCACCAAGGTACACAGCACCCAATATTCATCTAACTTTCAGAGATAGAAACGAACTCCTCAAAACTTGCAATAAGAAATGAAATGGCATAATAAAGCATGATTGTCTCCCAAGACTTAACAGGTACATGGTACATAGGCATATCTAGCATACAGATATAGATGCATTAACAATAATACTCCAGCAATAAACGATAGTGTAAGCAATACATGAATACCTGAATACATTTTGTGGCTAAGAGGTAATGCATAGCAAGAAGTTGCATGACATGTCAATATTTTCCAAATACAATATATGAATACATGAGAACACATAAGTAAGAATGGTCTGTCTATGCTAGGGGCTTACATTTTTGTGGGGGAAAGGTGAAAGACTAGACTACCTAACTATATTTCTCTCTGCTTCCAATAGATGGCTGTTTGCTGAAAAGTCTTTTTAAGAGTTCTTTTGCTAAAAGTTCATGGATCTGGGAAATGTATTCTTCTTCTGGTGGTGAAATCTGGTTTAGCAAAATCTGGTTTGCATGAATGCCAAGTCCAGTCCTTAAGAGGACATCAGTCTTGCCCTCTGACCATAGTCCTTGAAATTGAGAAAATGAGGAATGTATGTTCTGGGATCATTCTGCTGGTAAAGCTTCAAACTGCCATGGGAGTTCTTTCTCTCAGGGTACATATAGTTAAAATCAAGCCTTGCTTGAAGAGCCTTGGAGAGGGGGGGCATTTCTCCCCTTTTCTTTTCTAATTGTTTTTTGTTTTTTGTTTTAAATTTGAAACTCATACCCTGAGGGGAAGAGTTTTTTTCTCCTGCTTGATTTTGGAGAGAAAGAACATGCATTAGTGATTTTTTTATACATTTTTAAACCCTGTTGATTACTTGTGCCCAAAAATGTATGGCACATGGGACTTGTAATCTTTGCTTTCAGACCTGAAGTCTGCCTATCTTTCTCTGTCGTCCTGTCCTTACAACAGACAGTCAATGATTAAGCTGATTCCAAGCTGACCTTTGTTTATACAAACTTCGGAAGACATTCCTAAAGGAATTACTGGCAAACTGACCATTCCATGCTTCCTGTTATCTGGCATTCTTTCTGTGTGTGAGTGGGGTGGATCAGACCCATATAATTCATTTTTTTACCCCATGAGAATAGCGGAAAGATGAGATCTTTGGGACATTTCTTTCTAAAGGACTTGAAATCTCCAGAAATCTTCCTCACAATTCCTGACAGCTGACGCCTGCTTGCTTTCCAGTCCCCTTCCCCCCCACTCCCCCTGAGCTGCTTCCAGTCGATAGACAGAGAGAGAGGGAGAGGGGGAGAGAGAAAAGCATCTTTGATTCCTAAATTTCCCTGTAGCTTGCTAAAGAAAGAGTGAGGGGAATTCTGGCTGCTCATGATTTCTGAGAAAGGAAATCTGCATTCTCCATGGCTTTGGAGGAAGAGAAAAACTCTTAGAGAAAAATAAGGTACTGATCTTTTGAAAAAATTGGACTTTCTCCTATACTTGTATTGAGGGTGTCCTGCATTTGCCAAAGTGCCCAAAAAGCTGTCCTTTAAGCTAATGGCCCATTTTGTCCTTTTGGAAAAGGGGTCTGTCTTTGGAATTCTCTCTCTGGGCAATTCTGCTTTGGTCCAGCCCAAGGCTGAACTCTGAATAGGCTCTAAAGCTGTCTGCCTCTGATTCTTGAGGTGCCTTCCCTGGGAAATGGAATCCTGAGTCTTAAATGATTCCAAGGCTTGTGTTACTGAGCCGTGGACAAAATTTTGGCCTCTCTGCATTTGTCTGGGAAATCCTGCCCCATGGCTTGGCTCTTTGCTGCAAGAAAGTGACTGCCTTTGGGGCATCTCCTTGCCTTTTGGAGGTACAGTTTCTGGCAGGACAAAACTTTTCCCCTCCTGCTTTTGGGGTTTGATGAGATCTGCTTCTTGAGCCTCATTTTTCCCTTTTCTGGGACTATTCTTGATGGAAAAATTTGATTTTAACCCTTCCAGATGTTCTGTTGCTGATTTTCCTAAATCCCCTTGGGGTTCCCTTTTTTCCTCAACCAATTCCTGATTCTGGGACACTGTTCCTAACTGCAGGTCACTAGGTGGAAAAATTATTGGTAGGGGCATCTGGAAATCTGGGGGAAGGAGTGAAATGGGCATTTCCATACGTCCCCATCTTTGCCCTGCTTTATCACCTGCGTTCTGGTTGCCAACCCTGGAAATTTCTGCCTATAGATTTCTTCCTACTGCTGGTTCCCAACCCAGAGGCTGTTGTGACTCCCAAGACTCTATCTGGAATTCTTGGCTGTCACAAGGCATTCTTTTGCTCCGAAAATTAACTGGCCCTCTGAATTCATTTCGCTCTTCAACCGAGAAGAACGCTCCCATCTCACCTATTGGGACCCTCTTGGAGGATATCTGGATGCGTCTCAAAGCCCTTTACGGGCGTAGGGAGATGAGGATGAGCCGCATTCGTGCCTTCTGGCCTGGAGCCTGGTCCTTGTGCCTAGTAGTTCCTCTGCATCTGCCTCGCTGCAGGAGATCGCATCTGCCGTTGCCTTCTGGGAATCACGTCTGCGTTGCCTTGAGGGAATCACGTCTGCCGTTGCCTTGGGGGAATCACGTCGGCCATTGCCTTGGGGGATCACGTCGGGGTCACCATCTGTTGCGTTACGGATCACACGGACACAGAGTTTCGGGGTGCAATCTGGTGCTCAGGCAGCATTTCTGGCTGGAGGGTCTGCGTGTCTCTCTGTGTCTGCATCAGCTGCGTGCATGTGAGTGTGTGAGATTGTATGATGATGATTCTTCTTCTACTCCTGCTGCCTGAGCGACCAGTGTTTATTAAGAGAGTAAGCCCAATAGATACAGGAAGACATCCCTCAGTGGGAGGAGAATGCAAGCCTTATCTGTGAGACCATACTCAGTAAACAGGTACACAGAGGCACAGGAAATAGAATCCATTGGTGGGGGGAAATGCTCCCTAGCTAGTGAGGGATTACTGATAAGGGGCTCTCCTGGGCCTGAGCAGATGTATCCTGATATCCTGTTTATCTGCCATCCTGTTTGCTCTGGCCTTCTTGCCTACATCAGCACATTCTGGTATCTGCTTGGTCCTGGGGACTGCTGGGAAATATATGTCAAGCACCCCTACTAGGCCTTCAGTTTCCTTTGTGCTTGACCAATCTTGGGGCTCAGAAATATGGGCAATGATATCACCACACACTCACACACAATTTTGTTTAACCTTATTGGGTTACTATTGAAAGAGGTCTTCAAATCATAGAACCATGAAGTTGGAAGGTGCCTATAAGGCCATCAAGTCCTCCTGCTCAATGCAGGAATACAAATCAAAGAACATAATGATAGAATGCTGTTATTCCCCTCTGTATCTGTGCATACCTGTGCATTTTATATCGTGCTCTGTTTTAATTACAATAGGTATGTCAACATATTTGTCCCCCTCACTGCTTAGCATCTACATGGAACCACTGGGAGTGGTCATCAGGAGCTTTGGGCTGAAGAGTCAGCCATAAGCTTACGATACTCAGTAGAGATGGGCACGAATGGAAAAAAATGACGTTTCATTTTGTTTCATTTCATTGAGGGCTCAGTTTGGTTCATTTTCGTTTTTCGTGAATTTTCACAAAAATTGTTTTGTTGGTTTGTTAATTCGTTATTCGTTTTTACCCGCTTTGCACAATTTTTAAAGCATTTTTGCACATGGGCGTCCCCCAACGCCCCAGACCAGAGGGAAAACACACAAAAATTGATACTGGCAGAGACACAGTATAGACTAGGTAGGCAGGGAGGCTGCAAGGCAGCGGTGGGTTTTGCCCAGAGTGCAAGGCAGCCACAGAGTGACTGCACTGCGGGGCAGGGGAGGGTACTCACTGAGAGGTACGCAGTACGCACGCAGGGAGGCTGCAAGACTGAAGCTAGAGAGAAATCTCTTCTTTCTCTCCCGTAAGAGCCAGGCTGCAGCCAGCAGGAACACAGAGACACATGCCTGCCTGCCTGGCCTAAAGTGAAAATAATGAGTTGCAGAGACAGCAATCCCACCCCAATCTAACTCCCACCGCAGACTGCAAGGAGGATGGGGGCTGTCAGAGCTTTTTATGCCCTCTGTGGCTGACAGACCTGCCCAGTCTGCAACCTGGGCATGCTATTGGTTGTAGTTGTCCAAGAATTTACATGATCCCATCACATGGCTTGCATCCATTTTGTGGCATCCATTTTGTGTCATCCTTAAAGGGAAAAGAAAAATAGATCGCGATGGGAGAAAGACAAAAACAAAGTGTTCTGCTAATTACCCCAACCCCCGCTGGTAGGTATTATCAGGCAGAATAAATAATTATCACTGTGTTTTTACAGATGTCCATGGTGTTTTAATACCCAAGAAATCAATATTAGGCATCTGGCAGCCATTTTGGGTCAATGTCCCCTAACTCCTCTTAAAGGAAAAAAAAATACAGTGATCTGAGAAAAGACATAAATGCATGTTTTAAGGACCCCAACCCGCCCTGGTAGGTATTATCAGGCAGAATAATTATCGCTGGGTTTTTACAAATATTCAGGATGATTTTTTAACATTTAAAACAGCTCTTTTCGTCGTGCGTCAGCATTAATGAAAACGAAACGTAATGAACCTAATTTTCTTGGTTCGGTTTGGTTTGTTCCAATTTCACTGCCAAGTTCGTTATTCGTTTCATTATGTAATGAAACAAATAACAAATAACGAATAATGGAATGAAAAAATCATTTTGTGCCCATCTCTAATACTCAGCTCTATCTCTCATTTTCCACCAATACAAGTGAGGCTGTCTGAGACAGAGCAGCAAGCAAAAGGAGTGATAAACAATGTGCCATCTGAGGAACTCAAAGATACAGAAATTACACCTAAAATAAGGATGTTGTAAAAGGAATAGTGGATCTGACAGTGAATGATGAGGGAAGTAATAAAGAACTAGATGACAGGATAAGTGCAATAGGAATAAGCAAAAAGGAGAATGAAGTGATAGCAAAGGGATTGGGGATAACTGTCAGTTCACAGGACGAGGGTGAGAAGAGTAATATGTGGAGGGAGGTTTAAAGATAGAGACAGTGGAGAAAGCAGTTCAGATGGAGAAGTACCTCTCAGAAGAGCAAGTGTTCCCCATACCACATGAAAGACATTTAGAATGGATACATAAGGCTATAAGAACAGGCTTGCTGGAACAGGCCTCATCCCATCCAGTCCAGCCTTCTGTCTCACACAGTGGCTCACCATTTGCTTCAGGTTATTCCCAATGTCCCTTTCCTGGTGTGTTGCACAGAGTTCAGACCCCATCAGTTTATAAACGTAACTGGGTGGGTTTTTTTGCCCCAATGTGCACCACTCTGCATTTACTAATGCTGAAGCTCATTTGCCACTGGTTCTGCCCACTCCCCCACTGTCAAGAGATCCCTCTGGAGCTCCTCACAATCTCTCTGTTTTTACTACCCTGTATAATTTAGTGTTGTTCGCTAGAGATGGGCACAAAATGAATAAAAAATTAATTTAGTTATTCATTATTCAGTTGTTACACAACAAAATGAATAACAAACCGCCCCCTCAAAGAAAAATGAAACAAAATGGAATGAAATGGAAATTTTCATTTCATTCCGGTTGATTTTTCATTTCCAGTGTCATCTCCTACCTGATGATGGAATGTCCTCCGGCTGCTGTTGCCACCACCAGTCCCCAGGGAGGCGGCTTCCAGCCACAAACAAAACATATTAAAAAGCACCCCCAAAAAAGTGTCGACCAGGCCTGCACTACAGCTGGTCAGTGGGCCACTTGGTCAGCAGTTCAATAAAATAAAATAAAACGAAACAAAACGAAATGAAATGAAAATTTAAATAAAAATTTAAAAAAAATTAAAAATCCAACCAGAAAAAACCCAACCTAATTTAAAAAATTAAAAACCCAACCAGAAAATTGGGTTAAAAACCCAACTCAACCTGACCCATGAGCTGCCAAACTGGCCTGCAGGCCATGTGGTCGTCATGATAAAAAATATCCAAAAACAAATTAAAATAAAAAAAACACCGACCAGACAATGATCAGTGGGCCATGTAGTCAGCAATTCATAAACAAACACACAAACAAACAAACAAACAAACAAACTCAAACCGGCCTGCAGAACACCGACCCAACCAGCACGCTGCCGACCCAACCCACGGGCCACTGAACCAGCCCACAGTCAGCATGTTTAAAAATATATATTTTAAAAAAATTAAAAATTAAAAATAAATATTTTTTTTAAAAAAACATGCTGACCCAGCACAAGGAGCCACAGGGTCAGTGTGAGTAAAAGAAAAAAAAAAGAAAAGAAAAAAAATGTGCCAACCCAGCCGGTGCATGAGAAAAATTTTTTAAAAAGTAAAAATAAAAATAAAAATAAAAATAAATAAATGCACCGACCCAGCCCAGGAGCCACATGGTCGGCATGAGTAAAAGAAAAGGAAAAACCATGCCTACCTAGCTGTCACGCAAGAAAAAAAATTAAAAATTAAAATATATAAATTTTAAAAATAAAATAATGCACTGACACGGCCCGGGAGCCACATGGTCAGTGCGAGTAAAAGAAAAGAAAAAAGGAAAGGAAAACAAGCCACACCAACCTGGCCGGCGCGTGAGAAAAAAAAAAAAATAAAAAATGATAAAAATAAAACCACTGGCCCCAAGCCAGTGCCTCTCAGCTGTTAAAAAAAAAAGCCCCAGCATTGGGGACTTTTTAGTATTAAAAATTTAAAATAAAAATTTAAAAAAAAAACGACCACGCAAAAAAGAGAGAAAAAGTAAAAAGTAAAATACTGAAATGAAACAAACAAAATACGAAATGATTTTTTAAAAAAATTGTTTTGTATTAAACAAAACGAAATGGGTAGCAGTGTAACAAATAATGAAATGAAACGTCATTTTGGCATTTCATGCCCATCTCTATTGTTGGCAAATTTGGCTACCTTGCTATTTACTCCTTCTTCTAGATGATTTATGAAGAAGAGGTTGAAAAGCAGTGGTCCCAGTACTGAACCTTGGGGGACCCCACTCTTTACCTCCCTCCACTTGAAATGTCCACATTTAGTGCTACCCACTGTTTCCTGTCCCTTAGCCAGTTGCTGATCCAGGACAAGACCTGTCCCTTGATTCCATGACTGGCAAGTTTATTCAAGAGCCTTTGGTGTGGTACTTTGTCAAAAGCCTTCTGAAAGTCCAGACAAACAATGGCAACTGGATCTCCCTTATCCACATGCTCGTTGACACTCTCAAAGAATTCCAACAGATTAGTGAGCCATGATTTGCCCTTTTAGAAGCCATGTTGGCTCTCCTTCAGCAGCGCCTTCTCTTCTATGTGCCTATTAATTTTATTTTTTAGGATGGTTTCCATGACTTTATCTGGGAAACCTGTCAAACTAACTGGTCAGTAATTTCCTGGATCACCTCTGGATCCTTTTTTGAAGATTGATGTTACATTTGTTACCTTCCAGACATCAGGCACAACACCTGATTTGAGGGAAAGATTATATATTTTGGCTAGGACATCAGCAATTTTACTTCAAAGTTCCTTGAGAATTCATGGATGGATGCCATCTGGTCCTGGTGATTTGTTAGCATTTAGTTTAACAAGACATGCAAGGACCTCCTCCTTGGTTATTTCTATCTGGCTTAATTCTTCGGTTTCCCACCCTATGAAGATAGGCTCTGTTTCGGGCATGTGGTCTCTGTCTTCTTCAGTGAATACTGAAACAAATAATTCATTCATTCTCTCTGCAATCACTGTTTCATCTTTAATAATTCCTTGCCTTCCATTGTAATGGCCTTCCTAGTTGGGTTCTTCTTACTTTTAATATATTTAAAGAAGTCCTTGTTATTTCTTTGAGAGTTTTTAGCTATTTTCCCCTCAAAGTCATGCTTTGCTTTCCTGATTGCTGACTTGCATTTGTTCTGCCAGAATTTATGTTTCTGTCTGTTGTCCTCATTTGGACAAGCCTCCCACCTTCTAAATGAGCTTTTCTTGCTTCTGATCACTTTCCGAACAGCTCCTGTAAGCCACATTGGAATCCTCTTGGACCTGGCAGTGCCCTTTCTCCTTTTGAGTATGCATTCCTGTTATTGTTTTTGTGAACAGCCCCCATGCCTCTTGGAGTGTTTGGACTCTCTCAATTTTCCCTTTCAGCTTCTTTTTTACTTGTTTGCTCATCTTTGGAAAATTTACTTATTGAAAATTTAAGGTCTATGTGTTAGATTTTATCAGTGATTTACAGTCTATGATAAGGGTAAAAGTAATTGTGTTGTGGTCACTAGAGATGGACACAACCAGAAAAATTTTTTTTTTTCGAGTTGTCATTTTTCGGGACAGGTCCGTTTCGGCTCGTTTCCGTTTTTCGTGAAATTTTTTTAAAAATTGTCATTTCGTTGTGTCATTTGTCATTTGTCGTTACTGCTGCCGCGATTTCGCGCGATTTGACGTCCCAGCGAGTGGCGTCCCGCCAGCGCTAGGTGTTTTTGCACCCTAGGAGGCGGGCGGGGTGGCGGGGGGGCATGGGCAGGCGGCGGCAGCGGCAGGGGGAGGGGCGGGCGCGCGGGCGGCGGGCGCGGGTCCCGCAATGACCCAGAGCAGGCGGAAAACACTTTAAACTGACTTGCTGCACAAGACTGCATCGAATAAAGCAATTGCAATTTTTATTGCAAACAAAGTGGGCAGTGCACCCACAGCAGAGCTGCAGGCAGGGTATGAAAGGACCTTGGCTTGCCACCAAGCAAATGAAATTTTTAAAATAAATCCACACCTCCCCTCCCACTCAAACCTCCCCCCCCTTTGAAGCACTATCAGAAAAGAAATCCTAACAAACTGCAGGAGAATAAAAAAGAATAAACTGCATTGCTATTCCCCACAGCAGACAGAGAATGAAAGGAATTATTATTTCCTAAAAAATCAATTGAATCAATTCCCTCCCTGCCTTCCTAACTGAAATCTAAAGGCTCCGCGAAATCGAAACTAGTCTAGCACAGCAGCCAGCTACACACAGCCCTCTCCCACCCATATCCAAGCCCGGACTGCGACTCTTCTGGGAGTGCCTCAGCTTTTTATGCCCTCTTGCACATCCCGAAGTGTCAGTCAAAACCTGGCCATGCGATTGGTAGAATGGGTCCAAAAATTTGCATGGTCCCATCCCATGGCCAGCCCATCATTGCGCAGGTGTAAAAAAAATAAAAATAAAAATAAAATAAAATAAAATAAAATCAGTGCAACCTTTTACTGCTATAAAAAACCCACTGCTGCTACTGTAAAAATTCAAGCATTTAAAATAGCTAATTTTCGCATGTTTCTGTGGTGCTTTGGTGGTTTTTTTGGACCACGATTTCAAAAAAAATATTGCGGATGCCATTTTGGATCCCCCCGCAGCGCATGGCAAATGGAGACACCGAGGATGCCCTCTCCCAGCCCGGTACCAGCAGCCCAGGACAGGAAGGGGGGGAAGGCTGGGGACCCCCCCCTAGAAACCACCCCTCTGGTAAGTGCCCTCAGGCAGGCATATTTTCGCCTGCTTTTTTGGCCGGGAATCAGGTTTTTTTTATTTGTAAAACTTTTTTTCTGTGCCGCTTGGCATCGTGCGATCGCCGTGCGATGCCAGGAACAACAACGACAAATCAGACCCAATTTTTCTTTTTTCGGTTCGAGTTCGAGTTCTGACAGCTTAATTGTCGTTACCGTTTCCGTTACGTAACGGAAACGATATCCGAAAATGGAAACGACAATTTCGCCAAGTCGTGCCCATGTCTAGTGGTCACTGTTCCCTATCGGATCAGTCACATTAACATTTTGCACCAGATTCTGTATATTACTCAGGATCAAGTCAAGGATTCTTGTACCTCTAGTTGGGACTTCAAACATCTGTTCCAGGGAACAAAGATTTAGCATATCTGAGAATTTTATCTCTTTATCATGTGCTGAACAACAGTTCACCCTGTCTATGTGAGGGCAATTAAAGTTCCCCATTATAACTACGCCTCCCCATCTTCCCTGATAGCATATGCCTACTGTTAGACCATCCTTGTGGCCTGATACTGTTACCCACAGAGTTTCTAATAGTGACACCAAATCACCTAGATATTCCAGTTCATAAAATTTTATCACTTCTTTGGCATACAAGGCTACACCACCTCACATTTGCCCCTTCCTCTCCTTCCTATACAGTTTGTAGCCTGTAATAACTATATCCCATTGGTTATCATCCATTCACCAGGTTTCAGTGATGCCAATAATATCAATATTTTTATCTATTGCTAAGTATTCCAGCTCCCCTATTTTGTTTCAGATGCTTCTGGCATTTGCATACAATCATTTATAGATGCTTTTCTGATGCTGTGTTTTGAGTCCAGTTGCATCATTAGACTGCCTCTTGCATCGTTCTGCTAAAGTGCTGGTGACTAGCTCCTTGCTCTGCTCAGTAATTTTTGCATCCTTCTCACTTCACACTTTACTGAACTGAATACCGCTGTGAGGGTTCGGTTCTTACCCCCGGCGGTTCTGAGTCACAAACGAGATGAGAATCCAGTTTTAACAAAACTTCAAACGGATTTTTATTGCTTACAGAGTCTGAGGCACTGCAGGTTCTTTCTTGTGTAACTGGTGACAACTTAGGCATATGTGAAACAACATTCCCGCCAACATTGGGTTCTTCATAAATAACATTAACTGGAATATAACTTGGATCAGCCTTATCTATGGATGTGGGGGGAAAGACGACCCCCGGCCCCAACACTGGGTACCGCAGCAAGGGTGTTTGGCCCATTGTGCCACAGGACTGACATGCTTCTCGGTTCTCCGTTTCCTAAATCTCTCAGACGTCTCGGGCCACTTAAGAGGTCTCACATGTACAGCCCAGATGAATTCTTCCCCCTTTCGGACCCTCAGATGCTCTGTCTCCTTCTTCTCATCTCCCCCCCTCTGTCTGAGTCCCCACACTCCTCAACTGTCGATCCCAACTGTCCTTCTCCTTCCTTTCCTCGCCCGCTCTCTCCCTCAGTAGCTCGCGCTCCACCCACTCATCCAACGGTTCATCCACCACCCAGAATACCTCCCGTGTGTCCTCGTGCTGACCACCCTTGCATTCCTCCTCTAATTCTACAATTTGCAAGCCCCTCGCACACATTTCCATTTCCTTCTTGTCTTCATCCATTTGGTTAGGAAGTCCAGATGGCTCACTCTCTTGAACATTCACGGGATGGTCCTTCTCCTCACACAACACCCTCCCCTCCAAGTGGGCCGTCTGGATTTCCATCTCCTGTGCCCATGGACCCTGTCGGGAGAAATAGTCTGTGTTAAGATGATCTTTGCCTTTCTTGTATCTGACTTCAAAAGAAAAGGGGCTTGCATACTAAGATACCAACATGTTAAGCATTATTAAAATAAAAGGTGCACCTAATAAATAATACTGTATTTCAAAGACTGCATTCCCCACTTTACTGCTAGAGCCTCCTTTTCTATGGTAGAATATTTTTGCTCCCTTTTATTAAGTTTCTAACTTAAGAACATAATACGGTGTTCTCCATTTTTCTCCTGGGCCAATACTGCTCCCAAGCCTCATTCTGAAGCATCCGTCTGCAGTATGAAAGGTATAATGAAATCAGGTACTGCCCTCACCGGACAAGAGCATAACTTCATTTTTAATTCCTCAAAACCCTTTTGTTCTTTAGATCCCCACCTAACAATTTTTGGTAATTTCTTCCGGGTTAAATCTGTTAAGGGCGCCACTATCTCGGAAAAATGGGGAATAAATTGTCGGTAGTATCCAGCCAGCCCTAAAAATTGTACTTCACGCTTAGTTCTAGGTCTATTCCAATCTGAAACCTTATCTATTTTGTCTTCCAACGGATATATCTTCCCTTGCCCAACTTTAAATCCTAAAAATTTAACTTTTAATTGCGCTATCTTACACTTGGACGGGTTTACCTTCAAGTTTGCCTTTCTTAATTAGTCTAACACTAATCTCAAGTATTGCAAATGCTCATCCCAAGTTTTACTGTAAATGATCACATCATCTATATATGACACGGCGAATTCTTTATCCATTAATTGCTGAAACGTACCAGAGGCGCCATGCAATCCGAAAGGCATTTTGGTAAAATGATACAGGCCAATTGGTGTCCTGAATGCAGTTTTTTCTTTGTCTTCCTCCTTTAAAGGGATCTACCAGTAGCCTTTTGTTAAATCTAATGAGCTGAGAAAAGTCGATTCTCCTAATTTATCTAATAACTCATCAATTCGAGGCATAGGGTAGGCGTCAGATTTAGATACTGAATTTAGTTTCCTAAAGTCAATACAAAACTGCACCGTCCCATCCAGCTTAGGAACTACTACTGGGTAGCTCCTCCAGGGGCTAGTGGATGGTTCTATTACTCCCAAGTCTAACATCTTTTTAACCTCCTCTTCTATCACACGAATTAAGTGATGGGGCCACTTTCGTCCTTGATCTCTCATAACTTGGTCTCCTATAACTTGGATTTTATGCTCACATAAATTTGTATTCCCAGGCCTGTTGGAGAAAATATTCCTTTTCCAAGGTAGCTATCTGGAGTTACTGCTTCTCAGATAACTCTTGGCATATTTTAACATGTTCTTTATCCTTGTCACTCATGCCCCAATCTGGACCTAACTCATCCTCATCTATTTCTGCCGAAAAAACTTCTCTCTCTCTCCAGTCTTTTAACAAATTGACATGATAAATCCCTTTTCCTTTGACTTTGTCGGGCATTTCTAACTCATAATCGACTTCATTGATCTTATTAATTATCTTATAAGGTCCCTGCCAGCGAGCTAATAATTTACTTCTTTCGAAAGGTAATAATAACAACACTTTCTGTCCTACTCTAAACTGCCTCTTCTTTATTCTCTGATTATATCTTCTTTGTTGGGCACCTTGAATGTTAGTTAAAGTCCTCCTTACTATATCTTGCACTTTCTTAAGATGTTCTCTCATTTCAATGATGTACTGAAGAGTAGACCCGGCTTTATCCTCACCCTCTTCCCATTTCTCCTTAATTAAATCTAATATACCTCTAGGAGATCTTTCGTATAACAATTCAAAAGAAGAAAACCCGGTGGAAGCTTGAGGTACCTCTCTAATAGTGAACATCAAAGGTGCCAGTAATAAATGCCACTTCCTAGGGTTATCCAACACTATCTTCCTTAGCATACTCTTTAAAGTCTTATTAAATCTCTCTACCAACCTGTTAGTCTGCGGATGGTAAGCTGTTGTTCTTGGGACGTACATCCAATATTTTCCACATATGCTCAAACGTGGTACTCATAAAGTTACTTCCTTGATCCGTGAGTACTTCACGTGGGAAACCCAACCTAGAAAAGACTTTTAATAACTCTTGAGTCAATATCTTGGCCGAGGTAGTCCTAAGGGGAATAGCTTCCAGATAACGGGTAGCATAATCTATCAAAACTAACACGTACATATGTCCCCCAGCAGATTTTGGAAGAGGGTGAATTAAATCTAAGACAATTTTCTCAAAAGGTTGGTCGATAATAGGCATCGAAATTAATTCAGCCCCTGGCGGCTGTTTCTTTTGAGTTAATTGACATTGTCTACATGTCTGCCAAAATTTTTCCACATCCCCCCTTAAACCTGGCCACCAGAATCGTTGACTTATTCAACTCATTGTTTTTTCTAATGCTAGGTGTCCTGCAATAGGAATGTCATGAGCTAACCTCATTATTTCATTTCTCCATATTGCAGGCACAATTAACCTCTCATTCCCTTTCCCATCCACATAGTACAATAAACAATCTCTCATAACATAACTCACATGGCCAAGTATTACATTTGCCCCCTTCATCTTATCTCTTATTTCCCCTAGACTTGTATCATTTTGTTGTAAAAATCTCACCCTTTCTCTTGTGGCATGGGTAATTTCTTCCTTCACCACCTCCTCCTCCGCATGAATCTCCCCTTGAAACCCTTCCTGCATTTGCACGAGATTGTTAATACATAGCCAGTCACGACCCACCAACATTTCCCGAGCCAATGTGGGAACAATACCAACATTCATGCGTTGTTTTACCCCATTAATCTCAACGTCTGCCCACGCAGTCACATACGATTTTAAATCTCCATGTATACATCTAACAGCCACTGAGTAAGTTTGTTCAGCAAGTGTCTGGCATAGAGTTTCCCAATTACAGAAAGTAAACTAATTGGTCTAAAGTTTTTGGGGTGATGTGGGTCACCTTTTTTATATATTGGTACTATAATTGCATGGAGCCACTCCCTGGGGATAATTCCTGTTTGGTCTATGGTTGTAAATAAGGGGGCCAGTAGCTTCCCCCACCAAGCAGGTTCGTGTATTAGTAAATCTGGAGGGATAGCATCAGGTCCTGCGGACTTATGAGGTTTTAGGTGTCCGATGAGCTCCATGATTTCCTCAGTGGATAAACACAGAATCTATCCTTGGCATAGAGCAAACAGGTTTCAGAAAGGGGAGGGGCCCACTACACAACTCTTTAATCTTGGACCACTTGATAAATCGCTCCATAAGGCAGACGAACTCTAAACTTTTCGTAGCTTTCCTTGACCTAAAAGGAGCCTTTGATTCAGTGGATAGGAACATCCTATGGTATAAACTAATAAAAATGGGCATAGATAAAAGACTCTTGTCCCTTATCATATCCCTACACTCTGCTACAACTGCACAAGTGAGATCTTCATGGGATGGGAAATTAACTCAAATATTTCCTACCAACAAAGGAGTGAAGCAGGGCTGCATTCTTGCACCTACCCTTTTCAATCTTTTTATAAATGACTTAGCCTCCCACTTAGAGAAGGTCGACGGCCATCCTCCAAAATTAGGGCTGCATCCTACGCCCTTATTACTTTACGCGGATGATGCAGTACTGCTCTCACAAACCCACATAGGTTTAAGACGGCTGCTTACCAGCTGTGTTGAATACCTTGCCACAAACAATCTACAACTTAATTACGATAAATCCAAGATTCTGGTTTTCTCCAGATCATGGAAGAAAATGTTGTGGAAAATAAACGGACACTACCTAGAGCAAGTTAAACAATTCAAATACTTAGGTGTCCTTTTTCACTTCAAACAGTCCTGGGTGCCACAACGGAGAGCAGCTGTAAACCTAGCAAGAGTTACAGCACAGTCCACCTTACGTTTTCATTTCTCCAAAGGTAACCAATTCGTACCTGCAGCCTTACAGGTATGGAAAACAAAGATCATCCCAGAGTTATTGTATGGCATTCCGCTCTGGCAGGCAGCTATAGACGCGTCAGTGGAACAAGTTCAATCCCAGTTTTTTCGGAAAATCCTGGGACTCCCCACATGTGTTCCCTATGCTGCTTTATGCCTAGAGACTGGTTTTTCATTGTTAGAAACTACAGCGTGGCTGCAAATAACTAAATTCTGGCTAAAAATCTATTACAATACTGACAACCATTCTCTCTTATACCACCTTCTAAAAGATAGGGCTCCACCATTTGGATCATCAATTTGGATAAAAAAATTGCAGACATGGGGGTTACATGTTGAACATATTGGTTAACTTGGTGAGAAGCAAGCTTTCTGGGTCATAAAAAGACGGGTGCTAGACACAGAACAACAGACACTGCGGAGCCTAGCCCATAGCGTATGCTCACCACTACACTGGCATATTACGGTTACGCCTAGCCAGCAGGCCCCATATCTAGCGCTGCTTAAATCTCCACGAATACGTAGAGCCTTCACCTTAGCCAGATGCAACATCATGCCATCTGCCGTTCTGTACGGCAGGTTTCAAGGCTTACCTTTGGATAAGAGATGCTGTTCTTGTGGTATGGGAAGTGTGGAAACGCTTGACCACATGTTCTCTTACTGCCCCTTACATAAAGAGCCACGTGAAAAATTTCTGGAACAAGTCCTAAGGAATTTAAAAGTCGGGTCTGACCAGGATAAAATCCGTCATCTGTTGGGGTCCAAATCTGATTTTATAATTGAAAAAGTAGCCATGTTTTTAGCAGCGATAGTTACAGCACGTGCCTAGGATGCTCATCAGTATTCATTTTAATGAAGGTATTACTATTTTATCCTTGTATTAAACTCGCTTTTAGTTCTTGTGGTAGTCTGGAATATTCAAAAAGAATGTAAACTTTGACTTTAGAAGGGATATTCATTATGACACACCACATATCTGTGCTCCGTTGTATGCCAATAAAGGTTGTTGTTGTTGTTGTTGTCATCTAACAGCAACATTGTTATTAGGCACCCCCCTTCAGATTCCTCACTAATGCCTTGGCGCATCCAGTATCAATAAAGGCCTTTTTACATTCTCCATTTACATATGCAATTGTTTCCCATTTCTTAGACAACCCCAGCTCAGCTTTATTTTTCAACCCCCTCCCCAACCCAGGAACAGTCTGATTTCGTGCATTCTCGTTTAAAGTGTCCGGCGGAACTGCAGCCAAAACATACAGGTTTACTCGGGATGGTGCGCTGCTGAAAATTAATTCTGGCAAGTCCTCTTCCGCTTTTCGTGAACATTCTTTCATCCACGAATCCGATGCCCCGCGCTCCGTTCATTCCTCCGGTCGCCATTTTCTGAGTTGGTCTCGTGTTGTTTGTCATCTTCTCCGAAGCTGCTGATCTCGCATTACTTACTGTCTTCTCCAAAGCCGAGATCGCGCGAGACGTTGGCCTCTCCTCTGAGATTTTGCAGCCTTCTAAAATATGCACGGCCTCCTCCAATGAGGTGGGACGATTTCTTTTTACCCAGGCAGCTACTGCTGAAGATACTCCGGATAAGATTTGCTCGATCACTATGGCTTCGATGATTTGTTCCTTCGTGTTGACATTAGGGCGCAGCCACTTGATGGCACTAGCTTCAACCTCTGTGCCCAGGATCGTGGATGCATGCCGCTCTTAAGACTAGAGCTCTAAACCGGTTCCAATACATCTCCAGTGTCAAGTTCAGAGTCATCAAAATTGCAGTTTTAACTTTTTCGTAGTCTGGTGCATCCTCTGGATCCAAGGCATCAACTATCACTTGCAGAGTTCCCGTTAAGCATGGTGTCAAACTCAAAGCCCATTGCTCTTCTGGCCATCAAGCCGCTTTTGCCACCCTCTCAAAGGTATTCAGGTAAGCTTCGACGTCATCCTCCCTAGACATCTTCTGGAGGCGAACCAGCGCTGGGTTCGAAACCCAAGTATTTTGATTACTGTTATTCAGGGGGTTATTAGCTGAGTCAAATATACTGTCCCGCCTCAGAATTTGGGACATCAGTAAATGGTTCTGTTCCGCCAAGATCTCTAGTAATTTATCTTGTCTATCGAATTCCATCTTATTTTCTTCGGGAATTGGACTCAGAACCGCCCCACGTTGGGTGCCATTTTGTGAGGGTTCAGTTCTTACCCGCGGCGGTTCCGAGTCACAAATGAGATGAGAGTCGGGTTTTAACAAAACTTCAAATGGATGTTTATTGCTTACAGAGTCTGAGGCACTGCAGGTTCTTTCTTGTGTAACTGGTGACAACGTAGGCATATGTGAAACAACGTTCCCGCCAACATCGGGTTCTTCATAAATAACATTAACTAGAATATAACTTGGATCAGCCTCAACTATGGATGTGGGGGAAAAGACGACCCTCGGCCCCAACACTGGGTACCGCAGCAAGGGTGTTTGGCCCATTGCGCCACAGAACTGACATGCTTCTCGGTTCTCCATTTCCTAAATCTCTCAGATGTCTCGGGCCACTTAAGAGGTCTTACATGTACAGCCCAGATGAATTCTTCCCCCTTTCGGACCCTCAGATGCTCTGTCTCCTTCTTCTCATCCCCCCCCCGTCTGAGTTCCCCACACTCCTCAACTGTCGATCCCAACTGTCCTTCTCCTTCCTTTCCTCGCCCGCTCTCTCCCTCACTAGCTCACGCTCAACCCACTCATCCAACGGTTCATCCACCACTCAGAATACCTCCCGCGTGTCCTCGCGCTGACCACTCTTGCATTCCTCCTCTAATTCTACAATTTGCAAGCCCCTCGCGCGCGTTTCCATTTCCTTCTTGTCTTCATCCATTTGGTTAGGAAGTCCAGATGGCTCACTCTCTTGAACATTCATGGCACGATCCTTCTCCTCACAACTGCCCAGCTCCTGTCAGCTTTCCCTCAGTCATCAGTTTAAAAGCTGCTCTGCAGACTTTTTGATTTTGAGTGCCAGCAAACTGGTGCCATTATGGTTCAAGTGCAACCCATCCCTCCTGAACAGGTTTGGCTTGTCCCAAAATGTTCTCCAGTTCCTGACAAATCTGAAGCCCCCCTCTTGACACCATCGCCTCATCTGCACATTGAGTCTTCTGAGCTCTGCCTGCCTGGTAGATCCTGCACGAGGAACAGGCAGCACTTCTGAAAATGCTACCTTGGAAATCCGGGACTTCAATCTTCTTCCTAACAAGGTGAATTTGGCTTTCAGGACTGACTGCTTTGCCTTCCCAATATCATTGGTACCCAAATGTACTATGACCACTGGCTCCTTCCCATTTATCTCTAACAAACTATCTAGATTTCTCATGATGTCTGCAACCTGTTAACCTGAATGGCGAGTCATCATACAGTTATCATACGCATCTCAAATCTATATCTCTGTATTTTTAATAATTGAATCACCGAGTACAAGGAGCCTCTCTCCTGCAATCTATAAAAGTTATGCCCAAAACAGAAAGTTGACAATGTGATTATCTGGATTGGAACAGTGGAAGAACAAGAGTCCTTCTAGCAGTATGGGCAAAGCATCCCTGCTGCGGGACACAATGTTATGATCAGGGTTACCATGGACTAATTCCCTCACTGAGGGGAAAATGTTAAGAAGCCCTGTTGAAGAAGAATTGTTGTTGTTAAATTTAAATGTTAACAATGTTCGGGTTCCACCAAGTCACAGGTCGATGAAAGAGGCAAGAGATGAATCTGAGCCAATGTTGTTGGAATAAAATAAAATTTTGTTTGTTTTGGAAGGATTATTTATTTTGGCTTTCCACCCAGCTCTCTGTCATGTGCCTGAGCATATGCTCAACTGCACAATTGGGACAATCAAGTACAGTGTTGGTGAACCTATGGCACAGGTGCCAAAGGTGGCACTCGGAGCTCTTTCTGTGGGCACCCGACATTACCCCTTCACAGCCACCTGTATTCGGGTTAAATTGCTGCATTGGCACATTGTGAAAAATTACTGGGTTTGGGCACCCGGTCTCTAAAAGGTTCACCATCATTGATCTAGTATATGACTGACCTCCGGAAAAATATATATCTCTCTACTTGTCAAATTATCCTTATCGGATAATATAAATCCATAACATTCTGGACAAATATATTTAAATCAGTGGATGTGGGACATTCCTGTGATTTATCTAAAAAGGTCAAGATGAACTTTTTGTTAAGGAAATTAATGCTAGGGCATCCATTCTTGAGCATGAAATATGAAGTTTTTAGCACTGTTACCAATACAGTACATGCAAGCATACAAGGAGAAAGGGGAGAAGACAAAGAGTGCATACAGTGATTAAGATAACAAATGTACTACAAATATAGGAACAACAGACATTGCTCTATAGGCTTAAGTCATGAGGAGCAGCCAACAGGCTCTTAAGGCCCATCATTGTGAGGGAGAGCCGAAGAAAGAACATGAACCTAATGAACATGACACCTAGTGGTGAGCCGTCTCCTCTCTCAAGCAAAAGGGAAGAAGACATCACTCCACAGTTGAAAACAATGAGTATTAAAGTTATGAGAGAAGAGAGAGAGAAGGACATAGGCTCGGAAAAGAGCCTATGGTGGAAGGATTTTTAGTAACTGAAGTGGAAGAAGATGATTGGAAGGAGGTGTGGGGGAACTGACAGAGAGAAAGAATGGGTGCAAGGAGGGTTAGTCAAGGAGGGGGAAGAAGTGTTGGTTAAGGGGGAACAAGCAGAGTGACTGAGCTAGTTGGATGGAGAGTGTTGAGATGAAGCCCTGGGAGGTGAAGTCTTATGGGGTGTTTCCAAAGGTGGAGAAGGAGAGAAAGGAAGCAGAATGAACACATCACCTTTGTTGTGGGACTTTGTGTTTGGGTCGGGGCCCACGTATGCAAAACCCAAGAGATCGGGTTTTCCACAAATATCATTAACTCTCCATAATACAGTTTAGCCATGGGCTGAGTTTGTCAATGTTAAAGACGGTTACTTCACGTCCTTCCTCATTCCGAGATTACATTCGTTTCATGATAACGTTGTTCGTGATCATGTGGTCTTGTCCTGGTTCTGTCCCTGTTTCCGTTTACCCAAGGGTGTGATTGATGGCATAGTGATGACTGTTACTTCACATCCTTGTTTCGTGACAGCATCTGTACTTCCCTGCCTTTGTTTCCCCCCCTTTTTTGGTCCGACCTTCCATTTTTCGATATTTCGATTCTCCGTAACTTTGCCTTTCATGTGTTAAGCAGCAAAGTTCAATGTTTTATGCCTTCTTCCCTCTCTGTGATGCATTGTTTACACCATTGGGATTGTACTGGAGAATGCAACTTTGCACTTCTGCCACTAGATGGAGAATATGCACATTGCGTGACGAGCCTTACTTCATGGGCTCTCCTCTCGAAACAAGAACCGAGACAAGAGAATTCCCGAGGTCAGGGAGAGGTATGGCTCATCATGCTTAAATCCCAGTTCAGGGGCTGTGGTCGGGATGAACTCCTGTCATCATGCAATGGACATGCAGTAACATTTTTTGTACTGGTCCCAAGTGGGACCATGAACCACGATGAGAGGGATGTGAAATAACCATCAAAGAGTTTATTGATCCTGTTGAAGTTGTTGTTACTAAGCCAGAAACCTGTTATAATAAAACATTGTTCATAAATATGTTGTCTCTGACTTTGCAAGGGATTGGGGGAACAGAACCACCAAGAGATGAATGTGAACTGAATCACAATCATTTAAAGCATATATAGTGAGAATGGAACGTTTTGCAGCTGTGGAGTCATTTTAACATCACATTGTGAGGTCTAGAAACATGCATTTTTAAAAAAGCAAAAAACTTAAATGGGTGTCAAGTGGCATGCTAAATGCCATGTGCATGGATGCATGGCAAACAACCAGCCTGGCTATGATCTGCTTTTTCACTTAATGTGACACAAGTGTACCAATCTTAATCTGTTACAGGATGTATAGAATCCATTTTCAGGTAGGTTGGTTTTACCTATTAAAGAGTTTTATATGACACCCTTAAAAGCACAAAATCAATGGAAGCGCATAAGCCATTTTACAATATCCTTCCATGACTAAAAAGTGCAAATAAGATTTTTAAAGTGGAACATTTTGATATTTTAAGAGGCTGGAGACCATGAAAAATGCCAATAAATATGCAAAGTGGGTTAAGAGGCCATCATTCATCCAAAAGATACTTCAGTGTTTGTCTTTCAGATTTAACTCTACTGTCTTGTGAATTTTCTCCTCTCAGAAGGGGAAGAAAGGGCTCCGCTTTAAAGGGCACATTTCCCAAAGCCTTTCTTTATTCTTTTATTTCTGATCTTATTATTCAGCATAGAGACTGACTTAAGAAGTCAGCAAGGGTGTCTAATCAGCCGCCACCACTTATTTGTACCACCGCAGCAGCATTGGTTGTTGTTGTTGTTGTTGTTGTTGTTGTTGTTGTTGTTATTATTATTATTATTATTATTATTATTATTATTATTATTATTATTATTATTATTATTATTATTATTATTATTATTAGGAGGAGGAGGAGGAGGGAGGAGTCACTATAGTAACATTATTAGAAATATTAGTATTAGCATTGGTCACTCTCCCATTTCATGGAAACACCAGCATTGGGGCACTGACATCAGTGGCAGCAGTAGAATCCTGTTAATTAGAGTCGCTGCTTTGTGCACAACTGTGCCTCATTGTACCTGAGTTGCACACAACCTAAACTTGAACTGTAGACTCTGTAATGAGCTGCAATGTAGGATTGCTAAGGACATCATTCCCTCCCCCTCCCCCCACTGGTATAAAATTGCTGGCCCTAATCAGATAAATGTGAGCAAAATATGACTTCTCAGCCCTAGGATATTCAGGGTTTAAAGTTCAACTCTCTGTGTGTTTAAAGGAAGGCTAACACTGGATGTGAGAAGCAAAGAGAGAGACAGGGCAGACACAGGAGAAAAGTCAGTGAGAGTTCTTTATGAATATTAATACTGTGGATAAAACATAGATAGGACTGCATAGGCAGCCAGAGCATTGCGGGAAGAGGCTCCACCTCCACCTGCCCTGTGAAGTGATGAACCCATGTGCATAAGTCAAGGGAAAAGTTCAATCATGTCACTGCAGCGTTGCTCCCATAACTTGGCCGTGGTTTTTCTCTGCCTGGTTAAGCACTGCTTTGAAATGTCTTCATGTTGTTGTTTTTTCCTACTAGAGAGGAGACACCATTACATATATTTTGACTGCAGATGCAGAGATGCAAAGACATTGTGCTGCATTCAAATCATCCTTCCAGCTTATACAGCCAATATGTTCTTCTCCTTCTGGTTCTTTCTTTTCCATTTCATCTAACTTGAATTATTGCCAGTAACATTTCTCTCTCTCTCTCTCTCTCTCTCTCTCTCTCTCTCTCTCTCTCTCTCTCTCTCTCTGTGTGTGTGTGTGTGTGTGTGTGTGTGTGTGTGTGTGTACTAAACTAGTACCCTATGGATACTGGTGTGGTGGTGTCTTACTGTACTTCCTTAAATCTCCCTTTAAGTAATCCAGACTAAAATACACAAATAATAGATTTATATTAAGTAATAACTATCACATAAACATGTATGAAAATAACTGCTTCTTTGTGTTCAACAGAACAAATAACTATCACATAAACATGTATGAAAATAACTGCTTCTTTGTGTTCAACAGAACAGTGTGTGAGGATCAGGGCCGCAGGACTGTGCGTCTTTGCAGAATCAAGCCCCACTCAGGCAGAGGCTATCAAGGAGTGCAACTGGTGGGCCTGCTACTGGATTAAAGCTAGCAGCCAGCACTCACTGTTCCTTGCCTCAGCAATAAGAGACCTTGGACTCCTGAAGCTTCACCCCAGTTACTTTGATCCCTCCTGGAACTCTGTTACTCTGTAAGTCTTCCTGTTTGACACCCCCTCCCTGTTGGACTGTGTGTGTGTGAATCTTGAACGTGAACAGGCTGACGACCCTCTCTGTGAATCTTGAACTTGGACTGGCAGACCACACTCTTGGCTTCTGAAAACACCCTGGTCCTGGCCCCCTTGCAGATTATAGTTTGCTGAGGCCATTTTTGGCCTTGGCCATGATTTTTGCCATGTATAAGAGTTTGGCTGATATCCTGCAAGCCTTGCAGGACCAAGTAACTAGGATGCATGTGGATCTACAAACTCTGAGATCCACGCCTGCTGCGCCTGCCCTAACCCCAGCCCCACTTCCTCTATGAGCACCTGTGACACTCTTGCTAGCCCACTTTGATGGAAGTTGCAAGCCATTGAGGGGGTTTCTCAATCAATGCCATTTGCTTTTCTAGACGTGCCCTGGAGCTTACTCTATGCCTCAAAGCCAGCTCTTCCTGATGATCAGTTTGTTGCAGGGATTTGGTCTGGCATGGGTGTCCTTGCTGCTATAACAAAACGACCGCATGTTGAGAAGCCTGGCAGACTGTGGCCACCTTGAAGGCCATGTTTGGAGATGCTGATTGGGCTCACACTGCAGAGCTCGGTATTTTGGCATTGCAGCAAGGCCGCTGGTCAGTGGCAGACTATGCTGCCAAATTCCACTGCCTGTCTATGGATATCAATGGAACGAGGGGCCCCTGTATTTCACTCATTACAGAGGCTTAAATGGGGCCATCAAGGATGAGCTTGCCCTGATGGACCTCCCGGCCTCCTTGCCAGCCCTAGTTACCTGGTGCATCACTATTGACAACTGCTACAACACCTGTCAATAGATGGGTACAACAGGTACCAGATGGCACAGATCTTGGACTCAAAGGTCCCAGGCAAACTGTTCCTGGTGGACTGGAAAGGATATGGCACCAAGGAGCACTCCTATGAACCTGTGGAGAATATCCATGTCCCCACAAAAGTTCATTTCACCAGGCATATCCTGGGAAGCCTGGTCCTTGAAGGTGTGGAACCCCCTTGCCAGAGGGGGGAAAATACTGTCAGGATCAGGGCGGCATAACTTTGCCTTTTTGCAGAGTCAGGCCCCACTCATGCTAAGGCAATCAGGGAGTGCAGCTAGTGGGCCTGCTACTGGAATAAAGGTAGCAGCTAGCACGCCTTGTTCTTTGCCTCAGCAATGCCAGACCTTGGATTCCTGAAGCTTCACCTCTGTTACCTTGATCCTTCTTGGAACTCTGTTACTCTGTAAATCTTCCTGTTTATGTCCCCACCCCCCACCCCCAGTCTTGAACTTGGATTGGAAGGCCATGCTCTTGGCATCTGGGAACACCCTGGTCCTGGCCCCCTTGCAGATATCCTGGTTGCCACCCATGCCCTGGCCGTTACAAAGTGTTACATTAGATCTATTTTGTTGTTGTTGTTTTGGTTCTAATTACTGTAATCTTAAATAGAATATCCACTCTCTTCTGTCCCTCCATAACTGGTGCTGAGTTCTTTCCAGAGAGTGCTTTCAGTGCTAGGGGGCGGTATAGAAGCGTCACACTTTGTGTTATTACCTGTGATTTTTCAAAGACTCGGCTGGTGGTTTGGTTTAAAAAGAAATATTCAAGCTTTCTAGAGATTTCACACCTCTCAGCATTGCTATTAATGAAAGACAGTCCTAAAACAATATTCCTAGAATATCTCTGGCACAATTTCATGCCTCCTATAAGTTCTTAGCAGTTCCTTTTCACTCGAGGAGAACTTTTGGTGTCCTTGGAATGGGGAAGAGGCGTCAGTGTCCAAAATCAGCACCCTTCCAGTCCCAGAAACTGCTGAAGAAACAGCCATTCAGCTGCTTGAAGGGCAGTGTCCTCCCTACACTGGTGCCATATAGCTCTTATTCTCCTTTTTCATTTGTATTCAGAGGAAAATCTGGAAATCATAGTTTCAAAGAGGCTGAATGAGGGCTGGCATGGGCAATGGAAGAAGGAGAAGAACCTGCACTGCACCCTCACCTTAATTGCCATACGATAAACACAATGATCATGAGAAAGACAGAAGAGCTAAACATACTTTATTTAACCCATATATTTTTAATTTTTTTTTAGTGCCTGGGGCCGAGTCAGCGCTCATTTTATTCGTTTTAATTTATTTTTTGATTTTACAGTGCCAACCACATAACTCCTGTGGCCAGGTCAGTGCTGGTTCTTTTTTAATTATTATTTTTTCTTTATTTTAGAGCACCGACCCAGCCACCCCTGGGGCTGGGTCGGTGCTCTCTCTTTTTTTTAAAGCGCCATCTGAGCAGCCCCTGGGGCTGGGTTGGCACACGTTTGATTTATTAATTTAATTTTTGGTTTTACAGCGCCAACCACACAGCTCCTGGGGCCGGGTTGGCACTGGTTCCTTTTCTCTCTCTTTATTTTAGAGTGCCAACCTGCCCACCTCTGGGACTGGGTCGGCACTCCTTATTTTATTTTATTTTATTTTATTTTATTATTTTATTTTATTTGGGGGGGGTAAAGTCCCCAGCGGGGGCTTTTTGAGGCGCTGTCTTGGGGGCAGCAGCTTGGGGTTTTTTGTTTGTTTTTTTCTTCAAGCACCGACCGAGTCGGTGCTGGTTCTTTTTTATTATTTTTTCCTTTATTTTAGAGCACTGACCCAGCCACCCCTGGGGCCGGGTCAGTGCTCCTTTATTTATTTATTTATTTATTTATTTATTTATTTATTTATTTATTTATTTATTTATTTGATGATGGTGATGATGATGATGATGATTCAAAAGTCCCCAGTGGGGTTTTTTTGAGGTGCTGGCCCCCAGCCAGCACCTCGTTTTTGTTTGTTTGTTTGTTTTTTCTTCAAGCACTGACCGCATAGCCCCAGGGGCCAGGTCGGCGCTGGTTCTTTTTCCCCTTTATTTTAGAGCGCCAACCCAGCCAACCCTGGGGCTGGGTCAGTGCTCCTTTATTTTATTTTACTATTAGTTTTTTTGGGGGGGGGAATTAAAAGTCTCCAGCCAGGGGCTTTTTGAGATGCTGGCATGCACTACCTGCCTTTGCATTAAGCTCATAGGCAGGTCCATGTGGAGAGTACTACAGTAGTCTAATCTTGAGATTATGAATGCATGGACCAATGTGGTGAGGATCCCAACATCAAGATCAGACTACCTATGCCATCTGAGATTCCATGTCCAACAGGACACCCAAACTGCATACCTCAAAAGAGAGGGAATTTCTCAGTCTGCTGACACTGGGAGTTCTCACCCACATGACTTCCATCTTGTCTGGGTTCAACCTCAGCCTGTTTGCTCTCATCCACTCCAGCATGAGGTACAGGCAGCATTCAAGGGACAGAACAGCATTCTCTGCAGATGGAAAAAAGGAGATATAGAGCTGGGTGTCATCAGCATACTGTAGGAATTTCCTGTGGGAACTGGTTCCACAGATGAGGGGTTACTACCAAGAAGGCCTGGTTCCTCGTTACTACCTTCTGGGCCTCCCTTGGCATTGGCACCCTCAAATGCCTGCCTCGGACAAATTGGATGAATGGGTGATCCAGGAAGTTATATGTGGGAGGAGCCCCTCTGACAGATATCAGATGAGGGCTCATGGAGTGATGCCCTGTGGTATTAGATGTGTAATATTGGGCTCTTGGAGCGGGGGTCTGTCTTTGCAACAGCAAGAATCCAGCAAGAAAGAGCCTGGTAGATGCTACCTAGATAGCTAGATAACGAGACAGACAGACGGGGCGGGCAGGGCCGGCGCTTCCATTAAGGTGAACTAGGCAGTTGCCTAGGGTGTCAAAATGGAGAGAGGGTGCTGGCCTGCCTGCTGCCCCCGCAGCCCCCTGCCACTGGCCACCGCCGTCCGTCCCCCCACTGCCCGCTAGCTGCCTGTTGCTGTCCGCCCACTGCCCCCTGCCGCCCATCGCTGCCTACCCCCATGCCTGCTGCCATCCCCTGCCCCCGCCCCCGCCCCCACCCCACCCCCTGCCCCCACCCCACTGCCCCCTGCCCTGCCCTCCCATGCCGCACCCCACCCCACCCCTCACCTAGGGCGCAAAAAACCTAGCACCGGCCCTGGGGGCGGGTCACACATTAGACCTGGTTCTCTCCAATGCAGACAGGGAGAGTGGCCCAATTATGACTAACCTTGTGTCAGTCCCCTTGTCATGTTCGTGCCACCACCTAATAAAATGCACACACCCATTCATTTATGGATTTCCCTCCGGGAGGGCATAATTCCTCCTGCCCTCAAGGAGACACATTAAACCCATCCAGAAAAATCTGGTGGTGGACCAAATTGAGAGCTATAGATCCGTCGCCAATTTTCCATTTATGAGCAAGGTATTGAAGAGGGCTGTGCTGAACCAGCTTCAGGAACTCCTTGATGAAACTGACGCCCTTGATTCATTCTAGTCTGGGTTCAGGCCATGCCACAACATGGAAATGCCATTGGTCACTCTGGTCCTCCTTGACCTATCAGTGTCCATTGATACATTGACCAGGATATCCTCCTGAGGAGGATCTCTGAGTTGGGAATTGAAGTCTCGCCTTGGCTTGGGAGTCCAAATGTGAGGTTCCAATGGAATGGATCATCTCCCCCATGCTTTTAAATATATCTCATATCTCATATATACGAGATTGCTGGAGAAGGTTGTCAGGGGGTTAGGGTTAGGGTTAGGGTGGCCTGGAGGTCCGTTCCAGGCATCGCCAGGCCTGCACTGAGCCACAGAGGCCACTTCCAGTCAGGAGGAGGAAGAAAAGGAAGAGGTGAACCAGGACGTGCTCATCTGGTGCTCATTTTGCAAGGCATTACTCACAAAGCGAAGCAGGCAGAGATATAAACCTCACACACACACACACACACACACACACACACACACACACACACACACATTTTTTGCTTGTTTTGCGAAACACTCACAAAACAAGGTACTTGTAACCGAGGTACTGTAATGCTGTTCTTACACCCCAAAGTCCAATCTTCATTCCTGCTCCAGCAGCATAAAAATCAACAGCTTTTGTTGTACAAAGGTTTGTCTCGTGTTGATCAGTAAAAGAGCAGTTCTCTGTAAAACAATGGGGGATTCTCTGATATATTGATCCCATGAGGCTGCCGTTTTACTTTGGTCGTTTGAAGCCAGTGGGTTGAGGGCTGCAACTGGCAGGATGTTTCCCAAGTCTTTCCATAGTGCCATGCTTCCTTTTTTTTTAATGATACTCAGATCCTTTCACTGAAGAATCTAGTGGCTAGAAATGAGAATGTCTGTATGCAAAGACTTTTAAAAATGTTGCTTTTAGGCACTACAGTTCCCAGACTCTGCAGGGTCTTCTGGAATCTGTAGTCCAAAGATGTCACCCCTTGCAAACTCTGGCCCTACGATGCATCCAGAGGAACTTCATCAACATCCAACAAATGGAATCTGTGCCCTTCCCCTGGGTTCAGCTCCTTCAGTTAAAGTGCTATGACAGCTTACCTTCATCTAAAGAGGAGGTTGTCAGGTCAGCTGTGGTGCTTTACTTCCTAGGGGACTGAAATAGAGCAGATATATTTTATATCTGCCAAAAACCTATATATGTTTTCTATTATGCTTAGCATACAATCTAAAACTGAGAAGTAAAGGGGAATAGGTGCTCCATGTCCTCATAGCAACTGAATTCATGACTGTAAGTAAGTAAGTAAGTAAGTAAGTAAGTAAGTAAGTAAGTAAGTCAATCAATAAATAAATAAATAAATAAATAAATAATGGAGAGGGTGGTTGGGAGAAGGAATCACAACTTTCCGCACAAAATACAGTATCTGCACTCGATCGTGTAGGGAGGGCATGCTGCAGACCTCATCAGCAACATAATTTCACCGGAGGGGGTCTAGGAGAGGAGCCTTGTCTGCTGCGGCCCCAGCCCTCTGGAACAGCATGCCCTAGGAGGTGAGATGCCCCCACTCACTCCTGGCCTTCCGGAAGAGGTTGAAGACTTGGCTCTGCCAGCTTGCCTGGGGTGGAACAAGCAGCCATCAGTTGTGGAGATGGCTAACATCATAGAGTTCATCTCTTTTTAAAGCCCCACCACTTACTTTAATAATTATTTGTATGTATACTGTCAGTTTTAGATTTTGTTTTAGAATTTCTAATATTTATTGTTTTATTGTGCTTTATATTGTAAATCGCCCAGAATCCCCTCTGGGGAGATGAGCAGTGACAAATCTAAATCAATCAATCAATCAATCAATCAATCAATCTATCTATCTATCTATCTATCTATCTATCTATCTATCTATCTATCTATACCCACCTACCTACCTACCTACCTACGAGCAGAGAGAACTACAGTATTTCCAGTTAAGAATTTATTTTTTCAAAAACACAAAAAACAAGAAAACAAGAAAACACCTTTATTTTATTTTATACAGAATTTTGTAATCCTATGGAAAAATCTATTTCAGAATGAGTCCACCTGAATGAACCCAAGTGATTTCCACATGGTAATTTGGAAAGCAAATAATAACTTTGTTAAAAGACAGACTTTGCCTTTAGGTGTTGGGGTCTGGGTGGTGGTGGGGGTTACAATCCACAGTCGTTTCCCTGCTGCTGAAAGGCAGCTGTCAGTGAACTAAAATTTACTACCTTTAAAAAAATTCTTAAGGAAGAAAGGCAATTGGTTTTTAATGCTCCTTTGTGCCGGTGGAAGATAATAAATCCATAGCAGTTAAACAGAGATGGAAACATCTTTCTCTCATCTCCTAGTCACATTCTGCTTGTCTTTAGGTATCTCTCCGATCTTGTTCTCCAATGGCCAATCCATTGGCAGATTCAGTAAAATAATTAAAACTTTAATTTATTTATACATCTCTCATCTAGATATTATAGATCCCACAATTACTGCCTTCTAATTTATTCATATGCCTCATCCTTCAGGACCCTTGTGCAACAAAATGTATTACAGGGGGAAGCCGCTCCCTTCTCCCCCTGCTTACCTCCCCCCCCCCGACCCCTTTTAGCAAATCAAGTCAAATACTCCATCCCTGATTTATTAGGCCAACAACAGACTCTATCAGGAGGATCAGGAGACAGCTCTTTAAAACAGGCTGCCTTTGGAAACGGAAGCAGCAGCTGGGGTGCTTCTGCATCTGTGAGCCAAGGAACCATTGCTTGATCTTTTAGTGAACAGGATGGGCACGTTGGAATCAGTTTCTGCCATAATGGCTATATAACCAGCTTTTAAAAAATCGTAGAGTGACACAGTTGGAGTTATAAAAATATAGTCGCTGTCCCATCAACTTGATTCAAATTTCTTTTCTAACACTGGCCCATTCTCTCTTTCCCTTTCCCCCACCCCCTCTGTCTCCCCCTCCACCAGCCCTATGACTGCTGTTGCTTGAATATGTAATAGGCACCTCCACCTGGGTGATGGGCACCTCCCGTGACTCCCCGGGACTACCTGACAACTGCACGGCTCCAATTTTTAATAGACTCCGAGTAGTTCTCTCAAAGAGAAGCCTTAAAAACTCCCTAAGGAGAGATCATCAAGCGGAATGGTCCCCAGCGCAGGATTTATTAGCAGGCAGGAGAGGGAGGTTGATTAGCCGGCGTGGCTGAACAGACATGCTGTCAGGCGGGCCTCTTAATCCAATCAGTTACCTGTCAGTGGGGGAGATGTCTGGAGCTCCCCAGAGCAGCGCCTCCCCCTGCACACGGCGCCTCTGGACCTGCCACCAACGTGGCAGGACACTGTCCCTGCTGCTGCCCATAGGCAAGGGGTGTCTAGGTCGGCAGGAACAGATGGGAGGAGATGGCTCCTGCAAAAGACCTCCTCTCCAGGTTGGGAAGGCTACATGAAAAACGCTCAATTTCTTTCTTTCTTTCTTTCTTTCTTTCTTTCTTTCTTTCTTTCTTTCTTTCTTTCTTTCTTTCTTTCTTTCTTTCTTTCTTTCTTTTGCCAGGGTTCCCTGTACTTTTCAGGAAATGCACAAACAGGTTGTAACAGGTGCAGAAGCTACTTTACCAAGGATGTCTCCTTGCTTGCCGGCTGGCGGGCAAGTTTCACATCCCCATGGCTGCAAAAGAATGGTTGTAAAGGTATGCTTGAGCACACGTGCAGCCAGTGCGGCCAGAGGTGCTAGAAGCCAGAAGATCTGATCCCAGTGAGGTTGAAAAGCAAGGTTTTGGTGCTTGCGTCATTCATTGCCCTTCTCTTAAGGGGCAAAAGCAGGAAATCAAGGTCTGAAGGGGGGCGGACTTGCATCCCAGGAAGGAAATCCCACTGAATTCAATGAGGTTCACTTTGGAATAAACAAACATAGAATTATGTTGCAAACTAGATTTTCAAAAAAGCCATGCACACTTCCTCAATTTGTATTATCGTTACAGATTATAAGTGTCATTTTTCTTGGTACTGACTGAATCTAGGTTTCTCTGCTCAGAATTTTCAAGAAAAATTACCTGCTAGACACAACAGCAGACTGAGCAACTGATAGAGCTGAACACCACCTACTCTTCCTTATCCTTGTACCTACTTTTCATTTTGGATTTATTCTTCCAGCCTGTGCTTCTGTGCTCTGGCCTCACTTTCTCTGACATTCTCACTGCAGCTCTTCACTGTTTAGCCACAGCCTAAACTGGGGAAATGGGACTTGTTCTGGGCACTCATCTAAGAGCTAGCGAACCTACGGAGTGGTATCTGAAGGAAGATCAATGATGCCTTAAACTCAAACTTTTGAACAGCAGAAAGGGTTGATCAAACTTCAGTGGAAGTTCCACGTCTGCATCTCTGCCGGCACTGTTTGTTGTTGTTGTTGTTGTTGTTGTTGTTGTTGTTGTTGTTGTTGTTGTTGTTGTTGTTACAGCCGCAACTGACTCTTCATGACCCCATGTCCATGGAGTTTTCTTGGTAGGAATACTGGAGTGGCTTGCCAGTTCCTACTTCAGGCGGCTACAGCACCTGGTATTCCTCGGTTGTAGCCTATCCAAGTACTAGCCAGACCCGACCCTGCTTAGCTTCCGAAATCAGGCGAGATCGGATGTGCTCAGGGCATCTAGGCAGCTGTAGTTGGTGCTAAAGAGCAACTGCATGAGCAAGGCTGATAGGGGTAAGATCAGGGAAAACCTACCGGCTAAGTGCTCCTTTTCAGAAGGCCCACATCAATGTGCCCACAGTTTACGTTTTTGGGAATCTCTTCACATTCTTTTAAAAAACAGTTCTGGGTCTGGGTTATCTGTTGAAGGCATTTCTCCTGTTTTCCCCCACCGTCCAACCCAGAAGGTAATGTCTGGGGAATAAGGATACCTATTGGATCAGATGTTCTCACAAACATGCACTCATTGATTTGGCTGCTTGTGAGGCAGCCTTGCCTGAAGCCTGTGCTTGGCTTCTCCTGTGAGCCACCCTCTCCTCTCCTCTCCTCCACTGCCCAGGAATCCACCTTTGGACAGAAGGAAGTCGGAGATGGTAGCTTTGGGTTCTGTCCAATCAATCTTCTTCTCCAGGGGAAGCTAGGATGTGCAGCATCCCCGATAAGGAAGGAAACTTTGATAGGAAAGTCAGGATAAAGTGGTCTCATAATCAACTAGATGGAGATCACACAGAATATATCTGCCCATGGCTCTTATAGCAGTTTGATTCCAGTTCTTTTGCTATGGCTCTGTACTCTGGAATCCTGAGATCTGTACTTGGGCAAACTATTAGAGTTCTCTGGTGCAGTGGCAAACTTTTCTAAGGCCCTCCCTAAGCTATTCACCCCAGCCTCCCATAGAACAGAACTGTGATGTTTAAAGTTGAAGCCAAATGCTGTAATAACATGGTGTGTATTTACACCCATTGTGAACACGTTGATTCTGGTGCTGCCTAGCCTGTCCAATTTGGTTGTGTGAGAATGGCTCCAAGTGAGTTTAAAGACACCAAAGGCAACTGAGGACAACTGGTAAGGAAAGCAAGTACTGGCAGTGCCCATCAACAGGCCAAGGTTTTTGTGATACTGAAAATATTTGTCAAAAAATGGGAGTAGCTTCAGGTCAGGCCTATTTAAAAGGGATCCTTTATTTATGTTAATACTCTGGCACAAATCCAAGGTTGTTCTACCCACACATTTATCACTTTGAGGGCTGCTCTGAGGTGACTTTTAATACTCCGTGAAGGGGAATAGGTTAATCGGATTCCACACCGGCTCTGGATGCATTGTCGCTGCCATCACATTGTCCTTTCTTTACATGAGGCAGGTTGGGGTCATCAAGACACACAACAGGAAAGAGTAAAATGGATACACGCTTATGCACATTTTTTTATTTTATTTGGCTTTCCTCTGCTCTTTGTTATATTCAAAGAACAGCATGTTATTCAATGGCTGGAAGATTTTGTCAGGAAAAAAAGGAAGTTTAATACTGGAAGAAATAGCACAGCAGACATGTGCAAATCTAATTCTTGCCTTCTTCTTGCTATACTACTGCTGCTGCTGCTGCTGCTGCTACTACTACTACTACTACTACTACGTCTACTACTGATTTATTATTATTATTATTATTATTATTATTATTATTATTATTATTATTATTATTATTATTATTATTATTATTATTATTATTATTAATTATAATAATAATAATAATAATAATAATAATAATAATAATAATAATAATAATAATAATAATAATAATAATAATAATAATAATAAAGAATATCTGCCTGTAGCAAATAATTGGTAGGATCATAACCCTGAAAAAGCTATTGAAAATGAGCATGCAAAATTACTTTGGGACTTCCGAATACAGACAGACAGGGTTTTGGAGCCTAATACTTTGGATATTATGATTGTGGAGAAGAAAAAAGTGTGGATCAAAAGATTACCTGCTATCATGATCTGAAAATTGAACTCCAGAGACTCTGGCCTAAACCAGTACAGATGGTCCCAGTGGTAACTGGCACACTGGGTGCAGTGCCTAAAGAGCCATCAGTGAGCTGCAGAAGGCCACCTTACTGGGATCTGCTCGCATAATTTGCCGATACACCACATAGTCCTAAATGCTTGGGAAGCATTTGACTAGTGATTTGTAATACAAAATTTATTTATTTATTTATTTATTTGTTATATTTATATCCCGCTTATCTACTAGGTACTCTAAGCGGCTTACACAAAGGCTGCAAAGCCAGCAAAACACAATAAAATAATTAGACAAACAAACCTATAAACACCCTAGACACTGTTAAAACCAGATAACACCTCAACTAACGCGCAAATTACGATGGCGGGGGAAGGTTTTAACTATCGCCAAAGGCCTCACGAAAAAGGTAGGTTTTCAGCGCCTTTCGAAAGGCCAGCAGGGACTCTGCAGAGCGCACTTCACTGGGGATGGAATTCCAGAGGCTGGGGGCCGCCACAGAGAAAGCCCGGGTCCGAGTGCTCGTCCTCCGGGCTTCCCGGGGGGTGGTGACCCGAAGCAAGTGCGCTCGCGCCTGCCGAACGGGACGGGCCGGGTTGACCGCTGAGCGATACGCTCTGCCAGGTAGTCCGGTCCCAAGCCATGGAGGGTTTTATAAACTAAAACCAGGACCTTGAATCTAATCCGGGCTGCAACGGGCAACCAGTGCAGGCGGGCCAGGACTGGGGTGATGTGGTCATAACGACGCACACCAACCACCAGCCTGGCCGCCGCGTTCTGGACCCGCTGCAAGCGCCGGAGAAGTTTCAAGGGCAGCCCCATGTAGAGCGCGTTACAGTAGTCCAGCCTCGAGATCACCAGAGCTTGGACCACTGTTCTCAAGGAGCTCGCGTCGAGGTATGGGCGGATCTGGGCGATCCGACGGAGATGGAAATAGGCGGACCTGGTCACCGACGCCACCTGGTGCTCCATGGCAAGCGCCGGGTCCAGGAACACACCCAGATTCCGCACCCTCTCCGCGAGCTGGAGGGAGACTCCCCCCAGACAGGGAAGAGGGCCACCGTACCCCGACGGCGAGCTCCCGAAGAACATAACCTCCGTCTTCTCGGGGTTGAGCTTAAGCCTGTTCGCCCCGGTCCAGGCCAGTACGGCCTCCAGGCACCCGTCGAGAACTTCCACAGCTTCCACAGCAGAGGTGTTAAAGGAGAGATAGAGCTGCATGTCATCAGCGTACTGATGTCTGGCTTAGTTATCTTGTTTGCTGTGTGATCATCATCATCTTGCCCAAGTTAGTGGGGAATCAAATTCACAAACTCTGGCTCTGCAGATATTCAAGCCACTGAACAATCCAGCCAGCACAAAACTGCCACAAAGACAGGCCTTCATCAGGGATCTTACTAATCTTGTGGTGGTGGTGGTGGTGGTGGTGGTGGGAAGCTAGCCTTAAATTTATGCAACGTTTTACATATCTGGGAAGTATCCTGACGGAGCGGATCGACCAGCGGTCAACTTCGGCCCGTCCGACTAGGTTGTCGCGGGCGCACATGCTGCGTGTGGCCACGCCTAGGGAGGCTCGGAGAACTTCCACCCGTACCCGAGCCTTCTCTGTGGCTGGCCCAACCCTATGGAATCACCTACCAGCAGAAGTGCGCCTTGCAGAGTCCCTGCCTGCCTTCCGGAAGGCGCTGAAAACCCTTCTCTTCCGGGAGGCGTTTGGCTGACACAAATTTTTTTTTAAGTTAGTCCCGCCATCTGCTGCAGCCGTTTTGTTTTATTGTTGATTTCAGTTGTTGTTTTAATTTGTTGTCTGTACATTTATTGTAAACCGCCCGGAGTTCCTTTCAGGAAGACGGGCGGTATATAAGCTGTATAAATAAATAAATAAATAAATAAATAAATAAATAAATAAGTCATAAGAACTTCTGCATTCAGTAATGGCAGAAACACACATACATAATCTATAGCAGAAAACACTTTAGTCCAATGTAATAATGGTTAATGGAAATCCTAATTATTAAGTATTGATCTATTGTCTGCTTTATTGTAAATGTGTATAGCCGAAGATGACGATAAGCAGCGTAGTAACAATTAACTCGAGAAGTTTAATCTATCTCTCTTTGCACAACTCGATATGAGGAGCATTTGCATATAAACAACATTCATCAGGTACCCAGAATACAAGGGTTGTGGCTATATGTGTTGCTGTTTTGTGTTATCAAGTCACTTCCAATTTACAGTGATTCTATGAATTAATGACCTCCCAAAGTTCCTATCATTAACAACTCTCCTCAGCTCTTGGTAGGGTTTCCTTTATTTAGTCAATCTGCCTCACGTTAGGCCTTCCTTTTTTCCTATTGTCTTCCACTGTTCCTAGCATCACACTTCTTTCCACTGAATCTCGTCTTCTCAACATACATCCAAAATATGATAATCTCAGTTTAGTCATTACAGATTTCAATGAAGCCTCAGGTCTGATTTGCTCTAAAACACATTTATCTGCCTTTCCAGCAATCCATTGTACTAATAAAATTCTCCTCACATTTCAAATGACTCGTCCACCTCCCTGATAGCTTTTTTTGTTTATCTTGCTTTCACATCCATTTGCAGTAATCAGGAATACCCTAGTCCTCATAGTTGTCATCTCCTTTCACAAATCAGCATCTTTTTCAATTCTTTCTAGCTTCCCTTTCAAGCCTAGTCTTCTCCAGGTTTCTAACCTGTATTCTCCAGCTGGATAGAAAATCTTGCACAATTTTGACTTCTTCATTGCCCTCATTCATGTTTCTCAACAGTTGTTTCAAGTCACTACTATGACTATTTTCTGCCAATAGTATAATTATTGTATTTTGTGTGGCTATTATAGCCTTTGTAAGCCACTTAGAGTTCGCGAAGAAGATAAGCGGGGTATAAATGCAAATAAATAAATAAATAAATAAATAAAATGGTGTCATCAGTGTGTCATAAATGACTGATGCATCTTCCATCAGTTTTCTGTACGTTACTAACTGAAAAGATAGGGAGGCAAAGTTATAATGTAGTGATTATATAGAAACTGGAGATAAACCCCTTTTCAGCTTTGACAAATTGCCAAGCTGCACCCTTATCTGGATGATACATCTTTAGCAACATTGGTCCATGCACTGGTAGTTTCATAACTTGACTACTAGAATGCACGCTGCATAGGGCTTCCTTTGAAATTGTTATGGAAGCTTCAAGATGTCCAGAATTTGGCAGTGAGTTTGATACTTGGGTTGAGGATCTTAGACCATATTATCCTAATTATGGTCTGCTTGGATTAGTTTCTGGTTCACTTCCATGCCAAGTTCAAGGTTCTGGTGCTAATATACAGTATAGCCATAGACGACTTTGGTCCTCTCTACTTGTCTGAATGTTTTCTTCCCATTTCTGCTGCTTATATGCTGCCCCATAGCACTTAAAGCACTGTCTGGACACTTGAATTATGCTGGCTATACATTGCCTCTCCAGCAAGCTCGGAACTCATTGTACCGAACTCAGAAGGATGGGAACCTGAGTGAACCTTGACTCAACTACTTGGGATTGAATTCCAGATCATGAGCACAGTTTTAACTGCAGTAGAGCAATTTAACCACTGCACCACAAGGCTCTCTAACAACAAAAGAGGACTGAAGAGGAATATACAGTGGACCCTCGTATAACAAATGGTTTGTATAACATAAAATCTGTACAACATAAAAAAATTCTGGAGATAGGGGAAATTTGCCTAACAGAATTGCTTATGGAGCGAATCCGTACAACATAAAAATGGGTGTGATTACTGTTTTTAATGCATTCCTATGGGAAATTTGTATAAAGGATTTTTTTAACATAATTTCATTTGGAACAAATTCATTCCTTTATACAAGTTACTACTGTATATTGTTTCCATCGTCTCTTCATTTTATCCTGATTAGATAATATGTGTATCCCTCTCTTAATCTTTTATCATGCCTAATCTTGGCTTATATTTGCCTATATTCCTTCTACCCTGTTATCAAGAAAGAATGCAAAATGACTTTTCTGCTGCCAAAAGAAAATAAAGCCTTGATAAATGATTGAGGAAATGCTTTAAACTGTTGACAACAGATGGGATGCAAAACTTTAAAAATGACAAAAATAGGGATAGAATCCTAATGCAACTGTTCAAGAACTCAAACATACGGGCAAAGAAAGCTACTATAATAATCAGTGCAAAGTGGGGGGGGGGGAGAACAGCAATAAAGAGAACTGCTCCATAAGGTCCATAAGAAATTTTAGGGAAACTAAAACCAAGACTAGGGATGCTGAAAGTTTAAAAGCAAAAAGCAAATTGTGTTGCTTATAGATCACCCCATTGTCCTTAAAACACTCTTTGGGCAGTTTACAATTTAATTATGCAAGCTACATACCTTATACCACCCTCCAGCATGCTAGATACTCAATTTACCAACCTTGGAAGGCTGGAAGGCTGAATGAACCTTGAGCCGGCTACCTGAGAGTGAACCTGGATTGGGAGTAGAGATGGACCCAAGTTTTAAAATGAATTCGTTCAAAAAACTTTCACCCCCCAATGAATAGAAATCAACAAATTTTCAGCTATTTTTGATTTGTTGATTCATCTGGACATAAAATGATAATCTCATGGTTCAGTGGTTAAATTGTAGCACTGCAGCCAAAGCTCACTGGAGATGTGTACAAATCAGAAAAATTGAGATTTATTTCAATTAGTGATTCATGAATGTTGAAGCATCACAATAATGAATTTACCATTTTTGGATGAATTGATGAATCAATTTTGTTGATACATTTCATCCTTTAAAACCCTATAAAATGACCCCCAAGCACCTAGGAACATCAATGTTGCAGGGGATCTTTCCCTTCTTCTCTAAAAGCCATGCAAATTTAGTGAAATTTGGGTTTCAGACATCTGAGTTATAAACCCACAAAGTGCCCCCTCCAGGAAATTTCCCTTTAGCAACTGGCTTGAGGAAACTCATCTTGACTAAACTTGGAAGGATTGTAGAAGAGAGTCAGAGGAAGCCTCTCTGCCAGTTTGGAGACTCTAGGTACCTAGGAAAGACTTTTCAACATTTGAGGGAAATTTGGAGAGGTTTCTCTTTTAAAGTCAAATGAAGGAGATACCAGACAATATAGAAAAACACTCTTTGTTATACTTCACAGCCAATTTCTTTTGCTTCTTTGTAACTGTTGGCAGTGACCCACTGAGTGGGATGTTAGCAAAATCTGAGCACGTCTGGGTCTCTTCAATTTGAATTTGAAAAGTAAACACCTCCAATATTTCACTGTCAACTCTCCAGATAAACCTTGGAGCATCCTCAGAAGTCAAAACATAGTGGATTTTCATGGGGTGAATGCAATGTATAGCCAAGCTCTGAATGAAGGTGCCAAGAGAGAAGAAGAAGAAAACATACAGAGGTTGAAAGGAAAAAACAGAAATGGATGAATGGAGCTCATCCTTGTCCTTCAGGGTCCCAAAGGAGAGGTGGAAAGTCTGCATTAGAGAAACATAAAGAAAAACTGCTACTCACTTTACTAGTGATGTATCTTTCTGGTAGAGGTTTCTATGGGAATGTGAATATAATTAGAAACAACTGAAGTTTAAAAATATTTGAAACCTGCATAAGGCAAATAAATCATATGTGAATGGTACTGGTATAACTTGATAATAGCATCTCAACCTAAGAAATCAAAAGTCTTTTCTGCCAAATGGAAATCTAAACCTACTTGAGTAACCACCCATCCTCACTTTTTAAAATAAACACTTCAGAAAGGCAACAAAATGCAGCCTTTGGCTGGATGGTTTCTTAAGTTGGGAACTTGAGAACTATTTTTGAAAAAGAGAAATCAGCTCCTTCCCACTAATCCCCATAACTATACTTCCTTGTCACAGTGTCTAGTTGTTCTAGAGGAAATAGCTTGATAGAGTAAGTTTTCCAAGATCTGGTTTAATTTTCTTTGTGTCAGCACGCAAGGCATTTTTAACTCCCTTAGCGCAATAATCCTTACAGTGAACTTAATCTTGAATCAGGTGATATGAATGTGTAGATGGACTGTAGGCATGAGGCTTTGCTTAAGGTACGGTTAGGTAGCTTTTCATACCAAATGTAGGCTCTTAACACAGGGCCTCCAGATACCTGGCCCTCAGCCCTTATTGGGTTCTTTATACCCCCAACTCTCTAGGGTTTATTTCTTTAAATAAAATGTAACTATGTAAGGAATTTAAATTTATGAGGGTCCCGTGCCAGCGTGCCTGCGCTTCATGGGCTGCAAAAGACCAAGTCTGAGTCTCAGGAGACGAGAATTTATTGATTGATCAATCAAGGGACTTCCACACTTTTTGGTGGTGAGAAGTCCACCCAGAAAACGAAAGGAGATATTTTTATAAGGTTTTTCCAGCACTCTATCCCCCTCCGCCCATCCGAATTTACGTCATATACATTTGTTACATGCATCAAACACTAATTGACATCTTTGGTCATTTATTTTGTATTCCTGACACTTGCCTAGAAGTTCTAACTGGTACGTTTGATCTCCTCCCCTCACAGGCAGGGAGGGTAGGATCATCCTTATGTCCTTGGACATTTTGACAGTTACGAACCCCAGACGCTGAGATAAGGCCTCCCTGGTACGCCTTGGACACACGTTAATTGCTAGTGTGTGATCCTCAAAGCTTAGGAACTTAATTGGATCCTTGAATTCATAATTGCCTTAGCTGACTTAGCGGAAGTTCCTTTCTCTATTCTAGCCGGAAAGGCTTGACCAAAGATTCTAAGTTTACAAGAATACAACTGTAGATACATGTGTATATGATACATATATGTATATATATATATATACGTGGAGTGCTTAAGTGAATATAACTACATTATTCGTGTCACTAGTGTGGCTATATATATATATGTATTGCTTAGAATACATTGTTGGTGAATACATGAGGGCTTGTCCATACCTGTGGTTAGTGAAGCAGCCATATATATTTATAAATATATAATTAGTCAAATGTCCTCCCTTACACTCGGCCCTGAACGGATTTCTGGAAATTTATGCCAGTAAATTTCCCAGAAAACGTCATGGACTTGTAAGGGACGAACAAAACATATCAAAGGTATATGTACAAAAGTGTGAACATTGCGTGAGCCCCCCCTATGTCATTCCTGGGGTGAGATGGTCTTCATGGCTCATGGAAGGACTTTCTATTTTCCTGACAAAAATTTAGGCAGGGCAGTCAGAAAAACATTCTCAGTCCTTTTTCCCCAAGGGGCTTATAGGCACAGTTCAAGAAAATGAATTATCATAAAATGATTTGTATGCGTCTCAAGTCAGGGGGACGCATCAAATAGGTGAAGGCCAAGGGAATACCCCTTAATTCACTCGGGCACTTTCTAGAGTAAAATGTTAAGTTAACAGATGAAGCGTTGCCATGCTTGGGATGTAAGAAGACTTCCCCCTGGTCGGACCCACAGACTGCAATGGATGGATATGTTCCATGGACCACAGCATTTAAGTTTCCCCTGTTGGAGAAATGCATCGTGGTCACAGCAGTATAAGGTGACCTCCCAGGCCATGTTGTACACTTCTCAAAGATCCCAAATTCTCAACTGTTGAAGGGGGCTGGCATAAGAATTTTTGATAATATTGTGATAGACTTGGATATCACGATCCCCGTCCCAAAGCGATAATTAAACATGCTTTAAACAGCAGATTTGTTCATTACCTTATTTTAGGACCATCATGAAACCCAAATTAATTTGCCTGCCACAGCAGTGCACATGTGGGATATTGTGTTTGTGTGTTTGGTAGTCAGGCTGAGAACCCTGAATTCTAACAAAGCACCACACTGTAGGTTCATTTTGCAAACCAAATACTTATAAGGAAAATATGCCCTTCTTAGCCCACCAAGGAAATATGTGGGCCAGGCTACTTTGCTAGGTTTTTTCCAACCTTATTTAGGTGTGTGTGGTGTGCATTCAAACTCAGATAATAGCAGGCTGTGCAGAATCACCCAGTTGTGTGTGCATTCTCAATTGATAGACATTTGCAATGATACTAAATAAAGGTAATATACATATCATGAAGGCTGAAAAAGGCATAAGACACATCTAGATGGTGCTTAGAAAACCCACCTTGCGCCATACATTCTCATGGTAAAGTCATGAATGAGCCGTTGAAATCCGGTCAGAAATGTCTCTGTGGCTGATAGTTTACACACAAAAATCTGCCTCGTAAACATGGGGCCAAGATTAGTTCATCAGTGTCTTTGGTGAAGAAAATAATGTAGATATAGCTACTTCATAAAGCCACTTTTTTCTTAGGTATAAAGGCTCGTGAACACCCATGGGCACCAAAATGTCTCTCATTCAATACAAATTGCATAGAAAGGCAAGTCATAATCTCTGGCACTCAATGCTTTGTGAGTAAAAAGCATTTTCAGTGGCCAAGCATGATCATTACATAAAAAGGCACATCCAGAGAAGCACTTCAGTAAGAGTTTTCACAGTGACTATCAATAATAGACAATAAACACTATCATAATAGAGCCCAGGGTAATGTAAATATGTGAAGTTGCTCTGAAGCCTACCGTGCGCAGGAGAAAAAAAATAAGCGCTCACTTGTCGGATGCTGGGAGGCTGGTGTGTGCGTGTGTGGCAACACAAGTTCATGGTGATCCAGGGCACGCGCACAGGCATCAATGAAGGTCTGAAAGCAGTATTTAAACCCCAAGTCTCTGTCCCGGTGAAAAAGGGGTTAAATTGCAGACGTGAAGTCTGTTGGCCGCAATCCAAAACAAGAGTCAGTGGCTGTTTCAGACCCACTCTCTCCCCCCCAGAAACAAACAGAAAAGAAAAGAAAAGAAGGAAATGAGAGACAGGAAGACAGGATTTTAATCTGTCAACCTGAGTTGAAAGTGAATCCGCAGGCTGCTTTGGGACCCTCCGAAGTATCAAACGCACGCTGTCATCTGGGGAAGGATGGGCAAGGATGCGGTGACCACAGGTCAGGTTCATGTTGTCGCCCGCCGTTCAGGGTGAAGTCATCTAAGGCATAGGGGCAATCTACAGCAGAGGGCAGAAGGCGTCACCGGTCAGGCCTCACTCCCTCTCGGTCGCGGGGTACGGGTCAGGCTGGGTGAAAAGGCTGACATCACTGGATCCTGGAGCCCACATCGATTGAACCCGCGGAGCGAAGTCATCACGAAGATGGCATCATCAAAGGCATCAAAGGCGGGGAGGGGAGGTCCAGGAGGGATGGCAGAATGGAGGGCAGGAGGGTCCCCATCTGAGCATCTACGACCGGCGGCGTCAGCTTTCCGAACCCGACCGACTCCGTGATCCAAAAATAAAGAACGGGTGGGCGTTTTTCCCAGAGCAAAAACCCGACCTCCAGGATGTACCTGGGTAAGGGAAGAACAGACACACGACCACAGACAAACACAGAACACAAACACACACGAAATGCCCCGCAGCTGTCTTTGTGCTGCAAGGCAGGGTGGCACAGTCTATCTGACAGTCTTAAAAACAGGAAGGAGAGAAAAAAATGTTGCAACAGGTAGGATAAGGCTTCCGTTTTTGTAGAACCAGTCTGTGAATGGGGGAAGCCAAAGTTTATGGTGAGGACGCATCTGTAGTCGGCCGTGTATGATGAGTGCTTGCAAGATGATCTCGCAGGATCTCACAAGCGAGGGGCTCAGGCGTTCCCAAACAGGCACCTGAGATAGATCTCAGCCCCAAAGTCAAATAGCTCTGCTACATGGGGACAATCAAAAATGGAACAGGCAAAAATGTCCCAGGGTCGCAAAGTGATCTCTGAGCATGAAGCAAAATGCGCCAGGGGGAGATGGGCTTGGAATGTGGCGTGGTATAGTCTCGGAAAAGTACGGCTGATACAGGATTGGGGAAAAATAGGAGCAGGCACCACATTCATATTACTACCAAGTCCCCAAGGGCACGGCGAATTCCCATTTGGAAATCGTGCAGAAATATATGTAATCCGGCATCCGTGAGATGAACACCGTCCCTCCTGAATAAGTCAGGCGGAGGGAGTGTCAAAGCTGGATGAGTAATCACATAGCCAGAATGCCGACGTAAAAATGCAGCAACTTTTTGATTTAAATGTTTCCTAGCCCTTTCAATCTTGAGGGGATTAGATGCCCCTCTCCATATGAGCCTAGGGAGCATGAAGGACCAAATGATTTTTGTATGTGGGTAAAGTTGCTTAAAAGTCCGCAAGTCAGCTATGATGCGGCGAGTCAGGGCCGGACCTCTCACCGTGGCCAGATCATTGCCTCCCAAATGGATGAGCAAAATATCAATTTCACATTCGCGAGCCATAAGGGTCGCGGTTTCGAAGAACGAATCCCAGGACATTCCCCTGATCCCTTTCCAAAGCACTTGAAGGGGGCGGCCAAGGCATAAATTCACGCCCCACGCCGACATCCGGGCAAATCTAAACGCCCAGAATATAAAACTGTGCCCCAGAATTACAACACGGCGAGTCGTGCAATGAATTGGCCTTAAAATACGTAAAATATTACGCCCCCGTCCAGCAATCGGAGGTGCACGTCGGGGCTGTGTGGTGGGTCGGGCAGGGTGGCCCTCTTCTGGTTGCTGGTTAGGATTTATAGAAGCCATGGCCCATACTATACACACACACACACGCAGACAGAGAGAGAAAAAAATGGTAAAAGAGAATTAGTGTCTCTCTGCAAGGCTGCAAAGGCGCCAATCTGTCCTAGTGCGTGTCGGGGGCTGGTGTGTGTGTGTGTGCGAGGCAAGACGAGCTCTTCTGATTCGTCGCTCAAGAAAAAAAAAATACATGCAAACACCCACGAGTACACAGCCTCACACATGTTGGCATCTGCCATGGGTTTAAAAATAGTGACGATGTCACCAGGTTCAAAAACAGCTAGTTCTCCACGCTGGCGCAAAAGGGTATAAAAAGGGTGAAGTTGCTGGCCTGTCAGCCTCACCTCAAAGTAAAAGTCAGGTGCTTGCAAAAGCCCCCATTCCCCCCACAAAACAATAGAGAGAAAAAGAGGGGGAAAAAAAAAAGGCAGGAAGCCCTCTCCTAGTGTCTCTGCTGGCTGGTTAGGAGTGACACATGCCATGGCACAAACTGCTTGACCACACAGAGATAGAAGGAGAGGAAAAAAAAAAAGGCTGATAGTAGTTTAATAGCTATCAAGTAACTAAGAGTCTATTTCCAGCAGGTGTCCTACTTGGAAAGGAAAGGGTTAAAAAAAAAAAACTCAGACGGAAATAAGGCTAGGTGAGCATTATTAAGTCAAAAAGGAGAACGTCTGCTCGAGATTTTTAGGAATATAGGATGTGAAAGAGGTGTAAAAAAAATCAGGCTGGTTGCCAGCATGCTTGAAATTCCTGAGGGAAGAGGGATGAGGTCAACTTTGTGAAGGGGAAGGAGGGGGGGTGAAGGCAGAAAAAGGAAGGCGGGGCAATGGACTTTTGAATTCTCCCCGCAGGCTGCATTACACAGCCTGAGGCAGGAAGGTGAGCCCCTTCAATTACCCTGTAATTAGGTGAAAAAAAAAGGGCACTAAACTAATTAAGGCAACCTATTATCCCTGTGGTTTGTGAAGTTATCTACTTAAGCCTAATTTGGGATGCATGGCTCTCGTACAAAGAAACAAGAGCCAGAGTGTGAGACCCCGCGTTATTGATACGCCTTAAAAAAATGTCACAGGCGTTTCCAGCCAGAGTGTGAGAACAAGAAAAATGATTTTATTTTATGTTATTTTTACCTTTTGGCGGCTTTTAAGAACCCCGTCGTATTCTAAATAAAAAAAAAAAAAAACCTTGTCCTGCTCTCAAAACCTGTTAGCAGCTGCTTTAAAAAGAGGAGGGGGAGTCCCTGCTTTGGACCACTTCCAGCACAGAAGTCTCAGGCCCTTCGTTTTCCTCATGGAGCTGACGTACTACAAGGGATTTGGATAAAGATTCCATATTCAGAGATTTAGACAAATTTTGTTGGGGAAATAGGAACTGTCTAAAAGCTTGGATTAAATAATGTAATGGGATACAAATAGAGCCTCTGCTTCTCAATTGCCGGAGCGTTCTGTGGGTTGCTGCCTCAGTCTGCCCATCATGAACCCTGCCCATTCTCGTCCCTGACTTACACTTTCCTTCTACCTCGTTTCCTTTAACTATTTCTTTTCTCTCTCTCTCTCTCTCTCTCCCTCCTCCTTCTCTCTCTGTCTCTTTCTCTCCTTTCCTCTCCCCGTTCTAATGGCATCTCCAAGGTCCTGATCTAGGTAGGAGACGGGAGGGAATTCTTTTTTTTTTTTTTTTCAGTTGCTCCTAAGAATCTCCTTGTTCCAAATTAAATTGTCTTATGGTTCCAGCCAGGGCTTACTTGCAAGGGGAGGGGGGGAAAGGCTGCCCTAAGCCTTTTAGGTGCAAAATCTTAAGGAATGATGTTATCACTTGGTTTTTTAATTGCTAGCTTGCTGGGCTATGAGTACAAAAATGCTAGCTGTCTTTTCAGAGCACATAGTCGGTCTGAAAAGGGGTGGATGTTCATTTCACCCATGGGACCGGCCGCGCAAAAAAAAAAACGTATTTCTCAAACGCCCTGTGATGATTTCTTCTTAAAATGTCCCTATAGGTGGTGAATTATATTGTGTAACAAGCCAGGCTAAGTTATACAAAACATGCGGCTTGAGTATTCAAAAATATCTTCTTGCAGTGTCTATACTTCCCCTGGTTTATAAAATTGGGGTCTTCTCATTTTGGGTGATTTTTACTGCCTCTGGACATATTAACAGGCAATCCATGGCTTGCCACCCTCCCCTTTTTGAGGGCTAGAAACTTAATCTTTGGGATGTTAAAGTCCTGCCTTTGTCAGAGGGGACTTTCTTGAAATTTACATTTGTTGCATTCAATATCAAAATCAGGTCTCCTTATGGCAATGTGCCAATCTTGCCACAGGGTTCCTTAACAAAGGGCACAGAAGCTGAATTAAGTTATGCCCATCTACCTTTTTGTTAAAGGTTTAGTAGTATGCTCATAAATTCTCCCGCATACCAAACGGACTCACACTCAATTAATTACACATCAAGCACACACAACAGTTGATACTAAGATTTGATTTCCCTGCTTTTGACAATTAATAGTTCAGAAATAACGTCCCTACCTGTCTCCTCATGTGGTGCATAGCAACCCTTAGTTCTGTTTAAAGCTTCCATATCCAAGGAGTTGGGCATTGGCGTAGCGGGATGGAAGTACCTCCTGAATGCTTGAATAAGGCAATTTAGGGGTACGCATCCCCCATCTAGCACTTCCTGTCCCCTCAATGCTCCGTGCTCTCCTCCTGTTCCCTCAACATCATACCTATCCATCCCACTTCTGTCTTGCTGCCTTCCTTCTACTATTTTTTTTCCTTGTAAAATATCCCTTCAGCTGGTAAATTTTGTTGCGTGACCAGGCAGTCACAAAATATGCGGGATGTTGTTTATCCCTGAGTATTCAAAAGTATTTTTCTCACTGCCCATATTCCCCCTGGTATTATCAAAATTGCTGGAGGGGTCTCCTAGTTGGCAGAGTTTTTAGTCTCTTATATTAATTAACTAAGCACGTCCTTGTACATTCACACACCTCTTGCTAGCAGGTCATAATTGGTCTGTCCTCCCTGAGGGCTAGAATCTTAATTTGAGATGGTAAAGTCCTGCCTCATCCTAGTTAGAGGGGTTCTTCTTAAAGCTTACTCATGTTCCATTTAATACTAAAATCATTACTTCTGGTGGCAGAATTCCAATGTTACCACATCGCACATCAAGAAGGGGGTGCATAAACTGCACTAATTTATCCCCATAGGTTTACTTTAAAGGTCTAACTGTGTTCCTATGATTTCTCCCACACAAGCATCAAACGGACTCACACCTCAACAATCAAATGCCCATCATACACGCCAACATGTGATTCAGCAACCATACACCACTCTCCCACATTTCTGTTTCCCCAGTTAACTGCGATCCCTTGCCTAAGAATAGATCTTTCTAACTTCTCTAAAATCAAACGAAGATGGTGGAACTCCGTTGGTATTGTGGGGCAAAGATTGCCAGTCTTTGCCCCTGCTTAAGACACAGGGAATGGCCACTTCCCTATGGTTACCAAAAAGAATTCAACTTAACACCCACATATATATTTAAACATCAGTAAATCCTCTGAGGAAGCCAGAGCAGTGCTCTGCTTCTAATTCTTCAAACACTTGGGGAGGGGGACACTAGGGTTATTCGAGAGGAGCTCTCCTCCACCCTCGGGGCCCTCAGAGTCTCTCAACTCTGAGTCCACCCTGGTCCGCGGGATGCTAGAGACACACACAAGTGTCTCTTCTCGTCTTCCTCCCTCCCGGGGCCGACTCATAAGAATCCGCAATCTTCTCCACTCCACAGAGCTGTTAGATTCGAACTCACGCCACCCCACAACTAGTTTTCTCTTCTTACCAGATTTCTTTTGCGCAGTCCTCTTATAGTTCCTCCGTTGTTCTGCCGGCTTTGTTTTCTCCTTAAATAACAGTATTGTGTCCAATGCTGATAGAACAAGTCTCCTCTCAAAATCAGAGGGTCCGGACTAGATTTGTTCCAGGGTCAGCATGAATCCTCACTGTGATTTAAGTCAGACTCCCAAGAGCGCTGGGGCAGTGGCACTTTTCCCGGCATCTCCACCAGAAATGTAAGGAATTTAAATTTATGAGGGTCCCGTGCCAGCGTGCCTGCGCTTCATGGGCTGCAAAAGACCAAGTCTGAGTCTCAGGAGACGAGAATTTATTGATTGATCAATCAAGGGACTTCCACACTTTTTGGTGGTGAGAAGTCCACCCAGAAAACGAAAGGAGATATTTTTATAAGGTTTTTCCAGCACTCTATCCCCTCCGCCCATCCGAATTTACGTCATATACATTTGTTACATGCATCAAACACTAATTGACATCTTTGGTCATTTATTTTGTATTCCTGACACTTGCCTAGAAGTTCTAACTGGTACGTTTGATCTCCTCCCCTCACAGGCAGGGAGGGTAGGATCATCCTTATGTCCTTGGACATTTTGACAGTTACGAACCCCAGACGCTGAGATAAGGCCTCCCTGGTACGCCTTGGACACACGTTAATTGCTAGTGTGTGATCCTCAAAGCTTAGGAACTTAATTGGATCCTTGAATTCATAATTGCCTTAGCTGACTTAGCGGAAGTTCCTTTCTCTATTCTAGCCGGAAAGGCTTGACCAAAGATTCTAAGTTTACAAGAATACAACTGTAGATACATGTGTATATGATACATATATGTATATATATATATATACGTGGAGTGCTTAAGTGAATATAACTACATTATTCGTGTCACTAGTGTGGCTATATATATATATGTATTGCTTAGAATACATTGTTGGTGAATACATGAGGGCTTGTCCATACCTGTGGTTAGTGAAGCAGCCATATATATTTATAAATATATAATTAGTCAAATGTCCTCCCTTACAACTACACATTTTGGAACAAAGGTGGGGAGATGGTCTGAAATGGCCCATTATGCAGTCTAGAGCAGGGGTCCTCAAATAACAGCCCATGGGCCAGATCTGGCCCACAAGGGTCTTGAATCTGACCCGCTGGCCATTGCAGAACCACCGGAGGTCCTCCCATCCTTCTGGGTTGGATGGATGTGCTGCGCTCCAGACAAGGTGGCAGCAGAAGATGATGGAGACTGGGCCCATATCGCCGCTGCCGGCTTCCTTCTTGGAGACAGAGCCTGCACAGCCAACCAAGATGCCCAGTTAGAAGCCAACCACTCCTCCTGCCTCTGAGCACATGGAGATGGACCCAGGATACCAGCAGGCCTCCAGTGGTGCCGCACTTAGTGTGTGCAGGAAAGTTCTCCTAGTGTGCCTAATTGTTGGTCCAGCAGCCTTCCAGACCAGGTGAGTGACTGCCGGACTTGGGCCGCCTGCCCCCAGCACCACTGGCCCACCAGTCCCTGGCTCGCTTCCCATAAGACCGCCTCTGAGAGAGGGATGACTCAGTTTAGTGTGTCCAAGGGTGGAGGAGGCTGTGAAACGCAGGTGCCCTTGGCATGTGGCGCTTATTCTTCCCACCTGTAAAAGGGAGCAGGGGCGAATACAGGAAGACCAGAGGGGGGCACCTCCTGAGGAAGCCAGCTGCCAGCCTCATATGGTGCTGTGCCCTGCCTCCCTCTTCACCTTTAACTCTCAGCTTAGCTTAGTGAAGTCATTGCTGCTGGGGTAGACAGGGCTGTGACACAAGGAGTGAGCGGCTCCTCCACTGGAACTTGTCCTATGTGCTGCCTCTTCCCCGGGCCTTGTGCTTCAAGGGCAAAGGTATAGGTATAGGTCTTTATTTCAGTCACTGACCAGATAAAATACAAAATACACTCCACATAAAACCAAGGTAAAAGCGTATAAAAACAATAAAAGCATGCACACAAGAACAAGCATAATACAATGGCATACCCTTTGTATAAAAGCCAGAACAGGTAAAAATCTTCCCAGCCCAGTACGCCCAATAACAGAGTAATCAACTCAATAGGTCTGGAATTGTCTCCAGCCTGGGACCACGCCTGTGTTCTAGTCCACCTCCAACCCACATCATGAGAAGGGGTAAGGATAAATACACAATGGACATTACCTATCATCTGACCTCGCCACCTGAAGTGGGCAGGGATGAGCGATGCCTCATTGCTGCGGCACAGAATTTAGCCACCACCACAGTTACATCCAGCTTTTTATCTGCTAGCAGGTATTGAACACAAAACTCCCTTGGCCTCCCCTGAGTTTGCTGCAAGATAGACTGAAGAAGAGCCCTCTGGATATCCTGATAAAGGGAACACTCCAAGAGGACATGATCAATAGTTTCAATAGTCTCCTCGCCACAAGGGCAAACACGTCTATCCACTGGAAGACCTTGGTATCTGCCTTCCAGCAATCTGGAGGGCAGAACATTAAATCGAGCTAAGGTGAAGGCTCTCCTGAACTTGGGAATGGTTATTTTGGATAGGTAGTTGGCCATTCTAAAGGAACTATTCCTAACTGTGCTGAGTTTATCATGGGCAGCTAGATGTTCTTGGAGTTCTACATCCCAGATTCTCCTTTTAATAGCAGCCTTGGCATTACCAAAACCCATTGCCAAAATAACCTCTAAGGAAAAACCCAGCTGCAGTAAGTTAACAGTTAGATTCCTTTTCCACGTTGATTGGAATGTATCCACTAATACTAGGGGTGCCAAGCCAGATGGGGCAAAAATAAGTTTCAGCCAATAGCTGAACATGTGGATTAGGGCACGTGCTTTAATGGAGATTAGTCCAGCCTCCAATTGGAGTGTCGTATTAGGGACACACAAAGGTGTTACAAAAATTCTTCTCAGAAACTTTGTCTGCACCATCTCCAAAGGCTTCACGTTTGAGTATGCAAACAGTTGAGCTCCGTAAAGCATTTGGGCTATAATTTTTACTTTAAAAACTTGAATCACTGATGGCACGTATTGACCACCCTTGGTATAAAAGAACCTCAGTAGTGTAGAGCTGCATGTTTGTGCATTAGATGCTACATGGTTCACGTGGGAGGACCATAAGCCTGATGAATGAAATATCATACCTAGATATTTGTAGCAGGACACTTGCTCTATACTATTTCCATTTATTGTCCATCTATGTTTTTTACGTTTCCTGCTAATGACCATGGTCTTAGTCTTATCATAATTAATGGTCAGCTGTTCTTTTGTACAGTATGAGGCTAAGGCCTTCAAGGTTCTCCGTAATCCCACACACGAGATTGACATCAAGACTGCATCATCTGCATAAAGCAGGATTGAAAGGGGGCGTGAGCCTAGTGTAGGGGGATGAAAGTCTGCACTCGATAAATTGCTCACAATATCATTAATGTAAAAATTAAACAATGTTGGAGCTAAAATGCAGCCTTGCTTGACCCCATTGAATGATGGAATTATGTTGGATAATGCCCCTGCCTTATTGCAAATTACCCTAAGACTAGTATTTTCCTGCAGTCGCTTCATTAGCAGAAGAAGTCTCTTATCAATATTTGTGGTCTCGAATTTGGCCCACAATTTTTCTCTGGGTAACAGATCGAAAGCAGATTTAAAATCTATGAATGCCACATACAAGGAACCTCCTTTTGGAGTAGAATATTTATTTGCTAGATGGTGTAGAACGAGTGCCTGATCTATAGTGGCCCTACCAAATCTGAACCCAGCTTGTTCTTCAGCAAGAATATTTTCATCATTTAACCAATCCTGAAGCTTCCCCAACAGGTGCCTAACATATAGCTTGCTAATAATGCTTAGTAGACTTATTGGACGGTAGTTTCTTGGGTCCAGTTTACAGCCTTTCTTGAAAATTGGCATTATAATAGCAAGCCCCCAGTCCTCCGGTATAACCGCTGTGCGGTCAATCCAAGTAAATAACGAGGCCAAAACTGGGGTCCACCACTCCAAATTATCCTGCAATAAATCAGCTCTTATATTATCTGCACCTGGGGCTTTGCCTGGTTTCAGCTGATGAATCAGCGAGATGATTTCCTGCATGGAAACAGGGGGGCACTCTGCCAGGCCTAAAGGCAATTCTTGAACTCTGGTTGCAGAGTCGGAATGCTGTGAGTAGATTCCCCTAAAATATGCTTCCCAGACCTTAGAGGGGATACATATCTCATTAACAACCGGGTAGGTGGTAAACCCCCTTGTCACGATTTTCCAGAAGCATGAGGAATCCTTAGATCTAGTTGCAGCTATTAATTGTTGCCATAATTCCTTCTGGGCTTCAACCTTCTTCCTCTTAATCAGGGATTTGTATTCCCTTTTCAGTGTGAACCATTCAGGTGGAATTCTTTCCAGGGCCTGTTGTTTGTAAAATCTATATTTGTTCAATAACTCATGCTTCTTCTCTCTACATTCCCTATCGAACCATGGTTTTGAATAAGTGCTGTTTCGAGACTTTGTCCTATTAAAATTGGTCTCATGCTTTAAATGATACTGTAAAGAGTTTAATAGTTCTTGGTAGGTCTCTAGCACAGTTGTAACTGAATCAGCTGTGCTAATTAGATGACTTATCTGGATATAAGGCTTGGTATTTAGTAATTTACTCATAGTGTCTCCCTGCCTGACTGACCATTTAATGCGAGAGGCTCTGATTTCAGTTCCTGGGAGAATTGAGAGATCTTCTCCAGCAGAGATAATGGATTCTCCCAGATTAACCTCCAGCACCAGTGGTAAATGATCACTGTCTATACGGTCATCAACCTTAAAGTTTGATATTGCTCCTACCAGGTCCTGGGAGATTAGAGCGTAATCTATTGTTGAAGCACCATTGGATGATATGAAAGTAAATTCTCCAGGCCTATCTCCCTTCACACTTCCATTTAAGAGTGCCAAATCAAGGTTATTAATCATTTGCATGAAACATAACCCAGTATAATTACAACCCTTATCCTTAGACAATCTATAGGGCAGAGGATTACAAGTGTTGGTTTCGGGTGGTAACCTGTTATAACGTGAAAATAAGATTTCATCATTACAACCTATTCTTGCATTGCAATCACCCATCAGGATGAGCGAAGCTGAAGGATGAAGCATAATCAAGTTGACAATATAATCTTCTAATGCAGCCCAAGCCCGTTTAGTGCACTCATGGGATTGCTGAGGTGGAAAATAAATGTCAATTAACAATAAAACACACCTCAGGCGGGGATTGGCTTCTCTCTGCCTCCTTCTGCCCTGGAAGTCCTCCCCACATTCTCCTTGCTGAGACCTACCCCCTCCCCCACGACAGACCTTCCAGAGGTAGTACAAGGGCAAGGCACCACCAGGTCTACATTCACCAATAGTCCAGCCCCCAACAGTGTTTGAGGAACAGTGAACCAGCACCCTGCTTAAAAAGTTTGAAGACCCCTGGACCAGAGGTTGACAATTTCCCCCTCCTCACAAAGACACAGACAAATATTTTGGCAGGTTGTTAGGGGGTGGAGTTCTCTGTGCTACCAGAATGATGGATGTAGTTCTTGGACCTCTGGAAGCTGCCAATTTCTCTAGTAGTAATCAGGACAGACCAGCACTTTGTTGAAGAAGGAACTCCACTATCCTGCTTATTCCCCTTTTACCCACAACAAGATCCATAACAGCATCATGCCTTGGTAGCGGAGGGATGGGTTGAGAAGGGACAAAATAGCTTTCCCCCAACAACAACATAAGAACATAAGAAGAGCCATGCTGGATCAGGCCAACAGCCCATCTAGTCCAGCTTCCTGTATCTCACAGTGGCCCCACCAGGTGCGTTTGGGACTGCATGAGACTAGATATCTGTCTCCTGATACCACTCCCCTGCATCTGGCCCTTGAAGTACCCTGGTTTTAAGCCTGGAGATTACACATCTCCCTCATGGTTTGTAACCTGTGATGGACTTTTCCTCCAGGAATCTGTCCAATCCCATTTTGAAGGCATCCAGGCCATATGCCATTACCACATCCTGTGGCAGGGAGTTCCACAGACTAACAACACGCTGGGTGAAAAAAATATTTTCTTTTGACTGTTCTTACTCTCCCAGCCCTCAATTTGAGTGTATGTCCCCTAGTTCTGGTATTTTGTGAGAGGTAGAAGAGCTTCCCTCTATCCACTTTACTCATGCCCTGCATTATTTTGTATGTCTCAATCATATCCCCCCTCAGGCACCTTTTTTCCAAACTAAAGAGCCCCAAATGTTGTAGCCTTTCCTCATAAGGGAGGTGCCCCAGGCCAGCAATCATTTTAGTCACTCTCCTTTGCACCTTTTCCAGTTCCACTATGTCTTTCTTGAGATGCGGTGACCCGAATTGTACACAATACTCCAGGTGCGGCCTTACTATTGTTTTGTACAATGGCATTATAATGTTGGCTGTTTCATTTTCAATCCCCTTTTTGATAATCCCTAGCATGGAATTGGCCTTCTTCACCACTGCCACACATTGGGTAGACACCTTCATGGAGCTGTCCACCAACACACCAAGATCTCTTTCCTGATCCGTCACAGATAACTCAGAGCCCATGAGTTGATAGATAAAGTTTTGATTTTTTTGCCCCAATATGCATTACTTTACATTTGGATACATTAAAATGCATTTGCCATTTCGCAGCCCATTCTCCCAGTTTGGAGAGATCGTTCTGGAGCTCTTCACAATCTTTTCTGGTTTTTACCACACGGAAAAAGTTTTGTGTCATCTGCAAACTTGGCCACCTCACTGTTTATCCCTGTCTCCAGGTAATTTATGAACAGATTAAAAAGCACAGGTCCCTGGACAGAGCCCTGGGGCACACCGCTTTTCACCTCTCTCCATTGTGAAAATATCCCATTGACACTTATTCTTTATTTCCTGGATCTCAACCAGTTCTCAATCCATAAGAGGACTTGCCCTCTTATCCTCTGACTATGCAATTTTCTCAGCAGCCTTTGGTGAGGGACTGTGTCAAAAGCCTTCTGAAAATCCAGATAGACTATATCCACCGGTTCCCCCAGATCCACATGCCTGTTGACCTTTTCAAAAAATTCTGAAAGATTTGTCAGATAAGACTTACCCTTACAGAAGCCATGCTGATTTTCTCTCAGCAAGGTTTGTTCTTCTATGTGTTTTAAGATTTTCTCTTGGATGAGGCTTTCCACCATCTTCCCTGGGAGAGATGTACGGTTAACCAGCCTGTAGTTTCCCGGGTCCCCCCTCCTTCCTTTTTTAAAAATTGGTGTGACATCCGCTATCCTCCAGTCCTCTGGCACGGTGGCCATTTTAAGAGACAAGTTGAATATTACTGTTAAGAGATCTGCAATTTCATTTCTCAATTCCCTCATAACCCTTGGGTGGATGCCATTTGGTCCCGGTGACTTGTTAATGTTCAATTTATGAATTAGTCCTAAAACATCCTCTCTTTTAACCTGTATTTGACTTAATTCTTTAGTTCAGGCAGCGGACTGTGCTCAAGGTCTTCTGTCGTGAAGACAGATGCAAAGAACTCATTTAATTTCTCTGCAATTTCCAAGTCGTCCTTAACCTCCCCTTTTCCTCCCTCACCATCTAGAGGGCCAACTGGTTCTCTGGCAGGTTTTCTACTTCTAACATATTTAAAGAAGCTTTTATTATTACCCTTTATATTGCTAGCCATGTGTTCCTCAAAATCTTTCTTTGCCTCTCTTATCATCTTCTTACATTTCTTTTGCCAGAGTTTATGTTCCTTTTTATTTTCCTCATTTGGGGAGGATTTCCATTTACAGAAAGACCTCTCCTTGCGCTTTATAGCCTCTCTAACTCCACTCGTTAACCATGCTGGCGCCCTCTTGGACTTCGATGAGCTCTTCTTTCTTTGTGGTATGCACTTGTGCTGGGCCTATATTACCGTTGTTTTAAACAGGGTCCATGCACTCTGGAGAGATTGTATTCTTTTAACCTTCCCCTTCAATTTCTTTCTAACTAGTTTCCTCATCTGAGGGAAGTTTGCTCTTCAGAAATCAAGGATTTTTATGTCTGATTTGCTTGACACTCTTCTTCCAACATGCATTGTAAAGGAGATTGCAGCATGGTCACTGTTCCCCAGAGGCTGAGTGACATTCACATCCCTGACCAGGTCCCGTGTATCACACAGTATTAGATCCAGAGTTGCCTGTTCTCGGGTGGGCTCCATGACAAGTTGCTCTAAGGCACTGTCATTCAGCAAGTCAAGAAACCCGATTTCTCTTTCTTGCCCGGAGCTCGCATTGGCCCAGTCAATGTGGGGATAGTTGAAGTCCCCCATGGTTACTATCCTGTCCCTCTTAGACACCCCCATGATTTCTCTCCTCATTTCAAGGTCCCCCTTAAGTTTTTGATCTGGTGGACGATAGCATACCCCAACTATCACATCACTCCTTGGACCTGGTAGTTTAACCCAGAGTGATTCTATGGTGGAGTCAGACCCTCTGCCAATCTCCATTTTGCTGGATTTTACCCCTTCTTTGACATAGATGGCCACTCCCCCTCCAACCCGCCCCTCTCTATCCCTTCTATACAGTTTATAGCCTGGGATTGCTGTATCCCACTGGTTCTCCACATTCCACCAGGTTTCTGTTATGGCTGTTATATCAATGTTATCCCTAGCTGCCAAATGTTCAAGTTCTCCCATCTTTGCTCGGAGGCTTCGAGCATTGGCGTAGAAGCACCTGTACAGTGGGTCCCCCAACAATAGCTGCTGCTTTATTCTTCCCCCCCCCCCCACAGCTTTTATTTTCAGTAGACAAACTATCACGTTCCGTTATTCTCCCGGTGCTAATACCTGCTATGTCATCTCTATGTGATTCTCTACCCTCTCCAACCTCATTCCACAGGGATGAGGTGTTCTGAACCGGATGCCACTCAGCTCCTGTCGGCTTTCCCCCAGTTATCAGTTTAAAAGCTGCTCTGCAGCCTTTTTGATTTTGAGTGCCAGCAATCTGGTCCCAACATGATTCAAGTGCAACCCATCCCTCCTGAACAGCTTTGGCTTGTCCCAAAATGTTCTCCAGTTCCTGACAAATCTGAAACCCTCCTCTCGACACCATCGCCTCATCCACGCATTGAGGCTTCTGAGCTCTGCCTGCCTGGCGGGTCCTGCACGAGGAACAGGTAGCACTTCTGAAAATGCTACCTTGGAAATCCGGGACTTCAATCTTCTTCCTAACAACCTGAATTTGGCTTAGAAGACTGACCACTTAACTTTCCCGATATCATTGGAACTGACCACCTACAACAAAAAAGAACTATTTTTTCCAACCAACAACCACAACAAACAAATTCCAACCACCAACCACAACGAAAAAGAGGAAAAATCAAGGCACTTGTTGACAGTGCAAACCAAACCTGTGAAGCTGAATTCCCCAGCACTGAACTCAGCCACCTGAATTGGGCCCTACAGGCAAATGGCTATTCCAAGAACAAAATCAAAGGAACCATCAAACTGCAAAAACAACACCAAACTGAAGAAGAAAAACAGCCTCCAACAAAGTTTTTCTGCCATGCATAAAAGGAGTCATGGACCACATGGACAAAGTGTTGAAAAAGCACAACCTACAAACAGTATTTAGACCCACCACAAAAATACAACAGATGCTACCGTCAGCAAAGGAAAAAAGGAATCCACTTGCCACTGCAAGTGTATACCGGATACCTTATAGTTGTGGCCAGGTATATATTGGGACCACAAAGTGCAGCATCCAGACCAGAATCAAAGAACATGAAAGACACTGCAGGCTAAAACAACCTGAAAAATCAGCAGTAGCTGAACATACCCTGAAACAAATTAGACATGAAATCCTCTTCCAGGACACAGAGGTACTATACAACACTACCAATCACTATGTCCGACTACACAGGGAAGCCACTGAAATGCACAAACATAAGCACAGTTTCAACAAAAAGAAGAAAGTCTAAAAATCAACAAAGCCTGGCTTCCAGTAATAAAAAATGCAGAGTGCAAAAAGGTCAACGCTCAATGATTCCCATACAGCCACAAGCTAAGGTGATCAGTTCACACAGTAGAACAACTAACAACATCCATCAACTATAAATTAGGATATCTGCTACCTCTGATTACATTGAAACTTCTTAATCCCTCCATTTCAATACAATGAATAACACCTATTGTCCTCCATAGGACAAGCTTCCTCTTTCCCACAACTTTAAGAACCCCAGTCTCACTCACTCTATACCCCAGAGCACAGAGAGAAACTCCTTGTTCCCTGAGCTCCTTGCCCCCTGAAGATGTCAGCCTGGCAAAACGTCAGGAAGAAAAACTCCCAGAACATAGCCAAACAGCCCGAAAAACTCACAACTATCAAAATAGCTGTTGTTTCTCTTTGGCCCTCATTTGCTTTTTCCTCCCTGTAGGGCAGTAGGTTGTTTGTATTAGTTTATTAATAGTATGGTACTGTTATTATTTTAATTGCCAATGGAAAACTTAAGATCTTTGGTTTTGGAGATGGATGAACAGCAAGCATCTTTACTTGCAAACTAAGATTCCAGAGTTCAAATACAGCCTCAGGTATAGCTGGCAGCTCTGGCTAAATAAAAAAACAAGACAATTATTGGCGATCTGTCCTCCTCTGGTGAATTCTTTGCTATCTTTCATATACTTCAACTGAGCAGGGCTATGGATGAAACTCTAGAGGTGTTGAGAGCATTTAAGGGAGAAAATCTACAGGGGATTCCTGAGGAGAAATATACAGGGTTTTTTTTTCATATGTCTTCCCTGCTAGCAGGAAAAAAAATCCTTGCAGATGTCAGCTCACCTTTGAGTCTTCAAAAATACTAGTTACTAACATTTCCTTTTCAACTGGAAAATGGAGCTTACGAGTGAAAAACTAGGAGCAGGTAGAAAACTGGAAAAATATGTTCTAGTCAGTCTACCAGTTGGAGTGTTTCAGAGTGCAACCCCTTTATAACTTACCTGAGAGTAAATCCTATTGAACTAAGAAGGCGATCTGTTTGTAAAGATATACAGGATTCTACTTAATTACAGGATCCATTCTTTCATTAATCAAGAACCATCTGAAATCAAACACAAACAGAGCTTAAAACCTTAGGCTGAAGGCCTAACATGATTTGATCCCAGCAACATATTAATTGAAATCCTGTTGCTTAACGTAGTAAGTTACTCTGGAGAAACTTGCTTTATCCATCAGGATTTATTGAGCCAAAGGGAATATAATTTCCACATTCTGTTACATTAATACATTTTTCTTACACCTATTGCTTCACCTATGCCATTCTGATTCTAATATTTCTAATAACCAGTCTTCTTATAATCTGTGTTGCTCTCTGCACTTTTTCACAGAAGCCATAGAAAAAGAGCAACAAAGATAATAAGGGGACTGGAAGCTAAATCATATGAAGAACAACTAAGGCCCTGGTCCCACATCCCTTTAAAAGCAGCTTAAATTCCTAAATAAATTGTGCCCCAAAATGCTGTCCCCATGGCCACTGGGCTTTTTGGGAAAAAAAACGGTAATGCCCCTTTAAGCGAAGTTTCTTTGACTTACCGGAGAAGTAGGGAATTTTCTTCCTCGCTTAAAAATCCACCTTTTAAGGAGGCAGACGTCGTGGAACCACACAGATGATCTGGGTTTCTTTTTTTTTTCTCAGAGCACCGACTGGCTGATCGGCACTGCTTTTCAAAATTCCCTGGCAACTTCGGAGAAACAGGAAGTTCAATCGGGTCCTCTAAGCATTAATTTCCCCCAGAAAGTGGTCCTTTTTTAAAAATGCTAGTGCCATCTGCTGGCCAAGGGGGCTGAACTGCACTTTAAAATAAAAATAACCAGCTTTGGACGTGGGAACTCCTGACCCACATAATAAATCACGTGATGGGATGAAGAGGAAAATCTGGACCTTCAGAATATCAGGATCAAAACCAGGTGAGACTGCAGCCTTAAAAAACTAGGCAGGTTTAACCTGATGAAGAGAAGATGGAGGGGAGACATGATAGCAGTCTTCCAATACCTGAAGGATAGCCATAGGGATGCAGGCATTGGTTTATTCTCAGACGTGGGCACGACTCGGCGAAATTTTTGATTTCGTTTCCGTTACGTAACGGAAACGGTAACGATAATTAAGGTGTCAGAACTCGAACTCGAACCGAAAAAAGAAAAATTTGGTGGGTTATTCGTTTCCGTTTGTGGCATCGCGGCGATTGCGCAATGCGAAGCACAGAAAAGGTTTTTAAAAGTTTTTTTTTAAAAAAACCCCAACTTCCAGCCAAAAAAGCAGGCGAAAATATGCCTGCCTGAGGCTTTGCCACCTACCAGAGGGGTGGTTTCTGGGTGGTCCCTGGCCTTCCCCCCCCTCTTCTCCTGTCCTGGGCTGCTTGCACCAGGCTGGGGGGGGGTCACTCTCATCGTCTCGCCATGCCATGCGGTGGGGGGGATCCAAAATGGCGGCCGCAATATTTCTTTTGAAATCGTGGTCAAAAAACACACCAAATCACCACAGAAACATGTGAAATTTATTTATTTTAAATGCCTGAATTTTAATAGTAGCAGCAGTGGGTTTTTTTTATAGCAATAAAACGTTGTATTGATTTTATTTTATTTTATTTTATTTTATTTTTTATTTTTTTAGACCTGCCCATTTGGGCTGGGCATGAGATGGGACCATGCAAATTTTTTGAACCATTCCACCAATGGCATGGCCAGGTTTTGACTGACACTTCTGGATGTGCCAGAGGGCATAAAAAGCCGAGGCACCTTCCAGAAGTCGCAGTCGGGTCTTGGATGTGGAGGGTGGAGGGCTGTGTGGCTGGCTGCTTTGGCTATTCGAATCGAGATTGGAGGGAGGCTGGAGGCTTTAGATTTAAGTTAGGCAGGCAGGGAGGGAATTGAATTTAGAAAATAATTTCTTTGATTCCCTGCAGCTTTGTCTGCTGAAGGGAATAGCAGTTTATTCTTTATTTCTTCTCTGGCAGTTTGTGAGGATTTTTTTCTGATATTGGATAAAGGGGGAGGTTCGACTGGGAGTGGGAGGTGTGGATTTATTTTAAAAATATATTATATACTACCATTTATTTTCTATTTTCCCAACTTCAGTTTGCTTGTACACACACACATTTGGGGTGCAAGCCAAGAACAGAACCTCTATCCTAAGTGATATCCTAACTGCCCACGCGCCCGCCCGCCCGCACCGCCACCCGCCTGCAGCCCACGCCGCCCCCGCCCACTCGCCCGCCCGCAGCCTCTGCCCGCTCACCCTCCCGCGCCTCCCCCCTGCCGCTGTTGCCGCCTGCCCATGGCCCCCTGCCACCACCGCCCGGCTGCACCTCCCCCTGCTGCCCACTCCCCCCCACCCGCCGCCTAGGGCGCAAAAACACCTAGCGCTGGCCCTGATTGTGGGACGCCCCTATGCTCTGGGAAGTCAAACGACAAACAAAATGACAAATTTTTGAAAAATTTCACGACAAACGGAAACGACCTGAAACAGACTCATTCCGACAAACAAAAACTCGAAACGTCATTTTTTCTGGTCGTGCCCATGACTATTCTCAATTGCACCTGAGGGTATGTCAAGAACCAATGGGTAGAAACTCATCAGAGGAAGAGCCAACCTGGAAATAAGGATACATTTTATGATGGTGATAGCCATTAAATAGTGGGACAGCTTGCCTATCAATGTTGTGGGCACCCTATCGCTGGAGGTTTTCAAGAAGATATTGGATAGCCATCTGCCCACAATAGTATAAAGTCTCCTTTTCCAAGGAGAAAGGTGGGGTAAAAATATTCAAAATAAATAAATAAATAAATAAATAAATGATTCTATGATTTTTACATTTCCTTTTGCCCACTTTTCCTCCAGAAATACAAAGATAAATTCCATACTTTAAAAAAATCATTCCTTTTTGTTAAACTTCTTAATTTCACTTCACAAGTTAATTTTCAATAATTGCCATATCCCACAATTCTCCATGCCATTCTTCAATATTAATTTGATTATCCCTTTTCTTGTTCTTTTCAAATAATAATCTTGCCTCTGTGACCATTATAATAATTAAATCCTTCCTTTCAGTTGGCTATTCTTAACCATATTCAATAAATCAGTTAATGGGGACATTTGACAATCACATCCAATTATTGCTGTAATTTCTTTGAGGGCCCTCTTCTTTATGTCCAAATTCTCTTGACTACTGAGTATGCTCAAGTCTTGTTGGGAGGTTTTGCTAGGGAAAGTTTGTGATCAGGCATAAAATGGGCAATGCCCTTTGTATTGGCCATTCAGTGGCCACCCAAGGCGGCTGCATGCAGTGTGGCAGAAATACAGGGAAGAAACCAGGTGAAGAATGCCTGTTTAAATTCACATAGGCTGCACCTACACAATCAAATACCTTGGGATGTGTTCTTCCACTTATAAAGTGGGTGAATTTGAAATATTTTTTACCAACCATATGATGCAAAGGTTAGTTCAAATCATTCCAGCCCTTTTAACTCATGAAGTGGCTGTTGCTGGAGGGCTTATGCTTTTTCAAGACTCACCCCCCCAGCCATTTCTATTCCCCTGATTGTCCTCTGAATTGTTTTAATTTTTTAATTGTTATATTTATGAGATTAGCACTAGATCATCCTATCACCTTATAGCTGGCTCCTCACTAATATTATTTCTTGCCTTCATGTCTCATAAAAGGATCAGTTCAGGCAGAACCAGAGAAGGAAGCAAGGATCAGCAGAGGTAGGACCAGTAGAAGAAAGGGGAAAAGGGGGTCTGGTGTCTGAAATGTGAACTGCATTGCATCCAGCATGATTACCTCCCAAATCAATCTAAAGCCCTGGCTGTGGATCAAATTGCAGATTTCCAGTGTAGTCACACCCTGAATTCACTGAGAGAGACTGAACAGATGGTTGACTCTCTGAGGGAAAATAGCAGGGCTTCATACACGTGCTTCACTATTTGCTCTTTTCTACTTGCTGAGCTGTAGCTATTGGAGAGTTTTGCACCTGTGGCAGGGACTGAATGGTCTGTGTTCCTTATGACATTTTAAATACCCTGGAAATACAATGGAATGCCAGATGATTGTTTGACAGTTCCTCCTCTTCCTCTTCCAACTGCGATTAGCCAGTTCCCTCAATAGATGGCAGTGAAGAGCAAGATAAATCTGGATGGAGGCAGAGGAAACAAAAAAGACATGACTGGCATGGCCTGCCAGGGCACCACATGGCATGCCTTTGGGGTAATCATCCTGGAGGCAAACAAGAAAGTGATTTTCACCAAGAGATCACATCAGCTGTTGAGGCTTCGCTCAGAATGGAGATTCACGGGTTATTTGAATAGATAGATGTGTATCTTCTGTCTGCAAATATAGAATGAAAGCTGAAGCGGTGCCAGGGAAGGCTTTGGAAGGCTTAAGACAAGGGGCTTCAAGTTTCTGACAAGGAGGTTCCCACAGCTGGGGTTTCTGACAAGGAGGTTCCCATTCAGCGTGGCCTGCTGAATGATGATGGCTTAAACCTCCCTTGAGCTCTAGCCAGCACAGCCAAGAACAAGGGATCATAGGAGAGGCAGTACAACAGTGTCCAAAAGACCTACCCATTCCCCACCAATCTTCTAATGGGACTAACTCTGTTTCATATGCAAAAACCTAATCTTACATTTATAAGCTTAGAATAATCTTAGGACTGCAAAGCTTGAAGGAACCCTACAGGTCATCAAGTCCAGTTCCTGTCAGAGAGGCAAAATGAGGAAATAGAGTCCCTATATCTAACTCCGCTGACAAATCCCTAAACCACTAAGCTATGCAACAGTTAACATCTCAAACAGGAAACTCTTTATAGTTCTATGTGGATGAATTCTTCATTGCTGAACTCTTTAAAGAAGCTTGAATTTCTTCATCTTAATGCATGTAACAGGTGTGTCCCTTTAGTATGACTGATGTCTGAAGTACTGAGACACTAGTATGAAGATTCATGCAGCTGGGCTTATGCCAGGGTTCTCAGCATTTAATGGTAACCATCCTCATTTCAGTGAGGCTAGAATCTAGTATGTTTATTATTACACTTCCTATAGTGCAGTCTTAGCTTCCTCACAGTGTTCTGTTCAACATCTTCCCAAGTAAGTGTGTCCATGACAGAAATCTTAAATAAAATGCAAAAAGTTTTATTTATTCCTCAGTTCTAATCACTACAAGATGTTATAAATATGGGTTGTCGCCCCCCCCTCCGTATAGAGTTAAGTAAGGGAAAAAGATGATGTCTCTTACTGAAAGAGGTCGTGCATAGATGGAGAAAATTTGCCTGAAATGGATGCATGATGGACATTTGACAGGGAACGCTTTTGCTAGCATGAGATGTAGTGATGGAAAACTCCCCACTGATGAGATATAGTAGAGCATTCAAACAAGGGTAGGAGGGATGACAGCTGGACTCCCCCAGCTGTTATGGAATCCAGTAATAATGGAGTCAACAGCTCCTTTGGACCAGAAGATTTAATTCAGGACTGTAGCAGAAAGAAAAAAGTTAGCCCTCTCACATGATCTGACGTTAATGATCATTATAATTATGGTGACCCTTTTCAGAGATTTCCAGAAATATAGGACTTCAGAAGTGGTTTACCATTCTCTTCTTCTGGGGGGTTATCCTGGGACTGTGCAGCTTGCCCAAGGCCACACAGGCTGGCTGTACTTATAGGAAGCACCATGGAGAAGCAAACTCCAAACCTACAGCTCAGATACCTAAACCACTGAGCTATCCTGAAATGACCTGAAACCTATTGGTGTTACAAAAGGGATTAATTATATTAAATTACCATCAATGTAGTTTGGCTCTCCATGTCTAGCTTAGTCATCAGACAAACAGATGGAGGTGCCTTATGAGCTCTCAGAGATGTGTGGCTGGTGGAATTTTGGCCAAGATGGACCTTGTTTTGATGTGGCAATGTACATCCACTGATAAGACAAACATTTATATCCACATCCTGGATTATGAAAAAGAAAGAAAGAGAATATCTGCTAAAGATACATTGCATAGTATTCTTGAAGATTTGTACAGTGAATGCCCCACCACCTACTCTGGGAGTCATCTAGCCATTGGTTTGCAAACTGAGTGAGCAACTTGCAGTGTAGAAACACCCAGCCTTATACGGTGTATATCTGACTCAACCCAGCATGGATGGCAATCAGGCACACAGAAGGGTTCACAGTGCAAGACACACAAGCCCAACTTGCTGAATAACTTAACAATGCAAATAATTTTCTCAGAATTGGAACTGATGTTTACAGTTACACTCTGCAGCTGCAGGCATGTGACCAATTATTCATCATAAGCTGTTTACTTGGACCTCATTAAAGCTAAAAAGCAATGGCACAACATAAATGACAAAACACCCTATTTCGTAATGCATACCTGTGCCTTTGATTTGCTCGTTTCCTATTTGCAAGAATGATTAATGCTGTGTGACTATCCCAGTCATTAGGGTAAATGAGCAGTTTCTGTTATTGTTTGACTTGAAGTGACAACAGACAAATTCATATCTGATGCCCCAGTGAGCACTTCTAATGCTGCAAAAAAGACTGCAGTCTAGTTTCCTCCTCTCCAAGATCACTTACCCCCCCCCAACCAAAACCAGGATAGGGAATATCTGGCCCTCCAGATGTTTTTGACCAAAACCCCACAGTCCCTTACCACTGGCCATTCTGCCTTGGGCTTCTGGGACTTTTAAACATGAAACATCAGAAAGATCAAATGTTCCCCACCTCTGACAAAGCCATTGGCCACACTGCTCAGGTTTCAAACAATGCTCTGGCCGGACTGCATTGAAGAAAACCCACTGAAATTGTTTTATACTTCATAAAACATGCATCATTGGGAGTCGTGTAAACATATATATTGAAAATTAATTTTCTATCATTCATCATTGAAGATCTCTCATGCATAAACAGTAACACACATTTCAAGCCTTTCGAGAAAGGGCCAGAGAACTTGTTTCCTAACTTCCTTGCTTTGTACTGTGTCTAAACTGATAAAGAAAAAGGAAGTACTTTTCAAGTGTCTTCTGCAAGATCTTGCACAAGGTCTAAGGTCTCAGGTAATGAGAATTTGCTTCACATGCTTGCTTAAGGTGGACATCCAAAATGCTTGACAAATAGATGGTATGCAAGTACTGCATCTTGAGTAAGCAAGGTGAAACAATTTTAAACGTTACAATTTCGTGTGAAATGAAGACGTTTGCTTGTCGTGCTTGTACAGAGTTGTGCGCATGTGTCTTAAGGAAACGCTTATGTGTCTTTTCGTGTCTGACAAAAGTATAAAGGTGTTCTGTTTTACCTTAGAAACTGTCCTTCTCTCTTCTCAGAGAGAAGTACCTCAATGCATTGATCCAATAAATTCTTGAAGGACCTCGGTGCCAGTACTATCTGTTAATCCATCTTGGAGCCTGCATTCCTATCTAGAATTGTCTGCAGGTTAACAGTGGAAGCAGTGCTGTTTAGGAAGATGGTCCAGGCATCCCTTTCTTTTTAACACCCAAAAATTCAGATCGCATGAGAGCAGCTATTCTTACAGCTTACTCATGTGCCCTCTATATTCAGCAGACCACTAGCTTATGATAGTAGGACATGCTTTTGCTGCAGCAATGCTATTTTAGCTTCTGTGGAGAATGTCCAGGATACCTTTTGGAGGGCCGCAGCAGCCTGTTATGCTGATCTGAGCAGGGGCTTTAGTGGTATCAGGTCTCTCAGGGTTTGCTGATTAGCAGTGACTGTAAATCACCCGGCAGTCCCTTCAGGCAACCCTGTTCCTTCCGAGTGTAGCCACAGTCCTCAAAGGCCAAACATGGGTTTTCCAGCAACAGTCCATTGCAGGGGTCCTCAAACCATGGCCCGTGGGGCAGATCTGGCCCACCGGGGTCCAGAATCTGGCCCGCTGGCCATTGCAGACCCCCCTTGTTTCCCCCCTTGTGCCAAAAACCCACAGTGAACAGCAGCAGCTACCGCTGCCTCTGCCACCAACGTGAGAGCAAAGCCCGTTGTTGCCCATAGTGTCTTGGGGTGAGCAGGACGGGCCCTCCCCTACCCCCCTTGGAGCCATGGAAGAAATGGGGTGCCACTGGGCCGGCAAGCAAGGAGAGCAGCATTGAGCTGGGGGGATGAGCAGCATGGGGCCTCCTCTACCACCCTTGGAGCCACCGGAGAAGTGGGGCTGCTGCATGGGCTGGCAGGTGAGGAGAGCAGCGTAGGGCTGCGGGCAGGGCGAAGCAGGTCAGGCCTTCCCTCTCCCCTCTTGGAGTCACACCGGGGAGCTGCAGGGGCTGGCCCCCAACAGTGTCTGAGGAACAGTGAACCACCGCCCTGTTAAAAAGTTCAAGGACCACTGGTCTGTTGTTTCAAACTATTCTTGTTGAAAGGCAAACTTTCTGAATGTGGTTCAGTTTTAAATGGGCAGTTAAAATCCACTGATTTTTACAAAAGAGTAGTTCCTCCTGCACTCCCCAGTTTAGCACTACTTCACTGGATTGAAGTAAGAAGGCGTGTTAAATTGCACAGGTACAGACAGTGCCTCAGATCTCTAGAAATGCCAAGGATGCCAGAGGAGGACTCACCTAAAAAATCTCAGCCTCACAAAATCATAGAAGTGGAGATCTGGAAGGGGTCTTCAAAGGTCATCAAGTCCAACTCTTTAGTTCGAGGAAATAGCTGTTCACCAGAGGAAGGAAGGGTGTGGGTCCGGACTGGCACCTGTTCTCACTGATATTTTTCTACCTCTCACATTCAGACACTGCTTTGGCCTCCCCCTCTCTCAATCCACGCTAATCAGGCAACCACCATTGCTCTTCCTCTCACTCTCAGGAGTTGCCATTTTCTATTTGTCCCCCCCCCCAAGGCAACCACCTCTGCAGGTTAGGCAAATCATTTTTGCATTAAACGAATTGTGTGGTGGGTTGTGGGAGTGGTCCACCCACACAGGCATACCTATCCATTGCTAGTTTTGCACTCAGAAAAAGTCCTTTCATCTGTGTTCATTCAGGTGTTATAGTCAGGAAACTGTACAGTGGACCCTTGTACAAACGGTTTGTATAACATAAAATCTGTACAACATAAAAAATTCTGGAGATAGGGGAAATCTGCTTAACAGAATCATCTACGGGGGGAATCCGTACAACAGAGAAATGGTTGCGACTAGGGATTACTCCATTTTCAATGCATTCCTGTGGGAAATTTGTATAAAGGAAAATTTGCTTAACAGAATTTCATTTGGAACAAATTAATTCCTTTATAAAGGTACCACTGTACTTTATATTTTGATGGATTCTTCTTGTACAATGAAGATATTTTGAGCAACCCCGGGACCTCATTTTTAACCAGCTTTTCTTCTAAAGGAGTTCCTGTGCTTTTGGGAACAGCAGTAGGTGCAGAATGATATTCAACAAAAATACACTTAGAACTGATTGAGGCAGGGATCCTCAAAGTTTTCAAACAGCGGGCCGGTCCACCACCACCCAGACACCACTGGGGGCCGGATTACAGTCCAAAAGCAGCTGCGGAGGCTGGCTTTCTCATGAAACGGGGGGTAGGTGGGGGGTTGCAATTGGTCCCAGGGGCCGGATTCAGGACCTTGGGGGGCCGCATCTGGCCCCAGGGCCTTAGGTTGAGGACCCCTGGGTTGAGGCATCCCTCCATCCTATTTGAGAAGCAGGCTGACCTGAGTAAGAGTTAAGGTCATTGAAAAGATTACTATACTGACATAGATAAACTGGTTTGTACTGTCATAAAATAGGAAAAAATGGGGGGGGGATTTTTGTGATTTAATTTAAATTAATTTATTGGAAATAGAACTCTCAGAATCTCCCACTGAACCAACTGGTCATGTTAGCTGAGGACACCTGACAGATTGTTATCCAAAATGTCAAACGTTCCATCATCTGCAAAACAACAACACCCACACAAACAGCGTTTATTAAAAGTTATACTATATAATACTAGCAGTGACAGAAGTAAATAATGTTTCTTTGGAACAGCTTTTCTCTGAGAAAGGAACTGGCTTTCATTTTCAAAAATGGAAGCTGCATTTCTCTCTAAAACTGTACTGAAGGCTTCCCATTTAACATAAAGTTACTTTATTTTTTTAAAGCAAGTTAATAGTATAATCCTATCCACGTCTATTCAGGTGCACATACTATTAAATTCAGTGCAGTTTATCTGTGGGTAACTGGGCATAGGATAGATTGCAGGATGAAAAAGAAACTTGACTGAAATAATAACACTGTGGGACCTCCAATACACATTATAAATCTCACCCTCCAAATACAGAGCAAAATGCATTTATAAGATGTAACCATATACTGAATGAAAAGTATGTTCCAGGTAAAAACAGCTGTGATTCTCTCTTTACATGTGTGTGTATGCTCCTTGCATTTTGGGGGGAAGGACTTGAAAGGTTTGTGTTCCAGATTATTTGCAATTAAAGAAAGAAGTTAATGTACACACACATATCCACATGGACACACACACAAATAAGTTCATACATAGTCATATAATGGGAGTCAGGAGCACGGGATATTCACAAACCAGCAGTAGGAAGGATACAGATTGTTCCAACAAAGAAAAGAACGTGGAAAATATTGCCCTGTTTCAAACCAGCTGTAAATATTTGATCCTCCTGCTCCTATGGAACCATCTTACTCTTGAGGATGCCTTTAACTTTCAAGATGCCCTCTTACAACTGAGGAGTCTTGTGTCTGCCACACGGTGACCTGGCAATTCAGTGTCATCTAGATCCAATGTTCCCCTGCAGGGTACAGATTAATTTTAATTAATTAAGATTATTTCAATTTTAAAATAAAATAACCTTGAGGTTCATTCTCTTGCAGTCCACGGCAGGTTCTGGAGGTCTAGGTTTTATGGTCATGAAGTGGCATCAGAGAAAGACATACTCCCTCACTGGCTCATTGTTACTACGGAAGGACTGTATACTGTAGATTAAGATTTACATTGTGCCTACAGTGATTAAGGCAAGATGAAGGAAGAAACAAACCCTATAGGGATTCTTCTATTAGTGGGTTTCGTGCCTTTCCCAAGCAATAATTGTGCCTTAGAAATTCAACCACAAACCCTGGAATTAAATAGATTTAAATGTGATCTTGAACACTGCTTGAAAAACACAATCTCTCTCTCTCTCTCTCTCTCTCTCTCTCTCTCTCTCTCTGTGTGTGTGTGTGTGTGTGTGTGTGTGAGCCTTTGAATTGTGCAGCGTTAGCAGAAGTGTATAAACTGTGACTTACATATTTCCTGTTCCATGCAGTTTGTAAAATTCACCATTACCATAAATTTCACTGCAGTTAGGCTTAATATATTCAAAGATAAATCTAATAAGATGCAAAGGCCCTGAAGATCAGAATGTCATAACATTTACAGACCATAAGGAAGGGCTCTCAAATAAGCATCTACCATAAATTATATGCAGAAGACCAAAAGAAAAAAAAAAAGGGGGGAGGAGGCACTGAAGGGAAGAAAAAGGATCAACTTTTTTTGAATATATTGAGACGCCCAGTTGCCTAGTTAATATTTGTTGATAACTGTTGACCTATTGGTCAGTCCAATGAGAAGTGGAACTAGAAAAGAGCTACAATTCAGTGGTCTCAGTACTCACATGGACTTCCATGCACACAGAAGCTCTCTGATTCTTTTGATAAAAAGAGGATTCTGCTCGAACGATGGATGCTCCCTGGCATTGTCAATGACTGAGAATCCCAACAACCTTAGATCAGCTTTTCCCAACCTAGTGTCCCTAAAACATATAAGCAGCATCATTATCATTAATGGCACTCTCTGGCATCACCAGGAATGTATCCACATGTCAAGACTGTGCCAATCTAGGGGTCAAGCTACACATACGGGGCCAGGAACTGCTGGATAGCTTAGTAGTTTTGGGCATCTGCCATCAGAGTCAGAGGCAGGGAGTTGAGTTAACAGGGGCTGGACTCAGAGATCCATAGGGTCCCTTCCAGCTCAGCAGTTCTACTACTTTTGTACTACTAAGGGCCAGGTCACACGACCGTTTGGGTGCTGTGTTTGCTGTGAATGACTGTGCAGCAAAAGATCATGCCTCCACGCCAAGGTGCAGCATTTGGGCACCCCAGTCAACCACACCCCTTGAAGTGCACTTTAACCGCATCATCCTATACCACCACTAGGGGTTCGATCAAATTACTCCTCTTAATGATGCACTGTTTTTACCGCAGCAATCGCAGTGCGACCAGTGAAAATCTGCACCATTTCAGTCTCCCCCTTTTTTCTGCCTCTTTCTGCTGTCCTACTTTAATGATCCATCGTGCAACTGAATTGCTGGTACACCGGCATGCCTCCATCGCTTTTGCAGCAGACCGCCGGCAGTTTCATTTGATTTACTGAGAAAAAAACTGTCACATTACACACAGGAAAAACATATCTCAAACTTTAGCATGAACTCTTGCAGTAATACTAGAAAGCTGACATGCCAGTAATCGGCAAGCGAATCACTTTTATATATATATGTGTGAGCATGACGGAGAAAAGTAAATCAATAAACAGGAAAAAGATGTGCATTTGGCAAGATGGGATGCACAGAAAGAAGTATAATACACCCCTGCTGTCAGGGCAATAACTGTGCACCAAACATCACGTGATTGCCCGCGATTTTAGTACACATCAAAATATGCACAGTTAATAGCTGTGCGACCATGGTCTTTGTTCAGTTTTCAAAAGACTTCATTGGGTTCCTAATTCAGACAAGCATGCTGCAATCAGCAAGAATGTTATGGAAGGGGGAAATTGCCCCCCCCCCGCAACAGATGAAATCACTAGAGGCAGAGAAAATATTTAATTCCCATCACATTAAAGTGGGACTATAAACAATTTTAAAGTATATACAGTGGTACCTTGTATAAAGGAATTAATTGGTTCCAAATGAAATTATGTTAAGCAAAATTTCCTTTATACAAATTTCCCATAGGAATGCATTGAAAATGGAGTGATCCCATTTTTATGTTGTATGGATTTTCCCCATAGGCAATTATGTTAAGCAAATTTCCCCTATCTCCGGAATTTTTTATGTTGTACAAATTTTATGTTATACAAGCTGTTTGTTATACAAGGGTCCACTGTAATATGTTAAAGGTATTGCATTATGAAGAAATTATAGGGCTGTAAAGTTGGGAAAAGTTGGGAAGAGGATTAATAGATAATTCATTGTTGTTGCCTTGTTAATAAGACAGCTATTGATTTCACTGACCATTAAACTCTTAATCCTTTTCTAAAGCTTTCCCATTGAAGATAATTTTGTTTCCAAGTAGAGACAGGCACAAACCTTGGTTCAGAGGTTCATGCCTACTTGACTGCACAGGACCAAAGGTGCAACACATTCTCTTCTCCTGCCTCCCTGGTTGGATCCCCCACTGACCAGCCGGTGTGTGCTCCTTTCCTCCTTTTCTGCTGTTTGACCAGTCTCTGGTAAGAAGATGGGCTTCCTTGCCTGGCCTCCTTGGTTGATCACCCGCTCAAACAAGGAGGCAGGACAAGAAAACCCATGCTCCTGCTGGGGACCAGTCAAACAGGTGAAGAGGAGGACAGGACCATGCTCTGACTGGTGAGTGGATTATTGGCTGGGAAGGTGAGGCAAGGGAATGTACAGCACCTCTGATGCCATTCATACAAACTGGCATGAACCTCCAAACCAAGGTTCATGCCAATCTTGATTTCAGAGCTTTTCCTGTAACCTGCATACTGTAATTAAACTGTAAACCGCCCAGAGACTATTTGATAAGTAGAACACTTTGCTTTGCTTTGCTTTTTTGAATTCTGTTAACACTTTTCAGGAACAGCCTACACATCTGCATGTTAAAAGTAGGAACAGAAATTCCATTTGAATACCCAATGGAGTGCTTAGGTTAATGGAGAGAAGAGACAGGGCCTTTTCAACAATAGCCCAAAGATTGTGCAAGTCTATCTCTTAGAAAATATTTCTGCCTGTTCTTACTTTCTTTTAGGTAGGGCTTGACAATACAGTTGTAACTTGTATAAAGGAATTATTTCATTCCAAATGAAATTATGTTAAGCAAATTTTCCTTTATACAAATTCCCATAGGAATACATTGCAAATGAAGTAATCCCATTTTATGTTGTACGGATTCTCCCCGTAGGCGATTATGTTAAGCAAATTTCCCCTATCTCCGGAATTGTTTATGTTGTACAGATATTATACAAACTGTTTGTTATACAAGGGTCCACTGTATTTCTATTCCAATCTCTTTTA